>CM055192.1:2121321-2847655 GCA_029224185.1 Karalla daura
GCGATCGGCCCCGCATCTCAGACGCCACGTTTTAGAGGGGGGGGGGGGGGGGGGTGGGGGGGGGGAGGAGCCGATCGATGGAATCAAATCGCCGCGATCAATGGTTTCGATCGCCGCAGTCTCGTCTGGCCTCGGCGTTATTACCGGCAGCAGCCCCCACCCCTCCCCCCACCCCCCCCCCCCGCACGTTGGCGCCTGTCCACGTGAGAGGACCTACGTGAACCCTTATCTGGCCTCCTTGGGGCTGACCATCGGTTAAGGGCAGAACAAGCGGAGCGTGCGTGCGTGTGCGGCGGCCTGATGGGAGGGGCCTCTGACCTGGGTGAGCCAGGCCCAGGGAGGCGAGCAGGCCTCTGGACGGCCTCTGACTGGGGAGCCGGGCGGGGGCCGCCCGTCACCTGGCCGCGGCTCCGCTCTCGCAGTGACGAACTCCCGAGGTGACGGAGACGTTTTCGGGGGGTGTTTTTGCAAATCGCATTTAATATTTTGGACGCCTCCCCCAACTCTGGACCGGCAAGTCTGACAAATCATCCAAAATACTGAATCCCCAGTCAGTCGGTCGGTCTTCAGACCGCCTTCACAACGGCACGCTGGATCTCACAAAGGAAGAGCGCTGCGGCATTGGCGAAAGGTGTGACCGGCGTTGTCAGCCATTACTCGTCATACCCCCGCTTCGCTTGGAGGGTTTCTGGCGCCTGACGCGCCTACTTGTCAACGCTCCCTCTGTAATTCCGACGAAGTATCACACCCCCCCCCCCCCCCCCCCCCGTGATCAGGGGAGGCTCTTCCAAACAGTCCCGCATCCGCGCTCGATCCGATAAGTAACTTCAAATGTCCCCCAATGGTCAACTCCGAATCACAACCCCTATGACTGAACGCTCCGAGCGAAGGCCAATTACAAAGCCGCATTTGTCATCATTAGGGCCGACCATTGTTCCGCTCCTTTCAAAATCTGTGGTTACAATCAGGGCGTCTATTGTGTCTACTGGGTGGACTAATTGCACGGTGCTAGGATTCATTAGCAGACCGGTGGGCTGAAACCTGAGAGGAGACGCGGGTGACCCCCCCCCCCCCCCCGCTTCCCACCCGCACCGGAGGACACCGGGAAAAGTGGCGCCTGTTGTTAAAGCACGAGGAGCGAGGATGCCGCGCCGCACCTGACGGGGACGGGGGGGTTTGCTTTTGCGCGCCTCGCAGGGCGGGAGGGCGGGAGTGCACTGCGGGGGGGGGGGGGGGGGCGGGGGGGGCTGCGCCATCCGTCGAGGTCAGCCGGTTTGAGGGGAGGACGGCGGCTCCGGGAGACGCAGCCGGCGCCGCCGTGGCCCACTTTCAACCCGGAACGACGAGCCGCAGCGATTTGTTTATTCTCTCTTAAGAAACGTCAATCTGTTCGCTCTCAGGTGCGCTGCTCTTCCTCTTGTTTTTGTTGTTTTCTCCCCCCCCCCCCCCCCCCCCCCCCCCGTCTCCACCCGCTTTTCCCCCCCCCTCGTCGATTGCGGCGAGATCAAAGCGACGCCGCTGGAAGAGTCTGAATATTTCAGGTGCGGAGAGAGGGGCCCGCGTTTCACACCACCTGTGCGGCGCCGAGAGACACGTCCCTCCTCTCATTCAGACTCGGTTAGCGGGGGGGGGGGGGGGGGGCCCCCCGGGGGCCCGGCGACATAAACCAGGGCCACCTGTCTGAGGGAGGAGGGCTCCCACACCCCTCCCTCTCCCCGTCACACTTTCACTCTGCAGCACTGCAACCAAAAATACGCGGATCTAAATAGAGCGGCGAGAGTGGGAATACGACCCGGCGCCGGCAACAAGCAGCCGAGGGCTCTGCGCGCCGCCACAAAGGCTGCGAGATCCGGCGGAGCACGAGCAGGCGCTCGAAAGGCTCGGCGTGCACATGAATCGCCTCGTAATTTGCCCGCCTTCCGCCACACGGGCTAGCGCAAAAAGGAACGGGCCCGGCCGAGGGATTCGCCCGCCCCGTCCACACCTTGACTCCGACGGCTCTCATGACGTCATCGGGGGCCGCCATCCCTGACCCCGAGCAGATGAAGGGCGGGTCCCCCGGTGTCCGCACCCGCCTCGACAGTCTGATGGGGCTGCTCTCCTCCCGACGTGTGCGCATGCGCGAGCACTGGCGAGAGTGTGCGTGTCACCTGCGTTCGTATGCGTGTGCGTGTGCGCGCACGTGCGTTCCGGGGTGTGTGTGTGTGTGTGTGGAGGGGGATCCAGGCGAGCCGCTCCCAGCCATGTCCCTCAAAAAGGGCTGCGAAGTCTTCACAGCAAATTCCTTACATTCATCTGTGTCAGGGCACTCGGCGCACATGAGGCATTTACACGAGAGGAAACACAATCTATTTGATGCTACACTGCCCACGCGTCCTGAGCCCCCCCCCACCCCCCCCCCCCCCCTCCCCACGCTGGAGATTCACAGTGTTTAACTTCCATTTCATATTCCGAACAGGCAGGCAGGCGGACAGGCAGACGAGTGCAGGGAATGGACTCCATCTTGCTGTGAATCAGAGTTTAAACTGGATGTAATCTGCTCGCGATGTCTGTTTTTATTCTATTCTGGAACGCGCAATCGACTTGTGTTGTTCGCCACAGTGACATATGCAAGCGGTAAACTGAGAAAAGTCACACTACGTGTCCTCCCCCCCCCCCCCCCCCCCCCCCCCCCCCCCCCCCCCCCCCCCCCGCCGTTCCCCATCTTTTTTAATATCAGCGGCGCTTATGAGAACAAGCGGAGGCTAATCTAGGAGCGGGTCAGAGCCGGCCGGCTCTTTGTAAATGTCAGCTGGGAGATCCCGGCCCTTCCTCATTACCACTCTAAACCAACAGGGCTGACGGGGCCCCAAGACGGATGCGTGACTCGGAGGTGTCCCCCCCCCCCCCCCCGCTCAGCCACTACCCTCGTAGCCATCGCGGACCAGCCCTTATTAATCAATCGATTTATCACCATAAATCAGGCCAGGCTTTGATTGTATCAGCAAGTCGCGCCATCAATCAATTAGTCAGGACCTGGCGGCCCAATTTGCCTAAAGAAAGATGAATGCCCCCCCCCCCCCCCCCACATCATCCATCTGGTTGTCCGTTTACCCATCAAACACGGCGGCTGTTGACTCCCAAGCCCAACATGCATCCTTTTATCGATTTGTGGAGATTAAACTTGCAAAGAAATCAAAGGACACCTAACTGCTTGGGAATAATTCGGACTCATTTGCGGTGAGGTATTTTCTCTGCTCTCCTTTGATGGCGTCGCCTCATAGGATCAGAGCGACAAAACAGTAAATATTACAATCCAGAATCTCTTGTGATCCAGCTGAAGTGAAGCAACAGCGGGAGAGAGAGTGATTCTGAAAAGTAACCGAGGAGAAGAGTGGGGCACTATGGGACGAATCATGGATTATTATCCGTCAGGTTTATGTGGCAAGGCGAGGCAGCGCAAGGGGGACCGAGCAAGGAAACAGCTGGATGAGCAAACTGTGGAAAACATATGTGTAATGACATATTTGTTTCATATTTTATCCCAACTGTGAATTCTAATCCACATTCTGACACCAGCTGCCGCGGTCCAATACCTCCCATCTGCAGAGCGGTGTCAGGGTGTCTCGGAGGACAGGCTGGGAAACTTTGGGGACGACGAAAAACCGACAGGAGCAAGTAGAGCACGACAGAGTGGGCTGCCGGAGCTTCTCCCCCAGCAGCAGGCTGACTGAGGCGGACTGCGGAGGTGCTGTGGAGAGGAAAGAACAGCACAAAGTCCCTGGGGAGAACGTCTGTGGTGGAATTAGAGCCCCAACAGACCTGGTTCTGCTTCACACCCCCCGGAACCCGCTGTGTTATAGCCGGGGGGGGGGGGGGGCCACCCAGCTATCCGTGGGGGCTTTACAGTTCTGCCCAATCTCCCCGGGCCTCACCATGTAATTAGAGATTAAGACAGAGGGCTCAGCTACTCAACCTCAATTCTCCTGGCTTCACACAAGGCTAGCCACCCATGGCCCCCAGAGGAAGCCCGGAACGCCGCCACTACAGCCGCACCTGCGTTTGCAAGCTGACTTCAGACCTCATCATCACCCATCCGACTGTTCCACAGACTAAACATGTCAGATAATACAAGGCACGGCGCGTGATCATGATTGATTGGCGTTCCAATATAGAGTGTCCCTAGGTTGGTACAACTGTGATTTGCAAAGGCAGCGAGCGTTCTCTGGCACCATTTTCCCATATACTGTGCATTTCTAAGTAGCTTCATATTGTGCGAATTCTCAGGTAAACAATAAGCACAGTAAGTGAGTAATTATTCTTCATATTTCCCTCTTCTAAAACTTCATCCTGGCAAGGGGGGGAATTTAGAGGATAAGGCAGAGGGAGAAAGTCTTGACTATATTCAAGAAACACAAAATTATACTGTGGAGGTATCCATTATTCATCTCAGATACATTTTTCATTTAAGAGTGGGCTGCATATGAGCAATGATGAATGCATCGCCCAGGATGCAATTTGTATGTAAAATAACAGAAGATTACAGAATATGTTTTAAGTGCAAATGCAGTTTGTTGCCATCTAAGTAGAAAATGCATTCTTACTAAAGGGAATAAGACCTGGGTCCCATGATGCCGCCTCATAAAATCACTTAGCCTATAGCTAGGCCAGTCGCCAGTCCTCATAAAGGGTCACAATAAGAGGCTGGGGTGATGAATGGGCGGGCTGGAGTTGATTCTCATTCATGTCATAGACACTCTGCCTTGTCAGGCCTTTTGAACATAAGGGATTGTGCCACTCAACCAACTCAACAAGCAGGGTCCAGCCAGGGTTAGCTTTCATCAGGTTATACGGAACCAAGCTATCCACCCTGGTCATTGCAGTACAGACAGAGCCCAGATCTCCCTAGGTTCATAACTTCAGTTCATTTCATTGGCCACTGCCCCTGAAGTAAAGTGACAGCAGCTGCTGCATCTCCCTTTCTTCACTGCGCTCACGCATCGGAGCACTCATTCATCCTATTGGTGCAGAGTCAAGAGTCGTGTCATAGGAGATGTCAATGGAGGCCGGAAGATGGAGACAATTTTAATATGGCAGTCTTTTCATCGCGCCATCACGTGGAGCATCGTGCAACACTGCGGGTGCAAAATTGCTGGTCTTCGGTGGAGTTACAGCAGACATCAGTTTGTGGTTCCCGGTGCACATAATCAAAGGTGACGCTCGGAAACCCTCCACGATGATAAAACCAGCCTGGAATCATGTCCTGGGTTGCTGCCAGTCACACCGCAGTCAACCCTGGTTCCACTCTGGTCAGACTGACATCTAGACCCGGTTTGCCAAGCAGCCCAGCCAGCCTGCGAGAACCCTTTCATACAGAAAATTAGAACAAGTCAACCCCAGGTTGGAAGTTTGGTTTGATGGGGGTATTAGCAAAGCCAATACCTACAGCTAATTCACCTTATCTCCAGCCACGAAGCGTAATTCCCTGAAACCTACCCAGAGTGCACACTATTAAATACATGTCTCTGCTCAAATGCACACAAACATACTACGGTGCTTCACTGCCTGCCAGGCATCCACATGTTCCTCTCAGGACTTGCTCTCTCCTCATCAGCTTCACTCTGTGCACACCGTTTCAATTCATTGCCTCTCAAAGACACACAAAGAGCCTTCTCCTCCACTCACTGTACAAAGATTGAATACAGCCTCCTAACACAAGACATGCCCACCACCGAGCATGTAATACAACTCATTACTGGGCATGCAGGGTGCAGGGGGCTGTGATGGGAGAGACAAGCACAACAGGGGGAGAACAGGGGGCCTGTACGCCAACATCTCCATCTTTCCTCACAACTAACAGCGCTCTAAAACCAGCCTTAATAACTAAAGCAATGCAATTGATTTTTGGAGGTTCTCTGAAAATAAGTCTTACGGAAGTGATGGAATGGAGGGGAGAACCAGAAATACTTTCAACACTTGGAAGAAAGTGTCAGAGAGACTGCAGGCTCGAGGACTTGCCTCGTTGCACGATGGATAGCATTCAAAGGTTAATTCAGGTCAGCACTGCAGCTTCCTCTCCTGCCTCTTCTAAACTGTGGTTGACCCATAAGCTAACAGTGTCCAATCACAAAGAGGCAGGGGGACAGTGTATGTGGGTCAGCCCCATTGATCTCAGCCCTTCGCTGCATGGCTCTGGGGTCATGTTTTTTGGTGCTGATGAGAGGGCGCTAGGTTTGGCCGGGTGCGTGCGTGGGCAAATAGAGGATGCTGGGGTGTGTAAAGCAGGGGTGAGATGGAGGAGGACAGGGGATCAGCTAATCCACCACCGCACATGGCCACATGAACCTCCCCGAACCTCAGGGCAACCCCGTGACCTGAGGCAGAGTGTTACACACATTAATAAGACGTGAAGTTCGCGGCGTTTGGGTCTCCAGCACACAACCAACCGGGCCACAGATGCAAACATTTTCTGCACTGCACAAGACTGGAACCCGTTTTGGGTTGTTTTTTTTGCCCCGCGTTCAGGTTAATGTCAATAATGAAAAGGTCTGCAGCACAAAAAAAAAGCATTCAAGAGAAAAGGAGCATGGGCTGGAGATCGCTTTTAGAGGCAGGCTGGGAATGCGGCAGTGAGTCGGGAGCGAGGGCAGGATGCGAGGAGTCTGTCAACTTCTCCCTGTCTGCTCATGTGTTCGCTCGTTTCAGACCGAGGTGAGCAAATGGGCCTAATTCACACTGGCTGTGTGTGAGTGTCTCTGCTGTCTAGCAGCGTGAGCGGGAATTAGATCTATGGTTTGTAGCCTTCATCCCTTCCCAGACAGACTTGTTCCGGCTCAGAGGCGCTGCCTAATCCGCACCTCTCTCCCGCTTGCACTCCTGGAAAATGACTTCACACAGCTGCCTCAAACACCCAACGCAGCAATTCTCGTCTGACTGAACCCCCCCCCCCCCCCCCCCCCCCCCGCCCCCCTTCCCCCCCGCTCCACCCCATCCTCCCACCCCATTCTCAAAAAAAAATGCCTCAGTAGGCCTCCCTTAGCTCATTTAACATACCAAGTCCTCCCCTAAGCCCACCCTGGCCCATCTCAAGAGATGAAAACAAGGAAAACAACTACTATCCCGCTTGATAATTTAAAGGCCTGCTTCTCCAGAGTGTTGTCAAAATCAGCAGCACAGCGGGAGGAGTCCACAGAGAGACGCCATGCCTTGGCTGTGCACTGGTGAAAACATGTCTGTCCGAGTATAGCTAGCGAGGTAAGACATTCATAAAGCTGCACGGAACATTTTGTCACCAGAAGGCATCATTGGGTTTGTCCAGCTCCCACGCAACTGTCTCGTCCCTCTGTCCCATCTCTCCACAGGGACGAGTGAATTAACATGAATGTCAATTCGAGTAGAGCATTCTGGGAGCCCGCAGCTGAGCGGGTTCTCACATTCAAAGTCCAGATATTGGCTAGGTGAGGTCTTCTACTTGTTGTCAGGGATACAAGTGCACTGTAAGCAGTCTGGACCCAGGCACACTGATTGTTTTGGGTCATACAGGGAGACCGGAGGAGTTCCTTTTTCGCAAACCAAGGCCTTTCATCTGTTTCATGAATGCCCTGTCTGCCACTCTGTGCCGTGAAGGTCTGCACTTCTTCAACTGCGTTTCTTTCTCCTCCCTTCTCGGAGCTCCTATGAAAGTGATTTTCACATCTTCAAATGCCATTTTGGGCCTCTGAAGAAAGTGAATTGGGGATTAAGTCTTTTAAAACAGAAAAGGGAGAAGTTAAATGGGAGAACATTGTCCCCCATGCTCTCAAAGTGAAGCATTTACGGGCAGCCAACTGATGCTGCGAGAAATGCAGCGTAGTTCTCCAGAGCTCCTTAGGCAGCAGTGAGAAACAAGTGATATTACAAGAAAAGGACAATGATTAAAGCCTAATATGGCATAGTAGAGAGGGGAGACAGAGGTGATTTATCCCTTCACGGCCTTTTGACACTAAATTAAACTGTTGAGTCCATTCCCCCGTGCCAGCTAGTTATCTTTCCGGGCTAATTTAACACTATAATTTACATTCCATATAAAATACATCCTGATGCGGCGCTGTCAAGGCCGTACATCATTTGCAGAGGGTGCTCCAGTTTCAGTGAAAAGGACAGAATTAGATCATATTCATGATGCAATTAAACACTTCACTGGGAATCGATGTAAAACCGATGAGCCCTGAAAACAATGCATATGGCTGAGAACATTAGAACACATTACCTACCCTTGGATCCCTCGCTCCAAAGACGCAATTTAAAATCCTCCACCACTCCACTCTCCGTCTCCAGGATTCATAACGCACAGCGATAATAAATGAATTTTTCACAAAATTATTCAACTACTAAATTGCCCATGGTAACTGAGTATCAGATGAAAGTGATGTGAATTATTAAGCAGGGAAACTGTTTGTTCTCACCATGGGTGTAATAATCGGCCAAATGAGGGAGAGACGGGGCGCAAGAGGGGCAGGTTACGGTAACGGCACATCTCATAATAAACATCAGCGTTGATGTAAAAATGGGAAACTCTGTCTGCCGCCCGGGCCTCCAGCTGGGTTGATGGTATCGACCAATTTCCCTCGGGCGGTAGTGTGGGTTTTCTTATGGATATAGAGAGCGGAGCATTACGAGGCCTTGCTGCACATTCTCATGTAAAACTGGCAACGGGCCCTCTGGAGCTGGCAGATCCCCGCAATAGCCAGCCAGTGTTACACCATCTCGCCACGTTTTACATAATCAGACAGACAGCGCAGCAGACCACACACTCGCACTGCTCCACTCCAGATCACATCAACTGCCTGTCACATTCCCCTCCACAGTCATCACGCTCACTTTGACGGCTTATGGCGAAGCCGGCCCTGTCCGGGCCCGTCTGAAGCCCCTCATTCATCGCCGTTTGCCGTCCTCTCCATTCGCATTGCGCCACGCACTTTCTTTGTCAAAGCACGAGCGTGTCGACGGTGAGGAAGCAGACAAATGCAATGAAATTCAGAATTTAAGAGCCGTACGGGGGGGCAGAGGCGCGGCACTTTGTAACCATTTCTGACAGGATGAGTTGGCCCCTCCAACTGAAACAGTAATTACGCTTAATGGTCCTTTAATCTGTCCATCAGGCAGGAGGTGAGCAGCCAGGTCAGCCTAAAGTGCTCGAGGCGTTACAGTGTGTCAGGGTACAGTCGGAGAAGTGCTCAGCGCGGAGCGCCAGACACGCTCACCTCTGCACACAACGCCAGGCGGCCGCAGGACGCGGGCCTCCCTCCGGCACGCACATTAGCCGACGCATCGCGCACATGCGTGCCGTCTCCTGCATTCAAATGCTTACCGCTGGATGAGTGTGAGGTGAGTTCATGAGAGATGGGGGGGGGGGGTTGGGTACCGGACAACCCTAAACCCTTTTCTGAATGCAGGTGATGAGACGGTGTGGCGGCACACCATTCCTCCGGTGATTTTTTTTCGGTATTGGAGTTTGGTTAATCCTAGTTCCCATTAGAAAGGCCAGAGTTATGTCCCCACGCATGCCGTGACAGTCAGGCTTGTGTGAGCAAAGCCAGGGCAAAGAGAGCTCTCCAAACAGAGAGATGGCACAAGGTATATCCCAGAGTAAAAGCAAAGACACAGGGTCCATACCAAAACAAGGGTGAACAAATAGTACCTTTGTACCAAGAGTCATTTGCACCCAGCTCAGGCGCCTGGCTATCTCAGAGCTGGGCAGATAGAGCTCCTAGTCCCAGCTATGCATCTGCACTTGTGCTGTATTTGTTATCTTGGACAAGCATTCTCCCTCACCATTTCAGCAGCCAAATAGAGAGGGGGAGAAAACGAATCACTCCTGAACCTACTCCTGTTGTTCCCTCAGCTGTCAACAGTTCTCACAGGCTTCACCCCCGCCTAGCCACATCGATACAGAGAAGTGACTGCCGTTTGCTTTATGATTGCCCTGTTTTATTCTCTCGGCCTGGCTTTTTCTCAGCCCTCACAGCTCTAATCAGACCGCCCTGGCTGGACAACAGAGCCATTGTCTCTTTAAGTGAACGAGGCAGTGGATCAGTGAATCCCTTTCCATTTTCCGGCTTTATTAGCCCAGCAGCGCACTACTGTTTATACTAGTGGGTATTCTGTGTTTGCTGAGAACAATTACAGTGTGACAAATGATCCGTCAATGCCATCTATCAGGCCAGAACTGACAGGAATCCTATAGACAGGGCAGCCATTCGTCCCCAGCTCCCCATCTCTGGGGTCCCATGCTTTAGTATCCATGACAACGCGCAAGCCACTTGCCACGCTTGCCACTTCACAGTGAGAGATGAGCGCCCGTGAGTGGCTTTGAAAATTAGCCTTTGACACCCCATGTTCCGATGCGCTCCCACCCTTCTAGCCTCCAGTTCAGCCCCTTTGGGGGCCTCTGAGCAGCCCCAACCCTTTTTCACATTCAGGCTCACATACACAAAGACACACACACAGCTAAGGAGCGGCGCTAAACATACCTCTCTAGGTCTCACAGTGTCGATTTTATTGTTCCGCAGCTATACGATTCTCAACATTAACCTCACAGCTACATTACCTATCCGGCAATGGGAAAGCGAGAGAGGCACCAACATGGCCAACAGCCATAAAATAGGCTGGAAGACGGGGTAGGCGAAACAGAAAGGTTGAGGAGTGCCAGAACATACATGAGCTTCCAGTCCAGTTTGCACTTAAAACTGGCCCTTTGACCAAGCAGGAGGGAAAGCTTGGGTACAGCGAAAAAGTGTTTAAATGTATGTGCAGTACAGGTCGATTGGGAAATGCTTTTCAATACATTCCAGTATATCTGGAGGTCGCCGCTGGAAATGTGCAGAGAAGGCTAATATATGGGTGCAAAAATATTTGCAGGCATGCCAAATTACAAGTTAAATATGAGAGATGTTATGGGCCAGGCTATGATTCCCATTTGACTCCCAGACACACCTCTTTGGGCATGTGTTTGTGCCATAAACTACACTTGGCAGCTAAAAATCATGTTACTACCGTGAAAGAGACAAACAAAGCTGTGCAAACGTGGTGCACTGTCAGAAGCAACATTTTTACGGCTTATGATTAATCATATTTGGAGAAACATTAAAGGGAAAGGAGGTAACTGGCTCCAACACTAGGAGGTAAGGGTGTCAACTGATATAACCCAGCACTGACATCAAGCAGAGCCAGCTAGCTCATTGATGTGGCAGCGTCTCATTTTCACCAGTTTGGAAGCAGACAGTTTTGCAGCGCCTTGCGGTTCTTAATTATCTTCCGACTTTGTCTAATTCAATCAACACAACTCAGATCTGGCTGCGAAATGGCACTCACATCCCCTCAAGCTCAGCGAGTCAAAAAACACTGAATAAGTGGAACAGTCAAACTGACAAAGTGGCATAGCACATGAGAAATAACTGCTATTTTATCTCCTGGGCTGAGACCTCAGACACAGTGGTGGGGTTGAGGGGAGGCTGGGAGGGCAGCCAATCAGCTTATTGTTTTAAGTTACAAGACTGCACTGGGGAGGGAGGGAGGTGGGGGGGGGGGGGGGGGGGACGGAGGAGCACGGTGCTTTGATGACACTGCAGATGGTGCCTTGCTGAGCAGTGTGAGGTCACTACGTTAAGAGAAACTCCTTAGGTCACTTGCTCAGATGCTTCCTGGCAAACTTAATATCCTGTTAACACAGTGGCATTCAACGATGCAGCCATGTGGCGCAACTTCCAGACAACTGGACACCTCTGTACAGTACGGGGAGGCAAAAAGTGCCAGCCACTCTATGGGCAAATGCTGAGAAATCCAAAAGGTCATTAGACTAAAAATGTTTGCTCGTCTATAGTGTATTAAGTGAATGACATAATGAGGGAAGGGGGTGGCTGAGCACATCCCACAAACCACCCTAGTCCACGCCAGCACCGCCACTATTTCTACCCATGTATCTCCCATCTAATTCTGAGGGCCACAGCATTATTAGATTTTGACATTATTAGCTGAAATAGCAGAGAGGCCCTGCTGTCATTATAAAGCCTTTACTTTCGTGCCGAGTGCCAAATCTGTTTTGCACTAACTACAGACTGCCAAACCCAACAATGGCAGATTAGTGAAGCCCTTCTCCTGTTGCAGCAGAGGTTAATATAAAGTGACAGGGCTAAGTCCGCTCCGATTAAGTATGCTGGGAGATATTACGCCAGTTTGTTACATCAGATCATTATTGGATTAAACAGCATGCACAACAATGAAAGTTTAATTTTAATTTTCTGCAGGAATATAAAACAGGCCCTGAGAGCGCTCCTGTCAGAACAAAGCCAGCATTACAATACCTTCTTGTTTTTGCTCCCCCCTTTGCTATTACTGGAGTGGCAGACACGAGGAAAAAAAAATGATGGTAAATGAGGTTGTCAACCTTTAGATTTTTTTTTTTTTCTCCTCTCGGTTTATACATTATTTATGAGCCAACAAAATTCAATTGCAATTTACAAATCTCGGCCTGGTAACCCAAAATACGTAGTGAGGATCACAAAAACTTCCCTGGCCCTTAGCTGCTCGTCGCTGTGGCTATCAGCTGCTGTGCAGCACGCAGCCAGGGCCCATGCAGGGCCAAAGCACCGCAAGCTCTGCAAGGGGTCACCAATAAGATGTTATTAATCCTCACAGAGTCATCCATTAGCCGATCCACTTTTTACGGCCCTCTTCTTTATTGGATGAACCGTCAGCTAGCCATGTTTGGCAGAAATATAGGCTTCCTCATCCGGCCCCTGACTCTTCTTAACAAAAGGTGTGTGGTGGGCTGGACCAGGTGGAGCGAATGTGAAGGCCAGCCGGGAGAGCAGGGGGCAGCGACTGGATCTGCCAGTCTCCCGGGGTATTCCCTGCTGTCCCGTTCCCTCCGATAAATCTAGGTGCTTTACCATAGGGTACATAAAATGAGTCATAGATCTGGACGGTAAATAAGAGCTTGTCAGTAGGGCTGACGCCAGGCCCGGCTCCTCCTCCGCCTTCCCTGCCAGATAATCCCTCTGTACCCTGGCCATCAGACTGCTGCTATTGAGCTGGGGCTAAATAGGCTCCAATAAATAAGCCTGATATTTCCCTCAGGACATTTACGGTGCCACCCTGAAGCACACTGGATACACTGAACAAACAACAACGTCCAGCAGCAGCAACCCAACTGTCTGGACGCTAACAATGTTTTATTTTTTTGTTTTTTCCAAAAGTGGGATTGCACTGTGCTTGTAATTACTTCTCCCAAACAAAAAAGCCAGGAAGTCAATGGATCAATCCATTTCATGTATATTCAAACTATAAACCGGACTCCAAGACACTGATGTCTTTTAATGGATCTTCAATCCATATTAGCAATTAAGCATGCAAAATCTCCCATTAAGGAACTCCACTTACAGTGTATTTACTCAGCTGCTATTGGGGTGTTTTTCACAGAGCGTCCTCTGCGAGGCTCAGAGAGCCATGGCGAGATGACCTGAGGGAGGAATCATGGTCTCCAAATGCACTAGCACAATGATGGACACTTCCTCTGCAGCGCCAGCTAATCATTGTTGCCGATTCGTTTACACTGGTCCAAAATCACTCCCTCAATGACCGCCTTTGCATATTAAACAGACAAACAGACAATGGGGACGCGCTGCTAGAGGACAGGAGAGAAGCTCCAGCACCAGCAGTGTCAAGATGGTCAGGGGAACAGTAGACTCATAATAACGTGTGGCCAAACGGGAATCCAGCAGTTGACTGATAGCATGCTAAAAAGAGTTGCATTAAGGCCGATCCACCGCTCATTTTGATAAGGTACCTGCAAAACTGTTCTCAACCTACACCAGAAATCGATGCATCGTGATCTTATGATCATGAATCGGTGATTACATTTCACTCCTCCATGTTATGATGTACCATACGAATAGCCAATGACAATGCCAGTTTGCTTTCGTCTTTTTGTCATTTTATTGTGGCTCATTGTTGTGAGAATTACAACCACACAACACAACATTGAAGGTGCTGGTAAATCAGTGGCTGACTACTTTTTGTATTGTGTTTTGAGTTACTGTTGTCAAATGAGAAATCAATGATCATCGCTAATTGCAAAATAAATCAGTAATCATTAATGACCGATAATCGAGACTTTGACAATTGTAATGAAATCGAATCACGAGATAGTTAAGCACCTCTTATCAGTACCTGTTCAGCATATCTGCATATAAAGCAAACCGCATTAGACAATAAACAGCAAAAGAGGTCTGGAAAGGAGAGAAGAGAGAGTGCATGGCTATGGGCAATCAGCAAAGAATTCAAAATCTCACCCAGTTTGTACCATTCTATTATCAGAGCTGAAGGAAAACAACGCCAATGGCACAACAGCACAAAGGCTCAAAACATTTTCATTAGTGAGCAAGTCCTCGTTCATGAAAGTCTTTCTTTTTTCACATTTTCAAGTTGTAAGCAAAAAATGAAGACTAAATGGAGGAGAGGGGATTTACACTCCGCATGCTAGCTGAACTGATTTATACCGCTCCATTCCATCCAGTGTCAGGAAATGGAACACAAAAAGATAAGCATAGGTAAAGCACCAATAAACAAGGATCAATTATGCTCATTTGTGCAAAAAAGGAATGGCTTATTTCAGAGGACAGGATGACACCTTTATAAACCATTTCCACCAGGCAGCTGTGCATGGGGAGTGTACCTGTGTATGGCTCAGGGGGTTGGTGCTTCCATCCCAGCCAGTGGTTCAACAGCCTACATGGTGGAGCATCTCTGGGCCAGATGCTCAACCCCAATGAATGGTTACAGCAGATGGCATACAGGGTCGCCTCGGCCACCAGTGTGACAGTATGGGTGAATGTGTTTTGTGGCAGTCTGTAAAGAACTTTGAGTGGTCATGAAGACAAGAAACATGCTACATAGGTACCTGTCCATTTACTTAAATGACATTTACAAATGTCATTTGCCAGTATGTCATTATGTCATACAGAAAAGTCAATATGTCAACTGGCATGTGACTTTTTGAAGTGTTCTGTGTTGGTTGATAACGCAACATTACCTAAATTACAGCGTACGCGAGCATATCTCAAAGCACATGCATTAGATCCTCAGGCTGCCAGCCCTTTAGAAATAATACAGTAGGTACTCACTGCTGATCTAATACTGACATAAGGGTGCCTCTGCTTTTGTGCCAGCACTGTGCGTGGCATGTGATCTTGTGACTACAGTCTATCATCTTCATAGCTGGGACCTCTGTTTATCTTATTTCGGCTTTTCCGTCATTGCCGCAGAGTCCCTCTGTTGCATTGATCTATGTCATCCACCCAGTCATCTTTCCTGACTATGAAGGCTATGAATGTGTGTATGTGACGATGTTCACATTTGTCTCACCGAGCCAGTGCGTCAGACATAATATTGAAAGGTCGATCCTTCTTAACCGGTCTGGTTTTAGTTACCTGCTGATTTCAGCTATTTGAATTTCCTGGAACACTGAAACACGTGATAAACCAGCCTCAAATTAGCATCATATAGATGCTAACATCATTAGCATCAATTAGCATCTTTAAAGCATTGATTCCATTTGATGCGTTCATAAACGCATGTCAAGCTCTTGTCTCATCAAACTGAAGCTTTAGCTGGTTTCAGCTTGTTTTGTAAGATCTATAACTGATGTTTACACATTTTCCCGCGTCTCTATCATTTAAAATCTTGATTTCCTCGATGTTTATGACAAATAACAGAGTACAAGACCATCACCAAGAGCATGCTGAGGATGGGAATTTAAAACCTTTATTAAGCGTCATTTTTAGACTTCTGCATTATTTTACGGTTGTTGGTACTGTGAAAACACTCTTTCAGTACAAGGAGTGGTACTTCCTATTTGTAATTTTAATTATGTTTGTGTTGTCATATTATTGATTCATCTTTTTGACTTGGATATATTGATTTAACCCCATCAGGACAGAACATTATTGATTTTACACCACATTGCACCATTTGACCTTGTTTACTGAAACATCTCTGCTGCTTAAAAAGGACACTGTGCGGGTAAGTCTATTTTTCAAACATATTCTGTTTCCATTTTTGAAATGCTTTGTGATTTGTAAATTCACGTGGAGCATTTCTGTCCAGTGGTGCCAGTAAAGGCCTGGTGACATTGTCACAATGTCCCACACACATCATTGTCATGAAAAGTTAACCACTCGCCTTTTCCAGACTGACGCCACCTTAAGTGACTGCCAATGAAATATTTGGGGATGGGACATTTCAGAGCCAGATGTGCATCAATGAGGAACACTGGAGAAGGATCATTTCTCCATAATTCTGCTTCTGCCTCAAGTCATAACTAGACACCGTCAGCACTTGCAAAGAGGTGCTGAACATTAAGTTTATGGGCTCCTCGTTATTTAACATGTAAGGGTCTCCCCAAAGCCCAATGAAATTCTGATGCCCGAGTTAAAGCTAGTTTGTTGGCTTCTCACTGCTACTTACTGCTTATGCAGATGCAAACGGCGAGGAGAAGTCTCTTTGGACAAACCTGCACTCACACAGGAGAAGACATTAGACTAATCCACCTTTCTGCTCTGATGTGAATAAATATTCAAGACTGATCTTCCAAAGGACATGATCAGAGAGCACTGGATTTGCCGCAGCCTTGGTGGTGGTGTTGCTATTGCTGCAGACATGCATGATGAGGCCAGAGACATGGCTGGACAGGCTGGGCCTGCAGTGGTGCAGCGGTCTGTGCCTCCAATTTCCTGCCTCTTCATCTGCATATAGTACAAAAACAAACATTCCTGTAAATAAAGACGGCTGTCCGGCAACTGTCTTCCCAGCGACAATGGTATTGACCGTAGTCAGATGCTCCGCTGATTAAAAATTGATCCATTTTGAAAAATCTAATCAACTGAATAGGACTCTTTCATAGGTGGGGTGGGGTTGGCTGCGTTAGCTGCGGGTGGAGGGGGTTGAGCCGCTGCTGACACAGAGAGGCAGACCTGTTATTAACCCCTGCACCTCCAAGCAGCCCCCTGCACCCCAGTTCACATCTACCAAGCATCTATGGACTAGACATGGCCCAGACGCTCTGAATTATTCAGCAGTCTGAGCAAGGCTCTGGCCACTTGGCCTATTAATGCCTGCCAGTAGAGGCTAGTGGCTTTAATGGCCATTCCAGAGGAGCCCCGGTTCCCAGTGGACAGGAAGAGGGCTACTAATGCTAGGCTGCAGGGGATGTGAGAGTGAATTCATCAGGGACCTGGGGTCGCGGCAGGTTAATGACGCCGCAAGTCTAGACGGACGCTGGACTCACACCCTGCCCAAAAGGCCAGGGGCAGATGGCGTTGGGATACAATCATAGTTGTATCTCTGAGGGAGAATAAGCCCTGCAATATTAAGTCTTGGGGCTTGTTGTTGAAAGAGCAGCACTGTTGGCTTTGACCATGATGCACAATTGACCTGGTGTTTCCCCCACAATAATAACACCGCCTAATGAATATCTTGGCCTTGTTATATGTTCCAGTCTGGTCTAGGCTAAATGAAAATACATGCAGTGAGTAACATTTATCAAAGATGGATAAAATGTTCTGCCAAAGCTGCACAATGTTCATAATAGAGAGATCAAAAGATTGTCTACACAACACAACACTGATTACACACAAGCCCTTAACATCGCTGCACAAACAATCCTAACAGATGGAGAGGGCCCTCAATTCCGGCACAAAGTCACTTAGTAATCAGGCCATCTCCCCCAGAGAGAAGCGAGATGAAACTCAGGGTGTGACTCTGGTTTGGGAGCGGCTCAGGTTGCCATGTGATCTATCACCTTGGTGATCATGTGCATCCACAGTAGTGAACACAGGCATAGGAAAAAATGACCCCCTGGGTTCACAGCAGGCGATCCAGTCAACAACAGCAGTTCCGCGCCCTTTTCCACCTGGAGGATTCTGGAAAGAAAAAGCCCTCAGAATAAAGGTAATCATTGTAGCACCAGGACACTCAGCCATCCTTGGCTGTGAGGCCACTTGCACGACAACGTCCAGGTGGAGGAAGCCATTCTTATTACCATCTGCTTGAGATTTATATTCTTGAAGGTTACGTTCTTTGAGAGGGAGAAAGAGAGACAGAGGCTAGGCTCGGTAGACTGGATGCGGCAGTATGGCTTTAGCCTTCGTCGGTACAATCTGTGCAGGACCACACAGCGTGTACGCCCTCTCCTTATCCAGAATCTAATGCAAGCACATTTACTGTTAAGGTCAACGTCACTGCCATGATTGAACCAAATCAAGGGCATCCCATAGAAGGCTAAAGAGGGACGTAGACATAGCCTGCATCCATTTTCACAAATGTACCCCCCCCCCCCCCCCCCACATCCACTCCTTCCCCCCACCCCCACACACACACACTCAAGGTGACCATGCGCATCACTCAAAGATAGATGCTAAATGATCCTGATGGCCGCATCAGCTGCACCGATTCCTCACGATTCAAAACAAGTCAGCCAAATAGTTCAGTGGGATGCCTGCATTCAAACGCACAAGACATCCATTCAGTAATCCAAGCAAAAACACAGAATACGTGTGAGCCAAGCACAGGACCGCATGCATAGCAAAGGATTTTGCTTGGCTACAGCTAAGAATCACATGTTTACTTATCATAAAGAACCACTGTATCGCAGTATAAATATTGGTACTGCATTAATAGTCAATAGGATCATTTCCATAGAGCATCAAGCTGAGATGAAAAATTGTAAGACTAAATGTTCCTGTGAGGTCTCCACAGACCTCCTGCAGTCATGAAGTCAAGAGAACCCAGAGGACTGTCCACTACTCCTGTGCGTCCCCAAGGTTCAACCCCCCCCCCTCTCCAGACCACATTCTGGTTCCTTAGGCATACTCCTCCTCCAGCTGCATACAGCAGAAGCCTGGAGCAATGTTTAGCTAAACCTGCTGGCCTACGTAGGCAGGGAAAGTCCCCAGAGGGCTGAACAATCAGACAATTTCAAGATCATGAAGCATTAAACCAATCCCGGCAGGGTACACTAATTAAACAGCCGAGCCCGGCACAGCCAACCAATCCCCACAGAGCAATTAAATCCATCCCCTCTAAAACACTGTGGAACCTGTCTGGGGAAAACTGCAGAGAAGTGAGAGGGGAGAAAAAGAGGGAGCGGTGAGGAGGGAAGGGGAGGAAAATATCATAAAATTCATCTACAAAAAAAAAAAACTATAGGGGGAATGCGGCAGGAGGGAAACAAGAAAAACTGAAAAATGAGCGGCTCAATTCATTTCTTTGTTAGTTCCTCCTTTTTAGCACCGAGATTCAAAATGTCTGCTTTCTCTCTCGGCTGAGTGGGTGGTTTGGTGCGGGGTCCGTGACCACATTTAAATGCAAAAATAGTGACCCTGTTGTGATGAAAAGTTGCATATTTAATTAAGATTACAAGGTCTAGCGAGCACTTGTGAGACCGAACGGAAAGACAGAATAGCCTCAAGGCCTATATTACACACCGGCAGAGCTGCTAACACAGTTGCAATCCCTAATCAATACCCCGATGCCCTCCACTACCAAAGTAAATGAACAGGTGACAATGGAGGCATGACATCACTGGGCTTTTCAGGGAACAACAAAGCCAAACACACTGAGGAGCAGGAGGCAGTATTGAGGTGCACGCGACTGCCAGAACCACACTGTACCCCACACGCAATAGTGCTTACTAATTAACATGGCTTAACATATATCACTACTTGCAGTAATAACGGATCATAAATCAATTCGGTGTTTATTTTCAGCCCAATGGCTTATATATAGCTCGGATTCTTGTGCTGTGTTCCCCTGGAACGGATACAACAAAGTACAAGCGCGCCGTGTTTGGGTTGTGTTGAAGAGGAGCCAGGAATACTGAAGGGGGAAGGATTCACATGGGAGTGGCAGCAAACCGGAGGTGTAGACACAGAGACAGACCTGCTCCTTTCTCCCCCCCCAACTGAGCTGTGTATAAATCACAGAGCCCAGCTCCACGTCTCCACTTCCTGTTCCTCTCCATTAAAAATGATAAACTGTACCTCTTGAAGCCACTCGTTCGCTTTAGGGTCCCAGTCTGCACCTTCTTGGTGGAGAAGCAGAGAGTGCAGCTCAGATTTATTCCATCCTCTCCCATTGTTGGCGATGAATAAGGGAGTAATTAACTGTGTGGGGGTAGCAGCTGCACAAAGACAAGACGGGCTAACACAACAAGCCCGATCCATCCACTTCTGCTATAACACACCTTTGTATTATTTTGACAAATATGAGCATGTCCACTTAACAAATTCTGCTTTCATACTCGAAAGACTGGGGCCATCTTTCTGGGTTCCTTTCTCTTCCCACTAAAATGAGGATAAATGGGCCATGCAAAAGGGTGGCACGCACAAGAACTTCACACAAGACTTCCTCCTATCTCATGAACACACTGAGAAGTGGCACATAATGAAAGTGGTCGAGACCTCCAAAGACTACCTTCAGAGGGTTAGTGTAGCATCGAGCTCATGAGTGTGCCGGGCCGAGGGCTATAGATGCTGTGCTAACTCAGGCTTCACAACAGCCCAAGACACAACACATGGCACACAAAAGCCTGGGAAATTTTTCAAGTCATGGAGGAATATGTGGAATATAGTGAGGGAAACCCTGCCAGATGAGTCTGAAGCGGGCTAGGAGGAAAGATGGAGACAGAGAGAAAGCACTGGGCTTCACTGTAAGCCCAGTAAAATGAACAAGAAAGGATGGGTGCTCGATACGTCTGCAGTGGCGTCGGGCAGTCAAAACAAATAAAACCAAGGCCGCAGTGGAGAAATGCTGCTCAATATGGACTTGCTGGGCATGGGACTGGCTGTCAGCAGGGAGAGAGGACGCAGCTTTATACCCATGCCGATGAGCCATTATCTCTCTCCTCCTGATGCTTCCGCCTGCCTCACTGTGAGGGAAGAGGAGGCTGCCCTACCGCCATGTAGCCATCCTCCAGCAGACTAATGTGTCCCTGAAGTTTTGTTAAAGCTGGTTATTTACTCCTGCAAAGCAATTGCTCCAGCCTAGGGGCAGCAGAATGGAGAATGCACAGCTATGAAAAATCCGGCGTCTCTTGCTATGAAGCACTGTCAGCTACCAAGGGGGCGTTGGCAAAGCGCTGCACAAGATGAGATAGAAACACTCAGGTGGCATTTGTGGAGGACGAGGACAAAAATCGGACAGATTGAGATGTCAGAAATCCGAGCACTCATTAGCAACAACAATTAGTGAATCATATGGACAAATGACCATAAGGTTGTTTGAGACCTTCATTGTTACATGCCAGGGAATTCAGCCAGAGGGATTACAAGATTACAGAGCCCCTGACTGATTACTCCAAGTGAACAACTATCAAAGTTTCCTTGCACAGCAATCAACCATCATACTTGCAAGATCAAATGTAATAAACTGTTGTAAAAAAATATATATATTTATAAAAAAATGTTTTTACGTGTTTCTGTTGATAGCGTTGGAGCTGGAACGGACTCCTCTTTGTCGGGCAGATTCCTTGAAACGACAAATGTGTCGGTCGGGGCCCTCAAAGGTCATATTTCTGAAAGGTAGCACCGTGGCGGGACGCACGACTGTGCCGCAGTCTGCAGTCCCTCGCTGACGTGGCTGGCGAGCGAGGCGCTTCCCACGCAGGCAGGGACCTCACTCACGTTGAGACCAGGTCACACAAAACAGTGGCTACGCGCTAGCACTGCGTACAACCTGGGTATCTTTAGGCAGGGAGTCCTCCAACGTGGCTGCTCTCAGACATAAACAAGCGCCGCTGATAGACAGTAGCGTCATCGCACCCAGCCTTATCAAGCGGCGGCACATTCAGCAGCCTGAGAGCGGGAGCACGGGCGCGGCAAAATTATTGGAGAGGTATGGAAATCTAGTTGAAGGAAGGTCAAAGTGATTAAGCTGACATTAATGACAGGCCTAGTCTTCCTGTGAGAATGCTCACCGTAGCTGTCTCTAAACCCATTTGTCATTCCGCTTCCAACGCTGAGGCGTCTGCTTTGAAGTCTCTACCACTAATGCTACACAGAGAGGTTAAACAGCTTAATGCTGAAGTCTGTTTCACTCCTCTCGCTCTCTAATGTTCTCTGCGTTTTATGTGCTGGGGTTATAGCTCCTGGATTTCACGTCTCAATTTGCCCCAGATAGTCCTGTAAAAGCTCCCCTCTCCTCTCTTTTTTTTGCTTTGTTGTCACTGTCAGAGGAAGAGAGGGGGCAACCTGAAGAGGATCGGACCCTGACGTGCCCCCACCCTCTAGTTCACTAAGGAGGTAACAAAGCACGCTAGGAAATGTTTATATGGCAGCCATGTGCAACCCGCAGCAATGCTGATCAAGATGATGGGGCACCTTTTGCCTTTAAACAAAGACTTCAGAATAAACAGCGAGTTTGAAAATGAAATAACAAGCACACCTACAGTATCTCCACCAGGGAGGTCAACTGTAAAGTCTTTCACATCTATCGCAGCATATGAATAAAATTATACAGTTATTATGATAAATAATACAAGATCTGAGGCTCCCTGGACTGACTTACTCTCTACTACAATGAGATTATGCTGATGCATTTGACATTAACAATATCAGCAAACAAATATATGAAAGCATGAATGAAAGAGAGACAGTGAGCGATTTTCACAGCCAATTTGAGATTGCAGGGTTTGTGTGTGTGTGTGTCTGCGTGTGTGTGTGTCTGTGTGTGTGTGTGGGAGCTACTGGCAAACAGCACACAGAGCAGGCTGGCAGCGGAGGCAGCCAGGCTCACAGGCTGCAAAGCAATTTCACTGTTTGGCAATACTGTTGTCTCTGTGTGCGGATTAGAGCTGACACCAGAGCAACTGAGTCATGCTAAATGTAGTACAATCACAAGCTTTTGTTCCTGATCTAAAACCACACTGCCTTTTGGATTTGTGGAAGAAAAAGTGGAGACAAGGCTACAACATGGTAACAAATAAGCAGAGCATTATTTCACTGTATGAGCACAGCATTGCGCCATCGCTAAAAACAACAGAGGGATAAAAGTAACAGCTAGTAAAGGCATGAGGCCCAAGTTTTGAAAGTAACATCAAATAGCAGTCTTTTCGGTCTGCTTTGATGATATCCCAGCAAATCCTTTTTCTCCCTGCTCCAAGAGTAATTAAAGGTATGCGTGTGATAAATGAATGATGGATATATTTCAGCAGATGAGACTTAAGAGCACGGCAGTGATCAAACTACATTTCCATGTCGTGAGACTTAAACTTCATCGCCAGGCCCCGCAAAGTGTGTGTGCGGCCTCAGTGCTCTCTCTCTCCATGTGCCATATTGGCCCAGAGTTGTTTTTGGGCCTGGCAGGACCTGGCAGGACAGACCCTGACCCGTCCTTTTCATGCTCGCCCACAGAAATGCCATCTGGCTGGTGTGAATGATTACCACAGCAACGGCCGGGTGACCTGCAGCCAGCAGGAACCAAGGTCACTCCACCTCAGTGCTTCGCACTTTCCCTGCCCTCTTTTCATCAGTCTGCAGGTGAATTATTCATCCTGGAGGCACAAGTCCACTGCACACACGCTACAAAACGGCACACACGCAGTCCATTGATACAATAACTTGTAACGAGGGAATAAACATGCCGATCTAAAATGCTGAAACAAATAGCTTGTACATGTCTACAGACTCTGTGTGCACACAGTTGCATATGGGCTTCGTCGACATCTGTAATGATTTTTCACTGCCATAAAAAGCGCTTGACCATGACTGAATTAAAAAAAAAAAGAAAAGTTCATTCATTGATTTGTGACACATGTAGCAGGCAATGTCACATTTGAAATGCAGTCATGTTTGCCGCCAGAGGCTTTTAGGAATGTTTGCCAGAGCTACGGCTACGGCTGACAATAAGACAACGTGATCGAAGGCGGTGAAACATCCGAAACGTTGGGGAGAGGATTTCTGTTGAAAATGAAATGACAACAACTGTCCAGTGACCACTACTACTGGCAACGAGGCAAACTTGATTCGATGATTAACAAACCAGTTAAAAGGCAATAATGCGAACAGTTTTCCAACCCAGTGGACAAGACAATGGCGTGGTGCTCTGCTCATATTGTTGCCATAAATCCGAATCATCCTCAGTCGGTCAACATTTTATCATTTTGCCTGCATCTTTCGACACTTGCACTACGGGAAGTGCAAAAAGTGTTTCCGCGAGATGAGATATCCACTGTGGGATGCAGGCGATCGGAACGTGTTTCGCTGATGGCTGCTGACGCACAGTAAACGCCGTCACCTCATCCACCTTGCACCTACTGGTAAAATGCTCCAGTCACCGCTATAAACCAACAACAATCCTCCGGCACTCAATTTCAGCCCCACCACGGCATGCACTGTTAAAGTGATTCATTTCACATGAGCGTGCGGTCACTGAAGGATTCGGGAAGACTTTTCTGTGGCGATAGTGATTTTTTTTTTTTCGGTAGCGTTTTATACGAGCGGCCCTGCGCCTGGTGATGATCACTGACTGGAGGCTGACCTTTTTATTATACAGCCCCACACTACATCACTGCTCCTGACACTAGCTACCCTGCCTGGCCATCCTTGGGAGGCGATTCCGATCTGGCTCTGTCTCCGCTGCTCATTCACAATAAATGCACACAAGGAAATGTGTGCTGGGTGGCACTTTGAGCAGTGCAGCCCGCAGAGCGTGCGCTGCAACAATAGCCGAGCCGGTCCTCCTCCGGAGAAACACCCCGGACAACATCAACCGAGCTGCGGCCATGGGCTCCGATCCCCGCTCCTCGGCTGGCTCTCCCCTTTTGTCCGATGGAGCCTGACTGCCTGCCACGCAGCCATCGGTCCTCATGTTACAGGACATCAGTCACTCGGCGGAGACGCTGCCCCTGCTCCGGCCGAGGCTCATTTACAAACATTAGCGGGGAATACAATTACACACACCCCGCCCCCCAGTCACGGCCCCCGTCCCCGGCCCCAGGCACAGCAGCCCTCTGCGGCTCCGGGAGAGAGGAGCGGAGGGGGTGGTGGTGGACGTAGCGTGCCGTTGGGGGTGGTGAGGACTGGAAATAGGCTTCGGCTCTCCGTACCTCCCCAGTCCCGGCTCCGAGGGAAAACAAGCTTGGAGACCGTCCACATTTAACTTTCGGCTTCGCAGGTTCAGCTACAGAGATGGCATGCTAATAAATAAACACCGCTGTGTGTGTGTGCGTGCGTGCGTGCGTGTGTGTGTCACGGTTGTTATGTTAACAGCTCACCTGCCACATGCTCCAGCTACGCACTAATGTTACATTCTGTTAACAGTCCAGCACTTCGCAGTTTAAACACTCAGAAGCTCCAGTGTCAAAAAAAAGAGGAAAAAAAACTACCGCTTTCCGTTTCAGTGTCACTAACTAGACGTCGGTTTGGTAAATTCCTGGCACAAGATTCCCGGGAAATAAACTTTAGGAGCACAAAAGCAAACTTCCCGGCTCGCTAATCCCTTAGACTGCGGGAATAAGACTGCTGCGGTCGGCTTGGACGGTTGTGTAGCCGCGCTGAGGAGCTGCAGCGGCAGCGGACATCCATACGAGCCGCAGAAAACACTGAGCTGGGGGGGAAAAGTTGCTGCCCCCCGTCCAGAAACGGAGATTCAGAGGCGCATTAAAAGTTTCCGTGCCCGTAGGAGAGGCGAAGCCGGCAGCGAGGGGGTCCGAGCAGGAGTGAAAGCGGCGGAGAGAGGCAGCAGCCGAAGCGGGGAGGCAGCAGTGCTGTCCGCGGTGCTGATCCCCCAGCGGTGTGCCGAGCACACAGCCTGCTCCGCGGCCCCTCCACCGCGGATCAATGATTGAACTGAACAAAGGCAGAGGGGGGATCAATTTCTAATAACTATCAATGCGAACAGCGCCGATTTCAACCTCGCATTCAGCCCAAAAAGCAGACGACACACGCCGGGACACCGTGGCAAGACGTACCGCCGGAAAAATGAACCGAGAAAGGTGAGAATAGCACTAACCTGGAGCCGCCGGAGATCAAATTTCTTCCAATATTGAAACATCGATCCTACATCGGCGGCCATCTTGGGGGATATTGAAGAGGTTTTTTCAGTGGCTGCAATAAATATGTGGGCTGGATTCCCCCTCGTTAAACTGCGTTTACGGTCACCGGCCCCACTTTAAAAACACACACACAACCAGCGCACTTGACAGGCGGTTCCAAGGAGAGGTTTGACACGTCCAACAACATGATGTTTGTGGAAGATGGAGGGGGAAGAGAAGAAGAAAAGGAGAGGAACAAAAAGTCGATGGTGTTTTTTTTTAACTGCCAGAGTGTTTGAAAAGTGACTAGCAAAGTGTGTCCCTGCCTCCGTTCACCACATTTACTGCATCTGAGTCTGCTTCGGCAAAAGTTATCTATACTGACGTAAAGCCCTGGCCTGATCGATACTGTCTGGAAAAGGGAAGGAGATGATGTGTAGATCAGTAGAGTTCAGGGAATATAGCGGAGTTTCTCGTTCTCTTCGTTTTCGACAGTCTTTATCAGTGGAACAACCCTAGACAGTAAAATAAGAGGCAGACCAGTAAATATACATTAACCCACAAGTAACTCCGCAGAGCACGTCTATTGTCCGGAAACGTACACTAGATCACATTTGAAAGGAAATTTAGGAAGTCCACTGTTTATCAACGCAAACTTAATCTTTTATTAGAATATCCTCCCATTCATTGGTTCAGTTTTTGCCAGTACTTACCACACGATACAGTCACTAAAGTAGCCTGTGTTTATTTTGTCTATAATTCTAAATCTGTTATTGTAACTTAGTATATTTTCTGCATTAATAGCCAAACACGTGTATTTAATATTATCATATTAAATATTTAGTTTGTTCAGAATCTTGAGTTTTCAACTATATTTGTCTAATACGTTATATGCAGATGGTTAAGGTTTGTGTGATTGTGTTGATCTTTTTGTGTAATAATGCGCAATAATTACTATTCATGGAAACAGAATTACAAAAATGAAGTATTTAAAAACATGTTTTATGTTGATGAGGAAAAACATCCACAATTTAAATAATGATAACAAAACAAAATGTATTTTTAATAAAAGATGACATATTTTGACCAACTTATTAAAACATTATGCTCTATGTTTTACTGAAAATAACCAACCTTCTGGTCAAACTGTAAATCTGCCTGGAGTGCCCCCTGCTGACCATATCATGTTAGAGCCAAGGTTCAGTGCAAATGAGCTTTGTTTGATTTCCTCCATTAATTATACCATTATCTTCACTGAGTGAAGCTATCCATCAAAACCAATGGTTTAATCTATGTTCCACCTACTGCTCATCATGCACCATCCTCGCAATGCACGGTAGCTTTTAGTTCCGGATCCCTTATGAAGTCCAGGTAGAAAATAATATCCTCATGGGTCATATTTTCAGCACCTAAGGGGACAATGACATATTCTGCTGCCACAGACAAACACCTAAGGCAAAAGTCAAGGGAGATTATTAAAAGTTTTACTTATTGTATTTTATTCATGGCTCTAGGGTGGATAAAACAGGCAAAAAAAGCAGGATTCAAACATATTAAAGGAGACAGTGATGCATCACAAAACCTTACTAGTGAGCAACAGCAGACTGTTTTGAATATTCACAGCTGATAATGGTATGGACACAGATGATAACAGAGAACAGTTTGGTAACTTTCTGATCATTCAGAATGGTGAGTTTGTGTTAATTAGCATTTGAATGGTTGGTCTAATCAATTGGCAACAGATTCCTGTGATAAACCAATTGTATCCTTGCATACTTTAAAAGTTAACTCACTCCAGGGGGTGCGCGGGTTGGTAATAGATTGAGGTACTGGTAACAGAACAGGCTGAACCCATGCCCAGAAACAACTTAGCAAAGTGGAATGCACAGAACAGACTGTTTCTAGTGTGTTGTCTTTGACCTTACACACCAGAGAAGCTTACTTTACCAGCAGCTGTAGAAATGTTTATAATAGCAGATATTTGCAGATAGGAACACTGTTCTAGCCCAGTAGGTGTGGAGGGGCTCTGTAGGGACACAGGTGGCAGCAAAACCCATCCATTATCTTATCAACTTAATACCCACTGGTGTCACGGGGGTCTGCTTGTGCCTATTTCCGGTGCACAGAGAGCAAATGTAGGGAACATTTACTGGGCATGGGAACTCACAATGCTGATGAGGTTGGTGCTGTTACGTTAAGCCTTTAGATCCTGAACCCAGGAACTAGAGAGTGCAAAAGCAGTATTACAAGGGGTTTATTGCCCCCTAAAGACAAGAGCCAGCCTGCAGCAGGCAGGCTGGCATGATGGACCAAGGTGACTGGCTGGTGGGCGCACCTGATAGGAAATGCTGAGAATCTGAAGCACAGGAGAGACACTGGTAGCAGTTGCCAGTGAATAATCTTGCACAGAATGGAAGTCTTGAGCTAGGTGTGACTAGTTGTAGAGACACTCAGCCAGACTCTCTGCTACACCCTCACACTGCCCAAAGGAAAAAGAGAGAAAAAGAGAACACAGAAAAAATTCAAACACAAAACCAAACAATGAAACTACATCCAAATCAAATCAAATTTTATTTGTATAGCACTTTCCATGCATAAAAGCAACACAATATGCCTCAGAGAGGCTAAAACAAAAAACAACAAGGAAGAAAACCCAACCCTCCCACCCTCACAAATATACACACCATACACTAACTGCACAAATAAACACTAACTGCATTTAGAGAGGCATGGCCCAGCACCAAGACCTGAGGCAAGAAGAAAGCCATCTTTGGGAGCCATTCACATGATTGGCTTATGGCCCTCAGGGGGAAGGAGGCCCAAACACTGACACAACCAGGACCTGAGCAGACAGGAGTCTCCACACCAAGGTGCAGAGACCTCTAGCCACCCAGGCCAGAGTCCCAGTGTGGTAGGCCCCCATTAAGACTCACTGGAGATTAAAAAAAAACTGGTGAACTAAAACTAAAAAAAGAATAAAATGTATAAAATGATCCAAATAGATAAGACACAAAAGTAAGTTAGAGAGCAGGTAAGGGTAACATAAAAAAATATGCATTAAAGCATATAAATAAAACATATAACTAAAACAATAATGAAAATAGATTAAATATGATGAGAGGCCTGATAAAAGTATCAAAGAAATCAATTAAAAGCCTCATTGTAAAGTTTAGTCCTGAGCCTTTTTTTAAAAACATCAACATTCTCTGCAGCCCATTCTCTGGCAGGCCGTTCCACAATTGGGGGCCATGATAACTGTGAAAGCTACCTCCCTGTGTGTTTTCAATCTGACTTTTGGTATGGTTAAATGGCCAGTGCCAGAGGACCTCAGCGTCCATAAGGATTGTTATGGTAAAAGTAGGTCAGATAAAAAGAGGACCCAAAACTGTGAAGACATCTAAAAGCTAGTAAAAGAACCTTAAAACTATCCTGAAGCATATGGAAGGGAAATGCAGCGTTTTTAAAACCGGTCGTCTGGTCCTTGTCAGTATTTGTGCAGTTGATTTCTGTATGAATATTAAAGATACTCTTTCCAGGAAAACCAGAAAGCAGGGCATTACAATAATCTAAGCAACAAGAGCTAAAGGCCTATGTGTTGCGTGCTGGCCTTAAAGAGAAATGGGAATCTCTTGATATGTGGAGTAAAACTACATTCAGAGTCAAAACTCACACCCAGGTTCTTTATTGTTTGTTTGTGATTAAGATCATGTAATCTTGGTAAAAGTTTCTCTCTCTGGCTTTAGGACCAATGATTAAAACCCCCTGTTTTGTCCTGGTGGAGCTGCAGGAAATTTGCTGCCATCTATGATTTGACATCTAAAATGCAGTTAAAATGTACTCTCACACACACCTGCAGTGTCTTTTTTCTCTCCTCCTCTGTTGCCTGATTGCACTCCCCCTGTAACCTCCAGTCCCTCCTACCTGGCCACCTCTAACTGTTACCTACACAACTCATCCAAACACAGTCACCGCTTCAGTGGCTGTCTCCATCAGATAGGAGATAGCCGCATTACCATGCCACAACCTTCAATGGTTGCCATTGAGGGTTGGTGGGATGCAACCCCATGTCCAGCAATCAGTGCAGTTCCCCCAGCTCAGCATGAACGATGTGCTCCAATCAGTCAGGATCTCTTTTGGGTTTCCGACCAGGGAGATTACTTGAAACAAAGAATTTGCAACACTATTTGGGGGAGGTCTGTGGTCTGTGCTTCAATTCTAGCCCAGTGCACCCTACATGTCAAAGTGTCCTTGGGCAAGATACTTAACCCCAGTTTGTCTCTGACGTTACATCATCAGGTTGGAATGTGTTTGAATGGTTGAAGTAGACAGACCATGCAGGGTAGCCTCTGCCACCAGTGTATAAATGGGTGAATGTGATTTGTGAAGCAGTCTGTAAAGCGCTTTGAGTGGTCTTGAAAACTAGAAAAGCTTTATGTAAGAACCAGTTCATTTATCATCTTTGCCAAGATATTGCACAACACCACCACCTCCGGATATCTAGCTTATTAAAACACAAAACAATATCCCTGTGCACTGTGGTGAAATACCTGCTGATTTGCGGTGAGGTCTGCTCAAATGGGGTCTCCACCAGGGGTAATGGCTGTAATGGGGCTTTAGGATGGGGGTGTATTTTCTAGCTGGCATTCGGAGCATATTTTGCACCACTAGTGCACTTCTTCTGTATTGCCTGGCCAGTAAGATCAGGCCAGCAGCTGCTCTAGTGTTTTATCATACCCTGTGGTGTTTCTGTGTGAAAAATTTGGTGGCACAAGAATGAATTTCAGGTCTGGTTGAAGATACACCCAGGGAAGCCAGGGAATCCAGGACATCCTGTTGTCCCTGACCAGACTCCTCAGGATGGCCTCCAGTTCTTGGATGACCCTCTCTGTCTGCCCATTTGAGGAGGGGTGTCAACCCAAGGAGAGGCTAGCCATAGCACCAAGGAGCTTGCAGAACGCAAGCTGTGGCCAAAAAAATTGTTTTGCCGTCTCAAAATCAGAGGGAAGTTTAGGTCAAGGAATAAATCAACAGGCCATAGAGAACCTGTCAACTGTAACAAATTGACAGTATTACCCTCTGACTCTGGGCTGAGAGGGGAGCCTCACAGAAGCAAGACCACAAGTCACATTAATTGGACGAATAGACTGTGTTTACCTCATTCATATGGCCGTTTCATTCACCGATATCCAGTATGGATCGTATGGATCAGTGTTGTGATCAGTATCAGTGGTGTGTTGAGGAGGACGGAGGTGAAAAGTTATATCTGTCATCCAACCACCCCCCAACGCCCCCTCCGCCCTACCTGCCCTACCCACCATATTGTTTCTGCTGGCTCCATTACAAGGAATGGCAGCCTCCTGCAACTCAAACTCCTGGATTAATTCAGGAATACATATTCATATTCATACATATTCAAGGAATATATCAAATCCCGATACTTGGTGGGAACATGAGTCCCTGCCGAGTCCCTGCAGGATGCAGGGTCCAGACACGGTGCTGACCAGCTGCCCGGTATGCACAGCAATGTCCCGAGGGTCCCACCGGAGCGCACGAGCCAAACTGGCCATACTGGTCATACTGGCCGCAGCTCGCACGTCTTGCGCAATCGCCGTGATCGAGAGCAGCAAACTTTTCACTTTCTTCTGTCGGATGTGTTTGTTTGCCTCAGCCATAAGGACTTCCAACTGCAGGGAATCGTATTTATTCTTTGGTCTTTCCTCTGCACTTGCTATGATGGGAAGGCTGACAGCATGCAAACTCCTCATTTGCATACTGCCGTTTGTGCCTGTAGAGCATGCAATGTAGCGTCCCTTATCTGGGATCTTAGTAAATCAAGCCCTTAGAGAGGTTGATTCATCATCCACTTTGATTTGTCAGAAACAAGCGGAGATCTGTCCAGACACAGTAGGGTCATCTGGTGGGAAGGACATGTCGAGCTGGGTGTCATCCGCATAGCAGAAATATGAAAGGCCGTGCAGGCAGATGACGGGGCCCAAGGAAGTGGAGTATACTGCACATGTAAGTGGTCCCAGCACTGAGCCTTGAAGCACCCCTGTAGGGAGTGGATGAAAGGAGAGAGTGTGCCCTTTCCAAGAAACTGTGTAGATACAAGTTAACCAAGTCATTTGCCACAGATACCCATTTCAGAGTGAAAGCAGGATGTGGTGGTTATGGAAAGCAGCTGATAGGTCTATAAGGATAAGGATAAGGACTGAGGACTGCCCTTTCAATGGCTTTTGAAAGGAAGGGAAGAAGAGAAACTGGCTGGTAATTCTTAACTTGAGCTGGATCAAGTTAGGGTTTCTTGAGCATGGACACCACCTGAACCTTGATAACATGTGTGACAGCTGGCACAATTGTAGAGATGTTTTGTAGGAGATTTGTAGGAATAGGGTCCAGGGCACAGGTGGTAGGATGATTACAAGTCAGGAGATCTGATACCTCAATCTCAGTCCTGAGGAGACCGACTGAGTGAGTGTTGCAGAAAACTGGTTGCTGATAGTTGCCACCTTTTCAGTAAAGAAAGAGGTGACCAACTCGAGAGATTTGTTGCTGGTGGTGAAAGCGGAGGATTAAGCAGTAACTTTAAGGTGGAAAATTTGTGGGTGTCTTTTGTGTTGTTGAGTTTGTTGTAAAAAGCTGATTTTGCAGCACAGGAGCTGGTGGTGACGGAGTGACTAATAGGCTTTGAGATCGCTTGGATCCTTGGTTTTATGCAGCTCTTAGGGTGCTGCATAGTTCCAGTTCCAGTGGAGTGGGCTGCCTTGGTGGACAGAAGACACAGGCTATCCAGGTAGGAGGATAAAGTGCAGCACAGACACTAGGTGTGTTTCCACTATCAGAACTTCCGGGCCATTTTACAGAAACTTCACTATGCGCGTGTTTCCATTGACTGGGCACTTCCAGGAGCGTTTACAGGAACCAACGGAGTACCTGCTTGAGGGTAGGTACTCGAGATCGGCCCGGTAGAGTCGCTGGGCAGTACTAGTGGCTAAAACGCACAGATTGGTTGTCACAAATGACATCAGCTCACGAACAGTGACCTGCTTGCAAACAACCGCGATCTGCTGCTTCATGAAAGCATCATGAAAGTAAGCTTAACCTTCATCTCAGTCTAAATCGTCGCTCTCGGTCCTATATCTCTGATACCATTACTGTGTAAATGTCCATGTCTAGCCTTGTTGTGATTTCCTCTGCTGCTGCTTTGTTTTGGCGCTTTTCAGACACGATATGATGGCGTCATCGCTCGCTTCTTACAGGCCACTAGTATAATTGAGACACGACCTGAGAGGACGAGGCCAAGTTGCAGCCCGGTCAAAAGTACCTCCCTGCAAAAAGTACCATAACTAGCGTAGTGGAAACACGCCTACTCTCTGGTCTCATTTACCTCCTGAGAGGAGAAAGCAGATGCCACTATAGAAGTGAAGTGGGTGGGGGACAGGTTGCAGATGTTGCTGCCCCACCACCAGAGGTGGTAGAGCACCCGGGAGTGATTTAAGATGTATATTGAAAGAAATGGTCAGAAATGTGCAGAGGTGTGACCGTGATGCACACTTCAGTGTGCCGGTGAAGACAAGATCAAGTTCTTTGCAAGCTTTCTTTATTTCCCTTTTAACTAGGAGGGGTGAAGACCAGTGGCAAATCAAAATAGTTTACCAAAGACAGGAAACTGGCTTGGGCAGTTAAGATTAGTAGATTAGATGAGTAGTGGACACTCATAGTTGGACATGGATGACATCATCCAAAAATCCCTCATTTGCCCTGTTTAGCGACTAACTACTAACTAACTACTAACTACTGCAAGATGAATTGGGGAGGTCACCTAGTGTTACTCAAATGAGGCGTAATTGTTTGGAGATAGGAGTGGAGTAAATTTCCACTTGTTGAGATTTCTCCTCTCCTGGAGAAATTGGTAGAAATGGGTATTTGGTAGAGAGTGCATCTGGGGTGGCAAACTTTTCAGGTTTAATCCAGGTCTGTGAGAGCTAGGAGCCTTAGGGATTGCTTATTGGCAAAAGAAGGTATAAATTCAGTTTTGTTAACTGGAGATTCGCACTTCCATAGTCCATCAGAAAAGGAAGTCAGAGTGGGAGAAGATGGCTGAAGTGTTCGTACAGTAGGTTAGCTAGGTTTCTTTGCCTTCTGGTATATATAGAGTTTCTGTGTGTACTGGACATTACAGGAATGGCGATACACATGACTGTGGGCTGTGCAAGCTAATAACAATGTGTGATACCAACACTCTTTCTCTCCGCTGATTTGCGCAAGAAGACTTGCTAGTCCTTACCTGAGTCAGCCTTTACATGAGGAGGGCTACAATGAGAATCAACGCTACAATCAATGCTTCTGCTGATGCTACAGCAATATTCCATGACTAAATTTACAGCAGTAGATGTGAGCTGGAGAGTGCACCCCCTATGAAGTAGCAACAAAAGATTGTTTAAGTGGAAGGTTTGACACCTGACAACCCATGCAGGGTTCCGTTCGATGTCTGGTTGTAGTAATACAATGTTTTCCCTCCTGACCAAGACATGGCTGTACACAGGCTTCTTCCACCATCTGTCACCTTAACCCTCTGTATCTTAACTCTCTGGTTCATACATACATTATTTAATTCCATAATCTGCAGCCCGGTGACATTCCTCATCACTGTGTGCACCATTATGCACCATGCATGTACTGGGCCAGCCCTCTGGCTCTGTACTTCCTGCGGCCAATCAACGCGCGCCTCATTGGTATTATTACAAGTCCAGTCAAAATCTTGCATTTACTCTTGCATTTACGCGACAGAAAATCCATCCATCTTCTTCCACTCATGCGGGGCTGGGTTGCCCAGCAGTCTGAGCAGGGACGCCCAGACCTCCCTCTCCCTGGACACTTCCTCCAGCTATTCCGGGAGGATCCCAGGCCAGCCAGGTGATATAGTCACTCCAGCATGTCCTAGAGACAGAAAACAACAGAAAATTGTATTATGAAGAGGAGTAAGAGTGAGCTCTTTGTTTGATTTTTTTACTTCATAATGAATCTTAATAATTGAGTTAAAGACAATTGAAGACTTGGATACTGGATATATGAAAAAACAGAAGATGATTCCTTAATGAAATGGTATGTGGTATTAGCTGCAACAGCGTTTCAGAGACATCTAGGTGTGTAGTGGTTGGCTCTGAAAATTGAAGTTGATTGGAAGTCAGATTTGCTGCGATTAATTGAACGAATAGGGAGGAATGGCTGAGAATTTGCCTAGAAGTTTAGATTCTCCAGAAGAGAAGATGTAGTATGTAGTATCAAAATGTAGTATCAGCATGAAGATATATTTTGTGGTCAAGGGTTGTTGTTTGTATTCCTTTGATGTTTTTATTTTGGATAACAGCTGCCAGTGGTTTATGTTTTTCACATCCCAGTCTTGGCCATTTCTTTGTGGAGTTTGTATGCTCTCCTGGTGTACATGGGTTTTCTCCAGGTACTCCGACTCCCTCCCACACTCCAAAAACTTGGATTACTGTAAGATTCGTAGGAGGAATAGGTGTGAGGGATAGAGGGGATGAGATGATGTTAATGATGATGGTGTGTGTGTGTGTGTGTGTGTGTGTGTGTGTGTGTGTGTGTGTGTGTGTGTGTGTGTGTTTGTGTGTGTGTGTGTGTGTGTTTGTGTGTCTGTGTGTGTGTGTGTGTGTGTGTGTGTGTGTGTTTGTGTCTGTGTGTGTGTGTGTTTGTGTGTGCACACCCATCAATGGACTTACTACTTGCCCACAGTGTAATCCCTGCCTTCGCCTTGGCCTATGTGCACTGAAGATAGGCACCAGCAGCCCCCTATGACTCTAATAGGTGTAAAGAGGGGGAAAAAAGGAAACAATACAGTAGACAATTATCTCTTACAGATACTTTATCAGATACTGCATCTAATAAAAATGTTATGTTCAAATTTTGGGTGTTCATTATTTATTCATTGTTCATTGTTAATTAAGGTAGGAAAAGAACAAAGTTATTAAGTGTGCATGTACTGAATGTCTACCCTTGATAAAAACTGATCACAGTGATTATGTGATTATATGACAAGTTATTATATATTATTAGATTGTATTTTACAGCCTTTTAACTTAGCTTTTGCATCTTAAAATCTCTCTCTTCTCCAGCAGACTCCTACAACATCATTAAGGTACATGATATGTTTTTTTTTTAATATTAATGAGATTTGATAATGTCTTGCATTTGTAAGAAATTACATGTATCTCATTTGTTTTGCCATGCATTTAAAGGCCCTGTGCAATGTTATTGGATGTAAAAAATATTATGGAGTAAAAAATATGTATGTATGCGTACAACTTGTCTATTAATTTATCTAGCATGATGGAAAACCAAATGGAGGAACAGCAGTGTGTTTTTGTGAGCCGAGATGAGATTTCTTTGGCTGGTATGCTAGCACTACCCTCTGGACAAGATGAGTAAATGAATGGTCAGAGAAATAAAGAAAAGGAGCCTGCTGCGTTGACTTGTGACAGGTTCCTCACGTGTGTCTATTTCTGTACACTATAAGCTGTAGCATAACTTAATAATGAGTCACTGTTCAGCAGTCTTCAAATGACTGCCATACCAATTGTTTTTTAAAATCGTATCAATTACTATAGATGGACGAATGGACAGATAGATATATAGATAGATGGATGGCCGGATGGATGGGTGGATAGATGGATGGATGCGTGGATGGGTGGATGGATGGATACAGAGCATAGATCGAAAGGAGCACATCATGTGTAAGGAACACATCAAGAGGACAGCAATCCAGCCATATTATTGATGAATTATTGATTATTAGAAGAAGGCAGAGGGACAAAGGTAAGAGGAAAGGAAACAATAAAAGAATATGAAACATCTTGAAAAAGAGACGGTATAGAGTACACTGGGCAGAGGAAATGAAAAGGGGAGGAAAAGAGAGGTGGTGAACAACAGAGAGGGAATAAACAACAGTTACAACATAATTCTGAATGGAAGAATGAGAATCTCTTTATTGTCAGTGGTTTATTGTCCTCCTTCAATTTACTCTACACTGGCTGGTATAAGCAAAACTTGGGACAATGTGTTCAAGTTGTACTCAGATTTTGCCATTGGCCCCTTCCCGGTTCCTGACCTTTATCCAGTCTCCAAGGCTGACATCCATCCAGTCCCAGAGCAGAAGGCACTCCTCCACAATCCCGAGCAGACAGAGCCACTCCTCCAGTGCCCCGAGTGGTCTATGCTGCTCCTCCTCCACAATGCTGAGTGGCCCGAGCAGCTCAACCTCCAAAGTCTGAAGCGGCTGGAGCCGCTTGACCCCCACAGTCCCTAGCATCCAGAGCCATCCCACCTCCACAGTCCCAAGCGGCCGGAGCCACCTCACCTCAACAGTCCTGAGCAGTCAGAGCCGCTCCAGCTTCACAGTCCCAAGCAGTCGGAGCTGCTCCACCTCCACAGTCTGGAGCAACCGGAACTGCACCACCTCCACAGCCCCAAGCAATTGGAGCCACTCCACCTCCACAGCCCTGAACAGTCAATGCCACCCTTTGAGTCACGTCCCTTGCCCATTTCCTTGTGCTAGCCCATGTAGAGCTTTAAAAACGAAGAATACAATTTTAAAATCAATTCTATATTTTACAGGCAGCCAGTGCAGACGGGCTAAAACAGTTCTCTAAGAGTTCTCTTCCATAATATTTCTGTTAGCTTTGACTAAGAAAGTGTACGAGTCAGCTGCGCTTTCGGCCAGAGCCCTCAATGTCCTCTCCCTGCTCACAGTTTATTAAGCTGAGTTATGTGAGGACTTTGGGAAAACTCTCAAAAAACTGTCAGACAGAGAGAAGGAGGAAGTCCTGGACATGCCCATTGTCCCAGAGGGGGTTCCGCTTTAGCTTTGATGCAACAGCGGTGCAAAGCAAAAAAGAAGGAAGATGAAGCTCTCCAGTGCTGCCTCCCTTGCCAACCCCCTGCTCCATCTCCACCCGTACGACGCAAGACGTTCGGGTGACGATGTTTTGCAATTCAAGATTCCGAAACTGGTGAGGCTCCAGCCCGCCCCGCCTACCCCACAGGGTCGGCCCGGCCCACACGTGCTTCCTTGTACGGCACCTACTCAAACTACGTTTTGTGGTAAACGCAGAGAAGAGCGCATTGTCCCCAACCCAGGACATAATCTTTCTAGGATTATCCCTGGATCCCTGGTAGCACAGCCATGCGTTCGCTCTGATAGCTCTGCACTGGCCTGCAATGCATTGGCTGGTGGAGATACATAAGTTGCTGTGCGGGGGGGTCCAATCTTCCACCCACACCCAGAACGCCTGGCGCTGTGGGCTTGGCCCCTGAGTGGTTAAATTTGTCAGCTGTGGGACTGCCACAACATGTGATTGCCACTATACAAAGTGCTCGAGCCACCTCCACAAGGTCTTTCTATGACTGTAAGTGGAGAGTATTTGTGGGGTGGTGTCACAGAAATGGCTCCTTTTCAGTATCTGGCCGGTGTGACATTGTCATTTCTGCAGGACTTGATTGAAAGGAAAGCCTTCTCAGTGATCAAAGTGTACTTGTCAGCTATTGCTCATGTGGGGTTTGGTAAGCCAATGGCCAGCCACCACCCCCGCTTTGCAGTTCTATGAAGGGAGCACACAGGCTTCTCCCTTTGTCCATACCGCTGGTACCACCATGGGATCTAGCTGTAGTTATGGAGGGATGTAAGGGTCCTGCTTTTGAGCCACTGGGGGAGCAGACTTGAAATACGTGTCTCTCAAAGCTGTGTTGTTACTGACTTTGGCTTCAGTTAATCGAGTCAGTGACATCCATGCGCTTTTGGTGCATCCGTCATGCACTCAACTTTTCCCAGGGATGTGAGGATGATCTTGAAGCCCAACCCGGCTTTTGTGCCAAAGGTGGTGGTCCTGATTGGAATGGGTACTTCCCTGTGGATTGGTGGACACTAGATAAGCTTGTCTGGCAATACGGAAGTTATCACATCCCATAGTGAAACATTGAGTGAAATATTATAATAGAGAACTTAAGGTTATTAACATAACCCCAATTCTCTGAGTAGTATGAGGGAGATGTCTCTCCAGACAGCCCCTTTTGCTTGGGCGAGTGCGAAGAGGTGCTTATCTTGAATGTAGACCAGACAACCTTAGGCAGACAGACACGTTCACCAGCCAATCACAATTAGCATAATGAGAGAGAGATGCTTTTGAGGGCTGCAGAAGGGGCATGTATCCCATAGTGAGACATCTCACTCTTACTACTCAGAGAACCAGGGTTATGTAAATAACCTAAAATTATGTAGTCTTTTTTCCTTGTTTTTGCAAATTTTGCAGCAGCATTTTGAACTTTTGAAAGTTTCTTTTTGTTGAAGTCTGGCAATATTGGACAGACTAATATCTCCCACTCATCACTTAGGCTGGTGACAGAATTTGGAGAGCCAAATAAAATCACTTCAATCTTGCCATCATTAAGCTGGAGGAAATTGGTAGACATCAAAGTTTTTACTTTCTCTAGGCAGCTAAATAGTTTATCCAAGGCACAGGAGTTGTTTCGGGTGATAGGAAGATACAACTGTTGAACTCATCAAAGACTGACCCTTGAAGGACAACACAGGTAATAGGGACGATGGAGGATGAGTGGTTACCTTGTTCAACAGAGAAGCTGTCAAGCTGTCAACCAATGGTTGACAATCCACCACCTGGCGGTGAATTGGATCTGCAGGCAGGGGAGGAAGCTGGTCAGACTTGGCAGACCCAAGCACATTGTGAGGGTCTGCTGGGAATGCCTGGCAGAATCTCCTGTCAGGGAGTTCTTCAACTCCCACCTCCAGGAGGACTTTTCCCAGATCCCAAGGGAGGCTTGAGACATGTCTGAGTGGACCATGTTCTCCACCTCCATTGTAAATGCAGCTGTTCAACGCTGTGGCCGTAAGGTCTCCAGTGCCTGTCGCAGCAGTCAACCCAGAACCTGGTGGTGGACACCGGAAGAGAGGGATGCCATCAAGATGAAGGAGGATTCCTATTGAGCCTGGTTGGCTCGAGGGACTCATGCAACAGCTGACAGGTAACAGCAAGCCAAGCAGATGGCAGCTCTAGCAGTTGTAGAAGCAAAAACTTGGGGGCCATGCGGTCCCTGTATGACAGGTGCAGGGGCATGGCCAGCAGTAAGTCAGACCTGTTCTCGGTGCATGTAGGCCTCCAACAGGGCTGCCCTTTGTCACCGGTTCTGTTCATTATTTTTATGGACAGAATTTCTTGGCACAGCAGGGGGCCAGAGAGGGTCCGGTTCGGGATACATGGGATTTGATCTCTTCTCTTTGCAGATGATGTTGTCTTGTTGGCTCCCTCGAGCCAGGACCTCCAGCATGCATTGGGGCGGTTTGTAGCCGAGTGTGAAGCAGCTGGGATGAGAATCAGCTCCTCCAAGCCCGAGGCCATGGTTCTCGACTGGAGAAAGGTAGTTTGCACCCTTCAGGTCAGTGGAGAGACCCTGCCTCAGGTGGAGGAGTTAAGCTGTATTGGTCCATCGTGGTGAAGAAAGAGCTGAGCCGAAACGCAAAGCTTTCGATTTACCAGTCAATCTACGTTCCTACCCTCACCTTTGGTCATGAACTTCATGACCGAAAGAACGAGATCCCGGATACAAGCAGCCGAAATGAGTTTTCTCGGCAGGGTAGTGGGGCACTCCCTTAGAGATAGGGTGAGGAGCTCTGTCAACCGGGAGGAGCTCGGAGTAGAGCCACTGCTCCTCCACATCAAGAGGAGTCCCCCGGGAGGTGTTCCAGGCATGTCCCACTGGGAGGAGACCCATAGGAAGACCCAGGACACGCTTGAGTGACTATGTCACCCAGCTGGTCTGGGAACGCCTTGGGATCCTCCCAGAAGAACTGGAGGAAGTGTCCGAGAAGGGGGCCCACACGACCCGACCCTGGATAAGCAGAAGAAGATGGATGGATGGATGGAAGAAGAAGAGCGCATATGAGGGCAAGAACATCTTTGAAAAGACATGAGGGAATAACGTCAGAGGAGCAATGGAAGGGATTCAGGTGTGAGAGTTGGGAGGGAGAGACAGGTGAGAACTGATGGAGATGGTAGGTCAGGGTGTGAGACTTGAGAGCAGAGTTAGGAGGAGTGATGTTGACTCTGATTGTATAGATCTTATTGATTAAGAAGTTTAGAAAATCCAGGCAGATTTTGGGGGAGGAGGTAGTGGAAGGACCAATAGGGTTAAGAATGGAGTTGATGGTTCATGAGGGAGGGAGGTAGGGGGTGAGGATAGCAGTGGTTGGTGGAGGGCTATGTCATGAAGACTCATATTCAACCAGCAGGTGATCAGAGATGGTTAGGTTGGAGATATCAATGCTGGCAATGTGAAAGCCAGAAAATAAACTAGATCAAGTCAAGGCAGGTTGGAGACAAAACTAGCCGGAACCAGGAGGTCAAGGCAGGAAGAAACAGTGGAGACCCATGCAGGAGTTGAGAAGACAATCTGGCACTGAGCATGGAGCTGAGTTGAGTATAGGTACCAGACTGATAGGTGAAGAATGCAGAGGATTGGTTTAACTGTGCAGGTAGCAATTGAGGTGTCCAAGTGTGAGTGGCTAAAATCTACAGAGGAGTGGCTGTCAGGACAGTGGTTGTAGGGAAATAATGGCTGCAGCAGGTGTGTCTGTGAGCAGGGAAAGAGCTTATCCAAGACAGCAGTAATGTCACCAGTCAATGCACAATACAACAACAACAAATGCTGAAAAATATTGTAAGATGTAAGAGGAGCCAATCAGCTTGGTGGTGAATGTAAAAGTTACACACCAAAGCTTTAAACAGAGATGTTGCTGCATGTTTTGATTGATTTTTTTCTTTTTTGTATTTTTGTACAAGTATGTCAGGTCATTGCTTGTACTGTAGTCACAATTTGCTTTGTTAAATTTGGTATGTTTCGGATTCATATGCAGAGGTAGTCGACTGCAGTGGGAATTTACACATTTGTTTAATTTGTTCCACATTTTTATTTAAAAAGCACTTGTATGTCATACATAATTATTGTGATAAAACATTTGAGCTGCACTGACTGTAAGGAGGGCCTATTGAGCCATGTACATGGAGGAGATTGCATGTTGCAGAGATTTATTATTTTTTATTTCCCACAGATGTAACCAATAATCTGCCTGCATTGAAGAACAACCAATGGCAATTCATGTTCTGAATCCTGTCTTCATCAGTGCAGTACGACTATCATCAGCATTGTCTGACATGCATCCAGCCAGACTATAGCAGGCAGTGCATTCTAATTACACATGCAGAAGAGAATCAGTCTCCCACCAATGCACACTTTACATGCTGATGGAATTTACTAAACACATTTAATATATCATTTGATTAAATAAGGTCCTGTCAGCATATCCTGGGTAGCATAGAGAACCAGAGAAACAAGTTCTGCCTTGCCGCTAATAATTGCACGAATCCCCTTAAAATTAAATAAAGAAATGAAGACATAAGTAAAGTGAAACGCCAGAGGTGCTGGCCATGAGATGCATAAGTGCTGGAGAGATAATCCACAACAAGGGTTAGACAGCAGCTCTCAAGAGGCCCACAAATCCAGGCAGCATGATGTCATGGCACTGCATCCCCTTACACTATTTTTTTTTCTTGGCAGTCATGTAAATAGCTCAACATAATCCTTGTCTCTGAGGGATTTCTGATCAAACAGGGCTCAGTGTACCATCTTGTCATCACCCATACCCTATAGATTAATCCCTCATGTGATCCTGGGACAGCAGGAGTACAGGCAACAGACCACACCCTCCCCAGGCTTAGGATGCACTCTCACAAAATTGGAGGCTTGAGTAAATATTTCCATAACAAACTGACAGTGTTTGTAATCCCTGCTAATGAAATGCATGCCCTGGTGTAAACCTTGCCTGCTGCACAAATAATGCTCCCACACTTGCTAAGTTTGCTGATCATTGGCTCGTTATCATAAGCCACTGCATCAAAGTAAAACCAATAAAGACTGACACAACCATACATAATGGTGTATGGCACATCGTCTGATGTGCCATACATCAGAACTTGGTCCTATCAGGGCACCACTGCAAAATACCGCAGGACCTTAAGAAAGCAAAGGATTGAGCAGAAAGCACCAGCTCCAATGTGTTAACCTTCAGGGCCTTCAGCACCTTCAGAGAAGGCCTTAAAAAATTCTGCACCAAACAATATGACTATTAGTTAATTCTGTTTATATATTTCAAAAATTTCCTCTAATCTATGTTGTAAAATTAAGTTTCCAGTCAAGTTTCCAGTCAAGCTCACAATGAAAGAGCTACTGTCCTGAAACAATCAGCATCGTCTGTCTTTATTGAAGTCCGGTTAGCTGGCTCATTCTTTGATTAGTCTTCACTAATCACAGGGAAGGCCAAGCTATGCGTTTTGGTATAAAGCGTGATGGCAGAATTGACCAATCATGGTTTGATTTTAAGTGGGCGGGAGAAAAACAAAAGATCGCAGGCCGTCTTGAAGTCCTAACAGCGGGCAGAGTGGTGAGAACAGTTGAGAGACTGATTTTATTCCCTGTAGAGAATAAAGAAGGTGTAGTACAGGGGTATTCAATTAAAGGGGCCATTTGCATATGAGTCTTATTATGGCTTCCTCACAAAATGAGGCAGAGAATAGGAAGTCCATTCAGAGCAGTAATGTGCAGGTAAATTGATTATTGTCTCAAAATGTCAAATACTTCATCACACCAGAAAAAATTCTTAATTTGAGTTTTGAGTTTGAGTTTACAAAAAATACAAATATCCTTACTGTACGCTTTACTGGAACCGAAAACTCAGAGTTTGCAACTCAGAGTAGATTAGCTCAGAGTTCAGGGTCAGACTCAGAGTTTGTTGAACCTGCTTTGTGAAATGGACCCCAGACCAATCAGAAAACCAAGCCTATCAAAGATCCGCCTCCTGACCAGGCATCGTATGACAAAGGCTTTCCCATTGTTGTTCTTGCTGATGTTTTTGCTTGGATCTTGGAGCAATAATCCTAAGGTGATTTCTGGGGAGGTAGTCTTCAGAGACAGACCAAACCCATCAGTCTTCTCTGATAATTATTTACTGGAGGGGAACAGGTTCTCCTCAGAGGGACTTGTCTATCTTCAACTTCAGCATCAACTTTATTCATTTTAAGTTCCGGTTCATAATAGACGTTATCTCAAGGCACTCTACAAAGTGAGCAGCAACATGTACATTGTGAACACTCCCTGCCCTTAGACCAACGCAAAGGCTGAAGAACAATTCCCATGAAAAACCCTGACGGGAAAAAAAGGGAGAAACCTCAGGGTGAAAGACAGAGGAGGAGATCCTCCAAGACAGATACATAAATAAATATTATGGATTAAGTATACCTGTGGGCTTTGTCAAAAAGGAGGGTTTTTAACCAACTCCCGAAGCGTTAGGGTTCCCGGTAGAGAGGGTGTCTGCCTCTGGCTCCAAATCTAGAATAGTTTCTTAAGGAGAGATTTGATTAAGGCAATTTTAAAATTAAGAGGACATAAAATGTGGATAAGGACAGGTTAATCAGGTCTAGGTGCCAATGAAAGTGAGCACTTCGTTAAACAAGTTAGTGGGAATAAGGTCTAGGAGGCAGGTGATGAGTTAGAGGAGGAGACGATAGTCATCAGCTGATATAGGTCAATGGGGACAAATGAAGATAGTGACCTATCTGTATTTCCAGCTTTATCCTGAGTAGCTGCAATATGGGCTAGATTTATTACAGTTGATACTAGGTGGCTGTTAATTGCTTATCTGATTCTTATGATTTTGTTATTGAAGAAACTCATAAAGTCACTGCGACTGAAGATGCATGGGGATACACTGCTCAGTGGAGTTATGACTCTGAGTCATACAGTGCTGAAAAGGAACCTGAGGTTATCCTTATTTTCCCCAGTTCGGGTGGTAGAGTATCTGGCTCTGGCATTACACAGAGCCACCGTATATGTTTTTAGACTATCTTTCCAGATCAGCAAAATATGGCTTTTGGTCAAGCGCCATTTCCTCTCTTATTTACGTGATAGCTGTTTTTTTTTCATGTGCACATGCATACCACTAGATTGGGAAAGTCTGGTGTGGATGTGGCCTGGCCAGTGCAGGCAGCACCAGGTGGGCTGATTGGCCACAGCAGGTAAGCTGATGCCCGCCATAAAACGAGTGTGCTGGCTGTGTCTGTGAGGGAGAGAACCCATAAAGAGGGGCCTGAAAGAGGTGTCAGATATGCTGGAGATCCACGCTGTCACCTACCCCTGGGTCGATGAATCAAGTTGATGACCTGCTTCATGATACTGTTTAGCCCAACTACTGGTTGTTGGGTTTAGTGAAGCTAGATAACAAATAGCTGAGACGGTGGCATGGGTGATGGTACGTTGTCTGTACAGTGCCGTACAGTGCTGCAAGCACTGCTGTTGTTCTGGTTGTTTTGTTTGCTGGACACATATTGTACTCAAACATGCATTCATTACTGATTATCGACTTGAATACATTCCTCTGTTAAGCACACATTGGTGATAAATAAAATGCTTGTGGTAAACTTACCCCATTGCTGGTCTTCCATCTTTGCCACAGTAAAAGAACTGGGCTTTTACTGGGGCGTTTTTGTTGTTTTTCTTTTTGTTGACCTGGGTACGACATTTTAGTAAGAACTGCTAGTTGTGAAAGAAATGTGTTTTATGTGATGTCAGTGAGCGGCTCCAGGCCGTGGAATATGGTGTTTTGTGAGTAGGATCACATCCTGTGTTTGTGGACCTGATCATAAGTGACTGTATCAACAGGAAATTGCTGTTCTGTACTTTGTTAGCCCTGGATGCTGTCATGAAAGTTGCTGTTGTCTTGTCCCTGGTTGGCTGAAGAGTGACTTCTTGTGGGAGTCTGCCAGTAGTGAACATTTAGCAATACAGCTGGGCCTTCTGCAAACCTTCAGCCTTCTATTAAGAAATGTCTTCATGTTTTGTGGAAAAAACTCAATGAAGGAAATCCTCTGATTAATGATGACAAGGATGTCAGCATTTCAAATGCACAAAAGTTACTCAGGGCTGGTAATAATGAAAGTCCATTTGTGCTCTACGCATGTTGACACATGAAGCGCCTTTCGTCTTGGTCCAGCCTCCCACCATCTTTGTGCATAGATCCCATGAATAATTTGGTCTGCCTTGGTAAGCTTAGAGATGAGTCAATATGGATTTAAGCAGAGCTATACCACCAAAAATCGGTGGCTCACATGCAGTCGGAAAGGAACAAAGAAAACAATAAGAACAGGGGAAGAAAGAAGGCGAAATGTATTTAATGGCTGTGAAGACCAATATCATCTCCGACATTGTCTTATTATGGATCTCTCGGACAGTGTACAAAATCATGACTTCTTCCACTGTTCCCACATTTATTTGCAAGTGAAAGCGAGCTCGGACAAAAAGTGAACTCTCCCTACCAATCCAATGCAAAGTGCATATGACCCAGGTGGATGACTTCCATCTTCTAATCATCTACTGACGCACTAGAAGCCAGGCCCAACTGAACACATTGCTGTACTGGGTCCCACCTACTTCTTTTTATTTGCTGTTTGCAACATGTTTGCAGATCTCTCCAGTTTACACAACCCGACTGCAGCTCAAAAATGTTTAACTTGTTTGAATGACAGCAACTGAGACCGGGCTGGGTCTTTTCCCCTCCCATACTTGCAGTCTGAATGATCGTTTTCTGTCACTATGTTTACTTGCAGTCTCCATTCGGGTTATCGTGATTCCAGTTTCTGAAGCGTTTGGAATAATCTATCTGCATGTGTGAGCAAGCAGGGTTATTCCTGTTGTACAAGGTAATTCTAACAAGTTGGGATATCCTGATCAAAACATGCGTTGAGACAACATCTCAACACATGTAGAACATCACAACACAATGCGCAATGCACATTTCCACTTCTTCCTGAATCCAAAAACAACAACAGCAATGTGGCAGATAATGATCATTTGCACTTTGTTGCTGGTATTGACCCACCACCAATACTTCTCACTATTCACTCCAGGAGTGTGGTGTTACCTTGCATTTTGCCATGTGACGCGACAACAAGTACTTCCGGTACTCAAAAAAACTAAGATTCCTTGCAAATAGAACACGCACGGAACACAAATTGATGTTCCTTTTGATGGCGATATCCCTATAGGTGTATACATGACCAATTATTCAAGTTAGATAAGGATTAACCCAGGGGTCATTATCAGGTTTTTAAAAACTGCAACAACTGCAAATTCTATTTGTTCAAAAGGGTTATTGGTGTTTACATGGCTGTGCCCAACAATGTCATTGCTAACATTCCGGTTATGAAGGGGCGATTGGCTGCATGTAAATGTTGTCTGTGTTAACTGGAGCAGACTCAGACTCAGTCAGACGTTATCGTGAGTGGCGCATCCCCAGCTCCAGAAACACAAGCTGCAGAAGTGTTATCACGGATGTAATGTGATTGTGTATGTATGTGTATGTTAAGTAATATTTCAACACCATTTTTGTATATATTTTTTTAAGTTTTTGCCAGCTACAGTATGCAAGAATGTGCAGCTTCTTACATAGCTAGCAGTAATTTCTGTAATTACTGCAGCACAGCCTCTCACACCACAAAGGGATGAACATGGCTGTAGTGACGACCAGGGGCAATTTTCTAGGATCAGAAGTTTAGGGGTCCTGAGCACCCAGAGAGCTGTTGGCCAAGCAAGATAAGTTTCACTTTCACACTCAGATTTCAGAGGAGCTGGGATTTAATTAAGTGGTGCTTCAGCACCCCCAAAAATGGTCTAGAAACGCCTCTGGTGAATGCTATCTTCATCGTATGACTCTCCACTACCTGTGATCACCTGGTGCCGACCTCTTTTGTCCTGCACTCCTGCTTGTGTCACACCCAGCCTTTGAACCTCGTTGTGCCTTTTGGTCTCACACTCTCCCAGCCTCACCTGCCTATGTCCCTGGATCTGCCTCTGCGTCGTCCTCAGTAACGTGAACTGTACCTGTCCCTCGACCAACCCTCCTGTCTACTCCCGTCTCAGCTGCCTAAATTGTCTTCCATTCCCAAACATGTTCTGTCTCTGCCTCGGCTGATTTTTGGACTGATTCCTGTGAAGAGGAACACGTATTAGCCATCTAACTAACTTCTGATGGCCATCTTGATAGCTTCACTCAGCCACCACTTGCACTTCCCCTTTCCTCAGCTGTAGTCAAGCAAGAAATTGCCTTTTCCTAGTGATATCACAAGTGCTGCTCTTGCACTCTTACAAGGAATTCACAACTGCTATTAAATACCAGTCTATCATTTACTTATTACAAATAAAGGGGCTTCTTTTTAAAATATAAATACTATTTTATCCTCAGAGGGAAATTGTTCTGTACAGCAACCCAAAACTATATAAGAACATCACATTCACAATTCACAATGTGACACAATTCCCATTCAAAACAATATGCAGCACTAAACACAGAAAAATAATTGAAAACAAAAATAATAATAGTAATGATAGCACAGAAAAAGAGCAATAATAGTAAGAGAGAGACATTAATAGTTAAGCAGAGCAAAATAATCGAGCAAAAACTAAATGAAATTCGAATCACAGTTATAAACTAAAAATAACTAGTGACCAGTAGCATTAGAAGAAGAAGTATATATCATAACAATGAGAATAATGTGAACATTTTAATGATAATATGACAGTAATATTGATAACGAGTAACAAATTAAATCTTACACCAGGCCTTCAGGACTCTTCAGCTTAACATGAGATGGTGATTGACTTCAGAATAATCTACATTATTTCAAGTCAACACTCTCCACAACCACCCCGCCAGCTACAAGTACCTGGGAGTGCAGGTAGACGCTGGGCTGGTCTACTCACATGGAGGCGGTGTACGCATAGAGTTGGATTCAATTCTATTTCTTAAATAGGGTGAAATTCCTTTACAAACTGGACAAACCGCCCAGAAGAGCGAGCTCCACCAACGGTTCCGAGTTGGACTCTGTCCAGCAGGTGGTTGGGCTCATGATGCTCAGGAAACTGAAAGAAAATCCTGGACAACAACTCTCAATCTCTACATGACCTGAAGATGTTTCAGGAGAGCACCTTCAGCCACAGACTCATACCCCATCAGTGCAGTTCCTCCTATCAGCTGCCATCAGACACTATAACAGTGATTATTGATTCATTATTATCATGTGTAATTCATCATAATTATCATGGTATTTACTGTTTTTGATTAATGATATTATTATATTTGAATTTTTGAACCATGATTAAATAAACAATGAAGAATAAACAATGTAACCCAGACTCTGGATGCTATCGCAGAGAAAGTTGGAAATAGGTGCAGTGCATCCTGGACTGGGGAGATCTTTCTCTGCCCTGCACTCTCGATTGACTGAGGAGCAGTCGCGAATGCCCGCAACACCTTCTTTACCTTCTTTATTGCTGTGTTTTTCCCTCAACTTGTCATTCTGGCTGTGCTTTATTATCATGATTATTTTATTATTATTGGTGATGTTTTCATTGCTATTTCCGATACTATTGTAGTAATTATTACACACTTCTTGTTTTTGCTTGCTTTTATATACAATTTAACAATTACTACTTATAAAACTATTTTACTAGTTTGACTGTATTAGATACTGTGTTATTATGACTACTATTTTAGTATGAAGTATTTTAGTATGAATGTGTGAGGGTAATGTGTACCACATTATTGTAAATGGGATGCTCTTTCCGTTGTTGTTTTTGTTTGTTTGTTTGCTTTTTGCTGTCTCAAATGATTTCCCCTCAGGCATAAACCGTTTCATCTTATCTTACGCTCTTGCCTTTGTTGTATTTGTATTTCGTCGCATTTGTAATTTGTATTGTGTTGTGTTCCACGGCTGAGCGGTAGCGGTCCGGGTGGGCCGCCAGGGGGCAGCAGCGGAGCGGGCCCAGCGGCAGCCTGAGACGAGTCGCTGGCTGCTGGACGAGGTGCGGCAGGCAGCAGGACCAACACCATCACTAGCACTAGCAGCTAGTCCGGCCAGTCCCCCTCATTGTTCCCGCTTCACCGCCACCAGCGGAGTGTAGAGCTGGTTGGGACCACCGTGTGTGTCGTGCGTTGGACCAGCGTGCAGGCCGCAGCAGCATCTCCAGACCAGCGGAACGGCAGCCAGGCTAACGCAGCTAGCGGGCTAGCTTCAGCGGGGTCTCCCTCCCGGGGCTGCTTTCACTCATCCTTTGTTTATAATTGTCATTGTTATTACTGATATTATTAAGGCTGCAGGAGCCATGGCTGATGTTGACAAGCTCAACATAGACAGTATCATTCAACGGCTTTTAGAAGGTGAGGACACGCCTGTTGTTCTGTCTCGGTCCTGTTACGGACGCTAAGCGTAGCCGGCTAGCTTGAGCGTTTTCCTGTGTTTATAAACATGGTTAAGGCCAGGAGGGGACTCTAGCTGGGATATGTTCACATGCTTAGTTTTCTAGCGTCCAAACCGTGTGTGCGTGTGTGTGCTGCAGATGTTGGTGACCTGAAGGACATGTATTTGCGTTCTCCCGGCACGCATACTTGACATTAATACATTGATGTGAAGTGAGCTGCTGGCTGAGCTGAGCTGTTGTTGCCCTGTCCTGGTTGCAGTCAGAGGGGCAAAGCCTGGCAAGAATGTGCAGCTGCAGGAGAACGAGATCCGCGGCTTGTGCCTCAAGTCCAGGGAGATCTTCCTCAGTCAACCCATCCTACTGGAGCTGGAGGCCCCTCTGAAGATCTGCGGTAATGCTTCCACCTGCTCGTTGTTCAATGGGAACAGACATGCGAGTTTGAAAGAACCATTTTGGGTATGTGGTGCATTCACATCCAGTGATGCCCTCTTATCCTCTTCCCCCAGGTGACATCCATGGGCAATACTACGACCTGTTGAGGCTGTTTGAGTATGGGGGCTTCCCTCCAGAAAGCAACTACTTGTTCCTGGGTGACTACGTGGACAGGGGGAAGCAGTCCCTGGAAACCATCTGCCTTCTGCTGGCCTACAAAATCAAATATCCAGAGAACTTCTTTCTGTTGAGGGGAAACCACGAGTGCGCCTCCATCAATAGAATATATGGTTTCTATGATGAATGTGCGTATGACATCCACGTTTGTACATGTTTCATATTTGCCATTAATATCGCAATGCTCAATTTAAGCTATTTTTAAACTTTTATCGCCTTAAAAATACGTTAGGTAAAAGAAGGTACAACATCAAGCTCTGGAAGACCTTCACAGATTGCTTTAACTGCCTCCCTATTGCCGCCATCGTCGATGAGAAGATCTTCTGTTGCCACGGAGGTAGGTTGTTTGGTTTTGTGAAACCACCGAGTGTAACATGGGGGGTTCGTGTCGAATGATGTCCTTATTTACACTAGTTACTGCGATAGTGTTATGCAGAATGTATAATGTAATGTAATAAATGTTTTTTTTTATCTTCTATTCAGGACTGTCACCTGACCTTCAGTCCATGGAGCAGATAAGACGCATCATGCGCCCCACTGATGTGCCTGACCAGGGTCTGCTGTGTGATCTGCTCTGGTCTGATCCAGACAAGGATGTGCTGGGCTGGGGGGAGAATGACAGGGGTGTGTCGTTTACCTTTGGCTCAGAGGTGGTGGCCAAATTCCTGCACAAGCATGACCTGGATCTGATCTGTCGTGCCCATCAGGTATTCACTATCATCTTAGTCCCCATGATGCAATATTGGCATATTGCATCCACACCCTGTATCTTGCCCGTCTACAGCGAGTGTGGGACACAAACGCAAACTGTGCAGAGATTTCACCGAATGCTGTGTCGTGGACTGGAACTCTCAACCTTTTTGGCTTGTTGTAACAGATTATAAAGCAGTATGTTCATGTGACCCTCGATCAGAGGTTGGAAATGAAAAGTGGTTGCAACCTACACTGAAGAATTTCTCCCTTGTTTTATGTAAAATTAAGAGATTTGGACATAAAATTATTCAGTGGGTCCCAAGGAAAATAGGACCAAAGGAAAGTCTGAAGACAGTACAGGTGATTTTACGTGACAGTAGCAGATGTCATGCTTTTGTATGAATAGAATGGAATTGTGCTCCCAACTGTTGACCCATTGTCCTTCTGTATCTGACACTCTTAGCTCAGTGTACCGTAAACCCTTGATGGAGTTGTCCTGTATGGACATCGCTTCTCTCCCCTGTGCTCTCACCTGCAGGTTGTAGAGGATGGCTACGAGTTTTTTGCAAAGAGGCAGCTGGTCACCTTGTTCTCTGCGCCCAACTACTGCGGGGAATTTGACAACGCTGGCGCCATGATGAGTGTGGATGAGACCCTCATGTGCTCTTTTCAGGTCGGGCTGACTTGCTCTGCACATTACATGTTTAGTTTCGAGTGCCGGGGGAACTGCTTCGTTAAACAACAGCACAAGTACCGGCGCATTGGTTCTCGTGGTTTTAAGAACTGAAAGATTATACATTTACATGCCCTCATTTGGCAGACGCTTTTATTCAAAGCGACTTGCAGTTGAGGGACGGTATAAGTGCCTACAGTGGAACAAGAGGGGTAGTCAGATAGTAAGTCAGATAGGAGAGATACAATAGAAGGACAGGACAGATTATAGGTTGTGTGGCTGTATAAGTTATAGTTGGCTGTAGTTAATTGGCTTTAAATCATTATGTACACAAAGTGTTCTGTCTCAATTTGTTATTCAGTTATTCTTTTGACCATTTTTACCAATTATTTATTTTAAGTAATCAGTCCTAGAAATAATCTTAGGAAAACAACAGAAATCAGATGTTCACAGAGACGGTCATCGGACGCAACTCTACATCTTCTTTTTGTAGATTCTGAAGCCTGCTGAGAAGAAGAAGCCCAACGGCAGCCGTCCTGTGACTCCCCCTCGCAACATGGTCACCAAACAAGCTAAGAAATGAGCGTGGGGCGGCACCTGGCTCGAGCCCCACTCCTTTATCCTGCTTTTGTCGTCTGCATCGGAAGGAGCGGTTTTCCTTCGTGCTGCCAATAATGAAATGATATTCACTCCTACAAGATGAAAGCAAAATATTTTGTTGTTTTGTCCACGGGGGTAAATTGATATGTCACCATGAAAACCTCAGGTGTTTTGCACTCATTTTGCAGCTAGTCTTTGCCACACATGACTGTTCAATCAGGAAAATGTAACAATATGGCTATTTATGCACAGGAATGCCTTGTTTGAAGCTGTGCACAATTTTTCCATTTTATTTCGTGTCTTAATAATTTGTCATCTTTCTCTCACTGTCAGTAACTGGTATTAATGGCTCTAATGCTGGGGAGGGGGGGGGGGGGTTCCAAACACCTGTTTACTTCTGTAAAACATTATTTACAGTTCATTTTCAGTTCAAGTCTTGTGCAAAATGATATGAATAAGGAAGCACTCTTGTTATGTTTAAATCTTTCTAATAAACTTTGAGTGTATTTTAGGGGGAATTTGGTATCTCGTATCATTCACTTTTTGAAAAATGACCTTACAACCTGAAATGCGGTATTGTGGAGTGCATCATTACCAAGGACACCTGCTGAACAAGTGTCTCCATCAGCCAATAAAACCCACAAGGGGGAGAGAGACTATATTGCAACATCTAGGTCAGGGAAAAGAGGAAGGTCGTGAATTGTGTTACTGTGGTTTAATAGTGGTTATGTTATTGTTCAAATTTAGTCTGCATATAACCACATTGGAATTTATCCATGTTTAAAAGCGTCATGGCTATCCATATACCACATGAACATTTCAAGTGTCCAGCAAAATGTGTGTGAAGGTATTCAGTGTTTCTGTGCTCCATCGTAAAAACTGAAAATGGTAGCTCCTTATTAGGAAACAAGTGTTGCGTAACCCTGTGACGTCAGAGCAGTCACAAGACCTGGCTAGCGGAGCGGAGTGCGCGAGGCCACGTAATGAGGCAGAGACCCTGGGGTGACGGCTGACATCCACAAACGGGCTTACCGAGGCTGAGAGGCACCTCCACAACCATGGACACGGAGTACCGACATTCAGCAGCCTGCCGGGCTCGGGGCGGCCACTAGTTCCGGGTGTGGAGCTTCTCAGGTTCCGTCCCTCGCAGGCTGCGTGTCTTACACCAGGAGGAGACGTTGTGCATGCGTGCGTAGCGGCTGCTGTCCGGTAAGCTCGGCTCGGCTCGGTTCAGCCGGAGCACAGGCAGTTGTCTGGTGAGCGGGGCTGCTGGCTCGGCTGGGTGTTCGGGGGAGCTCTGCTAGGGGATGTTGTCCGTGCTGTCCTACGGGAGACTGGTTGCCAGAGCTGTTATCGGCGGACTCTCTCAGACCGACAGCCGCGACTACAGCCTGGTGACGGCCAGCTGCGGCTTCGGGAAGGACTTCCGCAAAGGCATCCTGAAGAAAGGCATGTGCTACGGGGACGACGCGTGCTTCATCGCCCGGCACCGCTCAGCCGACGTCCTGGGTGAGCGTCCCCTCCAAACATTAACCCAGCACCTACCTGTGTAGCACTGGCCCTGATGTCAGTGGCAGGTCAAAGAGCACTCCGTTTATCTGAGCGCTGCGCTACGGTAGGCTAAACCTGTCCCGCTCACAGGGAGGCTCGCCTGCGAAGAAGATCGAATAGTTCGAACAAGAGCGAGCACACAAGTAGAATGGAGTGCGTGCGGAGAAGAATGCTATCCCCAAAACACTTTCTGGTCTTTCTGGTAGTTGTTGAGGTGCATCGAAAGTGACAAAGAGTACTCAAATTAAAATCTCTGTTACATCGGCCGCACTGAGAGATTTCCTGCAGACTTCAGGGAAAACCTTAAATGAACTAAAAAAAACATCAGCAATGACCCTGTTTAATGCCATCTCATAGTGCTAGTCCTCATTGAGGCATTTCCCTCCTCTCTGATAGAGGCAGTCACAGAGGAACATCCTTGTATGGTCAGTCCAAGGAGTTGTGCTAAAGTTTCCTTTCCAGGAAAATCTTGGACCGGAGTAAATGTTCTTGTGGTAGCCAGGACTTGGAATCTACAGCGTGTCAGATGCACTAATGCAGATGCAGATCATAATTGCAAAGATGACAGTAAAGAAACCTAACTTTTAAAGCAATGAGTGATGTGGTGAGAGATCAAAGATAGTTTACACATTCTCTCTATTTCATAGACCCAGCCCTTTCTCTAAACAAGATGCAAATGGGATATCCAGTACAAAACACCATTGTCTTTCTAGATTTTGTAGCTGCAAAGCATCATTCTTTCACTTGTGGTGTTCAGCACACAACTGTTAATGAAACATGACTCATCGTTTCTTTTAGTAATATCCAAAGGCCTGCTTTCAGGTGTTGCAGATGGAGTAGGAGGATGGCGAGACTATGGAGTAGACCCATCCCAGTTCTCAGGGACACTGATGAAGACGTGCGAGAGGCTGGTGAAGGAAGGGCGCTTTGTTCCCAGCAACCCTGTGGGAGTTCTCACCAGCAGTTACTATGAGTTGCTGCAGAACAAAGTGCCACTACTGGGTAAGTAGACCCTCTGATGATGCAGAAGCCCAATGCTCAGGCAGGGGGAGGATCACCTCCCCTCTTTGAGATCTGGTATATAACATGCCACGAGTGCAACATGAGGCAGTCTCTTTGGGACTGAACAGTCTTCTTCATGTTAGGCCTGAGATGGGGGACATCATGCTCAGGCCACACTCAACTTTTGTCCCACCTTCACAGAGGATGACTGGATGAATGGCCAAGAGAGATTTAGATACAGATCAGAGTGATTTAGGAGATCCTTCACCCCCATGGCATTTTCTACACAATGGGTCTAGATACAGGACAATTTTAATTTTATATTCAGTTCTACAAATCTTTTCGGCTACATATCATGCATGTTTTGCCCGCTTTTAATGCTTCTTCCACGTCGCACTGGACCTGTAGAGTGATAACTATGTGGAGACTGTTTATAGAGTAAATTCTGCTCCTCCTTGAGAGAGCAAAAAGGAACGGCTCCCAGCCAAACGCAACCCGGGGTCCATGATGTGAAAGCAAGTCGTATGCGCCAGGCAAGCAGGGTCCATAGGAATGAATGGGCTGCCGTGTTACGTCCCGTATCCAGCTCTTATAATGCATCCATGGGCCATGCACGCTAATGTTCTCCTGTGCATGTGGGTCTATTGTTTCACACGGGAGTCACGTATAGGTCACACTCGATAAGTAATGTGAATGGCCAAAATTGGTATTGAGTGACCTGCTGTATGAATATAGCCTTAGTGTTGTCTGTTCTATGCTAATTTATGTATATTGTTGTGGATTAGTGAGAGTGTGGTTGTTGTTCATCTTTTTTTTAAAGGTTTGGAGTATTTCTGCCCTGGACACTTACCCCAAGTATTCTGTGACCTTTTTCTAGGCATTTTTCTCCATACGCCCCTGGTAGTAACTTTTTTTTTCTGTACACGGTCGGTTAAATGAGGCCTCTGGTCCTCCCAGTTCTCCCACTTGAGGAGCCCTATCTGTTTTCAAAGCTCACTCGCAGTTTAGCTCCAGCTGTGCTGAGGCACGCTGTATACCTGTGGAGACGCACAGGGATGGGCTGTTTATTTCTTTCAGCTCAGCTCAGTGGCGGCTGCATGGAGATGACGATGAGTCAGAGGACGGCTAGATCCGATTAGGAAGTTCCGGGAATGTCCCAAGCCCCAACCCGTCACAGAACCCCCCGTTCTCCCTCGCGGCTGCTCTCGGGGAACAGTCTTCCGGGCGGGCAGCGCGTGCGACTCCACTGGTGGAGGAAAAAAGAAGGAAGCGAGTGAGGGGTTTTCACGGTGGGCCCCAGAGAGCACATTGTGACGTGCCGGATGACTCACCAGCAGGGTGTGGCTGCATGTCGAGTCCAAGTTTCTGGAGGGCTGAGCCTTTTTGCTTTTGCATGTCGTTCTTTCATTCCACCGAAGCTCTGCCTGATATCGCGCTGGAAGGACCCGCGCACGTGTGTAATGCGCGCGCTGGGGTGTGTGTCCGCAGGCAGCAGCACGGCCTGCATCGTGGTTCTGGACCGGCAGCACCACCGGCTCCACACCGCCAACCTGGGAGACTCGGGCTTCCTCGTGGTCCGCGGAGGGGAGGTGGTCCACCGCTCGGACGAGCAGCAGCACTACTTCAACACGCCCTTCCAGCTGTCCATCGCCCCCCCGGGGGCGGAGGGGGCCGTCCTCAGCGACAGGTAGGACCAGCGCGCACTGCCCCTGGCACGCCTCGGCGGCGAACGGCGCGGCGGTTGACAGAGCTGCGACCGCTCTGCGCCACACACGCCCAGTCAGAAGCCAAGCGGCCGCATAGTAGACGTCAGTCCAGGCGCTGGATGCCTGCCAAGCGCTTCCCTCCTAGTGGGTCAAAGTCTGTGTGGGCTCGTGGTCAGAGTCATGAGTGCGCAGCCGGTGCTGCTGCAGCACGCCCGGGCCGCCTTCTGGTTTGCCTGGTTTTCCGCCAGGCAGGTTGTTCTCAGCCGATTCAAAGCTGAGGGCACATGGACCGCTGCTGAGCCTGAACTGCAAATCACCTGCAACACACAATGAGCGTTGTCTCGTCGTTATCCACTCATGTGGGTCACGGGGGCAGCCGTCTCGGGTAGGGATGCCCAGGCACTCCTCTCCCTCATCCACTTCAACCAACTCCCCTGGGGGGGATTCCAAGGTGACCCCAGGCTGGCCAAGAGATATCGGCTCTTCGGGGTTTCCAGGATCTGGACCCCATGTCCAGTGGCACTCATAATAATAGCTGCCATTGCACCCTAGATCCAGCGGCACTAATTGATGGATTAGTTGGCTCCCTGTGACGGCCTGTCAGGCTGCCATCACTGCCCTTAATGGATCATGTGGTCGTATTAGCCTGTCTGAGACGGCAGCATATTGTGGATGGTAACAGATTTTGCAGTGGTGCTTGAAATAACACGCGTCTTGAATGTATGCACTCTCCCTGAGACATGTGGACAGCAGAGGACAGGCTGTTCCTGGGAGCTTTGGCTCAACAGCCTTGATACAGTCCAGATAGCGATGAATAACTCCCCGAACCAGTGAGTGAGAGTGTGCTGCAGGGGACCGGCACCTTCCAAGAAGTGAACCTGACACTGTCATCCTAACTTAGTTCCCGCCTGTATGTGTTTACAACCTTCTTATTGGAGTGCCCAGTCCAACAACCAAGACATCGGGAATTTCTCTTTCATTACTCATCTCGTCTTTTACAAGATTCTAGTCGCAGTTCCTAGTCGGGATATTTTTCTAGTGGTGCTGCGACGGGTGAGTGTTCCTGGGGTAGAGCAGGAGCAGTGTATGAGTTTGGGAGTGATCAGTTTAGAAAGTGCGGATTTCCTGCATATGGAAGTAAAAAAAAGCAAGCTACCAGGATGAAAGAATAGGGTTGCAGCCCTGCCTGACTGTGCAGTCTGTCTGTCCCTGCAGTCCTGCCTGACTGTGCAGTCTGTCTGTCCCTGCAGCCCTGCCTGACTGTACGGTCTGTCTGTCCCTGCAGCCCTGCCTGACTGTACGGTCTGTCTGTCCCTGCAGCCCTGCCTGACTGTGCAGTCTGTCTGTCCCTGCAGCCCTGCCTGACTGTACGGTCTGTCTGTCCCTGCAGCCCTGCCTGACTGTGCGGTCTGTCTGTCCCTGCAGCCCTGCCTGACTGTACGGTCTGTCTGTCCCTGCAGCCCTGCCTGACTGTGCGGTCTGTCTGTCCCTGCAGCCCTGCCTGACTGTACGGTCTGTCTGTCCCTGCAGCCCTGCCTGACTGTACGGTCTGTCTGTCCCTGCAGCCCTGATGCAGCAGACAGCTCTTCCTTTGACGTGCAGCTGGGTGACATCATCCTCACAGCCACCGATGGGCTCTTTGACAACATGCCCGACTACATGATCCTGCAAGAGCTCAAGAAACTCAAGGTGGGGGACGGTGGGGCCCAAACTCATCGGCCGTCAGAAAGTATGTCTGAAATACAGAGTTGACATCTTTGTTGTTTCTACCCCCTAAGAATTCAAACTATGAGAGCATCCAGCAGACTGCCCGGAGCATTGCAGAGCAGGCCCACGTTCTGGCTTATGACCCCAACTACATGTCACCCTTCGCACAGTTTGCCTGTGACAACGGGCTGAATGTAAGGGGTAAGTGTCTCAGCTCCAAACCGAACCCCGTCACCGTTTTCAAATATACATTTCTTTTGAAGCTAAATCACTGAAGAATCATTTTTGCTCTCTGCCCGTCTTCCCTGTCAGGAGGAAAGCCAGACGACATCACAGTGCTGCTGTCCATAGTGGCAGAATACACCGACTAGCGTGTGCGTGTGTGTGGAGCTGTGACCGGAGGTGGCTGGCCCTGCAGGTGATGGACTGCTCTGATTCCTGCTGGCCAGGATGAAGGATGATTCCAGGGCCCCCCCCCCCACACGCACAGCCTCTGCTCCTCAGTTGGCCCAGCCTGACCATCAGCCCCTCCTCCCCGGAAAAAACCTCCACATGCCCTTTGCTGTGACTGCAGACATCAGCGAGTGGTGGAAGAAGGAGGACTCGAGGCCTGGAAACGTCTTATCGGCCAGGCTGCAGTGCTGGCACCTCAGCAGTGCTCTGGCACTCGCGGGATAATCCCATTGGCTGGGATAAGCAGACATTGGGCATATTGGAAAGGAGGATCCGGTCCGAGAAGGATAAGTCGTCTTTTTTCTGACGGCTGGTTCAGGCAGGGAGGAAGTTGGAATTCGGAGGTGGAGTCGAGCAAAACCAGACGAGGTGTCAGCCTGTTAAAGCTGGCCCGCGCTGGGCTGCTGGGTGAGAAGGACTCAGTGTATCAGTAGCATCAAGAAGGGAACTGCACAGAAACGGCAGCGTTGAGGCTCAATAAACAGGCCGCCTTGTGCAAGGAAAGTTACCCTAATAACGCAGTGGTAGTCTGGAAAGCTGCATCAAACGGCCTTGCGGGCCTTGTACGTCGCTGAAGAACACTTAGGAGATGTAGAATATCTGCAAGAAATGAGCATACGTGAGGGTTGCGCGTCGCAGGTAGCGTTTCGGGAGGGTGGGACTGAATGAAGAGGAGCGGTGGCTGCCTATCCCACACTCGTGCAGGTCGTGCGCGTTTTGCTACTTCACGGCCAGTGAGGTGACCGTCTTCTCACTTCACGGCCTGCTTGACCTGTGTCGTGTCAGACCGAAGCCCTCCCTTTAATCTTCCTAGGTGCTGCTCAAGTATTGTGTGTGAGCGCGTGTGCGTGTGTGCGTGTGATGAATGCGCTTGTGTGCATCCACAGGGCTGAATCGGTCTTAAACGCACAGTGCTTATGAAACATATCTGGGGATGGGGGGGGGCTATGGGTGTAATGTGGCGACCTCACTGCTCGGTGGGCTCAGAGCATCCAAGTAGCTTTGGAAACTGTTGCCCTCGATCGCTGTTTCACATGAAAAAGGCTCATCCTGTTCCGCACTGATCGACGGGTGCGCTCCGCTTTTACCAGTTGTTTGGGGAAAACGATGCAATTTGCATGATGTCGTGACGGTGCGCCTTGTATCGGGTGTCATTGATGCTGGCGTACGTCTGAAACGTTTTACAGGCGGGACTGAGCGCCAGGCCTGAAATTGTCGAGTAAGCGTACAAGTGAAAAGCCCTTTCCTCCGCGCCCCGCTGTCTTAACAAAAGGCCTCTTCACCTATGAGACGTCTCAGTTATTCTCTCCTAAAATCTGCTTCCCCGCATTCAGTCGAAAGCGTAGGAGCGGGGATGAAGCCATCACACACACTCTCTTTTGGGTTCTCACTTTGTCGTTTACAATCCGCACTACGCAGCGGGCCGTTTCCCTGCTCGACCTGACCAACACACACTGGAACAGTGCGGTGCCAGGTGTCACATGAACTGGGGCTGACGGGCATCGAAGACGGCGAACTTGGGGGAGAGCGGCGAATAAACGGCCAAGAGACGAGCTGAAAGCGTTGCGATATCGGGGACAGTCTAGGCAGCCTTAAAGGAATGTCACAAGACAGTTCTCCCTCTCACACGGCACTGGCCCTTTAAGCTTTGTGACTACTCTGACAAGTCTTCCCCGTCATATCTCAGCTTACTCGTCCACACACTCTGTCGCAACCAGAGTGTGCGTAAATGTGTATACACACACACACACACACAAGGTGTAGAGTCGGCGGGTGCAGACTGCTGATCTGTCAGACATTTCAAATCTGTATTTAAATAAAGAGCATAGTATTTATCATCCCTGGTGTACCTGCTGACCATGATGTGTGCAAAGCTGCAGTTGGGTAGATCGGTTGTCTGAATGGCTCTCATCCTGTGTTTTCCTATGACGATGATCACATCCAGTACTCTGTGTGTATTCTAGCTGTTGCCCAGGCTTCACAAAGCCAGGAACACCTTGTACGATTTGTATGTCCCCGCGTGCCACAGGCACGAGACGCAAGAGATGCAATCGACAGAGTACGGCATCTTCATGTTTTCAGACAAAATGCTGTGTTCCTCACCTGTGCTCATAAACGGGTGTCAACGGGTTTCATTTAGAGATGCTTTGATAAATAATTCTTATTGATACATTTCACTGAATTCACAAATATAATATGGCACATGTATGAAAACAGTTTAAACGAGCCAAGCAACATTTGAGCCATGGACACAATCTTTAAAAACACGAAAGGCAGAGGCGGACTTCTCGTTTTGATCGTAGCGGAGGCCTAACAACGTGTCAGAGCCACAGCTCTGCGTTCAGAGCGAAGGAACGCCTGCGCAGTCTTCCTCCAGACCCTCCTCTCCGTCACTGGAACAAGCCAGAACAGGCGGTCTGGCGGCGCGTCTATCGTCCTGCTCCGAGGACATGGCTTTGAACAGCAGGGAGCAGATCTACATGAAGAAGAAAAAAAAACGAGAAGAGAGTCGACGACGATTCAGAATTTGGTTGCCGTTTTGAGATTTTCCATCTCTTTTATCAACCATTTGTTTTAAGTGGCATTCCTAAAGCAAGATAAGAAATCAATGTTTGGTCTCATAGAACTATAATCAAAATCTATGATCATATAATCCGGGAGACAAAAGCATTGAGCATGGAGTAACAAGGTGGAGAGAGAAAATAGGCATTTATAATACTACGCCTTTGTGGCACTCTAGACATGCCTACACAAGAAAACGTGATCGAACATTGGTTTGGTGCTCCAACTGTAGGAGAGACACCGCTCAGCTCCCTGGGAAAGTCTACAGCAGTATGGGCGAGGAGAGCCTGGCCATCAGCTGAACCTTCAGTTCAGAAGGAACAATGTGGGATAATAGAGGACCAGCTCAATACTCTTGTGGGAGTGCTGGAGGGAGCATGGGACTGGGGGGGAGCATGGGCTGTCCAGTCTCTGTGTTCCTGGAGTCAGAGTCTGATACACGTTGGCCCATGGTGGTGAAGAGAGAAATGAGCCACGAGGCAAAGCTCTCCGTTCACATCCAACTCTGCTCCGTGCAACAGCTGAAATGAGTTTTCTCTGCAGGGTGGCCAGGCTCAGCCTCAGGAACAGGGCGAGGAGCTCCGACTCAGCCAGGAGAGGCTCAACCTAGAGCCACTGCTGCTCCTCGTAGAGGGCCAGCCGAGGCGTTCCAGGCATGTCCATCCATCGGTTCCACCACATGCTGGAGAGATGATATTTCTCAGCCTGGAAGCGCCTTGGGATTCCCCCCCTATAGAGTGGAAGTCTGCTATGGTGTGAGGATGCATTGGGGGGCCATAACAATGCGGGAGTCACGCTGATTTCAACCTGGCTGAAAATGGACAAGAGAGGCGGGATCTGAAGCACGACTAGCCTGATAGCACGGCGATAAGCAGGGGCAGATGGAATGACTTACTTGTGTGTGTGAGTGAGATAAAAAGGACAAACTGGTACTAAATGGCTGCGAGCAGTTTCCCATCCAAAGGCCTTGTTACCGTGGAGAGAGCAGGGCCGGCGGTGGTCCTGGCGCAGGCTTGCTTGACGGAGATAGGTTTACAGAGGGCGAGGGGTTCAGTCAGAGGCACGAGCAGAGGAGGGTTGAACACGGGGCTGCCTTGGCTGGATGGTATCACTTCCATCTCAGCAGGAACACCCTGCGGCCCAGCGCTCTCCGCCTCACCTGACCCTACAGGCACATCGGCCGTGTCTGCACACCTGAGAAAACACATGGAGCACACTCATCAGTGCATTTACAATGTTATTGATACGATGAACAGTGTGAGGAGGACGTCCACCCATCCATCATCTAGCCCTCTCCGTACCCAGTGGTTTCACAGGGATCTGGTGCCTCTCTCCAGCTCATATAGGGTGAAGCCAGGGAACACGCCCCGGACGGCTCTCCAGTCCACACACCACCCACTCTCAAACTCACACGAAGGGACATTTTAAATCGTTCCATTGCCCTCAGCATGTGTGTTTTTGAACTACGGGGGGAACCCACAGGAGAACCTGCAAACCCCCCACAAACAGACTGCTGGTCTGATCAGGAGTCAAACTGGGTCCCCATTGCTGTGAAGCAACAGCGTTCAGCACTCATACGCCATATTATCAGCTGAGGGAGTTTGAGTCTTACACGTTCAGATTCCGTGACGATATCACTTCATTCATCATTGCAAAATCATTTTCAATCAGGACACGTGTGAGCCGATTCAGTACCATGTCATCAACCTCGATAAGCCCCTGAGGCATACAGACCTTCAGAAAGTCGGGCAGACGCACTCAGCAGGCAAGCGTGTTCTCTCCCATTATGCCGCAAATGGAAAAACTGTTGCATGTGCCACTTGCTAATCAACACGCTCGCGGCCTGGTGAGAAAAGCTGGAAATGATGGTCCAACCAGAGTATGATAGCTGAGGAGAGAGAGAGAGCCAGCGGAGTAGGACGGTGACACTGGCGGAGCAGCTAAGCAGGGACCGGGGGATTACAGACCGTAACACTGACAGGCTCCCAGCCAAACCCCACATGTCCCGGGCCTGTCCTATTTATCTCTGACACATGGCAGCCTGCTTTACAACTATGCCCTCTTAGGAAGCTAAAAACAGCCAATGAGGGCAAACTGTCTTGACCGCATGCCAGGGGAGAAGCTCAGGTAGAACCCCGTGGGAATGCTCCGCGAACAGTTGATTTGGGAAACTGGGCCTACAAGGGCTTCCACTGTGGGGTCAAAATGGCAAGGGAATAAATCTTGCCCTCATCTGTGCCGAGGGTATCACACACAGGGTGACAGGCAGTGTGTGTGAAGGCGGACAGCGTAGTGATTGTTACCTGGGTGGAATGGTGTCCAGGGTCTCCGTAGGCTGTGAGGGGCCCCCGTATTCAGAGTCAGTGAGAGTAGCCAGCACAATGGTGGCCTCTAGCACCATGTCGTCCACAGAGAAGCACACGGGCCTGCAAAAAGCAGGGCCAGCGCCCGATCAATATCTGACAGTGTTCAATGCAGTCTTTCAGTGTGGCAGCGCGGCCGATAGAAAGGCCTGCCGTGACTGCCTGGCTGGTTGAATAACGGCAATCGCCTGTCACAGGCCAAACAGTACACTGAGCTTTGAGGTGGCCTGCCATCGGTGTCTGCAGAATGACAGTGGTAACTTGTGAGTTGAGATGAGAAATGCTACTCAAGCCGATCACAATGGCAAAGTGACATACTTTCCCCCAGCACCGGAGTAGACCGACACTGGAAGGCAATGTGATTCTGCAAAGGACAGCAAACCCTGTAGAGACAGGACAGTAGCAATTACTGGCATCTAGCCAAGCCATGGCAATAACAGCGTAATAACAGATTTGGGGCCAGTACCATGACATGTTTACACTGACTTCTTCCATGGGGAAAGAAAGATATCAATGCTTGGGTAAACTGAGGCCGACTTAAACTTAATTCCTGGCTGTTAATCCATTCGAACCCTATTTTCCCAAACTGACAGGAACAAGAAGACTATGCTGGCTAATGAGATGCCTCACAGCGGGGCGCCTATGAAACATTCCAAGACATTAGGGACAGGAGTTGAGGGTGTTAATGCAGGTCAAGTTACATCAACAGGACTAACACAGGGACCAGTGCCAGCCCAAGCCTTTATGGGGCCCTGAGCAGAATTTGTTTTACTTGTCACCCACTAGCCCTCAGCAAGCTCCCATGTTTTTGTGTCCTGTTACTAAAAACATTAACCAAAGATATTATCAAATCTAAGACAGCCTGAAACTGACTTCACACTATCTTTGCTAGAAAGTTGAGGCATAGTTCTGGGCGTGAAGTTCTCATGCAAATCAGAGGAGAATCCAGAAATGGCCACGTTACCCTCAACTCCTTGAGACAGAAGGTTATATCAGAAGCCATTCCGACTCTGAAGTAGTCAAACTCATCTGGGTGTAAGGACATCTCTGTGTGCATCGTCTTCATGCCATCTGTGACTGAAACACATACACGCCAAACAAGTTCTGCAAAACATGAGGAAGCAAATATGCAGCAACTGCATTATCTGTGCTTGACATTGTTGTGATGGGCCTGGACCAGGTGTCACTTCAGCTCACTGTTTGCCTCCTCATAGTAGTTCCTCATGCTGACTCTCAGAGGAGTCACAGACAGAGTGATTTCCTCCTGAGACGCTGGGAAAGGCATCACCATATCAGCAAGAAGCCTGCAGAGACAGGACAGTCAGTTTCTACAATCTACTCTGTGATTTACTACATAAGGTCTGTATTTCTCCATTCAATTTGCTGTTGAATCCAGCTTGTGCCAATTTCACGATAGGAAGGATTTTATTGAATTGATTTTGAAGGCCATTATTTTGCTTGTATTGCAGAGGGACAGTGATCTAACTTTCTAACAGGAGAGCGCTCAGCTAACCTGGCAGGGGCCTTCAACACATTGGGACACAGTTGAGAGGAAAACACTGCCTGCAAAGCCTCACTTTCCTGGAAACGTAGGTTGTATGTTCTAGTGATGCCTGTCACAGAAACAAACAGGACATTTGGAGCACACCGCCGCCCAGTGTTCAACATACACATTGCAAGGACTCCTGGATCAGTCCTGCACGCAGTTCACGAATTATTTCCCTACCGTGTCTGCAGAAAAGCTGGATTTTCACCTGGTCGCTGGACGTGCTAATCAATATCTGACATTGCTCCACATTGCGCTCAATGGTGGTCAGACACCGGAAAAGAGGAAGGACAGACTGAAACACAAACAAACATGTTTTAGGCAAACTGTCACCGCAAAGAGATCAACGATCAGGTGATGCTGTCAGACAAGTCACACTCGTGAAACTGTCATTCTTCGGTGCCGTGATGTCACTTTGGGCTGTGCTCAGATCATTCATAGCCATGGTGACTGAGACAGTACCTTTATGGCAAGTTTGCACCTGACGGTCCCACAGTCCTGCGTGGATAATGATCCCAGGCTGTAGTGCTGAAAGAACGGCGGTGTGAAGAGGAAGGAGGCATATGCAGACTGAGATGAATTCACAGCTCTCAGTGCCAGCTTCAACACACACAAACACACACACACACACACACAAAGAAAGAGAGTATTTATTTATTCATTTATTTACTTAATTACTTACTTATTTACTTACTGCTCACCCCTTTTTGGTTGGGATCCAACCACAGCTCATCTCCAATCCTGGACAGGGCATGAAGAGCCTTTCCAAACACTGACACACACATACACACACACACACATACACACACACACACACACACACACACACACACACACACACACACACACACACACACACACACACACACACACACACACACACACACACACACACACACACACGGGGCTATCACATCATTTATTTACTTGACAATGGAAAAACGTCAATTTACATTTTAAAATACGTAGAACGAAAAAAGCAACGTCACAACGTCCGGAACTAACTTTTCTAGTGGAGCTAAAGGAGGCTAAATATTACTTGACTTATTATTGCTTGACTCGACAGCTAACATGCTGCGCATACACGGTTTATAAAGGGAGCTTTTGAGAACAGAAACTCTGTCGTAGTTAAGTCCATACCCTTCACATTGTTCTTCCCAACAACACATGAACAAGAACTCATGATGGCTGCTCACACCGCTCAGCCAGGGACGTCAGCTCCAAGCTAACCCGCAAACTGGCTCTGAAAAACAAGCAGGTCGCGGGTTCGCGACCCGCTCACACCGAGGGCCTTCATGCTAGTTTTCCTTCCAAACACGTGTGTTTAGATCGACTGCAGACTTCAACTCCTGTATGTACGCATGTGAAGCGATAACAAAGCAGGTAAGATGAATAAATAGCTTCATTGACGTTTTGTTGGATTGAGGGTGGTGGTACACACAAAAAGTAAGATTTATTTTCATTACATTCAAGGAAAATGGCTCCAAGACACCTAGTGACTGTAATGTCTTCAGTTTCATTGTAATGAGTCTGACTGTGACCCATTAGGCTAAATTTCATCTGTAATTCTCTGGCACGTTTGTCACAAATACAGAAAGATGAAACACAGGACCATGCCAAAAGCATAAGCATACAGACATTGCAATTATTATTTTATTATATGTGATAGCATCATTGAAGGTGTAGTCACTTAACTGTAACTTGTGCACTAATACACACATTCGGATTAAGGAAAAGACATTTAAAATTTATAATGGTAACTAACTCAAACAGAATACCCTATAATATTGCCCTTTAATATTATGATATAGTGTGATAGTGTGTTTTGGTTAAAAGCAAAAATATAAAAAGTTGAAAATATAAGCACACATTATGACAGATATAACAACAAAATATTCAATCAACAGAACGATATGGTGTCTATAAATCCAAAATATTGTAAATATTTTATAATCCTGTAGACAGACACAGACACATACATGTGGATTAGGGCTGGCCAAGTACATATTTAAAACATAAGCTGAAGGGTTACAAATAAAATCAACACATTTGAGTCTTCAAAACAGCAAGGCCATTCGTTAGTGCATTATCTGTTCACTATTTTTGGAAACATAACATCAGTATTAGGTGTGCTGTTGTTGTTTTTCCGCTGCTCTTGTAGGTTTGTCCTGGGTTCACCCTTCTCTGCATCCTGTGTGAACACACAATTTACTCTATGCTGATGATCCCCATACCTCCTCTTGCAGCTGGAATTCTGACCTAGGAAGTACACATACATGTGGATTAGGGCTGGCCAAGTACATATTTAAAACATAAGCTGAAGGGTTACAAATAAAATCAACACATTTGAGTCTTCAAAACAGCAAGGCCATTCGTTAGTGCATTATCTGTTCACTATTTTTGGAAACATAACATCAGTATTAGGTGTGCTGTTGTTGTTTTTCCGCTGCTCTTGTAGGTTTGTCCTGGGTTCACCCTTCTCTGCATCCTGTGTGAACACACAATTTACTCTATGCTGATGATCCCCATACCTCCTCTTGCAGCTGGAATTCTGACCTAGGAAGTACACATACATGTGGATTAGGGCTGGCCAAGTACATATTTAAAACATAAGCTGAAGGGTTACAAATAAAATCAACACATTTGAGTCTTCAAAACAGCAAGGCCATTCGTTAGTGCATTATCTGTTCACTATTTTTGGAAACATAACATCAGTATTAGGTGTGCTGTTGTTGTTTTTCCGCTGCTCTTGTAGGTTTGTCCTGGGTTCACCCTTCTCTGCATCCTGTGTGAACACACAATTTACTCTATGCTGATGATCCCCATACCTCCTCTTGCAGCTGGAATTCTGACCTAGGAAGTACAAAACATAACATGAAATGACTGTTAACGTTGTAGATTTGTGACAGACATTTAGATACACACCTAATTGAATGTATGTATGCAGTACACTGAGGAAGTGGCGCTTCATCTGCTGCCTCATGTGCACTGTGCTGTATACATTTGCAATACTGCAAAGGTAGCGTCTCTGTCCAGCTGTGAGGGACAGATTCTGACACAAACAAGATCTGATTACCTATGCACAGCATAGCCACATTCATATTGTTGCACGAGGCAAACATTAATTCTCATTCAGACCATTTGAAGCCACTGAAAGTGAAAATACCACACATAAAGTGAACTTGACAGCATGCATTATGTGCTCACCTGTAAGAAGGGTGCAGACATCACGGACCTGGTAATGTGGATGGTTTTCATGTGCTGGCTACCTGCAGAAATGTGTGTTCCTCTATAAACCTCCCTCAGTTGCTGACTAGGCTGACATTCAAAGGCTGAGAATGCAAAAAAAAAAAAAAAATCAGCTAGCTATACACAAACATTATTTTGGGGAATAACGTGTTTTCCTGCACTTATTAATGGCATATCAATAGGGTCTTGTTTGAATTGACGCGTTGGTTGATTTTGTAGGCACTCATCAATAGTTGTATTATTCTCGTAGCTCAGTTAAAATAGGTTATATTTGTTAAACTTAAGTGTTTTAGAACTTACAATTTCTCCCTTTCTTGTTAGATTCTGCACACCTAAAAAATCAATAAACTTGCTTCCTCATCATTGCTTACAATCCCAATATTTCTTGTCGATATGTCAGAGAGGTTGCAAGCGTCTTCATCAACCAGGTATGTGTTACAGCCAGCAAAGCCTATGACTGTGAAATAAAGCCACCCCCGAAATCTGATACTATTCCCAGGATTCCAATTACAGAACAGAGGTCTGATATACTTGAACCCAGAATGTGTTCCCATCTAATATGTAAAACGCAAACAAAATTAAAAGCCACTCTGTTTACACACTTTATTGAGCATCATGTCCAATATACATTGCATTGACACAAAATGGAACAAAGGAAACTAAAGGAAATAATGGCGTTAGGGTGGATTACCTGGACACACCATTTTCAGGGCGTATTGCTTAATGACAATTCAACCGCACTGAATCTGTGCAAATACAGTGAACACCGGTCAGAGGAGGTTATGGTAAGTTAGAAAATTCTGACTTAAAAAGGAAGTGTCAACAGCAGTTATGTGATGATCAAGTCTACAGAAATATATTAACTGTACACATACCATTCGCCCCGAATATACTAATGATGGTTTCATAATTGAATATACCCCACTTCCTCAAACCTGATTGCATGCGCCAAAAGATGGTTTGCTATCTCTAAATGTCAATCACAGATCAGTTAAGTATAACAGAATTCAACATAGATGTCATCATCGCCTAATTGTCAGCAACACTGCGAGTGAAAGTGAGCAAGCGGATGGTTTCCAGACTCTGTATATTCTTAAAAAAATAGAGCCTAGATGCAGGATTATGTTCATGTCCCATCCGAACACTTACTAAAACTTTACTAAGAGCTGAGTTCAGTTCAAGTCTCTATTAAGAATTCCAACTCAAATTCAGTAGTTAGGGAGATTATTGTCTTCTAAATATGACAGTTCAAGATGGTATGACAATCAACGGCCATTCGTCGATTATCTTGCCAGTCCTCCGAGTCTGAAAGCACATCTGGGTGTGACTTGCGCATCATCGTAAACCCACGCGCTGCTATAAAGCCAGAAGTGCCACGACAAATGAAATGATGAATCGTAAAAAAAAAAAAAAAAAAAAAACTCACCTACGTCTACTATGAAGCCCCTAGAATTACTCATGTTAATATATTAAAACTCAAACATAATTCTCATATTTGTGATCATTTCAAATTGAGGTAAGATCAATGCCGGTTAGCCAGTACAGGTGTGGAGCAATCACAGTTCAGATGTTTCGCAGATGCGATCCACGATCTACAGTGACCATGAAAAGGTGATGATAAATAGGTTTTTTCAGCGACCCAGAGGGCCACTTCTGAGGAAATATCGAAGGCTTATTTTTACCAATTTGTAATGATGCAGTAATTATCCCAATCATGGACTGATCTGAGAGGTTGGCACAGACCTGCTATTAGTTGTGTGAGCCTCTACGAGTCAGCATATTATAAAACAAGGACTCTCAAATCTCTGAGTAAGCCATTCTATTTACATCTACAGCTAGCAACAATACAGAACAGAGCTGTGTGAGGGGATCATGCAGGTTTGAGAGTCGCAGTTTTATAGAACTTGGACCCAACACACAGTGCAACAAAATACAAACATGAGGCTGGTTCTCAGAACAGACAATATGAAAACTGTTTAGAAGTCCATTTGAAGTTCTCCATCTAAACCACAAGCACACTGTGAGGAGGTGAAGCCAACAAAAGGCAATAGTGATTCCATGACCGTGTCCACTGAATGAGATTTGTTGGGCCCACATTGACAAGTATTCCATAGGAAGGACAAGTGATGACCTTATGGTAATGGGTTGTTGTTTTGTTTACACAAACTGGACCACTAAATTGCATAAGAAACCTGGTATAAAGTAGAAACTGTTCAGCAGCAGATAAAAAAGCAAGTTAATTTACAGTAGTGACATATCTTACATCATTAATTTTCCAAAATAAATAACATTAAATATACAATCCCAGGTAGGAAACAGGTTAATTTCGCTGGTATGGTTCTCAAATTGGCTCATCTTGCGGAAAGTAACAACCATTCACAGAAAACTGGTTGGAGCCAACCATTTCCTTTGACTGGCAAAACAAGGGGTGCAACGGCCTTTTGCAGAAATGTTCCCTCTGAAGGCATTTCCTTTAACTGGAAAGGGGGAGGGGATTAGAATTTCACTCATTTCACTCATGACTGTCATTTAGCAGGAACCACCGTTCACTTACCCTGGAATTTACAAGTGATTTCTAATCAAATGCCATCTCTTGACTTTTTCTTACACAGCGAGCCACCTTCCTCTTGAACTCTCCATTTGGGTCCTCCCTCCACTCTTTCTGCAGGGGCAGAAAACATCACATTCTTGCATTGACATGTGTCCCCTATGCTTGCACTGTGTGGATAACACAAATGAAAACAGATTTCCAGTGTCAGGGAAACGGGATGAGAGGAACTACTCACTGCAGCATCCACGTTGGCTGGTGAGTCACTGTTGGGATCTGCCAGCATGGAGATAACACTTATCATGATTGTCTCTACTGTGTGGATAGGAAGCCAGCGCTCTTCGGGCTTTTCATAACCAAACTTGTCCTCTCCTGGCTCATGCAGAATTGAGATGCAAACATCCCCATTCTTTGCAACTGCAGAGTGCAAGTGAATTCATTAGAATGCAGGTGATACGGTCTTAAACTCAAAGGCTGGATAATGCTTTTTTTTCTGCTTTGTTGGATATAAACGTTGAGATAATCCAACTGAATAGCAAATATGTTAAGGTCAAGTGATCTGAATGAAGATCTGAACATTGGCGTGCTATTGTGTTTACCATTTGGGTGCCAGATTTCAGTGATGAACTTCATCTTTGGAGGTCGTAGAGGGTAATCGTAGGGAAAGGTTAGGTATGCTTTGAAAAAGCCCCCCTCACTGCAACACAAAGAGCACAGCACGGGTTAGAAAGGATCAACTTAAAAAGTGCAATCTGTGTGTGTATTCGTCCGCGCCACATTTTCATTCAAATATTTTCCCACTTACAAAAGGGTATCTTGTGGACCTATGATCACAACCTCCCATTTGTAGATGTCGTCGTCGTCGATCAGGCCAGCTGAAAAGCCCTCCACGGGGTTCTTGTTGAGCTCTGGAAAGAGCCATCAAAAGAAAGCAGTTTAAATGCAACTCACTGGAACTGAAACGAACCGCTGGCAACAGGTCCACGAAACATTAGACTCAGTCACAGTAAAGAGACGTTTAACAGAAGTCAACATGGATTCTTGCTAAATTGGCAAATCTTTCAGAGGGATATAAATAAAAGGGACGTGGATTTTTATTTGATAAACCTGCTGGTAAAAAAAAAAAAAAGAGTACATTATCGTATGCATTTTTGATTACCAAAATGCAGCCATAACTCAAAACCTTTGACGAGCCACAGGATACATCCGTGTGACTGACACAAGATGACAGTGGAAATCTGAACGCAGCTGAAGTTTAGGATAACTCCTTTTTTTTAAGAGGCCAGGAGAAGCCAAGCTCCACCGGGAGACGGCGACATATGAACTCTGAAATGTCGACGAAGCACGATGGGAGTTCGAGGTAACCTCATGGCGAGCGGCTGTTTCCTTCTGTCATTCTACAATCGCCACTAAGCTCCAGTAAATGTTGCATCAACAAGATGTTCGTGATACACTTGCAGGGTAACAACTGCTGACCAGAAGACCCTTGACTAATTAAAACCATTAGTCTTGCATAGCAAAGCATTCATGTGCTGGTTTTATCCTTAATAATGTATATGTACATGCGTATCACCAATTTGTAGAAGTTGCAGTGAATACCGCTGTGGTGACAGCGATCCATGTCCCCAACATTTTCATACGGCACAATGAATACAAAGGCAGAACTGGTTGATCTAGAATTGCTCTCGATGCGGTGGAGAAAGGTTACTGAGGTATTGGCACCGAGGGGAAAAAACGAATCTTGTTCACAGTCTTCGCACGCTACTTAACACTGTCACAGTCTGACTTCATCAAAGTAGGTCACTGATGAGAAAAACACTGAAATAACAACATAGGGCAGTACACCGCGAGAATACTGTGATATACGAAGCAAAGGGTTTGGGGTTTTTTTTGTATATCCTTCAGGATAAATAAAGTATGTCTACTCTATCCTATTCCAAGTAACATTTTCCTCATCTTGAAGGCAGCATTCAGGTTTCCAGACTTCATTGGGGCATTTGAATCATGTTGACTACCTCTTCCTACTTTATAAAGACTAAATCGTCTTTAAAAATCGCAAGTGACAGTTCCTCAGTGGCCATCTTCCAGTATCATAAACTGAGGGTCTGCACGTCATTCAGACCGACATGCAAAGTGGACGAGAGGGGAACGTCTTGCTGGAGCTGTGACCTGACAGATTTCTGCTGTCACTGGTGTCAGCCAAAAGCATCGAGTTTGGCCTGCTGCTCTAAGAGCAATGGTATGAAAATAACAAGTTTTTCCATCTCTGCAGTCTCTTCAGAGGACAGGTTCAAGAGACTAGCTGCAGATCTACAGAACAAACTGAAGAGAACAGATCAGGGCTATTTCTACAAGCCTGTTAAGAAGAACAATGCTAAAGACATAAAGCTGGGGTCCGTCTGTCCTGACTTGTAGCCTGCATGCACTACTACTCTAAGGTTGCCATTCTCCTGCACTAATAGGTGCTTTGATCGAGCTGCTGGATGTGTGGGAGCTCTGGCTGCCAGGGCTGCAGAGATGTGAGCAGATGATCCTGCTTGATTATTCCTTTGTTCGTCAGCTAACCTTAACTTAAGTCCAAGCTGCTAGCCTGTTAGCAGGGCTGCCGTCGCAGCTCAACTCCACATTGCCACTGCTTTCGCTTCATACGGTAGGCGCTTATTTTCAGCAGAGCTCCTCTCATCGCTGCAGCTCACACACTATCCGGACTGAAGCCCTCCGTGAAGGCTGTCAGCGTCCTGCCACTGTGCGCAGATCTGGGACGAGCTAACAAAGCTAGCCGCCTGCTGCAGCCTCAATCTCCGCTCAGCTCCAGTCTTCACTTTACCTGCCAGCTGTTTTCGAAGGAGTAGAGCTGATTGTTCGGTCATGGTACGCGGCTGGGAATGAAAAACACTCGGTGCCGACAGATGCGTTGGGTTAACAGAGGTCTGGGTGTGAAATCGGGCTGAGGAGTAGGTCTGTTTTGACACAAGCCTCAACTGCTGCTTCAGCGGTGCGCATGCGCGCTGCACCTGCCTATGTTTAGTATGAAAGAGCAGCGTCTCTGGAGGACAGGGTCTGCTAGACTGCAACACTGGAGCCGCCCAGCCTGACCCTGACCCTCACCACACCATTCCCCGAAATCCCCATTGCCAATGGGGGGGGTGAGGGGGTCTATACCAGTAAGCTTTCATGGTTTGTACACTGACATACTGTATGAAGGTATAAACTAGACTGATACACTAACACATGTACAAGAAGGGCCAAAGCGAGGGGCCCAACAGTCCATGTGGTCACCAAACCCTGCAGCTTGGCCGCTAAGGCTGCAACAAACATTTATCTTCATAGTCGATTGATAGAGTCTCTTAATGCCTTTTTGTCTCCGCCTCAACAACATTCAGTTTTTGTCACAAATAATTAAGGAAACCAGGACATTTAATTTAAGTTTAGATTTCATTTCTCAAGGTCATTCTGAAAAATTTTTTTAAGCGTGTTTTCATTGAAAAAAGTCACTTAAAGTAACCCTAACCTGAAGACAAAAATGAGACAAAACTGTCCTCTCTTCTCTCGCACGAGCTATGGTGCTCATGGCACAAATTTGCTGCATGAGTTATTAAGTTCTCTCACCAAATGAGCTATCTCTCCGCAAACAACAGACTCAGTATGCACACCATTCAGGCCTGGGCATTGGTGATGGATGGTCCTGCCCCCTCAAGTTTAATGCCACAGTGGACCAACTCACTACATACATCAATAGGCCTCAAAGGAGTGGTCACAGAGAGATCGGTTCTTAGACTCCAGGTTCCGTAGGGAGCTTTTGCTCATCAACAATGTGGTGCTTGTCCACTACAGACACCTAATTTTAATTGCATCTTACTCCAACATCTCGCTTCTCTGATACAACCGCATAAACTGTGGTTGTGTGAGGGGTGACTTAGGTCGGACTCATTTAGAAACTGTGCATTGGAACAGTGTCCGCCCAAGCCTTTATGGGACCCTAAGCAGAAAGCAAAGGCAAAAGTCCACTGAAAGACATTGGCATTTGTTGGGTTTATTGCAGTTTCCATATTTACAGTACAGATGGTCTCAAACTCTTTAGGTGGTGCCTTCTGGAATATGACAGGTTCAATGAAACCAACTTCTCTGAGCCTCCATCCTCTACCAGCTGGGGATCTGCTGAAGAATATGTGGTGGATTCTCGTCTGTCCCTCAGCTCACCTAGGTTGGTGTAAGGATGGTCATTTCCCTTTTTCTTTTAACCATACAGGAGGAGGGCACTTTTTCTTGCCACTTTCTTGCACTCCAAACTTGGCTTTTTCCTTTGACTCTGACAGACAAGTCTTCACCCTTGTTCAGGCTGTGATTTCCCAATTCTGTACAAGCTGCTTGTGGTATCGCAACCTGTTAGTGTGTGGCACATCCAGAATGCATGAATATTTCTGAGAATCAAACATCCAAAAATCCTCATTTGACAATGAGAGAAGAACGTGAATCTGCAAGGTGTATTGTATATAACACCAGTCTTGTGTTAGCCTACTCCCGGTCACTGTAAAGCAGTCAACACTTGACCTCCTCATCATTCTCAAAGGTATAAAACAGTCAGAGATGGAAAAAGAGATGGTCTTCAGTGGATTAAAAAGGCAGCGATAGTGCTCATACGCTCTCAAAACACACACGTCCATTGCCATCAGTTCCCAGCTCTGACTGGCAGGGGAAGGAAAGTAAAGTCACGCTCTGTTGAAGAGATTCTCTGTAGCCCAGTTCTAGTGATGTCATTGCTGACAAAGCTACAGAGAGCATTTTCTGTAGTTTGGAACTCTTGATTGTCCTGTGATGTGTTCGCCTGCTGGTTTGGATGGTGTCTCTTCTTTGCCTCTCAGGGTCTGAGTGTAGTGGTCAAATCTAGCAAACACTGAAACAACACAACTGATGCCTTTCTTTCACACGAACATTGATATCTTGTTCCAGATACACTCACCCAGGTCACTGAATGTCTTAAAGTCTAAATCATGGAGACTCTGTAGAATAGCCATGCCATTGTTTTTTGTTTTTTGTTAGGTTTGGAGCATATAACAATATGCATCGATTTAATAATGTTTACAATAAATCCATTTCATATAAGGGAGACCTTAATGATTGGGAGAAACATGATTGAGTTTTGTCTTACCTCTGCTGGGAGGATCTCTAAGACTGCCCTTTTTGACAGTTAATCACTAGCCCGGTATGTTTGTAGTGAGGTGTGTGAGGAATACCCATGTGCATGCATGGGATGTCTGAAGGAGAGAAGACAAGAGTGCTTCGACAACAGATCATGGTGTGATTTAACAAGCTTTGAGTGTTGTACGTGACGTCACCCATTGGTTTGTGAAGATCTGTTTATGCAGCCAGGAGTTTGACTGTAACGGGCTGGAGCCAGCAGAAGCCATTGGGCGGGGGTGGAGAGGAGGGATATATTATTTCAAATACATCATCCTCAACACACCCATTGATCCATCCGTTCAGGGCCACCCTGTCCCCGGTTACATCTGTTTCCGAAAATGTCCCTGATTTGAAAAGGAGAGAAAAAGGGAGCGCAGAGCGATATATATAAAAATGGGACATTTTAGTCAGATTTAAGGTGGCGTTACATGGTATTCGTTTGTTTCGGCCCACCGACAATATTCACTTTCGGCCTACCATGGGGAAGAAATTGAGCACCCCTGCTGTATATTCGGGGTTTAAAACCAGAGTAACCATTCTGTAGTAGTATCGCAGTAGAGTTTTTGAAAGTCCGAGCCTGAATAGGGTCCGCGAAGGCAGCACTATGGGCAGGAAGGAGCTGGGCGCCATATTTAATAGAGAGCAGAGTTAGCGGTGGCTGCTACGAGCCTAAACTTTAATCCTGAACGCAGAGGCCCTTCACTCACTCCAATATGAATGTCATAGACCATGTTCGCGATATGGCTGCAGCCGGCCTCCACTCCAATGTCCGGATATTGAGCAGTCTGCTGTTGACGATGAGTAACAACAACCCGTAAGTGCACTGCGTGTGGCACCGTCTACTTCCTGGAGAATGCTGGCTCCTGTTGTCAACATGTCACGGCGCAGATGAGAACATGTTACACTGTTTACGAGGTTATAATGTTAACCAGCCGAGGGCCTTCCGTCCTCAGCAGGATGAAGTGAAGATGTAATACTAGAGTAGAGTAGTGTCCTCCTGCTTGTTGATCTCAGCTGTAGCTGCCTGCCCTCCGGCTCCAGTTGACCAAAGCCTGTTGTATTTGAAGATTAGTGACAGATGTTGCCCATTGACTGTTATTATGAAAATAATAATAGTAACTGGATATGCTGTTTGCGTAGTAACTATGGGCAGTGTAGTTCTGTCTCCACACGTCAGCATCACTAGACACTGTCATGTGTTCTGTCGTGTCGTATTGGAGTGTCTAGCCCACCTTGGCTGCACATGTACTCCTGAGTTAGATCTTCCTCTTGCGCTCATCTGTTCACTAACGTGCCTGCTTAAATATCTCTCTCGGCTGTTTTCATCAAATGCTTGTCCTCTTTCTCTCTCTCTCCACCTTCAGAGAGCTCTTCTCTCCAGCCCAGAAGTACCAGCTGCTGGTGTACCACGCCGATGCCATCTTCCATGACAAAGAGTATCGTAACGCCGCCTGCAAGTACAGCATGGCCCTGCAGCAGAAGAAGGTCCTGAGCAAGACCTCCAAAGTCCGGACGTCTGCTGGTGGCGCGGCCTCCAACCTGCAGACACAGGTATGACGGATCACGCTGTGCTCGACTCCAAGGGGACCCAGCACCCCCCGCCAGGCACCCTAATGGTTCCCGATATATAGCAGCAGATCGACCTGTTTTCTTTTCAATTCATAACGAAGTCAATAATCAATTTACAGTGTAGGAAGACAGTTCGTTGTGGTCGCGCAGCTACAGTTCTCCGTTTTGCTTGCTTTTTTGTTTTTCAATGGTCGGAGCTCGACACACATGGATTTGGAGAAATCATTTAAACCAAATGTATTTAAGATTCAAAAAGAATTTGACTTGTTGCCCAGACTATCACCAATTCACTCACCCAGAACATTGCTTTTGCAGAGTTTGCCATCAGAGATCGAGGTGAAGTACAAGATAGCTGAATGCTACACCATTTTGAAACTGGACAAAGATGCTATTGCAGTGCTTGACGGAATATCCTCCAGACAAAGGACTCCAAAGGTATGGCGCCTCCCCCATCATGATTGCGATACTTGTGTCGTGAATTGTACTGTGTTTGTGTGTCATTCAGGGAAGCTGCTGTTGACATGAAAGTCCTGTCATGTGTGAGTTCTCATCTAACATGTGCTGCAGGCTCACTTAGGATCAGAACAAACATCAGGGTATCATCCAACCTGTATGGGTTGGATAATGATATCTACCCAGTCCTGCTCTATGCAGATGAGGCTTTGGTTGCAGGAGATTGAGTCCATTAGCTCTTATGGAGTATTGAGAAGAAATGGCTGGATGGCTTTTATTCTCTCTCCTCAGATCAACATGATGCTAGCCAACTTGTACAGGAAAGCTGGCCAGGAGCGCTCTGCAGTCACCAGCTACAAAGAGGTGCTGAGGCAGTGCCCACTTGCCCTGGATGCCATCATCGGTACGTGTGTTCTTTATCCTAGAGATGGTTGAGATTGCCTGCAAGCTGTTTGAATGAGCTTGACTCTTTTTCCTTCTAGGTCTCCTTTCACTATCAGTCAGAGGAGCTGAAGTAGCATCCATGACCATGGATGTGATCCAGAGTATTCCTAACCTGGAGTGGCTGTCTGTTTGGGTCAAAGCGTATGCCTTCATCCACGCAGGAGACAACTATAGAGCCATCAACACCATATGGTGAGCAAGGCAGCATTGCTAGGCCTGCAATGACTGAAGATCACTGTCCGCTGTAACAATGCTCCCGTCCTCTTAGCTCTTTGGAGAAGAAGTCTCTGCTGAGAGACAATGTTGACCTCCTGGTGAGCTTGGCAGATGTCTACTTCAGAGCAGGCGACAGCAAGAACGCCATCCTCAAATTTGAACAAGCCCAGATGTTGGACCCTTACCTCATCAAAGGTACGCTGCGGAATGTCAGGGGGGCCGTTCCATTCCATCAGCACAAACGACTGGAATGCATCTTCGAGATTATTCTGATGATTTGTAGGGGTGGGCAAGACGAACGATGGAAATATTATATCCTCGTATAAATGTTTCATGTTGGTGGGTATCCATAGTTGTTGATCAGTTTTTTTTTTAACCTACACAAGGTTTTCACGGCCCATCATCAGTCTGTAAGTTGCCATGTTGGAGGTACGAGACAAGTTAAACAAGCACTGAAGTTTCCTGATTTCTACAAACTTTTCCCAGTCTATAAAAGTCCCAACTATTTGTCATGGTTTGACCAATTGGTACAGCTGACAACATAGCAACAATGCACCATTTTCCACACAGACTCGGGATCTACCATTTCCCTTGCCGAGTACATCCAGCATGGCGATGTCCAAACTGATGATGCGTTGTGAAAGCACCATTCCAAATAAGGGCCGAAAGGCTGAATTTAAATCTTTTTTTTCATTTGAACTCTTAACCTTTTGAAAAAGAGTCAAATAGATGGAATAAACACACATGGCTGTGGCTGTTTGACGGTGCTGTACTTGAGCAGATGGGAGTGGCTGAGGTGGTCAAATGTGTGGTATTGCCAGACTTGGTAGGACAGTAACCTAGCATAATTTGCCGACGTCGGTCCGACCCTTGTCAGACTTAAAATATCATGTCTTTGTCTAATGGACTCCAGTGGAATCCTCAAACATTCTATTGGATGTATTTTCCATTCTCTTCTATTTCAACCATGTGGCCATCGCCATATATATTATATATTTTCCCAGCCTGACTGACAGACATAACGTGTGCCGTGAGCTCCGGGCGCCATCGACACACTGATCCAAGCTGACGAGGACACATTACTGACAGCTGGGCTGGGCTGGGTTTGTCTGCACTTGCAGGAATGGATGTTTACGGATACCTGATGGCCCGCGAAGGCCACTTGGAGGACGTTGAAGTCCTGGGAGGACGACTGTTTAATATTTCAGACCAACACGCAGAACCCTGGGTGATCTCTGGGTGAGTCCCTGAGCAGACAGCCACGCATCCTTTCTACTACAATCCATTCACCGATACAGTTATTGACAACCACTCACCTGGTCGATTCAGCATTTAAAAAAAAAGACGGAGTCTAAGACTCTGAGACTATTTAAGAAACGGTCACAATTGTCTGACCTCGGCTTCGAGCGACTTGAAACCTGACTGTTGAGTGACGGCGATGTCCCGCGTGGAATGCGTTTCTTGCCCAGCTGTCACAGCTTCTACAGCAAGCGCTACTCCAGAGCCCTGTACCTGGGAGCCAAGGCCATCCAGCTCAACAGCAACAGTGTGCAGGCTCTGCTCCTGAAGGGGGCAGCGCTGAGGAACATGGGTCGCGTTCAGGAAGCCATCATCCACTTCAGGGAGGCCATGCGCCTGGCGCCCTGCAGACTGGACTGCTATGAAGGTAGGCCTGGGCAGCCCTCGCGTGGTGTCCGTCTCCTCGGCTTCAAAGTGTTGGTAACGTCCCCCCTCGTGTCACAGGTCTGATTGACTGTTACCTGGCGTCCAATGGGATTCGGGAGGCCATGGGCATGGCCAATAACATCTACAAGACTCTGGGGGCCAACGCCCAGACTCTCACCATCCTGGCCACAGTGTGCCTGGAGGACCCAGTGACTCAGGAGAAAGCCAAGACGCTGCTGGACCGAGCCCTGGCCCAGAGGCCCGACTACACCAAGGCTGTGGTGAAGAAGGCCGAGCTGCTCAGTACGTAGCCTGAGCCCCTCCCCGCCTCACGTTCACTCATCAGACAAAAGGCATGTGGATGCACTGCTGGAAACTGTTGTCTTGTTTCAGGTCGGGAACAGAAATACGAAGAAGGGATCGCCCTCCTCCGGAACGCCCTGGCCAACCAGAGCGACTGTGTCCTGCACAGAATGCTGGGAGATTTCCTGGTGGCGGTCAACGATTATCAGGAAGCCATGGATCAGTACAGCATTGCATTAAGGTAAGCAGAGTTCCAACCTTTACGATAAGCCGGCGTTCATCACTTGAGTTGAGCCGAGTGTGTTTACCGCGGGGCTTTTCCTCAGCCTGGATCCCAACGATCAGAAGTCTCTGGAGGGCATGCAGAAGATGGAGAAGGAGGAGAGCCCCACAGACGCCACGGTAGAGCTGGACGGAGATGACATGGAGGGCAGCGGGGAGGATGGGGATCTGGAGGGCAGTGACAGCGAGGCGGCGCAGTGGGCCGACCAAGAGCAGTGGTTCGGCATGCAGTGACCCCCGGCCGGCCAGCCGCAGTCACCTCCGCCGTCCGACGCCCTGCTCTACCGCGCAGCCTCCCACGCCACCCTGACCGGACACGCTCCCCCGCAGAGACCTGAGCCACAGCAGCCCCTGGTTTGATCCTCTCCGCCGGTCCGAAGCCACATGAGTGACGCGTCACAAGTGTTGGGCCTGCTTTGCATTCTATTTGGTGTCGGGACGTAGACTGCAGCAACCCGTGTCATATTGGAAATATCTAAAAATATATATATATGTATATGGAAATGAGTGTTTGGGCAAAACATGTGGAGCCATCCTTCCCGCCGTACAGTTGAACTTGGTGTTGTCTTGGCTACAACTGAACCGCCTCTCTGCTGCTGGTACGCAAGGTGAAAGGACAAAGGAGCAGTTTTTTGTTTTTAAAGGGACTGTCACGTCTTCATGCGTCTAACATGCAAACTGAAGTTGGACCGCCTGCCTTTTAACATCTTTTTAACCTGACTTTGTCATCAATTGTACATGCTTGAAATGTCTGTCTGTATTTCTGTAGCAAGTAATCGCCTTCGGATTGATTCATTCAGTTGGGAGGGGGGGGTCACCCAACCACTCCCAGACAAAGGTTTCTAGTGTTTTGTACATATTTTTAAAGTGTGTAATAAAACGAAACGTATGAATGGAGCCGCGTGAGCAGTTCCTGCCACATTCAGCACAACACACGGCAAGCAAAAGTTTCACTTGTTTTATTTACCTGAAACCAAAGTTCATGTGATACATGGTACAATCGTCTCTGAAAATACAGTACAGCAGTTTGGCATCAAATGCTAATGGAGGGACCGACTGCCATCTGCCTCACAGTAAAATATACCCATCGCTGCACCGCCACACATCCACCTTCCCATTCATGGCAAAGTCTCCGAACATGTTCAGCGTCTCAGTGCAAAATCTAAAATGGGGGTGTGGGTGTGTTTCTAAATATCCCATATGAGTATTTCCTTAGGAAAGATGAGCTGTGTTTTATATAAGCTTAACTTTTCTACTATTTGACGAATGTCTATTCTATTCTATGTACACCGTCTTCCACAAATCTGGTCAAAGAGATGGCTTATTCAGTAACATGCACCATGGAGTATTACTTCTCCTAATTACTTCTCCTAAGATTACAAATTACAAAAAACAAATTACAAATTACTTCTCCTAAGATCTTCGGAGAGGGCGTGAGAAAGGTATTGTAACCTTGGGCCCTTCATGCAGGATGACGGAGAGACTGATTTCAGATACCGAGCTTCTGTTTTCTGACTCAAGATGTGCTGCCCAAAACACACATGCACAACACGAAACGCAACCAAAAGTCCTGCAAGGAATTAGGGCTTAGTTGGTCTTTGCTGCAAAGAAAGAGAGGAGAGGAAGAGAAATCAGTGGGTGTCCGGGCAGCAAATCATTTCAAAGCATCAATACGCACAAGGGGCAAAAGTATTAAGGCCATGCTACAGGCGCTTGCAAATGATTAAGTTGAGGGGAATGCAATTAAAAAGAAAACGTAGATTAAAACACACACACAACACCATGTCCTTTAATGTCGGCACTATCAGTGTAAGCCAGTTGCCAAAACGTGCTGCCAGTCTATAGTCAGAGGTGACCAGCACCTGTGACCAGTACCAGTGCCAGGTGGCACTAAACCTGCCGTTTGACACGCTGAAGGCATCGGTACCATTAAAAGTAGATTTCACAATAAAACCTTTCAAAACACATCACAAGCTGCCATTTTTGTCTTGGCAATGACAGACGGCAAACAATGCCGGCTGGTGTCGAGGTGGAAACGCAGTCGGTCTGCAGGGGAACGGATGGGGGCACTGGGATAAACAACAGCAGGCTTGAGAAGTGAAACGCGTAGCACTCACTGGCCTGCTATCAGAGCAATCGTGCTTACTGTATGTAAACTAATGGAAATGCACAGATTTAGACAGTAATGACGAGAAAAAGTCCTACACAGAGATCCTGCTTTGTGTGCTCTGTACAGATCAACAGACTCTTCCGATGCCCAGTTGCCCATGTTGTGCTCAGTTAGGACGGTTCAGACTAACAGCTTCTTGGTGCCTTTTTAACATCCTCAAGCATACTATGTGCACATTTTACATACATTACAAAGATTATTGGAATCAAGGGCATGTTCAAACCTGGCTCATTTGGAGCAGCTCTGAAATGGAGCATTTAATCACAGAGACTGGATCATTTGGGCATATGTGAATACAGCGATCGGGACACGATGCAGATGGAAAACGGACTGAGATCACCAAAATGGGGTGCTATATATAGCTATACAGCTGCTATACACAGCTTAGTGTATAGACATGATCACTCATGACCGATCGTGGCTGTATGACAGTTTAGATGTTATCCAGGGGGCGGGAGAAGAAGCTGTCAATCACGGTTAGTGAAGTGCTGTGTGACAATAGCACCTTTTGTGGATGCTTTGCTCATTCAGTTTAACACTGGTACATTAACCATAGAAACAACAACTAATGACCATGATTGTTTCTCTGGATGAACTCCTCTGACCGTGAAAGAAGCCTTCAATGCAAAGACGGAAAATTGAAGCGAAAGCCAAAGAAATTCACTTAAGAAAATAAAATCAAGACAAACATGTTTTCTTCAAGTAAACGTATTAAACAAACAGGCGTTATCAAAATCTGAATCAAACTGGTAACAAATAAAAAAAAAAAAAGAAAAATGCACTAAAAAATGTGCTTCAATTTGTGAGAAAGTTGTCTACCGCAAAAAGCAAATGCTGTTTAGTGCAACCCTTCACAAGAATCACCTCTGAAATGGCCGTTAAGACAAATGTGTGGTAATGGACATATGAACAGCGCTGAGGTAGCTGTGCTCTGCTTAATGCAGAAAACAATGAATGACTATGCATAAAGCTAAAAATTACTAAAGAGATCGATGCCAGGGCAAATACATTCAAGTCTTTACTCCCAGCCAGTAGCACATACTATACTTCCATGACCCATATGATTACACCCTGACCGCATCAGAATTCAGGTCCCCACTGCCCCTTCCAAAAATTACAAAATAGTAATTATTATAAAATAGTGTCATTTCTATGTACAACTCAACACGCAGGTGTAACACTGGAAGCATCTCTAAGTGTTCAAATCTGGGGATAAGAAATTCAAATAGCATGATGGAAAATTAAAGCACACAGACATAATGCCAGACTGTCATTAAAATATGACTAAATCCACCCAAGCTCTCCAATAACAAGTATCAGTGATAACGTCCTAAATACTATAACATCTGACAGCAGACAGACTGTCAGAAAGGGTGCAAATGCCGACTACATGTAGTTTGAGGTTAATGTGAGTATGTTAGATGTGTGTGTGTGTGCGTGCGTGCGTGCGTGCGTGTGTGTGTGTGAGTGTGTGTGTCAATGTCCACTTCACACAGGTGCACAGGTAGGGGAGTGTAGAGTCAGTCAGGGCCACAGCATGGCGGACACATTAGTGTCAGTGCTGTAGATCCACAGCACCAGGGGCAGGGAGACCGCCACAAAGGGCCAGGAGATGCCCTTGGCACATGCAGACAGGGAGCAGCCTTTGCTGGAAGGCTTTTCCATTGCTTTACCCAAGTCCAAGTAGTTCCTCGCAAAAAACTTAAGCAGCTCATCCAGCAGGATGACGGGCAGGGAGATCTTCAGCACCATCATCCACTGGGTTGTATCCAGAGGGGTGATTTGGAAGATGACCTGCGAAAGAGCATGACGACATTCACCGTTTAACGTCACACCACCCGTAACTAACCCAAATTGCTCAGGATGGCAAGGAGCATGGTGAGAGTGTGTCGCGGGTCTTAGAGTGATGGGGTTTTATTTGCTTTACCACAGTGCAATAGTGAACCAGTGACCAAATAAATAAATAAACAAACAAACAAACAAATAAAAACACACAACTAAACAAAAACACACAACTAAAAAAACTTGCCGACACGCTATTTAAAGACAAGTCACCTCACACCTCTGAGGTAGTGCCTGGGAGGGCATTGAGTAACAGGACCTTCACCCTTGGAGCTCTCCCACAACTGTGCAACTGGAATCTGAAGTAGGCCTCTCGTCCCTTGATTTTGATAGGACATGACAGTACCCTGCTGTCTTCAGTGGATCAAATGTATTCCCCTACAGATTACCCATTGTTTCTTACCCACATTACGCTCATTTCACCTTCTTTGATATGGGTCCCCGATGTCGAAAAGTAACGTTAGTAACATGCTTCGGTCAGAAAAACCTAAAGATTGAGCACAGCCATGTTCTTCTTACTCCTCTTCCATGACAAAGTTTGGTTCGCATCTTCTCTTAGAGCTTTGCGAGCACCCACACAAATGATATATCTAACCATGTGGTACAATCGGGAGATGTGCGCAATTATCTCTCTCTCCACAATATTTATTTGTGACCCTGCCAGAGTTCAAAGAGGCTTCCCCTCGGGAATGAATGGGAAAAGAGGCCGAGTCCAAAGGCAGAGAAAGTGCTCACATAAACACCCTCCACCTTCAAATTTGCCTTGCAGGAATTTTCTAGTTCATTCTATTGGTCGTTGTTTAAGAAAGTAACTGTGCTCAGAACACACCAGTTAAACTGTAACTACAACAGAATACAGTTACTTCTATTTATGTGTTTTCAAATACTTAAAGCGGTTACATGTAATTAGTTACTCCCCAACCCCGATCAGGTGTTTGTGTAAAACTCACAGGCAGAGGTTCCACATAGAGGATGAGGAAGTGCAGAGACATGGAGAGGCAAATCGCCCCCAGGAGCCAAATGTTCTCCCAGGGAGGCATTCGCAGCAGGGACTGGTTTTCTGAAAGACTGGGCAGACAAAGCAGAGAAAATAGAGAGGTATTTATTAGAACTTTAGACCCATTATTTACTGAGAGCAAATGATGGCTGAGAGCTTCAGACTTCCTTTGTTTACCTATTGAGAGCATTGCACATCTCAATGGTGACAAGCACTGACAGGGCCATGGTCATTGGGTAGGGTGACTCGAACACCTGACAGTCCAGGCCATCAAACTCTGAGTTGTCAGGGCCGCACTGGAGAAAGTGGCTCTGCAGGAGGAGAAATGAAGGGATGAGCAGAGACTCATTGGCAGGAGGATAGAGGAAGGGAAATGCAGGGTGAGGTACTTTCTTTATCCCTGAAGAGAAGATGTGGCATGTAGACTTACTAGCTGGTAGAGAGTGAGCTGAGGTCCATCCTCAGAGACTGTGAACCACCAGGCAGCAGCTCCCACTGTAGCTGCTCCTACATAGCCTGCAGTCCAACACACCAAATAACTTCTTCACAAACACAAACTATTGATCAAATCCCATGGGGCAGAGAGCTGATTTCAATGATACCTGGAGAAACCTCCCTTTCCGCTTTCAACTAACCTCCAATGGCCAGGTATCTAAAAAAGAGCCAGCCAGAGATGAGGGGCTCCTTGGCGTTACGAGGAGGCTTCTCCATAATGTCCAGATCTGGGGGGTTGAAGCCCAGGGCGGTGGCAGGCAGGCCATCAGTCACCAGGTTGACCCAGAGCAGCTGGACTGGAATCAGGGCCTCGGGGAAGCCCAGGGCTGCAGTCAGGAAGATGCTATCAGGACAACACTTGTAGTTAGTGGCAGCAGCCAGTAGCCAGATGGGGTTTAGACGTTCCAGAAGCTGCTCATGAACTACATGAAGACTTTAGTCAGAACAATAAAAATGGCAGCAAAACAGGGCACTGAGTCCAGGGCACTGAAAATCTTATTGAGAACTTAAAGTGTCACTGTTTCAGAGCCTTATCCTTAGCTGAAATCCAGATTGAGAGTCAGATAATGTATTATGGATATACAGAAAGCGTGTGAGCTGTTTGCAAAAGGAACCCCGTTTGCTTCTGAGTAAACTCACCAGACGACCTCGCCGACATTGGATGAGATGAGGTATCTGATGAACTGCTTCATGTTGTTGTAAATGGCTCTGCCCTCTTCCACAGCCGCCACAATGGAGGAGAAGTTGTCATCGGCCAAGACCATCTCAGAGGCTGACTTGGCTACGGCTGTGCCAGAGCCCATAGCAATGCCGATCTCTGCTTTCTTCAAGGCAGGGGCATCATTCACACCATCACCTGTCTGTGGGGAAAGACTCAGAAAATCAGAAGAATCAGAAAACAAGCCTCTCTAGGTTTCTATTACACACAGTGGAAGAAATCCATACCATAGCAGTGATCTCGTCGAAACCCTGCAGGAATTCAACAATCTTGGACTTGTGCGAGGGCTCAACGCGGGCGAAACAGCGGGCGTTTGTCACCGCCTCACACTGTTCACTGGGTGACAACTCATCGAACTCTCGGCCAGTGAAGGCCATCCGCTCGACGTCGTCCTCCTCTGCCAGGATGCCGATGCGGCGGCAGATAGCTACAGCTGTGCCCTTGTTGTCCCCCGTGATCATGATGACCCGGATGCCGGCCTGCCGACACAGCGTGATGGATGCCGCCACCTCCTGTCTGGGGGGGTCCAGCATGCCCACACAGCCCACGAAGGTCAGGTCAGACTGCATGGAGAGACAAGCATTGGTGCAATGGGATGATACCAGGAGAACAGACTATAGCTGTGGCAGGGAGGAAAGGATAGCTCACCTCATACTCAGCAAACTTGGCTGTGTCAGACAGTGCCATGTCCTCCATTTTGGGTGGGCTATCTCTGGTGGCCAGAGCCAGGCACCTCAGGGTGTCTTTACCGGTGCCGTACTCACGGATCACAGACATGATCTTTTCCTTGATTCCTTTGCTGAGGGGAACTTTCCTGTTGCCAACCCTGACGTGAGTGCATCTCTCAATGACTCCCTCTGGTGCTCCCTGCAGGTTGGGACAGAGGAGGAAGAGAAAGTTGAAGACATGCAACAAGATGGCCCAAATCAAGTCCTGATTGCTGTTCTTTCACATTACCTTGACAAACATCTTGCCCACAGAGGAGCGATTGTTGGGGGTGCAGTAGACAGACATGGACTTCCTATCTCTGGAGAACTCAAGGGTGAACTCCTTTCTCATCAGCTGCTTGATAACCTGATCAGACCAGCAGACAGACAGTGAGACAAAGCTGCTGAGTGCTGAAGTGGAAATGTGCAGTGTGTGCATGTGAGCGAGCGGCTGTTCACTCACAGAGTTGCAGGCGTTGGCTCTGTCAATCTTGGACAGACTATGGACCTCAGTGTCAAAGACGTTCATTTTCTCCACCAGACAGGTCAGTGCCGTCTCTGTGGCCTCCCCCACCTTCTCATACACACCCTTGGCCTAAAAGACATGAAAAGCTTTATGCACCTTGATTAAAAACCTTGGACAACTGGTGAATACAGTTTCAGTTTGGTCATGCAGTTCACCTCAACTCACATCTACTAAAAACCACATTTCTGAATACCAACATAATGAATGCTGTACAAAATACACTACAAAAAAACTACAGAATCAGGTAAAAACAATTGTCTCCAAAAGCATTGGAACTGAAAACAAATTCAGTCCAGATGTTCCACTCTTTACATCTTAATACCTCATTGAAGTCCAGAGAGGAGTCATTGCACAGTGCACAGATGGTGGCCAGTTCAACCAGGGCATCATTTTGGCTGCACCTCACTACTTTACCTCCCTGATATCTGAGAACAGGTATAGAGTGTTAACAATCATTCAACTCACAAATCATAGACACACGTTTACCATCATTTACTTTGGTCTATGATGTTGTGTTAAAAAACCTCACTTTACAGCAACACACACTAGTTGATTTAAAATGACAGCGAGATACTTGACGTGAAGCTACTCACACTTCCCCCTCCGGTGCGTAGGTGGAACCAGTGATGGTGAACTCGGACAAAGAGCAGCTGTCTCCTTCAGCCTTGTTGATGACGAACATCTGGGAACAAAGATTAGAAGGGGGACACGGCATGCGTGAGGTTTTTTTTTAAATGCGACTCTGAACATGCCAGTGGCGTGTGTCCTTCCTGATGCACTAGATGGCAGCACAAATCACAGTAATCCTGAGCAGACCTGCCGACTGAGGTCTCTTGATGAGACCTCACTTTTTGCTCAGAATTGTTGCAATTTTCAACACCTACAGGGTAGTTGTGTGTAATATTGCAACTCCAAAAATTCCTTTGCTGTCTCATAGAACAGAATAGTCAAGAAATACCAGTTTCAGCCACTTGTGTCCACTTCCACAAACGCTTCATCCTGGTCGGTGCTTTCCTACTGACCCATGGAGGATTCCGCATAGGCAGACGAGGTTTCCTAGCCCCGCCCCACACCCGTTCTTGTTTACCTTGCAGGGCTGCACTGCTGCTGAGCTTCGCACATACACTGACGTCTCCTCTCATATTTTACTTGAAGCCAGTTTCCCAATAACTTCACTGACCTCATCAAGCCTGATATCCACACTGCTATGAGGAACATCACCAACACAAAAAAAACTCACTTTTGACACAATTAAAAAGGTCCCTATCTTGTCTTCTCCATAATTGTACATACTACCAGGTACTCATTTGATAGTGTATAGCAGAGGTATTTTGACATCTGTAATCTTTACCCCTTTCCAGAAATCTTTATCATTTTGCTGCAATTTTCTGGCCATAGAATTTGCAGATGAATTAGTCTTTCCTGCAGCTACACTGTTATTCTTTTATCTGTAACATGTTACATGTTCATTATTTAACTACTTACATCTCAGTAGTATTATACTGATTTGCTGAACTTGGCCTGGTGTAAAACAATAAAAATCAATTGCCTGTCAGCTCCATGTTGTCCCTGTGTGACTGTCAGGGACAGGTCAGGACAGTCTGAGGGCAGACAGCTTTGAACTTGAAGTTTACATTAAAGCTGCTACAAGGAACTTTCATTTTTTGTTGACTTTTCTCATTGAATGCCATTGGTTTGCTGTGTCTTTTCAGTGTACTGACCCAACCACTGGCCCCAAAGATCTTAAATTAGACTATTAAGAAATATCTCCTCTTCCCATCTATGGTCTCATTTGCTATTTTGGATCAGACAGAAACATCAGCAGAAACCAGAGACTTTTTACTATCCAGTTAAAATTACCTTGAAGTAGCTTTAATGAAGGGTGCACTAAGAGACTGGGACCTGATAATTGATTAACTGTTTACATTCCTATGAAGAAGATAAAGTTGTTATATTTTATAGAGGTTCATTATAATAGAGAAGGAAGTGGTCGGAGTCCCAGGAAAAGCAGAGGAGTCTCCACGGGCTCTGGAGGGCAGGACTGGACAGAAGTCAAGTTCTATGAAAAAAAATTGTATTGATGCTGCTAAAAGACAGAGATGAGCTGCTTTTGCCCCTCTGAATTTATTTTGTATTTATTTACAGCTCAGTCATACAGCACACCCACTTAATATAGCGGCCAATGTTGTTCCATTGTGTAGACAATCTCTCTCCCTACTATTCTACTCTTGCACGGTATAAGCTATAAGTTAAAGTTTAGGCAAAGTTAGTGTGCACTCGGAAGAGAAAATAGTAGCTGCATTTTAATTTCTTGTGTTCTCTGTATCAGCCCTGCTCTGACTGAGGGGTGACTTCAGTAGGTGAACCTCACCTTCACCATATCAGCTGGAACTGGTGCGGATATCGACCAGCAACGTCAACAGATATACAGGCATGTGCCTGTGACGACTTACTAAAACAAAAATCCCCGTACAGTAAATTTGGTGATGTGACACCTGGTGGTGGTTGGTGGTATAACACCGAAGGACTGTGCATGGGAGTAGGAAAACATTTTTAAAAAATCATGAGAAAAAACTAAAAAAACTGGTAAAAACTGCTTTAAAATGAAATTCAGAGATTGACTGTGACTATTAATATGGCCTTAAAATGATTATTTCAATGTTCGGTCCCCACAAGTGGCAGTGAGAAAGGCTCACCAACCCACCCAAGCGACATGGGTTAGAATCGCCATCAAACAGCTTGATTGGCATGTAGTGAGATTTTCAACCATTTTGATGATGGGCAAAAATGCTCTCCATTGTTTACGTTCCTGATTTCTGTCATACCGATGACATTATCAATACAATCCCAGCATGACGGCATGGGGGCGGAGGCCACACAGCTTGCCAGCGGGGATCAGACTCGGCTGTTTGTATTACCCCGTCTGAATGTGGTCAACTGTAATTGTTTTCAGTACTTGATGCAATTCTACCAACGTGGTAACTCTGATAAAAAAAAAAAGTGAATCCATTTAAAATAGCTGCCCTCATTCCAGATGTTCAGCAACACCAGCATTCATCTGTTGTGTCGCTACTGTTGTCTGCTATCTGCATACATTTTCATCTGTTAATAATTCATATTCACAATACATTCACATTCTTTCATTTTATTTGCATTTATTTGACTCTTTAATGATGGCACCGAGGAAGGAGCATCTCAAACTGTTCCAATGCCCTGAGACCGGCACTCAACTGTCCGTACCACTGCTGTTATCTGCTGTGTTGCAGGTATAGTGAAGCCCATTATCCAACTGGGTAACACTTTTCTTGAAAGTACCGTCATAATAGTGACATGACACAACTGTCACAGTCATAAACATTTCTGACATCATGTTTGACAAGTAGTGTCATTTGGTTTTTGTAATGACAGGTTGACATTATTGTTGTTTGGGTTTCCTTGATTATGACAACTTGACATTAATCAAAGTGACATTACCAGAAAATGTCTTTGTCATGACAACGTGACATTAGATTTGTTCGGGATGTCCTTATTATGACAACTTGACCTCAATCAAAGTGACACTGACAGAAAATGTCTTTGTCACGACAGTTTGACAAATGCATCTATTTCTGTGTGTATGACAAGTTGACAGATTATTATAATTAGGGGTGTAACAATTAATCAATAAAATCGATGAGGGGAATGAGTGACTGATATAACTTTTCATCTCTGTCCTCCTCCACACACACTGATCTATACAATCCATACTGGATATCGGAGTATAACAGCCATACTAACGAGGTAAAGCAGTCTATTCGTCCAATTAATGTGCTTTTTGGAGGCAGGCCTAGACGGGTTTTGTGCTATTGCAAGAAAAGTGACTTCTGCGTTGGCTTCATTTTTTTGTACAAGACTACGTCCATCTTTTATATACAGGGGGTGCCCAAAACCACTCCCTAACCCCTATAAAGGGCCCTTAATCGGGTGGACGCCATTTTAAGTAGTGTCCGAATGTTAAGGGAACAAGAGTAAGGGCCCTTAATGTATACCACAATGCACTTGGATTTCAAATGTACATTGGATGGTCACCAGCTGGAGCCCTATATCCCATCATGCGCTGCGGTCGGACAGCGGGAATGAAGAGCAATATGGCGGACTCGGCACAGCAGCTGCGGTACAAATGTAAGTAACTTGATTGTCAGAATAATATATTCATATTTGAACGTTGTTGATAAAACGATGACTGTCAATATTTTCCGCCAGTGTGCGACAATACTGTGACGTCATCAACGAGTTCTGGGTGACAATCAAATGTCCGAAAGTGTTTGCCGGCAAGTGAGGGCACTATATAGTGGACTACATGTAGTGCACTATTAGGGGTTAGGGAGTGGTTTTGGGCACAGCCACAGCCTATGGTAGCGATCAACTTGGCCCGCAGTTGCAGCTCGCTGTGTCACGGAGTCCCCACGTCACGTTCATTTTCAAAGCACAGCACTGGGGAAAACGGTTATAGCAGAGGAGGAGAACACCAAAGAATCCTCTGAAGTGTGGGAGCACTTCACATTGACCAAAGCTGAAAAGCGTGTTAGCTGCAAATTGTGCAAAATGGAGCAGCTTGGTCCATCTGATCTGGATTTGGATTCATTTGCCATTTCTGATGTGTGGAGAGAGACGCAATATGGACAGTGGGCAGAGAATTTGTGCACAAGATCAAGAGTGGATGCGAGTCCTGTCTGTTTGCCTTACCGCAGAGTGCCACTGAACCAATATGAGAGGCTGAGAACAGCTCTCAGTGAGATGGGAGATTTTCTGCATTTTTCGCAAATTCTCAAGCGAGTATCCATAACCCCCAGTCATGGTGTGGAAGAAAGATTTCAGATGGCTCAATGCTAGGACAGTGATAGATACCCACCTGCTGCCACACCAGGCTGATGCTCCTGCTGCATTGGGGGGAAATACCTTCTTTTCCATCATGGACTTCACCTCGTTTTTTTATGACGTGCCTCTGCATGAGGACCACACGAAATATGATGTCTTCTCATCCCCATTTGGCCTATGTGAGAGCTGAATGCTTCAGGGTGCGTCCTACAATCTTTCTACATTGGCATATTATGATGCTCTCCATTTTTGGAGATGAGAATGTTACCAGCCTCGTGACAGTGCAAGACGCCTTTCGACTAACCATCAACTGCCAAGCAGTTCAGAGTGCTGGTGACTCCACTGATGGGGATCCAGCATGTCCAGCATGAGGGAATCAACACTGATGTAGTGGAAGATATCTTAAATGGCCTCAGCACCAGCAGTGTATCTCATCTGACATGCCTTAGTCCATCCTTACGGCAGCAATAAGATTCCACAGTGAGCAAAACAATCTTCTATCGAAAGCGGCACAAGAGGCCAAACGCAAGTGAAAAGGGCAGCTGAGTCGGGCTGTGTACTCTTCTGAAGCACTGGAAGGAATTATAGGTGAGAAAAGGGGTTGTCTAAAGAGTAAAAAGGGATCGTCTAATGTACAGGAAGATCTTTCAGGTTGATGTCCCAGAGTCCCTGAGGCATCAAGTCCTGATGCAGCTGGTCACCAGGGCTGTTCAAGAACCCTCTCCCTAGCTGGTGAGAGATTCTTCTGGACTAGCATAGAAAAAGATGTGGTGCATGTGAAGCATTGCCAAAGGTGCATCCTTGGGAAGACTCTTGGACCGCCTGCCCGAGCTCCTTTTGAGTACATCTGCACCTCTGCTCCTATGGAGGTGGTTTGCATTGATTTTTGGAGAGCGGAGTCAGGTGATAAGAAGACCACTGATGTTCAGTCCATGAAGCAAGTTGCTTGTTCCTGGTGGGATAATTTTTTCTGCATCTATGGATTCCCAACACTAATCCACTTTGACCAGATGGCTACTTTTGAAATCAGACTATTCAGAGATCTTCCTGAGATGGTGATGTACACAAGTCCCATAGGGACCCCAGATCATCCCATGGGCAATAGAATCGCAGAAAGATTCAACATGGTAAGAGCTCTTTCTGGGCGCAGATGCTCCAGGTGTTGACCTTCTGCTATAACTGCACAGTGCACGAGACCACAGACTATGCACCATTTTAACTTGGGCAGATCCAACTCATGTTTCACCGTGCCATGAAGAATGACAGTATTGTCAGCCACCATGAGTTTGTAAACCATCTGAGGAGGGATCTCTCTGAGGCTGTACAAGTCACTTGGCAGCATGCTTGCAACGAGAAAGGTTATGACGCCAAACTCTACAACCATTAAGTCAAAGGGTTAGCACTGAATGTGGGTGACAGGATTCTGCTAGCCAATTATGGTCAGAAAGTCAAGAGAAAGTTTGCAGACTAGTGGGATTCAACCCCTTTTGATGTGGTGCCTGTGAGTTCTGATATTAACAAGATCCAAGATAGTATTACCGGGAAAGATAAAAGTTGTACACAGAAACATGCTGCTCCCAGTCATCCTCCTGACATTTCCAGAGTTAACTGAGCCCCAGGCAGTCTCTGATGACTCCAAGTCACCTGTGCCCTGTGAGAGCAGCCAGAGTGCTGTTGTGGATCAACAGGAAGATGCACAACCTCACACTATGGATTTACTCATGTGATTACCAGCACAAGTTGAGGAATGCAAGTGAGAGTGCTTCAGATGAAGGTGACCTTAGTGACGCCTCACTCGCTGTTCGTGTGGAGACAGGCAAGTCAGTGGGATTGCCATTCTTTGCTCCTGACGACCTTGAACATACATACAGCAACCACACCACATCCTCAGTCATCATCAGATTCAGTGTCTGACACAGGTTAATGTACCTGCTGCTTCAAGTGAATCCTTCAGTCCAGTTGAGGTTGATTCAGAAGAGGTTGTATGCAGACAACCACAAGTTACACAGACCCCTTTAGTTTTCCCTTTTCCCTTCATTTTACTGGTTATGTTTGGTTTATACAATGACACTACACTACTGGAGCAAAAATCTGTAATAGTATGTGAGATATATATCCATAGGTCTAGGTACCACCCCAGCCTTACATACTTCTCAAGGGAGAATTTTTGATATTGACTTTACTTTACACAAAGTGCAAAAGAAATCGCAAAATCAGCAAATTGCAATTCAAATGGAATTGGCAACCAAAAATATCATAGAATTGGATCAGTAGAAACACATATCATAATTTGTGGACTTGCTGTTGCCATTGTCATTGCTGTTGACATCTTTATTGTTGCTGTCCCTCTCTTTCTCTTATCTGCCTTTTGTCCCATGGTCCAGTCCAGCTCAGCCGACCCGACCAGCATTGTACCGAATAAGCCTCATTAAAATAAATAATGTCAAGAGAGGAGTTTTTTCTGTGTCCCTCATAAATAAGAGAAGAATACTAAACAACACTTCTTGTAACACAAAATCTGCTTGGCATTACAAAGGTTATTCAGTACTTTTCTGTATGCCTAAGCTGCTGGACAGGTCAGGTTTAAAAAAAGAAAAGAAAAATGTGTTTGTTAGGCTCTCCTCATCCATTGTTCTGGGAAAATGTTAGCATACCGATCTCAAGCATGTTTTGTTTAAGCACCATTTGATAGGGTGCTAGCAAAACTGTAAGAAGAGTAGCGAATCAAAAATTAGCTGGAAGAGGAATTATAAAGAAGAAACTTAGTGGATAACAACAGTTGACCCTGGACCCTAGGTCATAGCCTGAGAGAGTACAAGCACTTAAGCGTAAAAATGTGTTTGGAGTGAATTCCCTAATAATGCTCTCTCAAAGCCCCACCAACCAAACTGCTCTGCCCTGCACCAAAGTGTGTGTGTGTGTGTGTGACTTACTCTGCAGACAGACATCTGGTTGGTGGTCAGGGTTCCTGTCTTGTCAGAGCAGATGACAGAGGTGCAGCCCAGGGTCTCCACTGAGGGCAGGCTGCGGACAATGGCGTTCTTTTTGGCCATGCGGCGGGTTCCCAGGGCCAGGCAAGTGGTGATAACAGCAGGCAGCCCCTCAGGGATGGCAGCCACGGCCAGCGCCACCGCTATCTTAAAGTAGTACACAGCCCCACGGATCCAGGAGCCCCCATGGACGGGGTCGTTGAAGTGACCGATGTTGATGATCCATACAGCGATGCAGATGAGGGAGATGACTTTGGACAGCTGCTCTCCAAACTCATCCAGCTTCTGCTGCAGGGGTGTCTTCTCCTGCTCCGTAGCCGCCATCTCATCACGGATTTTTCCAATCTCTGTGTTGATGCCAGTGGACACAACTACACCCACAGCCTTCCCTGCAGCAATGTTGGTCCCCTGAAATAACAAGCACCATCAGTGTGGACCCAAAAACATCACACACACCTTGAAATAAACCCAGGCGCAAGAGGTTGAAGGACATCAACAGGATGTGCGCCATCTTGCGTGGAGATGAGCTTACAGAGAAGAGCATGTTCTTCTTGTCCTGATTGACAGCTCGGGGATCGGGCACAGGGTCAGTATGTTTGATAACGGACACAGATTCACCTAGGGAGAGAAGAGACAGCAGCAGCATACATCACTCACTGTTGAGAGAGTTTTATGAGGCAGCTCTATGTTCATCATACTGCAGGCTCCTCAAACGGTTGTCCAGCTATTATGGTTTTTCAAACACCATCTGTGCCAGTGCTATATCTTGGCCCCTCATGGCCAAAAAGTTCACTGATGAAATTTATAACACTAGATGGGCCAGGTGATGGTTCTTCAGCTTTAGTGTAAAAACAAACTACATTTGTCCCTTATTCTCTAATCATTATACTCTAATTAAATTGAATGAAAGTTTAAGCACTCTTATTCTCATTCTGAATTGTGTATAAATTGTGCCAAAAGATAGATGAAATAATTCTAATAAATAGAAAACGTAAGAAGGAGCACTAGCATAAGCAAATGTATAATCTGCTAAAACAAAATGCAGAAATTTCAGTTGAAATATCTTACCAGTCAGAATGGATTGGTCCACCCGCAGAGTTGTTGATTTTATTGAGCAGATACGGATGTCAGCCGGGACCTTGTCGCCAACTAAAAACATATACAATATTGTCAAAGCATCAAGACCAAAAATAAACAGTAACATTGAATAAAACATGACAGGGTTTTAAATGACGCTTGAAAGTTTGTATTAATAACAGTTCAACTGTCTCATCATATTTTTAATGGCAAAATGGTCTTCAACACTTCACCATCAGTCCAACCATGCATTCCTGGTACTGTTCAATGCTGCATGTGTACTAAATGAAGATTTATTAGCTAATACTTCCTGCAGACAGGAACTCAGCATTAGTGCAACTAAACTGCTTATTACAGCAGCAAGCAAGCTGTGGCACCCAGCAGCAGAGCAGGGCTATCATCACTAAAGGGAAATAGTAAGAACCAAAGAAAGAGGAGGAAATAGACCTGGGAGCCATAAAAGGCCTGTCTCAAAGGAAAAAGCCAATTTGGGTACATCAGAATTGCAGTGACCCATTTCAGCTTACTAATGGTACATAAAGGCAATGGAAACTGGGGAAATGGCTCAGGCTATGGCACAGTTCTGTGGGAGCATTCTACATATAGGCCTACTTAGTTAAAATTGCAAATTATGTCAGATTGTTTTAAAAGACTGCAACCAAGAGCCGTGTAGACGAAGAATACAGCATGGCAAAACATAGAAAAATCCAACACAAAAATGAAAGTAAAAGCTCAAAAAGAAAAAAAAAAGAAAAATTGAGTGAAATGTTCTTGAAAAGTCCAACTTCTGATCCCTGTTCCCCCACATCCCATTGTGTCCTTGACTGAAAGATGAGGAAGAGAACACAGACGATTAACAGCCAAAAAGGTGGCTGCGATCTTGCCAAGCCATGATGTCTCATCATCACTTCATCAAAGAGAGAGACAAAGGGATGATTGAACTTCCTTCAGTGATAAAATGTTAACTTTGCAGGCATTTTAATACGTTGCCAGCGTAGCTAACATCGAGTTGCCTTGGTAAGCAATGCGCTATATAAATAAAGTTGCCTTGCCTTAACATCTTACTAAATACTGGCATCCCTCGTCTGACTTGACAAGCAGTGACAGTTTTTCTGGGAAAGACAAATTACTCAGTTACTCCTTAAAACCATGTGAACACGGAAGAAATGCTGCAATGTAATCCTCACAAATTCAAGTGTAGTTAACTTCCTGGTGGCAGAGGAACTAATTTTTTTTCCTGACAACAATCCCTGGAGTGACTGAAAGGATGAACATTTTCTTACAGTTAAATAACTTTACAATTACTTCCTCAATGATCGTGTCACTCACTGATCCTGTGCAAAGTTGTTCATTTTGAGGAAAGATAAACAACTTCTCAAAGAGTGCTCGAACAGGAAACATGGCCCAGAATAGGTTCCTAACACTGGAGTTTTCTGACATTCTTATACATAAACACAAATAAAGTTGAGATTGACACTATGAGATGATGGAAATATTTGGGACTGGGACACAGCAGCCCTCTCAACAAATTGTGTGTACATCATCTGTCTCTTTGTGTCAACAACGTACTTGATACAAGTCCAAGCATCTTCTCAGGCATGACCACATGTTCTTCTGAGTGGAGGCTAGCAGTTTTGACCCAGTTGTACACACAATAATCTGAGCTGTCTTTTAAAAACAAGCCTATCAGCAGCAGAGGCGGTCACCCAGCACTAACTGGCAGCTTTGCCTGGCACCTGCCTGTTCCTTGTGTCGGGTACAGCAGGCGGTTCTATGGGCCAGGTCTGTCCTGGACCTGGCCAGGACCAGACATGTGCCAATGGCAGCCCAACAAAAGGCCGGCCTCCTGTGATCTCGAGTGTCATTATGAAGAGCTCAATGGGCGAAGCATGACAGCAGCTTTACAGCACAGCCACTGCGCCAGTTCGTTCACAAATCATGACTATTACATATGTACAACTATTTAAACAGTCTCTGTTGTGCACCTTGTGGTAAACCGATCGACATCAAAATACGCAAGAACCATTATAAAATTGTATCATTAATCATCTGAAACACAACCTATGTGATAAATCTATGTCAATGTAGTAAATGTAATGTAGGTCAAACATCTACAAGGTTCAACATTCAGATTAATGGGTCCAGTACTACAAGGATAAACCTGAATCTGGTCCACGTTCCTTTTATGCATGTAGAAAAACTCAGGTTCTAAAATGTATGAAATGAACTTAGGATCATAACTCACAAGGTATGTATTATGTCAGGAATTACATATGGTCTGGATTGTGTCTTAAGGAAGTTAAAATGATCAGTTGCTGGATTCAAGAACATTTTTCTTGTAACTAGTGATTTGACCTTATTCAAAAGTTCTTTTTCCATATCTCTATGCTAAGTGGCTGTGCATTCTATACTGCATGATAGCCAATTGAACGTGCATTATGTTAAAACAACAGAATGCTAAGTGTCACTCACTTTTCCTTACAGTCGCAAGTGTCACTAATGTGTGTTCTAACTGACCTCTTCATTAGAAATATGAATGGGTGAGACAGTACAAAGCATTCAGCACAAGAAAATCACATCTCTGTCTGGTGAACAGAAGAGTCACAAAAGTGTGTGATTTTTGATATATGGCTGCTCCTACATTTAAGGGAGGCGTGGGCATAGATGGAATGAGAGATAGACCAATATTTACCAACAACCATTTGGAACTTCCTGCTATTACATTGTAACATATACAAACACACGTCAGCTGACTTCAGGGTAGATTCCTTTCTGTGGTTATGCCAGCACCACCTCGACAGTGGCTTCCTGAGGTCTCTGCTTTGCTCTGTAATGTGGCAGCAGTAGGCTGGACCACCAAAGTGCATGCCATGGTTCCTGTTGTTCCTGTAACAAAATTTGTCCCAGGATGAGGGTTCCTAACCCTTCTGTCAAAACGCACACACTTTATATTCAAGAGTTCAATAACACATCTATACATTCTCTTCATGTCTTGAGGTCTGCCCTTATTAGTGACCCCACGTAGAGCTGCAACAATTAATCGACTGACGATTAATCGACTACTACTATAACCATTTTGATAATCGATTAATCAATTTGAGCATTTAAAAAAAGAGAAGGACTTGAAGATGTCTGATCTCGGCTTCAAAGAACGGGAGTATCTTCTGGTCTCTTTAGTCCTCAATGACAGTAAATTGAACAAACTGACCATTAAATGTAATTTAAAGACCTTATCTTGGCCTTTGTGGAACAGGTGTTAACAATTCTCACAGTTCAACCAACTGATTTATCAAGAAAATAATCAACAGATTAATCGACTACAAAAACAGTTGTTTACTGCAGCCCTAAGTTTAAGCCTGATTTCTCATTATTACCAGATGGCATAGAAGAGACACAGCTGTCATTATGCACGGCCCATTTACAGATACTAATTATGCCAAAATTCTTAAATTCTTAAAATTCTTACTCCATACTAGCTCTCAGCCTGCTCATTTCCTCATTTGGTTTGAATAAAATCCTGAGCAAATCCACAGGATTTAGTACATTATATTACAAAATAGGCTTTTGCATTTCCTATACCAGCTTTGATGATCAGCAAGATGAGAATATTTCTCTCTGTCCTGCTAGGCTCCTTTGCCAAAAGACACAAGTCTTCTCAGTGACAAATGATGCTTGCCAGACCACGTAAATGACACACACTATCCATGGTGTCTGGAATCCTACAGGGTGGGTGCTGATGGGTTGGCTCACTGTGTATGTAGCCTGGTGGGGTAGCTGTAATCATGAAGCAAATCCTTATAAGGTCACCTCCACTGCCACATAATACGAGCAAAAAAAAAGGATTACGTTAATGTCATTTTTACAGGTTATTAATGCAGCAAAGCAATTCTTTGTCAGATTTTGCTCAATTTTTGTTAACAAATGCAGATTATGTATTCACCGGTTTCAAAAGTGACACTATTCAGACAAGCATCATCAATGGGAGAGTCAGTGTGGGTGGAACGGACCTACACAGGAAATAGCCTTTGTTCCTTTGACCCTTCAGAATAGGATTTGGAAACACTAAACTGCAACATCAAATTAATCATAAAATAACCTGGATCAGAAAGAGACATACACTTCTGGTATGACATATACTGGCATGTACATCGCTGCTTCTCAATCTGAATATGAAATCATCCTTCATTGTTTCTTTTGCCTTTTGTGTCCTCGCAGCCCTCACTCTGCAGAGCTACCATGTGTGCAATGCATGACTTGGTCACTGGTCTTCTGGGGCTGCTTTGGTTTATCAATCTGCTCCTCCACCATCTACTGCTGCCCCAGTGAGGGCTGTCACCTGGCCAGCTGCAGTACTGGTCATCTCCACACTCTTCCTGGCTGCTAGTTTTCCAGTGTGGCTGTTGTGTCTGCCACAGCACCTGGGTGATTCCGACTGCTGCCACTACTCTGACTCCACTGAAGTTTTGACTACATGGGTTGCCCATTTTTGGCAATGGGAAGGATCCAATACGCCTCTTTGCAGCTCTGCGACCTCATCACCCACTTCCCAGTGGACTCTGTCGACGTTATTACATCTCTGACTCCTTCTCTGCCCTCAGTATATTTATTGTAGCACCTGATGCAAGTTTGTTTTTACCGGTTCACCCAATCCTCTCACCTTGTGAGTTCACTGTGTTGTCATCACCAACTGGATGGTCCACACACTGCTCCATGTTGCCTCTTCTGCAAACACTGTCTTAGCTGTGGAGATGACTCTCACATTCATATTGCTTAATGTGAGCTCCCTCAACAATAAATGTCTACTTATCCATGACATTATCCTTTAACATAAGATGGGTATCCTCTGCTTGACTGAGATGTGGTGGAAGAAGCAGGACTTTTTTGCATTACACCAAGGCACTCCACCGTGCTATACCTATTTACAGAAGCCTCATTCTGAAGGTGGTGGAGGGGCCTGGCTGTTATCCGTCATGCCAGCATCCGGATTAATGAGGTCGCTTTGCCTTTCACCACCACATTCACAAGTGTTGTGTTCACACTGGCTGGGAATTTTCAGCTCTTGCAGCAGTCTGTCTGCCCTCTACCACCCTCCCTAGTTTTCTGTCTGAACTATCTGAGCTCCTCACTCCAGACTGTTTTGTCTGCATCCACAAATGCAATGCAAATTGACTTCTGAGTTCCTGTCTTTGCTGGACTGTCTCAACTTTGTGCAGCATGTATTGTTGCCCAGCCCCCTGGTTTACCCCTGAGCTCCGCTCCATGAAAGCCACTGGTCAGAGGATGGAGAACTGGCCTCAACATTCACCAACTTTCAGGAATGCTACTTTGTTATTTCATACACGGATGCCCTCTCTCGAGCCAGGACCGGGTACTATTGCACTCTCACTGGATTCCAACATAACTACAGGGAATTGTTCTCCACTATGAACAAACTGCACCCATCTCTCTCCCTCTCAACATTCCACTGACTCTGAATTCTGCACAAAGTTTCACAGTTTTTTTCAGGCTGAAGGTCTCAGTTATGCTCATGCTACTTATGTAAAGCATAAATAATATCATACGTACTTTGCATTGGCCTGGTAGTTGAGCAATCTATCCACTGAGAGGCAGCACTGAATTCAGAATTCACTGCCAGCTCCAAGGTCAAGTTTGCTCATAAACAAACACTGCGCCAATGGAAGAAGTTGTGGTTTTGAATAATCCCTGGAAGAGTGGTCAATTCTATCCACCAGCAACTTATGACATCTGCATCCTCTCCTCTGACGTCTGTCTCAGGAGGATGCTGCTCCTGGAACATGTCCCTCCCTCTCCTCCTTCACCCCACTTAATACTGCTCAAATAACTCAGGTGGCCACCAAGGCCAAGGTTTCTACTTGCTCCCTTGAACCCATGTTCAAAGCTTCCTCTTCACCGCCCCTCACGGAACCTGCAGTCTGCTGACCTGGATCTCCTCACTACCCCCCGCACAAGCAGATACACCTTCAGGAACAGGGCTTTCAGTGCAGCAGCACAAAACGCTGGACTATTTCAAATCTATGTTGAGGAGGCAGTTGACTTTCAGACTCTTGCCTGTTGATTTGGTTGTTGTTTGTTTGTGTGTTACTGCAAAGCATTCTTGAGTGTCCACAAAGGCACTGAGTAAATGAAAGTTGTCAATATTATTATTATGAGAAAAAAAGTCTAACAAGAGGTGGTGTAATTTAAAAGACATTTTGATGAGAGAGCACCTGTGACACCAGTGAGTGTATGAGTAGGCGGCTGTGTTAAACCCACCATGCTGACAGATAGCAGCAGTCTGAAGGCTATTCTTATCCTGGCTGAGGTTAAAAAATTTTTTAAATATCATTGATTTAAAAAAATGGTGATTCTTTTTCAAAGATTTTGGTAAAATTGTGGAGTTTATTAACTTATTCTGACTGCAGACCGCAAAGTCCAAGGCTCAGTTATCAAGCATTTGCAAATAACCACAAATCTAATATGGAAGGAAAGTCTACACTTAAAAGTTTCTTCAAAGCCAAGTCAAAAAAAAGTTTAAAAAAAACAAAAACAAAAAGCAAGCTTTCTGACCTCTGCTTCACCTGTGACACAAACTAGGCCATACAAAGTACAGTTTTGGAAAGTTTTGGACATAAAAAGTATATGCTCAGTCGACCACCATGCCTTCAAAGAGGGAGGACAGCAGGTTGTCAGCAGGGACTTAGCATAGAGTTTCCCTTCCAGGGAAGAGGTGGGGTGGCTGGAGGCCACCAACAGGCAACGGGATGGTTCAGGTTTGTCCAGAGGCTGGAGGGCAGCTGGCTATGGCTGACTCCCTGTCCGTCCCTCGTGAGGGGGTTGGTTATGGTATGTCGGTGTAACTTTGGTGGCCACAGCCTCGCAGGAGGCGGGCCGGACCAGCATAGATTTAGCCAGCTGACCAAGTTGGGCCAAATGGGTTCAGCTCAGCTGAGCTGATTTTCCTAATCAGCCCGCCATAAAGCCCAGTGTGCTGGCTGTGTGAACAGAAGCACACGAACCTAGCTCTGAAGGTATTAAAGCCTTTTACCAAGACAAAAGTAGCAATGTTTTAATGAACCTGCACTTCTTTTTGTAAAACTTTTCATTTCCATGAAGCTTTTGTGATGCAATAGTATAAAGTGACCATATTCATTTGTTGACGGAAACACAACGCATGATTACAAAACTATGAAAATATTGATTAAACAATGAGATTGCAACAATGTACAATATAAAATAAAACAAAATATTATAACTTGATTGATTCTTTCAGCCAAAAACAGAAAATGCATTTTTGGGCTGTAGCATTTGGGCAGCAGAAAACTTTTTGGTGGCTGAATTTTTGGTGCATCCCTAGTACAGATGTACTACTGTGTGTATGATGTATGTGTATTCATTTTGCTACATTTCCTTGATCTACACCAAGCTTCTATTCTTCAAGTCTCATCTTCATACCCAATATCTCTCTCCCCATTATCCATTTTGTTGTCCTCACACACACCAAGCAACTTTTTCATTCCCTATGGGATTCCCTATGGGATTCCCTGGGGGATCATATCACCTTAGTCACATTTTTGTCTCCAACTGAGGCTTTAATAGTCACTAATCTTGTTTTAATTGTCATCATTAAGACACAATAATGTTAATAGGACAACTTTGACCATTAGTTTGGTTGTCTTACTACATGACATACTTTAAGGATTAATTTTATGTGAACTTCACTTCAATGCACTCAGCAGCGTGTTTGGCAGCATGTTTGGTTGCCTCACTGATAAAAGAAATGTATTATTCCTTGAGCATATAAAAAAGTCGCTTCCTTGTTTTTAACATACCCTGTGCTTTTTCAAAGCAATTGCAGCTATATAGAAATTCTATATAGCAAGATTCTACACATTTTTGCATTCCCTCTCCATTTGTCCTCTACAAGGTTAAACAAGAGTCCAACTGAACACTGTCCCACATCACCCACTATAGCCATGTTCCCTAGGGCCCGATAGGAGGGATATGCATGGGGAGGGACACCTGTCACTTTCATGATTGTCAGTGCTTCTATAAATACTGCATTCCATAATGCAACCAGCCAATGGGAGCTAAAAATAACACCTACCACTATGCACAGAAAAACTATGCGTTACTTCAGTGGCTTAGAGTCAAATAGGGTGTGAAGATAACACTGGTGAACACGATTGTGTCAAGCGGCTCAACTTCCTGAACAAATCCATCTCCATTCACCCCTCCGCAAAACTACATAGAGTACACTTGTCTGATTTGGAGGGAAGCGGTATTCTCAAAAGATTTTAAGACAGTTTTCTGTAGCTGTACACTTGCTGTAAGGGAATATAGAAAGAGGGATTACTAAATTGGGAAAAGCTGTGGATTCAGTACCATAACTTGGAATGTGTGTGTGTGTGTGTACAAATGCATCCACTGAAAAGTGGTCCTTGATAACATTTGTGCCTTCCCCTCTGAGACAACAGGTTAATAAAAAGTGCTCGAAATACATCACTCTTGTACATTGTCTCCTGCACAGCAGCACATGGAAAAGGAAGGTGGTGTGTGGAGTGTGCAGTGGGGAGGGGTTCCATTTCAGCTGGTGCTAAATGCAATGCATGGCTATGGCCTGGGTTTATTAGATGGGTTCGCAGTTGGCTTTAACAAAGTGAGAGCAGCAGCAAAGAACCTCATATCAATCTTTCACAAGAAAGTTATAAAATTGCCAAGTTTCTTATTGTTCCTTTGTTTGATGCTAGCAATAAAATGAGTAAGTACCGTGTGACTATATCTGGGAATATATGGCTAAACCAGTAACAGCAGTACAAGAGTAGAATCAACCTACCAGCAACCTCCACAATGTCACCAGGCACAATGTCTCGGGCCTTGATTCGCTGCACAGTTTTCCTGTCCTGTCGGTACACTTTCCCCATCTCAGGCTCATACTCTTTAAGTGCCTCAATGGCATCCTCAGCATTGCGTTCCTGGTGAAAGGGAAAGGCGATTCAGCAGGAGGAATAGCTGAGAAGATCTGTTTATATGAACTCAATTTATTCACCCATGTTCTTGGCTCTGCTTCACTAAACAGAAAGAAACATTCTCCAGTCTAGGTGGGATGTTTATTTTATCAGACAGTTTTATCAAGTTATTGGGTTGGAATGTTTTGGCATTTATCTGTATGAGGTGGAATTGCAGTATCAATCCCATCATTTGCCTCAACATTTTTCAATGTTATCCTCCACCGGGATGAGCTGCTTGGTTTTCATGAGTGGGGCAAACATCACTCAGAGAGCCATGCCCACTCTCCACTTTTAAGAATAAATAAGTGCAACCACCTTCTATGCAACCTTAAGACACACAAAGATTGTTGATGACACCCAATGTTCTGTTATTTTCCAATGGGAATTCTGCATTGAGACGATAACAAATGCAAAAGTCTGCACAATGAATCCCACACTGAATCAGCTAAACATGCGTGTACAATTTAACATCTGTTTAATTTTACACACATATTTAGCTGATTCTGTAATATCAAAAGAAGAAAGGCAGCATAGTCTGCAAATGTTTGCATTCTTTCCATCCCAAGCTCTGTCATGTTTTCACTGAGGAAGATAACGCCATAATCATTCAGTTTCATATGTTTAAGTGACTGCTGGACTGAACAAGAATGTGGATTGCATCCAAAATAAATTGTTACATTGCTGTGAACTGTGATTTACTTCATCAAATGTAGAAAACTATAACTGGAAAATGAAGTTCACACAATTTCTGGCCTCTTTTCCTGGACACACAGAAGGCATAGAAAAATTTAAGCCGGTTTCTCACCTGCCATACGCCAACAATGGCATTAGCTATGAGAATGAGTAAAATGACGAAAGGCTCCACAAAAGCGGTGATAGTTTCTTCGCCCTCCTCAAACCAGGCAAGCACCTGAAAAAGTAACAGACACAGAAATTTCATTATTACAGACATCTCACCCATACTGCTGACTGCAATAAGAACAAGCAGCACAAGACAGAACAAATGCAATCATAAATATGGAAATAAAATCACTTGGTGACTATACCACGCTGTGTTGTCACATAACCTATTCAAGGTAACTCGACTGAACTTAGAGATAGCCGTTTATGCATTCAGGGTTAAAGTTTTCTTCTCCCAGCATACAAAGATGGTTGACAGATGAGGATCATCCCACACATACCTCACAGAAAACATGTTCCCAGATGAAATCTCACTCAATCGCTGTGCTTACATTAAACACTTGAAAAAAGACCCTTCCCCTTATCCTCTTTGGTGTATGACTGGCACAGTTTTGATTTTATTCACTATGGATAACTGTTGCTGCTTAATTATTGTTTGTTTTTTTACCTTGCCAAGGCTGCACATACCATTTGACTGTATATGAATACAGGCTTCTTGACAACAAGAACTTGACTCAAATGTTAGATCACAATGAATGGAACTCACTAAATGGAACATTAGCACAACTGGATGGAAAGTCTTGCTTTCTTTCCATAATATTGATAGCAAAATTGATAGCATTCTAACCTGGGGTGTCATTAACTTGTAGTCTCTGAGACATTTACCCTAACATAAGCCTGTGACAAGAAAGGGGTTAATGTTAATGTTAATATGATCCAATAAACTTATCGACCTATGTAAAACATTCAAAGCCTGAGCAGTGGCAGATGCCAAAGATATTTTAAATGACATAACTTAAATGGCAAGATAACAGCAGTATTACAGAGGCACTGGGCTTAATAGCACTTTAGTATTCACCTCTAGACCACGAAAACATTTACACAAACTTGACTGTAAACAAAAAAATCTTCCTAGTATTTCTTAATATATTTCAATAGTGATTACTCTGGCAATCGTCCTACAATAATGAATTAGATAGCTGTTCGTTTTTTGTGTAAACTTTGGCTCACAGTATTCAGGAAAAGAAAACCGAAAAAGCACCATAATATGACACTGATGATAATGAGAGAAGGTGGATGATTAGTGAGACCAATTGTCTAATACTGCCATTCTCTCCACAGCAAACTAGAATCATGTGAAGCGAGCTTATAGATTTAATTTATTACTTATAATAATCAAACTGTTTGAAAAGAAATACATTACTGTTTGGGTGTCATCAGTGTTAAGTTGGGCATGTGTGTTTGTCCTATGAGAGACCTCCCACTGAGGACTGAAGGCCCAAATTTGGTCTTGAGTGGTGCTCTGTTTCCCTGTCAGACAGCAGCCACTGACACCTCTGTATCACTTGACAGGACAATGGAAAGGACATACTGACTTCATCTCTCCCTCACACATGCATGCTTGCACACGTGAATACAGTACAAACACATACACACACACACACACACCGCTTATCCAAATGCTCTTGAGCCATGGTTTAGATCTACTGTAGTCCTATTCCAATAACTGTAAAGTTATAAAAAAACTGAATCGCTCATCTCTGGAAGGAAAATTTCCATTAAAAAAAAAACAGACATTGTGCTTTACTTCATTTTGACAGACTTCATTGAGACAAATGCACAAAAGCTTATGTTTAGGATTTCATAAAACTATAAAGGCAACAATACTGCGAAGGATTGGGTTCAGGTTCAAACATGATTATGATGTAATCACATGGTGACAGACATTCGTCATTCCAACACATAAAGTCAGATAGCTGAGCTAGAGCAGGACCAGGTCCAGCCGTGCAGGACCTCTGAGCATGGTGACACCGAGTGAATGCTGCTCTGCTGCTGTTGTCACCATTCTTCAGATGGCTTCAGCCGTTTAGCAAGTGTAACTCTAGCCGGGTTACACAAGCTGAAGACATTCACACCATGCACTGCATTAAACTGTCTCACATGTTTACCCATATGGCTTAATAATGATCCCCTTTGCACTTCTGGCTTCACTTTCACTCTCTCACAGACGTGGAGAGCCATCGGTCTTTGCAAGATGTAGTGATGTGTCCTGAGATAGCCAAGACTTTTTAGTTGGTTCTCAGATACTCACCTGGATAAAAGTATAAGGTATAAGGCAGGACCCTTTCCCACTATGGAGTTAATGTCTTATTTGAGTAGTGAATATTTGACAGTACAAATCAAGAGCACAAAACAGTTGCATTAATATAAAAGCCCACACAGAGTTTTATCACTCAGTGAAAATATATAAAACTCTATACTTACAAAAGATATACATGCAGCCAGCAGAAGAATTCGGACAAGTAAATCTTCAAATTGTTCCAGGACAAGCTCCCACAAAGATTTGCCTGCAGAGAGGAGTTAGTAATGATACATATAAATGATGCGAAATGCAGAAATGTAGGCGGCAGTGATCCGTACCTTCCTCTGCTGGTAACTCTGTGGAGAGATGAGTCCAGGGAGAGCAGAGGAGATGGTACCGGGGGGGGGAAACATAGAAGGAAGGTGAGTGGCGTGTGTGAATATCATTCTTATTGCCCATCAACTCCCCAGAAGCGATCATATGTTGCACCACAGGAGAGGGAACGGGACTGTGGGCTGAAGCCCGTGTATGAGATACAATAGCGACAGGAGAGGCTGAGGAGCCGTGTCGATCTGTGGTGTGAGTGCTCGTACCGTTTAGGCCCCATTTCTCCCTTTTTCGCTTCACCTCGTCCAGGGAGAGTCCGGTGCTCTCGTTGACGCAGAAATAAGTGTAAACTTCTTCCACACTCTTGGTGTGAGCGTTCTCCATGGCGGACACAGACCAGACCAGACAGTCCCTTCCCTCAGCTGCACTCCGAGCACCACCTCTGGCCGCTTAGGGCTCCCCGCACACACGGCTACTCTTGGGAGAGCGAGGAGTTTGCCAACTGGAAGCTGGGCATTCACACTGGGGGGGGGACCGAACGCTTCTGGACCGAGACGGAGCGTCCGTTCTTATCCTGGGGCCAATCCCTCTTCCCTTCCTGGGTGAGAATGCCTCTGAGCGATCCTCCTACCTCCGAGGAATGCTGAGATGTATCTGCGGCAGTGTCCAGCGTGTAGTACCGTGCTCGTCCTGCCGCACTGTACGATACTGTATGGTGCCGTGCTGGGCTGCGTCGCGCTCTGTTGCGTTGCGTCGCGTCGGGTCGCGTCGCGTCGCGTCGCGCCGTGCCGTGCCGTGCCGTGCCGTGCCTCCCAGTTGTGCAACTCGGCGCTCTGCTCATCCGAGCTCCGATGACTCCCCTTTATTACAGAGTGTCCGTGATGCCCCCTCTGCCTCTGCCGCGCACTGCATGTGGACTGAGGCAATCGGCCGGCCTGGCAGGAGACATGCGTTCTGTGAGGGGGGTAAACACATAGCCAGCCAGGCCCCTCGAGCTGGGATTTCAGAAGACGCTAATGCTATTGATTCACAAACCGGAGTGGTGTTGGTTGTAGGGTTCCACGACATACAAGGAAACCATGCGATATGCGATAATTCTTTTGGGGATCGGATAGGGGTCTCTATGAAAATACTGACCAGTTGAAGTAGGCTGACGCCAGCTTCAGTAACTCTTCAGTAACTCAGAAGCTCAGCCGAGCACGTAAAAAAAACGGGCATGTCTTGAGGTAGGGCTCCTCTAGTTGGCCAAATATACTGACATGCAGTCATGCACTAGGTAGTCTATGCTCTACATGCAGAGCAAGACTGCATGATAACACTATTTATCGCTATTTATCACGGTTCAGGCAGTCTTTAAAAGTCATTCTTGAGATCATGGACAAAATGGGTTTTAATTTTCTAAAAATAGAAATATCCTTTCCAAAGCATGTTCATATATCATGGTTGCACAAGGTGTTGGCGTTCTTATGCTGTTTAAGAACAATCTCCCAGGTCAATATATAAATTATGTATGTAATCTATAACTCCATAAGACAAAAATCCTTTTGGAGTGCCCGACTCATGGAGTTGACAAAATAATCAATTCTTCATCATAACTTGTGTTTTTTTTTTTTGGCAGCTGCCATCTTTTTTTTATTATCGCCAGCTGCACCAATAAAGTTCATTAAAGTTTTTATTATAAAAAGTCAAATAAACCTTGAATTTTAGCAGTTATGGTGTTGATACTCTATGGTTGTAACACTGAATGTTTTCTAAAAGAGGTATTGAAGGAAAAAAAAAATCTTAATTTACCAGAGCTGTGGCTTAACTTAAATAGCTTAAAGATACACACAAATGTTTCTTAAATTGTAATCTTTTATACAGTTTGAATAAATATTTACAATACTTTATGAAAATAGCTATGTTTGTTTTATTTTACTTTAAGCAATTATTTAAGTATTCTGAAATTATGAAAACTGCTCTCGGACGCGAGATTCTTTAGGTCCTTGAAACACACTGAGCCATGAAAAATAAAATATGTGTAAAAAAAACTTGAATTCATATTTTATAGTATTTTATCTGTACTTGTTCTTTTATTGAAGATAATCATGTGGCATATTGTCCCTTATCTGAAGAATCACTGGGTATTGTGCATGTTGATACCATGATAATCTTTAAGAGGACATATTGTGCATATTTTACTGCTTTTTGCTTACAATTGTTACAATTTAAACATCAACAGAGTAGCTCTGTATAATTTATGACTCCAAAAAATACAGATTTCAGCCACTATGTGCCATTGCCATGTATGTATGGATGTATTGGATACAGGACTAAACATGGCGGCCCATTCACTCCTATGGAACCTGCTCACCTGGCACATACGACTTGCTTCCAGATCATGGACCCCTTAGAGCTTGCGCAGTACATTCACCCGCATCAGACAACACGGGATTATGAACCATTACCAAATTTAGTGATTAGCTATCTCTGCAGCTGAGGGCGTCCTGTCAACGTTTTTACAGCCATTTCTTTTACCATTGCAGTCTATTGGGAATATGCTTTTTGGGCCCCATGGGATTTCTATGGCAATAACAGGGCTGGCCACTGGGTAAAATCGGATCGCAGGCAGACGGGTGGCGCCCTATCCAGGTCCATCCATAGCTGTGGCTGCGATCCTGCCTGATTTGCGTTGCCGCCTTCTTGGACAGCTATGGCAACTCTACCTGGACTATAGGGGGTGAAGAAAAATAACAACAGCAACAATATGCACACAATGGAGGAAATTGTGGGGAGGATCATTTTCATCCTTGATATAAAAGTGTTCCAGAAGAGGCTGGAGGCAGCTAAACGAAATACTGTGGAAAAACAAAAGGTACGTTTTGGAAATTCTACAGAGATCAGAGGACGAATCGAGTCAGGTTGCGAGGTGCCACAACTTTTCTGTACCCAATCCAACTTCACAGTGGGAGGAAACCTTGTTTGTTTGTTTTTTAAGAGAATACTCAGCCTGACCAGCTCAGCCCGGCAGTCAAGCAGGTACGAGAGGAACAGTACTAGAAGAAGAACAGTACCAGGTTACACATTCCAAGTAATGGGAATGCACACAAGGCCTAGTCGAGTCAAGTAGAGCTTCAATCTTGCCCTGATGAACTTAAGACCTGGATGACCCATAGTTTCCTTCTCTACTCTGAAGAAACAGAGTTACTGTTCAGAGGTCCAAAATACCGCACAGAACCTAGGTGTTCGCTTTGACTAGGACCTGTCTTTTAATTCCCAATTAAAATATATCTCACAGACTGCCTACTTCCACCACCGCAATATTGCTAAAATTAGGTATGTACTCCCACTTCACACAGCAGAACAGCTAGTCCATGCCTTTACTTCCGGGCTAACCGTTACTAACCGTATCTTTCACAGCGTATGCTGCCTGTCATGGTGAGGAGCTGAGTCCATCTTGTACCCGAGTATCTCTAGGATTACTGTTGCTGTACTGTGTATCATCCTATTGGTCTCAGTGATGGTTCCCTAAGGTATTGTCATTAGTGTAGCATTCACATCTACTGGCGGCAAACACTGAATACCTTGAGGTGGAAAAGGATCAGCGTCACATCTAACACACACATCCATTTGCTAGGTTTGTACCACAAATGTGATAACGGACAGTGTTACAGCTCACAGGACTTCAAAGACTGCTTGTACATGGGGGTTTGAACACAACAACGTGGCCCACTGTCCCAACAGAGCAACTGATTACCTGAAAAGACTGTCCGAACAGACAAAGCCCTCATAACAAAGCACAAGCACAGCAGACAGAACCCTATTTGAGTCTGTGGACTGAAATATGCAGTGCATCTACTAAGCAGGCATCTGCCTTGTTCGGGGGCTTGCCTGCCGTTGCAGTTTACAGCAGAAGGGAGGCTTGTCAGAAATGACAGAAACTGCACTATGACAGCACTGCAAGAATGTGCTCTGCCAGTGAGAGGCCCTTTTCAAACTGCCAAATGGAAAGAGAGAGCCTGTTATGTGTTCAGCAGGCACTCAGAGGTCATCCAACATCCCGTGCTTAGACACACGCGTCACCTCATACAAACTGAGATTGACACCTATCTCTTTTCCCTCCGTTCACGCCCATAGTTATGTCCTTGAGCCTAGCTTCATGACCTTCCAGTGTCAAAAACCCTGCCTGTTTTGTGACCGGAGGAACCCCTTTCAAAACAAAGATGTTAAGTTAAGTTTTGTTTTGCTGGACAAAATATCCAAGACTCAACAACCAAGGCTGTGTAACAGCTGTAAAAACTGTCAGTGTCCTAAGGAAGTATAAGGGTACTGGGTCATCAAACTGCCCCCCCAGCTATGTTCCCTATCACTGTTGCATGTTTCATAGTATTGGCATGCATCACGTGTAAGAATAATCATAAGAATCTCAATTACTATTATGATTGTCATTGATACTTTTCATGCCATCAACCCTTGAATCATTCATCCCTTTATGAGGTTCCCTTCAGGAAATTGTGGGCACTGCAGCTGCCAGGGTGCAATTGGGGTGAGGTGCCTTGCTTAAGGGTACTTACGAGGTGCTACACTGGCCATGGACATCAGGCTGCCTTTTTAGTCTAGGTGGACAGGGGGATTCATGAGCACACCGTGGATTTTTCCTTGAAGTGTCTATTTTAAGGTTCTGACAGGTAACAAGATGAAATAATGTCCCATGAGGTTTATTTTGAACCCTTTACCGTACCTTTCACAAATTCAAACCTGACAAAAGAAATGAAAAAGAAATTGGCATATAGCTCTTGAAGTAAACAAACCACACAGACAAATGAAAACATTTCCTTCATAATTCAGACCCAAGGATTTCAGTAGAATGGTTATTTTTTAAGATTTTTCAGGTTCGGTTTGGGGCATGGGACATTATTTCATCCCGGTACCTGTGTGCATCTTATAGACACTTCTTAATCCTTGAAGAATAGACACTTCAAGGATTAAGAAAGAACAGGTGGCAAAAAAAAATCACGACGCGCTTGTGAACCCCCATGTCCATCTCGACCATTTAGAATGCATTTTTGTCAATTTGGGACGAGAGTGACAAACATAAACTGTCGGCTTGGGTTCATGTGGGTGAGGGTAGGATCCTGAAACATCTCCAGACGTGTTGATGGGAACAGTGCAAGGTATCGAAAGCAGTCTTGTGGGCGCTGTAGGCGTGTGCTTCCATTACATGCTTAGAAAAAGTCACTGCTGTTGGAAGTAATTGTGTATGATCTTCACAAGTAGATCATGAATAAAGATTTCAATATCAGGCAGCTGCCTACACGTTAATTGTCTTATTACAAAGGCACAATATTTCGTACAACTCTAGTAGAAAAAAGACAAACATAATGTCCATAAGCAACCTCAAATGATGACATACACAATTAAATGCTGTTTAATTTCATGACTCCCTGTCATGTCATGTCTTTGTCACGTTTTGGGATGTATGGATGGAAAACTTGTGTAACTGTTGCATTTTGTATGACTTCTTCAAAGAAACACAAGTCAAAGTGACATCAGTACATTTAATAGAATTAAAAAGAGCACAGATATTCTCAAAGGATCTCAAAAGCATGTAGGAGTTCTAAAGTAAAGTAATAGCATGCCTCTAACAATTGTACTGTCACAGGAAGGCTTACAATACAAAGCTCACAGCACCAGCCTATCCTCTCCTCCCTCCTGGATGACCTGACCAATAGAAGCCTGGCTCTGAGCTCTTGCAAAGCAATGCTTCTTGCATTCCATCAGTTGCTCCAGGTCGCGCCACATTTTCATCTGCTCCATGTTGGCCGCGTGGCTCTCCCTCACCATCCTCTGCTTCTCACGCAACTTCTGCTCTCCGCGGGGGAAAAAGAGTCATAGCCAGAGATCAGTTCAAATGGCTTTAGGCTGTGCAGAGAGAGCCTAGCCACGGCTACATCACAGATGAGCAATGAGGCCACATGAAGCTTCAAGTGAAAGACCTCGTCCGCTCTGGCTAGGCCTCAGGCCACATGCAGAACAGAGGAACGGTTGAGAACATTATGGGCACACTGTGAATAAAGCCTTCCGAATCTGAAATTGAAACACTCGTCTCACCTTGCCAAGTAACTCCTGCTCTGAAATGTTCTTCATGTACACTTCCCTGGGAAAGAGGCATGACATTTCAATCAAACACGCACCTTACCAATTTGACATGTTGACCTGAGATTGTGTATGAAATATAATAAAATAAAGATGTGCTGAATCTGCATGGTACTAAGCGATTGCAGAGTTAAGTGAGCTGCTGAACTGTGTAGTGCTTTGCTGGCTGGCCTGGCTTGGCATGGCATGCTGCTCACCTGATGGCTTTCTTCCTCTCTTGCACATCCGAGGAGATATACGCCTTCATCTCCTCAGCTGCCCGCTCAAGCTGCATCTCCACAATCTGCACAACACACAGAGATGGCGCTAAGTGAATGCGACTCACCGTGACGGTGTGTCCGGGTGGTTCAGCACCCAGAAAGAATAAAGGCCAAAATGCTTCTCAACCCTTGCCTGTGACATGGAGTTGACGTAATGATACTGGTTTTCATCCTGTGCCGTCTCCTCTCTCAATGCTTTCACTTCCTGTCAAAGCCAAACATGGGCATTTTATGGCTTTAAGGTGTTTCCACGGCATTCATGCATTGACATATTCAATTGACTGTATTCCACGTATCCTTTGGATTTGACCTGTTCCAGTTTAGACCTGTTGCTCTCCAGGCCAGCGGTGCAACTTTCGAACTGTGCCTTCTTGTCCTCATACTCCTGGCTCAGGTCCTGGTAAGAGAGGAGTCCAGAGAGTCATACGTGGACAGTGAACCGTGATTCAACATACTCCGAGAGAATGGAGACAAATAGGCAGAATGCACCGTTTTCAGCCCCTCGTGTCATCCTCTTATATATAATAATAATAATAATACACTATTAGCCACTGTTAAAAGTGAACAATACGTTGCAGCTGGCACATGACCCGTCAAACTTCAAACAGGCCCTTGCCGTCTATTTATGTCTTCCTGTTGCAGCTCCTCATTAGCAGACAATAGCCAGTGAGATGGAAGAGCAGTTCTGGGAACACACGTAGGAAAATGTAATCCACTATTTTAGTTCAGCCACGTGTGGGCGGGCGTTGCCTTCATGCACTCGCCTTAAGGACTATTTCAAGTATTTTCAATAAATCCTGTCGGCAGCACAGACACAATGCATGCCTGCTGCCACTGGCCAGGGTCCCAGCATTTGTTCCGTCCACGCTCTCCTTTCCAAATTATGACAAAGTTTACGGGAGAGTTGGATTTTTCACGGGCATCTCGTGCACTGTTGATATAAATATCGTTTTGCATTATTCCTGCCACACTCACCCCGATCACAGCAAGAAATGTTGCGCGTTTAAAAGGCCGTTTCCTCCACACACATCGAGTGATATGAAGATGCAGTGCTGCCATGCAGGCGGGAGCCTCACCTGAGAGCGCTGCCTCAGCGACCGGAGCTCCTTTATAATTGGCGCCAGAGCCGACTTCTTCTCCACGATCATCAGATTTAACTTCTTCACCTGAAAACACAGCCAAGTCCTGAGTCCTGCCGGGAGGTCTTCCCAAAGCAGCCCAGAGAGATCATCTCTCCCGAGCGTGTCCTGGGGCCGCCTCGCCCGGCTCTCCTTCGAGACGAGCGCGCTCCGGATAACACATCGCGCTCAACTGCAGCTGCACACGCTTTGAGGACACTCTGCAGAGACGTGACGACTAATCCGCTCAACATTTCGCTTTCAGTTCGAAGGTCTACTTTCCGGTTGGAGCGAGTGACTCCATCATCAAGACTGAGCTACGCACAGACACAGTTTGGCGGAAACGCAGACAAGAGTGGGACACAGCCACAGGAGCCATTTAGTGCTGGGTACTAAAGGTTCTGGGAACTACAGGTTCCTGAAATCTTTAGGGGAGATGCGGCTAACGGCTAAAGCTGTGAGCTGTGTTGGAGAAACAGTAGTGTTTTTATTCAAAGTGACTTCAAGTTACCATTTCGGACATGTCGTCCAGTGTGCGACCCTTCTGCTCGTCAAGCTCACTTTTGATGGCCGACACCCTCTCCAGTTCCTCCTGGGTGTTACTGTAGCCACAGATGCCCTTCTCAGCTTCCAGAGTTTGCTAAGAAATACACAATGGAGCCACGATTACTGATCTTTGCGGAAAAACAATTCAGAAATGAAATCAAAACGGTGGGAAAATGGATAGTTTCACAACTGCATCACTCCTGAAAGTGACCTCAGCAAACTAGATACAACTCATCCACATATAAACGTGGGTCATATCGTCAAAAGATATCGTAAAACGTAAAAAAAACACATTGGTCATTTGACTCCACGATGTGAGAGGAGCCGGAACGTGTGACGAGATGGAAAACGAGTCGCTTTGGAAGACCTCTGTGCGAGACGCAGACAGAGGAGGGGCGGCAGATGCAGGCCTCGGAAATAGCCGCTCCGCATGCGTCACGCAGCCCATCCACCGGCCAGGTGCTGGAGCTGCCCACGAGTGTCGAGCCATTTCCAGGAAGCCTCGACAAACTAAATGCGGGGACGCGGAGAAGGCAGGTGGACCGGCGGCATGGGTGGGGGAGGGGGCTGGGCCCCAGTGCGAATGCCACGGGGGTGGCGAGGTGCAGTCGGAGAAGATCTCTTTACACATTAGCGCACATGTGCTATTAACCTGCAGCGTCCCAAACTAGCTGAGACTGTGGAACGCACTACATGGAGGAATACGCACTGGAGTGAGAGTTACCAGTTTCTGTTGTATGGTCTGGTGTCGCTGCCTGAGGATTTCCTCCGTGCGCTGCAGCAGGCCGTGCTCTGTTTTCAGCTCGGCCATCTCCTGTCGCTTCTTCTTGTAGACGGTCCCCTTGCCGCGCAGGACGGCCACCAGGTGCTTCAGCTTTAGGGAGCAGAGGGGACAGGGGAGGAGAGGGCGGGGATAAATGATGGCTTCGTTTGTAGAGCTGTGAGTGCCTAACGACGTTTTCGTGTGAAACGCTGCGGTCCTCGAAGCTGCGCGAGCTCGATGCAACTTCTCCGCCCCCGGCAACTGACAGGGAACAACTGCGTGTTTCGACGTCGGAAATCGAGAGGGAGAAATGTTGCGCCGTTCCGCATTTCGGAAAAGATTTAGCGTCATGATGTCATATGACCATGCGAAGCTGCACAGCGTGAGCGATTGGGGTCCCGCTGTAGCCCACCGACAAGACTTCACGTGCTCTTCAGGCCCCCCCCCCCCCTGCACACGAGGTGCTGAGATCGCCGCAAGACCTGCGCAAAGCTGGTGCCAGGCTCCGCTGTCCGATCGGGACGGACCAAGACAAGTCCGAGAGGCCCACAGAGTCCAAGGGAACAGAGGATGTCTCACCAAACACTCTGTTGGCCGCTCTCACTCTCTCTTCCCCTGAGCCGCGTGCATGTGTGAATGTATGTGTGTGTGTGCGTGTGTGTAAGAGAAGGAGAGACTCACACGGCTGAGCAGCCGAGCAAGGCAATTGACGAGAGAGCTGTCTCTATCTGTGTCTCTGCGTGGAGTTGGCTCAATGTATTCTTATCTGAAACCAGGAAAACAATCGGAGCTTCGAGGCAAAAGGCACCAACGTACTGCTGCCAGCAGTAAACGGCACAGCTGAGCTGCTCTGAAAAGGCAACGTGAGGGGACAGTAGGCGGTCGGGGGGGGGGGGGGGGGGGTGAGGATTAGTGAGCAGCGGCGACTGGGGAGTGTGCCGTGATCCCAAACAGCCACCCGGCTTTTCAGATTCCCAGCCATCTATGTGCGGCAAACGGCCTCATCGGGCAGGGGGGGACTTCTTTCGGTGACGCTTCAATCACTCGCCCTGTCTGTCTGTCTGTCTGTCTGTCGGGGGACACGACGAGGAGCGGCCGTAAATGTGCGCGGACACGGGAGGACAGCTCCGAAAGTGAAAGAAACGCGCTTCACGTCCGTCGGGACTCTGCAAGGCTTGGTGCGTGTGCGTGCGCGTGCGTGTGTGTCTACGATGGCTGGTTTTCAGTGTGTGTTCATTCTTTGCGACCTCCGGGACACCCGGGGCCGGGAGAGGAACTGGCACGGCGGAGTAATAGCGCGCACGGCCACTGTGTTTCAAGGGCAGCATGGTCATCTGTGGTTTGATCCAAGCCCCCCCCCCCGCAGCTGAGATGCTCAGCTACCCTCGGGCAAGACACTGACCCCCATACAGCCCCAATGCGGTGTGCTTATGAGCGGATGGTCAGGAACTATGGCCGAGTGGTGTGGTCTCTGCCGGCAATGCACGAGTAGGAGGGGATGGGTGCATAGAGCATTTACCAATGGCGTGGTAATGCCACCAGCCTTTGTCTCAGACAAAGAGTACTTTCCCAGCATGCCTTAATGGAACAGAAACAAGAATGAACCAGTAGGTGCAGTGCAGTTGAAGTGGCATCCTTCAAATCTAAACGAGACGGTCCCGATAAGCCTCGAGATAGAGCGGACAAGACAAACCGATGGTGGGGGGGGGGGGGGGGGGGGGGGTTGGTGTCCTGACTGCAGCAAGTCTAAATTTAGCCGGCGTGATGAGTCCGCTTGATCGAGTGGTCTCATGCCGCTGGGCAACCGCCGACGAGCAGATGCAGTCATCCCTCTCCCGGAGAACCCGCAGTTGGCGGGTGGCATGTGATGACACATCCGGCAGGGATGGAAAATGCCTCAGATAAAGGGACCATCTTCACTGCGGCCAGGCGCCTAGAGCCACGCAGGAGTGCGATAGGCCATGTCCAGCAGAGATTTTTCCATCTACTTCGATTCGCGTGTGGACGGCCCTCTTTGCCTTTACACACGACTACCTAAGTCATGTAAAGTGCATTGGGAGCACGTTAGGTGGATCAGAACTGCGTCAGTTCCGTCAGACGGTGTCACGGCTGAGAGGAGACCGTGACTGACGAGTGTGTCCATCTGGCTCGAATGAAATGTTGGGGAACGGGGGGTTCTGGATATTCTCCGTCACGTTCTATTTACGCTCAGCACGGGAATGTGGGGAAGAGTACAGGGTAACATTAGCCAGCGGGCCTGCTGGTGTTTGGATAAGATCTGAAATAGCCTCCCGTGTTTTCTGCCGTTTACAAATCTGTTGTCAGTGCGTACACGTGATAAAAGGGCCATCTGCGGGGAACGTCAGGAGAGGGAAATTCGTGCTTTTTGGGGTCGCCGTGGCTGAGGTGCCTATGAGCAAGGCGCCCCGGCCGGCTGCAACGACGCCTCCACTCCCCCATCGCGTCAGGGAACGTGACACGGGTCACATCACCCCCTGCGTACCTCGTCGAGCTCGACGACCTGTCCCCCATCCGGCGCTTGCCCCCGGCTGCTCCTCTGCCTCAGCTCCCTCTCCGCGGCGGCCAGCTCCTCCTTCGCTTCCTGGAGCTCCTCCGCTTTCGCCTCCTTCCTCCGTATGATTATGGAGGCCTGCAGGCGACGTCACGGCAACAGGACTTCAAACTTCAACGAAATGTTGCCTCATTTTCTCTCTTCCTCCTGGGGAACCCCCACACGGTGCCAATGCATGTAACATCGGCTTATTCCCACAGCAAAAGGTTCGATCATTCAGTTTCCTTTTCATTGGAGAGAACTACGTTTGTCATTTTGAAATCAAAATAACACAAGACCGAGACGAACGTGCCAGAAAGAAATCATCAAACGCGAAGTGTTTTTGTGCGTCTTGAAAGACGACTAAAGCTTGAAGACAGTGGAACTGGCACCTGCTGTCTGTAAAGCGTCAGTTTGTCATCCATGGGGTCATTTCTCTTCTCCGTCATCTGGTTCATCTGGGACTCCACCTCTTTGATCTGCGAAAGCGACAGTTGCACAATCCATGTGAATTTGGCGGTGTCGGGGCGGTCTGCGGGCACACAGACCCGATGGCGAAGCCTGGGCCTGACCTTGTCCTTGAGCTCCTGGAGGTAGGTTGGACCCATGCCAGGCTCAGACACTACTTTCTGCAGGTACTGCACGGTGTTCCTCAAAGCCTTCAGGTCCTTTGGAAGTTTCTCAGAGACCATGTAGGAGTTGATTTTGATCTCCTCCTGGAGCCTCTTCATTAATTCTGAAAGAGAGAGAGAGAGAGAGAGAGGGAGCTTTGATTTGAGGGGGCTGAGCTTCATGTGTCTGGAGCCCAGTCAAGCTTTCTGCAGCCCGCGGTTCCTCGGGACTACCGAAAATAACCAGTGTAGTACACGTACATGCCCCTTAAGTATACAAACAGGCACAGCACTAACATCTTGTCAAAAAGCGCCGAGCAGTTTCGTAATCGCCGAATGGAACGACTGAAAGCGACCAACAGCACGCAATTTCAGTATCTGATCACTTCCACCGTTGCACTTCAAAGGTCACTGTAAAACGAGAGCCTGTTGGCTGAGAGACCCCCCCCCCGGTGAATGACGATGATGAATGCTGCGTCACTGGACCACAGAGCTGTGTCCGATAGAGCTGCGTCCTGCAGAGGGCGGCGGGACACGGACACCCACTCTCTGGATTGGCATCGGCTGCGGCCTGTCGCAGATCCTTCAGCTGCTGCTGCGATCTCTGCAGCCTCTGCTCCGCCTGAAACAGCTAAGCACACACCGGTCGCTTCCGTTAGCGGGTAGAACTCCCATCGTCATCCCCAATCGTTCGTTCGGTTTAGACGACGTCAAAGGGAGACGCGAACACGTGGTTCCAATAATGTTTGTCTGGACTCAAAAGAGCCATTACAGAAGAGCGGGAAAAGCAGCAAACGAGGGAAACTCAAACCAGTGCTTTCTTTTGGCTATTTTTAGCTTCACGATGTGATCAGAGGAATAGAATAGTCGTGAACACAAACCAGAAAGAAATCCCCACATTTAAGAAGCCGACAGTCAACAGCGTGACGTGTTTCCAGTATTGCGATGACTGTTTGAGCACGTACGTCGACAAAAACAGGGAATAAAGAGAAGGTCTTGGGCACAGTGGGCAGCCAGTAAATCAAGAACCTACAGTGGAAACACTTGGGACACCTTCAAACTCCTGCTTCCTCTTTACACTCCTCAGACAATGTTGACAGCGCATGCAACGCGCAGAAGTGATCGTCAATGCGCCAGCCTCACTTGGTTCCTCTGTTCTTGCTTCTGGTGAGTGAGCGACTCCTCTCTCTCCTTCTCCACTCGCAGCTGCCTGGCCTGCTCCAGCATCCGGTGATGGTTGGACACCGACTCCACCTGGTGGACGGACAGGCTCACGTGAGAATGTCTGATCACGGGGCGACAGAGAGGACCGAGGGTCGGGTTGCACCGTTTGGCATGGGAAGGTCACAGGTGAGGCCCGTTAAATCAGCACTTCGGTCAGAGCGCCGTCAGGTCCAACATCACGATGGTCGTGATGCATGCCTGAGGCTGTGTTTTCATTCTCGGTCATTCCCACGGATTTCCAAGCATTACAAAAGCCCAGTGGCCCCGTCCTACCCTCTTCTTCAGCCTCTCCACGCGTTTGATCAGTTGGTCTTTCTCCTCCTCCATTGCACCGATGTCCTGTTGTTGGGAAAACGAGGCCTTCCTTTAGTGCTACCGAGCTGTCATCATTGGTCTATCGACCGCAATACACAGACAGAATCGACCAAGCTTAAGCCCGAAAGAAGCTTTAAACGCATCGTGTTATTCAAAGTTGAGATGAACGTCTCACCCTTCTAATCTCTGCAGTGGAAAACCCAGAGGTCCTCAGCTGCTCACACTCCTTGTGATAGGTCTTGAAAGCTTCCACCAGTTCTTCATACTGTAAACACACAAGTCACATTTATGTAAATATACACACATTCATATATAATAAATATAATTACATCACAAAATGATTACAATTGCATTCAAACACGTTTTTCTTTCATTTGAGTGAATTGATTTTTTTTTTTCTTTCAACTGTTTTTGATCAATAATAATATAGACAGAAATCTACCTTCCCATGGGGCCACTCGTCAGGCTCACTCATTGGTTTGTGTTCGTCTTGCCTGGTGCGTTTTCTCACGTGAACAGCACAAGGGGCAGTGCACCAAACGAGGTCAGAAACGAGGCATCGAACACAACGCTTTCTTAAACTGGCCTTGATGAGCCTTGAGGAGCTCAACGGCTGATCAGTCTATCAGGATGGTGACATTCCTACACACTGGGGCTGGCTTCATCAAAGTGCGACCGACCCTCTGGAACACACCAGCATCACCATTTATGGGTGTTTGCAAAGGAAACGCATTCTCAGGAAAAGGGGATCAAGAGGTGGAATACGGGAAAGACTATGCCAACCAGGAAGGAAGCTCCCACTGCAGGACTCACCCTGTCAAACATGTTTACCTTTAGAATAAAATGGATGATCTCATTGCGATGGTCCAGATTTGACTCGGACTACTATTACAACAGCATGTTTTGTTTCATGGAAACACGGTTGTCGGAGAACATTATACTGCCCTTACCTGGCTTTACATTCATATTCTTCATCGGGGACACTATGAAAACAAGGAAATCAATGGGGGCAGGGTCTGCATGGCTGTGAATGACAGATGGGCATATGTACTGTGTACTACACAGTGCATAAGACCACCTGTACAAGGCACTATGAAATCCTGACTGTGTCATTCCATGCCCATAACCTATCTTGTGAGCCTGTCTTCCTGCTTGTAGACTTCAATAGCTGTGACGTCACAACTCCAAGCCTGAGAAAAACACTGGATCTGTGTTTTGGGAATATATCCTCTGCGTCTCCAAATCCATCCCTTCCATTGGTTTCTCAGACTATAATGTTATGTTACTTCTGCCAAAATACAGGCAAAGGCTGAAGCTAAACATGGTTGAGACAAAAACCCTCCAGGTCTGGAAAAAGGACCTTATAGACACGCTGAGAGGGTGTTATGAACTTACTAACTAGGAGATGTTCTTTCAAGGCAGTGAAGGTGACCTGAAGGTGGTCAGTGATTCTATCTGTTCAAATGTGCCCTTCTGCGTTGACAGTGCCAAACAAACAGAGCAGATCAGAATATATGAAACAACAAAAGGGTCACCAGAGAGCTTCACTGTCACGGAACCTTAAAGAAGACATCTTATGCCCATTTCTCCTTCTTTGACATGGTTCATTGATGGCTAGATGTAATGGTAGTAACTGAAAGATTGGGTATAGCCAGCTTTTCTGCACACCAGTTTGACAGCCCTGGTCTAAATGCTTAGTTTTGGTGCCTTTCCTTTTAAATGCTAATGAGTTCAGTGTGCTCCACCCACTTCTTCCTGTTGGGCAGAAGACATATGAGGACGGCATCACATCACCTTGATTAAGTGGGAGAGAAATGGCTGCTGTACAACAGTACGTTTGAGCCAGATTCCCAGAGAAACATAAGGATCCCTGCATTTGACAGAGCAACAGTTTTCTTGCGTATGCTGTCAGCATAAGCAGCCTAGGGTTTTTTTTATAGAGACCCTATTTGAAATGTACAGGAAAGATGTGCTTGATGCTCATCTTGTGATTGATGCTCATGTGGTATGAATGTGAGCATTGATGCTTGACAACCCTCAACCCCTCTTTGAGCTTCTCAAGCTAGTCGGGCAGGTGGAGCAGAGTTTTTAGGTACTTGGACACTGACATCGACTGCCACCTGCCTTTCCAGCATGAAGACGGGGTTTACAAAAAAGCCCAAGAGCACATGTTTCTTTTCAGGAGGCTGGAAAGGTTCAGCATCAGCAAGAACGTTTTAACAGTAGCACACCAATCACTCACTGAGTCTGTCCAAATATTCAACATTGCATCCTGATACAATTTCCTCACTGAAAAAAGCTGAAAGCTGAAAAAACTCTCCAGAATCATATAACAAAATGATTACGAAACTTTCAGATCACTATAGACATGCGGTGCAGATCACTATAGACATGTGGTGCAGAGAAAAGCTACTTCAGAATACCTCTGGCCAAAAAAAAGACATAGAAGAAATCTAAGTCTAACTTAGAAGAGGAGACAGGTACTGATTTTAGGACAATGCACATATTGTAGCTGTTCTATGTGATTCATGTGAGTTCAATGTGGATTCTCCATTTGGTTTTATTTTCTTATTGTTCTGAGGGCAACCTGAAGCCTATTTGCTGTTGTTGTGATGGACAATCTTTTTCTTTTTATTTCACTGAATAGACTTGAAATGTGTTAGTGTGCGGTATATTGCCAACCTGATGATAGGTATCGTTGATGATGTCATCCTGCAGAAACTCTGGAGGCACCTCCAGCTTGACCAGAAAGCGAGCCAGATAAGCCCTCTTCTTCAGCTCAGGGAGTCTCTGCAGCAGCCAGTGGAGGATGGGGTGGACCACAGGCTTGCTGCCAGTCACCAAGCCCTGTCTGAAGCCACTTCTGCAGGATACATGAGGGGCATCTGATGACAATGTTTCCCACACGGTGCATACATATTTTAGGTCACATGAGGTGGTGACATTTAAAATCCTGCTGTATGTAATGACTCACACATCAGAGCTGTCACCAGGAGGTTTGTATTTCAGCATCCCAAGCATAGCACACATTCTCTTCACTGTTTGTTCAGGCATTTCTTCGCGGATGTCTATGGCTTGCTGAACACACAGGGAGAAAAGCACTGATTACAGTTTGCAATCTGAGACTCTGTGATGAATGAATGCATAGTGTGGAGATTAAACGGACAGTGGCGCACCTTGGGGTCTACTTCAGCCAGGACATCGTTCAAAACCTGCAGCAACTGCAGCGGCTCCAGGGAGTCGAAAGTGATGAGATTGAGGTTTTTCTTGAACGGTTCTTTGTTCAGTTGTCCAACGATGAATTTCAGCTTGTCGCTCATGGTGAAGCAGGCGGAGCACAGTGTCCAGTAATCCGTCTCCTCGCTGCTTTGTCAGTGAACCAGCTAACGCTGAGCTAACTCTCTCAGCTACCAGTCGAGGACGAACAATCAAAACAACATGCAAAGTTGTGTGACAAAACATCCACCTGTCCTAACGGTAATGGTCGAGGATAAGTTTTTGTAAATGATACGGACACGTTCTCGCAAGATGTTTGAGCTCAGCTCGCGCCTCTTCAGAAGCATAGACAGCTAGCCACGGTTGTCAAAACAATCCACCGCTAACCGGAAGTAGCCTATGTATGCGTTCCTATGGATACTGGTGTGTTCAGGTAACCTCTGGATTTTTTGTTGTCAAAGGAAAAAAACAAAACAACAAAAAACATTTGATTTGAAATTAAATCTAAAAATATAAGATAAACTAAAAATATTTAATATATTCATGGTCAACCTCTCACATATATACATATATATACATATATATAAATACACACACACACACACACACACACACACACAAACACACACACACACACACACACACACACACACAGTACAGCAACAGTAATCCTAGAGATGGGCCCAAGATGGCCTCAGCGCCACACCATAACAGGCAGCACCCACTATGGAAGATTTGGTTAGAGGCCAAGATGAGGGCTACACGGAGAGAAGCTAGCCAAATAGCAGAGCTACAGAAGGCAGAAGGCAAAACGGCAAATAAAGGGGTACCTAGACAGTACAACAAACTCCTGAAGAAGTTAACTGCACTCCATGAACTCCATAAGCAGCTCAGATGAACCAGCTGCTGAGGGATGGGTCCCACCCAGAGTGGCTAACCCAGGGTTCAATCATGAAGGACCCTGAGAATAGTACTCACCCCATCTAACTACCGCATCATCGCGGCCAAATTGAGTAAACATGTGGTTCAATACAGAGCAAGGCTCAGAAGGGGATTGGTAGCCATTGGAGCTAAGCACCAGCTTACTGGTCGATAGAACAGTCGCTTGAGACTGCAAGAACAGAAAGACCAACCTGTGCACCGCCTGGATTGACTACCAGAAAGCTTATGACTCAATGCCCCACATGGATACTGGAATGTTTGGAAATGAACAAGATCAACAGGAACCTACGGCCTTCATCCAGAACTTGATGGGAAGACAGCCCTAGAAGCTGACTCAAAGCCAGTTGCCAAAGTAAACATCAAATGTGGCATGTAGCAAGCAGATGCACTATCACCACTGGCGTTCTTCATAGGCTTCTCTTCCTCTTAAAACTACTTGCCCTCATCTTTTCACAATTTGCTATCGCAGCATTAGTTATGTAGAGACTTCATCACAGAAACAAAGGTGAAAACTGAGGCATTTGATTTCACTAAATTAACTAAGATAAGATTTGTGACCGCATGTGTATCGTGGTTTTTGGCACGGGGCCAGGGTTAGGGCTGTAATTTAACCTCCTAGCGCGTCACAAATCTACGAACCTGCAGCTAAAAGGTTTGTTTAGAAGCCGCAACAGCACTCTGAAAACAGTGCTGAGTGAACAGGCTGGTGTATTGATGGGGATCCAAATTTTTTTTTAAAAAGCCATATAATGGTATTTACACTATCATCACAATGAAACACCAAAACAGAAGGAGCCCAGCTCCTGCTGACTGTACTGACGAGGTGAGGAGGCACAGCTGAAGTCCGGATGGTTCCAGCCCAATTTAATCCCTGTCTGTAAGTATTGTAATGGCGTAAAACTTCATACCTCAGAAGCATGTTATCAATAGCCTTATCGATAAATGATTAATGAAAAAACGAAACGAGTACACATAAACACATGCATCTACTTAACGTCCATCTCTATGTCTTGCATTTCTAAATGTAAGGAGTAGATGCAGATAATTGCGTGAAAATGTAAAGGAGTAGAGGTAAAAAGTAGGTTGAAAAATAATTACCCCAGTAAAGTATAGATAACCAAAATTTCTACTTAAGAAAGGTAACAAAGTAATTGTAGTTCACCTACTAAAACACCTCTGATTATAATGTAAATTCCATTCATGGAATGCACAAACTGTAGAAACAGAAATGGGCTTCCATACTCCAGTGCAGAGGCTTTGCGCATTACTCAATGTGTAAACCTTTGAACCGCTAGGGGGCGACATTGTTTCATACCACTACTTGAGGTTTCAAAGCAGTACATTTTGGCAGGATTAAGCGGAAAGACCAGAGAAAGCTGAACGGACCGGTTCGGCCGAGCCGCGGAGCTGGGCTACAGCAGGGGGCTGGTGGAGTATCAATCTGAGTCTGGGGAAGCAACAGTAACAGTGTCTTCTTAGAAAGCCACGACCTCATTTGTTTTCTTCCACCAACCTTAAGACAAGAACATCTTCATGCTATGAAAGGTCAGGTTCACGCTACGGGATGATTTCTGCTTTTTAACTTTTTTGTTTATCCCCTGTCGTGCAATACACGTCTCCTGGCAGTCAGAGCAGCAATATGTCCCGGTGAATTTCCTGTGCTTGTAAACAGAGACTTGCTTGGGTTGTTTTGGCCTTTCGACTGAACAGTTAGTGTTGTGCTGTGTTTTGTTTGGTTTGCTAATCTGGTCGGAGTGGAGCTAAATCACGTCCATAGCCCCTCCTCTCCCTGCTGACGGAGAGGCCAAACAGCAGCGATCTACGTGCCAGTGTGACACCAGACGCTGAGCGAGATCTCCTGGGGAAGATCTGACAAGGAAAGACCAGGAACCACAAGGAATCGGGTGCGAGAGGACAGTAAACTTTTTGATTTTTTGACTTCTTCAAAAGGAGTTAAGGACGTGGAGCAGTGATCGTGCCTCTGAAGGATTTTATTTTTCTGTTTACAATTGAAGACTGTCCTGAAAAGTGTTCTCGGCTGAGTCGACCCGTACAAATTTCTTTTTTGTACCACAGCACTATGGACGCTTCCACTGGTAAACAGTCAAATCCAGCTTGTGTCACTTATATGTATTTGTTAGTTGATTGAATAGCTTTTTGTCAGCAACAACAATGGTAGAACCAGTGGGCTTTGTCGAGGCATGGAGAGCCCAGTTCCCTGAGTCTGAACCCCCTTGTATGGACCTGAATTCAATGGGGGACATTGAACAGGAGCTTGACAAATGCAAGGCATCTATCAGGCATCTGGAGAAGGAAGTAAACAAGGAGCGGTTTCGAATGATCTACTTGCAAACTCTGCTCGCAAAAGAGAGAAAATCCTATGACAAGCAGAGATGGGGATTTAAAAGAGTTCCCCAGGTGAATGATGGAGACCTAGACGGCCAGAGATCAAACGTACAGGAGTCCCTTACTGAGGAGCAGCAGCTGAGAGGGCCCAAGACACCCAGATGTAAACCACATCCCGAAGGAGAGCTAGATGGTGCATCCCTGGCCAAACAGAAGGGTGGGGTGTCACTTGTCCACCAGGAGTCAGACCTCCCTGACTTCCACCTGGGCACAGGCTCAGTGGCAGCTCTCAGATCCAACTTTGAACGCATTAGGAGGGCCAACTCACACACAGCTGGGGATGGCAGAGGACTGTCAGTGATGGCTGGCCAGGTGAAGCCGTTCTATGTGAATGTGGAGTACCACCGAGAGCGAGGACTGGTCAAAGTCAATGACAGTGAGGTCTCAGATATGATCAGCACCCTTGGCTGTCAGGCCATGCAGATGGAGCGAAAGAGGTCTCTGCACTCTGTACCAGGCAACCTGTCTGCAGCCGCAGGCAACATCAGCAAGGCTGTACAGAGAGGCAGGTCCACTGAGGGAAACTACAGCTACAGTGGTTCCTGTGATGACACAGAGAACAGACCACACTTCCTGAGAGACAGCATGATCACTGCTGGGGGAAAGTGTGAGCAGCAGCCGGCAGAGTGCCAGCCTTACACCAGTGTGTACGTTGGGGGAATGATGACAGACAGAGACGCTCAGGTCAGCCACAGCAGGGACCACATCATTGAAGAGGATGCACACCTCACCTGGCCGAGGCGCTCTTACTCCCCAGGAAGCTTTGACGACGTGGGAGGGGGCTACACACCGGACTGCAGCTCCAATGAGAACTTGACATCCAGTGAGGAGGACTTCTCCTCGGGCCAGTCTAGCCATGTGTCTGCCAGCCCCACCACCTATCAGATGTATGGTGAAAAAAGCTGCTCGCCCTCCCAGCACTCCCAGCACTCCTTGGATAGCAGCAGCCCACCCACATCCCTGTCTCAGAAATGTCTGAAGCAGCAGGTCACATTGACTGATGCATCCATCATTGGGGTCCGTAAAACAGGTCAGATCTGGCACAGTGATGGGGACTCCACCACATCCAGCAGGACCTCACACAATAACAGTCTTCAAGGCGATCTAGGTAGGTCTTCAATACACGCCATGCAGTACACATTCCAGGAGAAGACACAGAAAATCATTTTAATGGGCAGAGATGATAAAGTCCTTAAAAGCCTTTCAAGGGCCTTCTCTGATCACTGTCTGAAAGCTATTTGTGTTTGTCCCGTCTGCACTTGCAATGAGTCAAATGCACTAGCAATCTTTTAATGATGCTCTAATGTTTTGACAGCTCTCACTAAATCTGCCACAGTGTTTTCTGCAACCAGGATTACAGACACTCTACTTTAAAACTCTACACATTCTACATGTTTAAATGTGTTTCCTGTGTTTTGTAAATTTTTTTTTTGCGTTTTAGCTGACTTACTGTGTAACTGAAGTAGCTTACAAAATCAGGCCAGGTTTGATACACTTCATTTTATTGTCCCATTAATGAGAAGCTTAGCTCCTTGCAACCAATCCAAAGTGTGTCTGGAATATTAACTCATTCATGTTAACTCTGAAGGAGCTCTAGACAAAATGCCTTGCTCTGACTAGGTTGGGGTCTGTGAGAACATACAGTAGTTCGATAACCCTGTGGTTTAGCATTTCTTTTAACAGTGTTTTCTTTACCAATTGTGAGGTGGCTTACCCTCCCTTTTTCACCCCCTTCTGCTCTTTGCCCACTGAGTGCTTCAGCGGTCTCATAGAGATGCTCTGACTGGGACAGCCAGTGCCCCCAGGGATCCCTGTTGTTTGGTCCTATCCACCCTTAGTGTTTTTGTGTCGGCTCACATCAGCGTTGTTGTCCGTGGTGCAGAGTAATTAACTTAAAGGGGTTTGTCTAGCGTGATAAATTTAGGGAGGCTCTTTGTTGTGGGAGGCGAGTTGAAAAGGGTTCCAACAACCCACCGAAAAAGGAGGTTGGAGGGGCTTAAAGTGTGTTATGTGGCTTCCAATCACAGCTTCTGCCATCAGTGTTTCCTGTCACGTTATGTGGGAACATAATAGAATCACTCACTGAGAACAAGTATTGACATTTCAACAATGTCACAATGTTAAGTGGGATAAGGAGGATGGTCTAACTCTCCTATACAAGTCAAAAGCGAATGACACATGACGACACGCATTGCTGCTTGTTTGGCTAAAGAGGAATTGGGATGCAGAGCTGAAAGTGGTGAAAAATTGTCTGCCTCTACACAAACCTTCTTCCCAAAGAGTTATCCACTGTGGGTCAGATTAAACAGATGAGCAGAACAGTGTGTTATATAAGGTGATCCAATCCAAAGCTGCTTGATATGAAGCATGTGATATAATCAGCATGAAATGTTAGCTAGCACACTGCTTGGACAAGTGACATGTCTACTACTGCCATCACAGTGTCTGCTGTTTTATTTTTTATTTTACTTTATTTTTTACATGCATAGCTTTTTCCTTTTGTTGTGCAAAAAAAAAAGAATGGTAGCAAATACAAAGAAAACCACTTGGTTGTCATGGTTGTAGTCTCTGGAGATAACCATTTCCATGGTCAAAACTTTCACACTCATAGGTGCTTTCACAGGCTGAGTGGTAGGTCCTGTGACCAATAAAGTGACCTTTTGAGTGGGTTTCTTCGTAATGCACGCTTTCCAGACACATTCTGTCCAACGGTGGCACGCTGCAAAGCCGGAGGTTCAGCCTCTGTCCACACGAGACAGGCTGACATAATGGCACAGCTGCCTCATGGACCTTGCTTTGTGGATTACCAGAAGTCTGGATTTATTTTCTAATGTTGTAATAACATTACTGTGCACATTGCAGGATTAGGCCTTAGAGCGGGGAGCTAGTTCTTTGACGAGCTTTTACATTAAATTGTTGCGGGCTGTGTTTAGTGACTTTGGTTGGAAATGTTTTCAGTGGATAGATAGAACCTTTATTGACCCCTTGGATGGGTTAATAAATTCAGGTTCCAGGAAACGACATTGTAAAGTGGAAAAATGCTTAAAATGCAGTGTCTGCAGGATTTTAAAGTACTCTGGATCTATATCTATATCTATTTGGTTGCTGTATTTATCATTTAACTGCAGCATTCACTAAAAGCTATTGTCTAGTTAACTAAACTTTATCTGACTCTTGTAAAGTTGCTTAGTTGCTCCACTTAGCTGAGCATTGTGTTTCTGTTGTATGGTTCTCTGTGCTCTGTGCTGCAGCAGACACAGTCCCTGCTACCGTTGCTGGTTACACTGGCATGGTGGCTGTCTGCTACTACAAGTTTGTACAAGAACAAACCTATTATGTCACACGAAAAAATGCAGCTGTCTCACTGCCACCCAGCTACTTTACTGTGTGAAATCTTCCAAAATTGACTCATCTCGTGGGACTTTTTTTCTATGAATAGAAGAATAAGTGTTGTCTCCTGGTTCCAGTTTATCTAGGCCATTTGTCAAGCCCAGAGCTGCTGATTAGCACTGGGCCCTTAAGGAGGCCAGCTCTCTAAACTATTTTGCCATAATTAATTATCATCATGACACTGACATTTCTGTGGCCACGGCTTTCTGCGTTGCCTGAGAAAGGGTCTACGCGTGTTGACTCTTGTGCTTAATGTTTGACAGGTACGGTATATGAGGAAAATGGCCAAATAATGCCACCATCAGTAATTGCATGTTAACGGGGGTTGCTAGTGTGCTGAGCCCATCGAAATTGCAGGAAAAAAAAGTACATAGATTTTATCCATTGTCTCACCCGCTCATACCCACCGGTGGGGTGGGGGTTTGCTGGTGCTTATCTCAAGCCTACACAAGGTGAAGGCCAGTTAACTCCCTGGAATACATGCAGGAGAGGTTACTAGTCCATCACAGGGCACACTCACCATTCATTCTCTCCTTCACCCTTCGGGACAATGTAAGAGTCTCCAGCTGGCTGTAATGAATGCTTTTGGACTGTGGGAGGAAACAGAGTACCCGGAGGAAACATGCAAACTCCACACAGAAATGGCCAAGGGCAAGACATGGTGAACTTTCTTGTTGTGAGGAAATGGTGCTAATCACTACACTGTCACGCGGCCGTGTGACCGTCAGTCGCCTAATATGAAACTAATGTAATTAAAGCTGTTCACTCATAATATGCTTTGTTTTGCTTCCCCGCGCAAAGAACGTCGGACATATGGGTGTTTATCCACTGCAACATGTAGCGCTGACACGGGTTTGAATTCTGGCCTTGGTGATTAAAAGGCCCTTAAATGAACTCATTTGTTTATTGTTTGAAAAAAAAGAGCCCACTGGTCACCATTGGTATCTATCGTGAGGCACAGTTTCTGTTGGTAGGACAGGTTAGTCTGCAGCGGCTGTGATGCTGATAGAGAGTGTCATTGGAAGTTGATGAGGTCTGTCAGGATAACTTGGCCTCAATGCAGAGGCTGAAGCTATGTGCAGTCTCAGCGGGAGTCACACCAGGGCACCTCCACACCCCCAGTTAATTGCAAAGTCATCAGTAATTGAAGTCTCTGAAGGGAGACCTGACAGGCCTACCCTTGTACCCGTGAGTCAACATCTGAGGTTTAGTTGTGACGGAAGCTCAAGAATCCAGCCTTGCCTTGTTCTAGAAATGTAGGGCTATGAAGGGAAGTGCTGGCAGGTCCTTCAGGCAGCCAAGTTTTTTTTCTGTGTGTGTGTGTGTCTAAGTAAAACACCTGTTATTCTGTGCAGTGTGCACTGGGTAAAGTGGTTAAAAGTTGGCAGGCCATCACGGCCCAGCCCAGGCATTGCCAGCTGCTCTTGCAATGAAAAAAAACCCCAACTTTTTTTGATCTTCCATGTGAGAAAAAGGAGCAAAAAGATTTATTTAGAAATAACGCGAGACTGATCGCACTGGATTCGATCACACTATTAGATCACATTTAAAGAATAAACCTCATTAGAAACTGAAAATGTGCAGCATTGTGTGTAAGGCAGCGACCCTCATCCGACTCAGTGGTTAATCCTGGTGCCCAGCCTCTGCCTTCGACGGCTGTAGCCTCAGCTACCTCCCTACCTCCCTGCTCCCACTCAAAGGGCCCTCTGTGCTCTTGGCTGGCAGGCCAAGTGTTTATGGAATGTCTCAGCTGCTTATGGGGTGTGGGGGGAAATGGCTAACGAAACATTAAGTGTTGTATGAGTTCACCTCTGTAACTGCGGACTGACCTGTCGAGCTTGTTGTGCCACCATTCAGTTTGTTTCAGACAAAATGTTCCCAAGAGAGTCAACACTATAAAAAGTGAGTTTGAACATCAGGGTACTTAGGTTGCCTTAACTGAAGCTTTAAAAGTGACAGTCCATTCACTTACCAGGGAATGAGAGATCAAAAAAAGTATAGTCAGTACTGAAGCTGAAGAGGCTTGGAAATTTCTGATTGTGTAGCTCTACACATTCCACAATGCAGCTCAACAGTGTTTATTTATTTATTTATCTATCTATCTATCTATCAAACCTCCCCATGCCTGTTAGCTCGAGCCAGTTACCCTGATCTTATCACTATGACATCATCAGGGATTTTTTTTTACCATAGAAGTCATGGAGAATACAGCTTGTGAAGTCTTGTAATCTCACAACATGAAGCTAATTCCATCTAAATCTTCGGTCATTTATGTCATGCTGAGCTTTCTCATCAACTTGTGTTGTGCAGATGTATTGCTAGGCAGACTATGACTGAGCCAATCACTTCAGACCACATCAGGGGAGGTCTGGTCACATTTAACATTTAATTCCATTCAGACATGCAAATGAATATTTAATCATGGATGGAGGTCATTTTTCTTAGGGTTGATTACATTTCTTAACATTGTCAGGATTTTGGTTTATCCTTATCAAGAAACACAAACGTGGTTAAAATGTTGCCTGGCTCCGCAGAAGTGTTCCGCTTGATTAATAATTAATTAAATGAATAATTAAAATAATTGCAGTTGAATAAGCAAAAAACTAAATAAATAAACAAACAAAATAGCCAGACCTGCAGTTCTACTCTCCCTGTCAATAGAGCTAATCTATATATAGGTATTTTATACATGCTCACCATTGTCTGGGTATTTTCTTCAGAGCAGAACAATTATTTGACTTCGATTCAGACCATTATGCAGCACATTATATCAGAGGCATGCTGTTGGGCCTCTCTGCCTCCATGCGCCCTGTGGTTTAGAAGACTTGCCAACCCAGAAAACACTTCAGATGGACCAGGGTGTGATGAAGACGAGCAGGGTAGCTGTTAAGGCCAAAACACAGAGCCGGAGGTTGTATCTTCAATCCCGTTACAGGGTTCAGTTTTACATGTCTCAGTCAGTTTACTGCTCATGGGGGTATTAACCTATGTGAGTAAGCACAGATTGTGCCCGGGACTAGCATTTTATTTGACATGGTTGACATGGGAAAAATCCAACCAACACGTGGTTGGATTTTGAAAAAAAGCATTAATTTTTAATTCCAGTTAAGTGATTGAGTGACTTTGAACATGGCATGGTTCCTGGTACCAGATAGGATGCTCTGGGTGTTTTAGAACTGCTGATCTATTGGGACTGATCCTGTGATAATTAGGTTAGAGGACAAGGGCCAGACTCCTTTGAGATGAAGGGCGACAGTAACTCCAACAACTACTTGTTAGAGCATCTCTTAGACCATCTCTGACCGTACAACATGTAGAATATTGAAATGGATGGGCAGTAGTAGCAGGCCATACCAGCTGCCACTCCTGCCCCCTCCTCACCAACTCCTCAGCCAAGAACAGGAAACTGAGGCACACATCTTTTGGCACACATTAGACTTAGACTAACTTTAGGCTTCAATTAAATATTGAAAAGCCATAGCCTATCTAGGGATTGATGCTGGTTATGTCCATGCCTTTATGACCACATCTGATGGTTACTTTCAACAGAATAAGACGCCATGTCACAAAGCTCAAATCATCTCAAACATGACAATATGTTCACTCTACTCAAATGGCCTGCACAGTCACCAGATCTCAATCCAATAGATCACCTCTGGCATGTGGTGGAATGGATGTACAGTTGATTAATGTACAACAACTGTGTGATGCTGTCATGTATTTACCAAAATTTCTAGGTTTCCAGCACCTTCTTGCCCCAAAGAACGAAGGCTGTTCTGATGGTTAACAGGGATCTAACCCAGTACCAGCAAGGTGTTCCTAATAAACTGACCATGGGCCACATACCACATGTAATTTCAATCTATTTGACAGATTTGTCAATCTGGCACCTCAGAATCTTTTGGCAGATTGGCAGTAGTGTTAATGTCTGCCTGAAAATAATTATGACCCTCACCCCACCCACACTGAAAACTTAGTACTTGGGGTCAAGTAAGTCCATTAGACAGCTGAAGGACCCCATGCTCAGTTATAACAGATTTTTGTTTTTTACAAAACCATTCTTTTTCTGACAGACTGTCTTTCAAGTCATGGCTGTGTCACTGGCTGTGTTTTGCCTGTCACTGTGCTTATCAGTAAATGACTGAGAGCACACCCCCACCAATCCCCCAATCATGGCAACTCTTCATAGTCTGGTTCATCTGTTGATCATTTTCTCAATTAATCAATTAGTTGTTTTGGTTATAAAATGATGCAAAAACTCTGAAAATTGTTAATGCCTTTTCCTCAAAAGCCAAGACAAACTCTTCTGCCCAATCCCCTATGTTTGTCCCCACGACAGTCTCTGTTTTCCTAGTGACCGCACAGTTTGGGAAAAAAAATCCATTTGCCACAGTCACAAAGTGGTACTAGGCTTTTAGAAGCTTTTTGTCTCTATTTTTCCCTGAAGTGTAATCTTTCCCTACAGCTCTATATAACCGTTCGAAAAGCTGTCCTTCCTTGTGGCTTTTTTTTGCTCTGTGGTATTTCGGTGTGTGGCTTGTCAATATGTTGGCATTAGGGAGCAATAACCGGGCTCACATACAGGAGTGCCCTCCATCCTCATTTTAGCACACTGGTCGTTGATCAATCAATGTGCCTAGCTGCACAGCTATGTAATGTTTGCTAGTTTTGACACACAGTTGTGGATGCTACTATTCAAGTACTATCGGGCATGAATCAATAAACCTCTTCTCTCTGCCCTTTTTTTTTGGGATTTTTAGTAATTGCTGTCTGAATCCTTCCCATCAATTGGATGCATTAAAGATAATATTTTCAACAGTTAAATATATCAGTTGAAGACTTTCAACTGTTATATTACATGCAGTTTCATATTGGTTGAGCCAGAGCCCATTTCTCAGACTGTAACTTTTGGTTTATTCCATGGAGCCAAGAACAAGCTGATGCATCCCACCAGTGTAATACTCGGCTTTGAGATGTTATTGTAGTGTCCTTTAATCCATGCTTTATAATGACTGCCATGTTATCTGAGAAATAATCAGGAGAGCACCTCAAGCTGCCCCAAGACCATGTGAATCTTCCTATGTTAGTGGATCTCTGATGTTGTGATTCTGCCTCAGATCCACATCTGTCACTCCCTCCCTGCCTGTTGCGCCATTGTGGTTCATCTCGATGGATTAGGATTAGTGTGTAGAATGTTTCTTTGCCTTGTCATTCCAACATGTTTTCTGTGCTGTACTGCTGCAGTTGTCGTCTGACATGCCCCTTATTTGTGAGGAAGTGCTGCAGGTTGACAAAATATAAACCACAGGAAGAATGGATTTTTTTTGGTATTTTTTTAAATTGTAAGGTAATTGATTTCAGTGGAAATTATATTTTCCTTGATGCTCTAAGATAGTCTGACAAAAATCTGACAAAATCATTTAATAATAAAGAGAACAAAATTTGTCACTGTGATCTACAATTCCACACAGCTCACAACCACAGGTGCTGGGCTCAGCAATCTTATGTAATGTCATTACGATGCATTTATTACATCTCTTGCATAGTTGAAAGTTTTTTAAATTGCAGCAATGCTAAGTATGAAACAGGCATGTCCTTTCAAACTGCCAGGATACTTAACCATACTATGTTCAAGGGGCAATTTCAACCTGTAACAGTCTAACTAGGACTTAAGGTCTAACTATAGGCTTTCTCAAAAAGGAGGATTTTAAGCCTACTCTTAAAGGTAGAGAGGGCAACTTGTGGGAGTATTTGCCCAATTTTTGCAATATTGCAGAGGTGAAAGTTGGCAGTATGTGATATATGTTTTAACTGGGAACTAAATGAGAGGTCTTGATCAAAACCAACACCCAGGTTCTTTACAGATGTGCTAGAAGCAGTCGTAAAGCTTTATTGTAGTGCTACGAATCGTCAGATATTGATTCCTTTTAGTATTTTGGACCTATAAGCAATAACTCAGTTCAAGAGCAGGAAATTATGGGTCATCCAGGTCTCAATGTCATCATGGCAGGATTGAAGCTGCTGTAGTCAATTGTGTTCGTTCAGCTTGTTTGGTGGATATAATTGAGTGTCGTCAGTGTAACAGTGAAAGTCTAAAATGCTTCCTGATGATATTGTCTAGAAGGAACATATGTAGGGTGAACAGGATTGGACCTTGATTATTATTTGATTATTATATTTTTCCAGTCAGTCTTATCTTCTATTGTTCCCTCACTCGTGAACAAGACCCCAAGAAACTTGAACTCCTTCACCTGGGGCAAGAACCTATTACCAACCTGGAATAGGCAGTGCATTGGTTTCCCCCTGAGAACCATGGCACCGCAACAAGCCCTTTGACTTGATATGGCCAGCAGGAAGTGAACAGTGTATGATTAAAACTTAAGTAAAGAATTTGGTTGGAATCTTTACGGTAAAGTTCTGCTGTGGCCATTCTGCAGGTGACCTCACTAATTCGTTAAATGTTGGATGTGGCCCTGTATCATTTGTAGTTGTAGTTATTCACTGAAGTTATTCAGATGTTGTGATGATACTGAGTATGTACAAATATCCTATTTTAGAAATATTGTATATCATCAACTGTACTCGTGTTACAAAAGCCACAATTTGTCTTTTCCCATGTAACAGCTGTATATGGGTTGTGATCTTTGTTTGCAGCTGTCAAAGAGCAGTATCTCTCTCATTATATATTTCACATTATATGTGCAAGCCTGTTTGGAAATCGGGACAAACAAAAGATGGGAAAAGAAGTTCCACAGAAGCAAGCTTGATGGAGATAAAAATAACAAGGAGAACAGGGTCTGTCGTGAAATAGACTTGCATGGAGAATTACACCATTTTATTGTTCACTAGAAATTGTGAGCATCTGTTTCTATATTTTTTTGAAAGTATGGAGGCTCTGTGAAGTCTAAAATCCAAATAAAAAGGCTTCCCAAATGTTACTGGAATGTAAGTATGACAACCCTGACTGGAGATATATGTGTGTTAGGAGTGGGAGCTGTTTGTGAAAAGATGGCCTTGTGCAAAAAGCCTGTTTCCGCTCTGAAGCTGATGAATTGCTGAGTTTTCCGGACAGACCTGCCTGACACTTCCTTACCACTGGTTCTCTTGAATGCCAGAACAACTGCACTGAGGACCCATTGTAACGTCCATTTTATCACCATTAGCACAGCCAAATGGGTGTATTCAAAAACACTCCTATTAAAAGGGTCAGGGTTGAAGACTGTTAAACTGATTTTTAAACTTGCGTCTTTTTTCTCCGGAAGATAGATGGATAGATAGAAGAGATAGTTTGTTCCTGTGAGGCTGCTGCTTGACAGAGATTCATTCAGTGCTCCGGCTGCTGTCTCATCTCACTGGGACACAGAGTGACTTTTCACATAGACTTCCCGTGTGTGGCTGTTTGGTCCACACTAGTCTCTTCCTCAAGCAGTGCATACAGAACTCTGCCTCTCTGCTGGGCACACTGGGTTTGTTTGAATTCTTTGTCATGGTCTCTGTGGATGTCATCCTGTCAGACCGCCTGTCATCCAGACCTCTCCTGGCTGATTCAGCTTTATCCTTCTCCGCTAACTGGAATCCTTTTCCTATTATCCACCTGCAATAAGCCAGTTTGGTGCTCTTGTTAACATACCTTACTCAAATGATTGTCCTCTATTTCATTGCTGTTTGAGAGAGTCATTCTGCATTTTCAAGACATCATGTCCTTGGTGATAATGCTGATGGCAATTCTGCCAGTTAGTGCTGTTGCCTCAAAGCAACAGGTTTGCATCCCACTCCCAGCCATTCCTGGCCATTTCTCTTTGGAGTTTGCATGTTCTTCCTGAGAAACGCAAGGGGGGTACGAAGTTAAGGGACCAAAAAAAGGTTAAGAAGGTATGATTCAGTTAATCATGTCTGTTAATCGACGCTCTCAGATCTGAATTGTCTCTTATGGAAATCACTCGTGTCAGTAAGGGATGCCCAGGGCAGAGGTTTCAGCCATACCCTCAAACGTCTCATACTGATGCACAAGGTTCCCTTCCGCGTATATATAAAATGGGTTATCAATTGACCTCTATGTAAGTGTGCTTGCGTCTTCAAGAGATATGCCACAAGCTACAATCTCATTGGACTACCAATCCTCTGCCCAGAAGTGTTTTTCTCACTATTTTCAGGATTTTTTTTTATAACATCTTCAGCATTTCTCAATACAAACACATCAGTGTCAGTGAAGTATCACTAATAATTCAAAAATAAAATTCATGTTGTGGTCTCAGCTTTCATATAAAAAAATACAAAAGTAATGCACCACATTTTTGTACTTTTTCAATCAAAATTGCTACTGCCCCGAACCGGATCGCTACCACCTGTAGAGATAGAAAAAAACACCAGAGTGGACACGGCATTGGCTGGCAGCATCAGCAAACCGCTGGCACGGCCGCAATCTTATGTAGGTGAACCTTTGCTCGGTAATCAATGTAAAGGAATGGAGAATGAGCCCACATCCTTAAAAAAATGGGTTTGTCCTTAGAATATGTCCACTGAGGCGTTAAACAAGGCCAGTATTTGAAATTCCTGGCTAAATATCGATGTAAATCATCAATTGATACTAAAACAACAACGATAATAATGGATAAATTGGATTTCAATAGACTCTGTTTACATCTTCTCAGGACCCGCCCCCTGCGCCATACAGTGTTTGATGGGTTACCATGGAAACGAATGGACAACATTACGTCAGGTAGTCTACGGGGTTTCCCAAAAAATGTATACAAACTTAAAATCATTTTAAAGTAAATGTAAAAGTAAATGCATTTCATTTTTGAAATGTAATAGAATTTACAAACATTATCTTATTGTTTTGTCCCCGCCTGTTCTCAAATTGACATCTAAAGTCTACTCTATGAGACCTACAAAAGTCACTGAATTAATAGCAGCCATTGAAAGTGAATGTACGCAAATACTAAGAGAATTGTGTGCGATTTGCATCGTCAGCAGTGGCTGGACCAGAATGGCCATCAGTTTGAGTTTTGAACCATGACGAGTGGGGGGTGTGTCCCTCCCTATTTTTTTCTATCTCTATGCTACCACCTCTCTCTCCCTCTCTCTCTCTTTTGAAACCAGGGACATTTGCGGGGACAGGATGGGCAAATTGGACATGTCTGGCAACGCTAATAATCACTCGCTTGCTCATTGTTGGTTGGCAGTGGTTGCTAGGACGCTATGGAAATTCTGACTTCCAGTTCCGGTTTGGTCCGTCTTAAACGTAGACTGAACTTTATTGAGCCCTTTGGGGTGACTCCCTCAGGGAAATTTACATTTCCAGCAGCAAACAAAAAAGATGGCATTAAAGTAAACAATAAGCATTAAAAGATCTTATCAGGATAAACAGTATAAACTCTTAATAAACAGTAAAATCTTCATAAATAAATGGTAAACTCTGAATGAGCAGTAAGCTTTTAATAGACTATGATAAACTCAACAGAACAGTAAACTCTAAAACTCTAAATAGTAAATTCTTGGCTAAATGTGCAGAATAGATGGAATAAAGTGAAGTTATGCTAATCATAATAATTATTATTATCTTACTCTCCATCTGACAGAGCGAGACAGAGAGAGAGAGAGAGAGAGAGAGAGACAGCCAGAAAGAGAGAGAGAGGCTTCGTAGGGTCAGAGAGGCAGCAACCCAGTGTGGAAGCATCCTTACTCATGAAATAAACATAAATGTCATGGTTAAACATATTTCATTGAATATTGACTTGGTAGATAAGAATCTCTGAGCTCTGATGAGAAGATTGAAAGATTGATGAGAAAAAGAAATTCTGACCAGGAAGCCCATTATAGATTTTAGGGCATGCTTGAACGGTGCTACCTCTGGCCATCTCAGACACTTCCAGAGGCAGTAGGAGTCTGCATGCACTCGGCATGCTGGATGCTCTTGACCTCTTGAACATAGTCAAATTTCAGCCTCTTAGCTTAAAGTGTTGAGGAGATGTATATAAAAACGTATAAGAGCCTGGTTCAGAAATGAGGGGTTAAAAAGCTATAGCCAACTAGACCATCAGATTCTGGAGGCCATTCTGTAGGTGATGCAATGTTTTGTTGTGGAAACATTCTTGATCTGTCTGGGAAAATCAAAAAGCAAGACTGGAACAAGTACCAAGTGTTTATTCTCTGCAGAGAAGGAAGACGACATACTCTGACCACTGCCTGTGGATCAGAGGAGTGCTTCCCTGAAGGAGAGGTCACAGTGCATTTTATCCTGTCCCCCATGAACACACCCCCAAGTGTGAACCCTATTTGGGCACAATAAACAAATTGTCAGGAGCTGAGCAAGACTTTACAACTGGTGTCCTGTGTGCAGGACAATTTCATAGGCATAACAATGGATGTGTTAAGGGAATGATCTTTCAGTGAAGTTCTTGAGTCTTTGATGGCTGCAGCACACAGTGTTCAGGCTACTTCTAAATGAATACTGAGATTAATCAAATATATTAGATGCATGTAAAATTTCCACCATGAAAACATAACTTTTTGAGCTTGTAACTTGGATTTATTTTATTTGTAAGAACTAACAAACGAAAGATCATATCCATTCAATGAAGGAATAAAAGGAGAATATAAGGAAGCAAAAAAATGCGGGCACAAATACGAAGCGAAACCGAATATGTCAACCTTGCCGCCATATTGCTAGTGGCAAATAGGAGTAACGCCTGTGGTCCCTATATGTCCATCTTGCCCAAGCCCCAATCCTCCATGATGTCACCCATTGGTTTGCGAAGGAGGCTTGATGAAGCCAGGAGTTCGAGTTGCAGGGGGCTGCCATTCCCCGTAATGGAACCAGCAGAAACCATAGGTTGGGTAGGGCGGGGGGAGAGAGATGAGTGATGGATATAACTTTTCACCTCCGTCCTCCTCAACATATAATGTGGTAAACACAGTCTGTTTGTCCAATAATGTGACTCTCGCACGCGATTCTGTGAGGCTCCCGTCAGCCAAATGGACACGCCCATATTCATCCATTTCTTTAAGCTCTGATATCTTATTAATCATGGAATTATTAGAATTATTTGCAAATTGACCACCATACCATACACCATACAGGATTGCACGGGAAACAGCTTTTATATACAGTCCATGATGTTGCCGCAAACTTACCAGTGGCAATAACGCAGTCAGACGTATCAGCTGAAAACTATGATGGAAGTTCTGATTTCCACTGGAATCCTCTGCTTCAACCAGTTGTTTAAAGTTTTATTTATGCGGGGTACCACATATGCGCACGATGTTTGTATTGAGAAATGTTGAAGATGTCATTAAAAAAATTCCTTAAAATAGTGAGAAGCTCTGGGCAGAGGAATCTCAGTTCTCTAATGAGTGTCTCTTGCCCATGCGAGAGCATTTACATAGACGTTAAGTGATAACCCATCGCGTTTCATATGGACGCTGAAGGGTGCCTAGTGCGTTAGTATGAGACGTTCAGGGGCGTGACAAATACTCGGTATTTTACACTGGGATGAGAATGTTTTGTCTTGATCAGGAGACTGGCCCAACTACATGTATGCCCCAGATCAGTCATCGCTCCCAACTCGCCCCAAACTGTATGTCAGTCAGTCAGTGTAGAAAAAAAACAAACAATTGTGGAACTGTTCCTGAGATTGGTAAAGAGCACAGAATGGGCTGGCTCACATGCAAAATTATTCACTGAAAAAAGCATGGTGGAGGTGAAAATGATTGGAATGGTACAGATGCCTGGTATCAGAGTTGACTTGAACGGTAGTACCCGGGCTGGCAGATTTCTGTGCTTCATTTCAGTGCCATAGAATTTTCATTACCACCCCCCTTACATCTATTGATTGCCACTATTCTAGTGCCACTGTTATGCAGAGTTTTGGATCCCTGTCCAGAAGTGCATCTAGCTCATTGGGCAGCCATGGACGTGTGCTACATGTGACATCACGCCAGTATAGTTTCAGACACAGCCTTGTGTGCATTTCCATTACGTGGAATGTGTAATCCGGGACTGTTTTTCTGGTTGCTCGTTACAGAAAAGTACATACTAACAAACTACCCTTTATTTTTCCATAGTATTCCGTTTTGCTGCCACCAGCCTCTTCTGAACAACACTTTTCTCCTTCCTGTAGCAGCCACATAATTAGGGTCAAAATGATCATCCCCTCGATTTCCTCCATTTTGTGCGTATCATTGTTGTTGTCACTTAATACAAAGAAAGTCTTATTAAGCATTTTTAAGCACTGGTATCGGACAAAACCTAGACAATATCCAACCCTAGTATTAAAGGGGGCATATTTTACATAACTTCACCAGCTAAGTCAGTGTTTAGTAAACTGTAATCAGAGAATGTGACTCTAGCTACTGGAGCGAGGATCCACCATTTTCTCATTCTCACTTGTGTGCGACAGCCTCACTGCTACGATGTCCACTGTGAAAGCCAAGCACTGTTGCTCTGTCGTCAGATGCAGGGATCCTCATCTTTCCCTGGGAATGTGACTCAAACGTAGTTCCATCGCAGTTTGTTGTCCAGCAGCCATTTCTCTCCCACTCTCAACAGTTGCTATCGTCTTCTTCCCAGCAGGAAGAGGCGGGCAGGGACATAGAGCTCATTAGTATTTAAAGGGAAAGGCACTCTGAGCGCTCAGAGCAGGGCTGACAAACTGGTGTTTGAAAAGATGGCTCAATATTTCAGTTTTTCCGACCAAACCATGTTACTACCATTACTGTTAGACATCAAGGATATTATTACCATATTGAAGAAGGAGAAATGAGCGTAATATGTCTCCATTACGCAACATATATATGTTTGAATATCAGTATTTATCAATCACTTTGACTTTGCTAAAGAAATGATATGATAAAGCTTTAGTTTGTTTCACTGACTACTACATTTGAAGCTAGCAGCTGCGTTGGATATGTCAAACTACGCTCATAAAAAAATGTAACATGCAACTCATAGGACATAGACAGACGCAAAAGTAAGTCTTGACTAGTTCTTCAAACCATCATTCCTGACGCTCATGAACTGGGCCCAAAAAAGAGAATTTGGGGGTTATGCTCTTTATCTCAACTTGGGGGTCTCGTCTATGTCCCTTTTTACATGTTATGGGAAAAAATGAATAGTTGATGGTAACTTGAATGTTACTATTCTAGATGTTCCCCTGTGACTGGCTTCCTTTTTCTTCAGCTGCGACCAGCTCAGGGGTTGTGGAGAATCCAACCCCTGACTATCCCATTAATCAGACTAGCTCCTTCACGTGCATTATTTGTCCTGTTATTAACGGATTAAGACCATTATCTGTTTTTTGTTAGACTTCATGAGAACCTTCTGGCACTTTTACTTACAACCCTTTCTAACAGTACCCATGACTCTGACATTACACAGTCATGGGTACTGTTGGGTTACTGTTTATTGGATACAACACATGATGAAAGCATCTTTAAGGCCAGTATCATTTCAGTGATCTCTGACATTGGTGCATATCCACAAAGCAGACTGCAGTCAACTTATTAGATAAGTTAATATTAGGAGTCACCGAATCACTAGTGCTAGGGCTTCACAGCTGTTGCCTACTACTATCCCTGTTAAAACTGAGGTGAGGTAGCCTAAGAAAATTGTGTTATGATTTCCTGAACAGGAATGTTGACAATGTTATGTCAGGCCCACCCGTCTCCACATTTGAATCCCAAGAGTTTCAGCTGAGCTGATTGAGCTGTCAAGTCATGTGGTGAACATGGAGATACGTGAAGTGGCGCGCCATGTGACTATTGTCCTTTGTTTCTCACAGAGGCTTCTTACAGTGAGACCCCTCCATCATATGGCTATGACCTGGAGCAGTCTGAAGAGCAGCAGCCTTTTGATCCACTATCCCTCAATGGCTCTCCATCCTCATCGCCACGACTACACTCCAAGAGCCGCAGCAGCCAGGACACACAGTCATCAGGCTCTCTGGAGTCAACCTTGTCGGTAATGTTACTAGGTGGACTAGGCAGCGTTCTCTCTCTTTCAGCATCCTCCAGCTGCTGCAACTCTTCGTTCTACATACACCAACCTACACTTCTAGTCACTGGCTTCTTATTCTGGGATGTAAAGCTGCCACACAGGGCTTGCATGTGTTTCCTCTGCTGTGTTTTAAAAAACATGACCATAGAAATTTAATTCACATCCTTTCTACTTGTTTAGTCTATATATTGGCTCCTTGATAGATAGTCCTATCACTTCACAGCAAGTTTGAGCCTAGCTTGACTGCTGGCTGCCATGAGAACATGTGCATGCTCTCTGTGTGTCTGCATGGGGTTTTTTTCAGGTACTCTATTCACCCCTATGGTTCAAAAACATGTTTAATTAGTTTGATGAGTCCCTAAACACAGCAGCCTCAGCTTGTAGTGAAGGCTCTTTCTAGTAAATGACACCACTACAGTCATCAAATCAATGAAGAACCTTTTAGGAGAACAGATGTACAGAGCTTCAGTCATCCATTTAATCCCAGATGGAAGTGCTTTTCAGTATGAACCAGGACATCACACATGGTCAGCATGTGCCCTTTGGTTAAACTGATGTTTTGAAAGAGACACAGCCCCCTCCACCCCCCGCTGCTGTTCTTGTCCTATCTGTGCTACTCTTATTCCCTGATATGTACACTTGGTGATCTTCAAAGGAGAAATCGGGGTGGTGGGCAGGGGGGGCAGGGCTGAGGCAGCTGTTCACTCAGCATACAGCTTTTATATGGCAGAGACTGAGCCCTTAACAGTGCTTTGCTAGGCTTTTTACTGGTGTCATGGCACACACTGCTTGACAGATAGTTTGATATGTTGAACTCAAAACACATGCATCTTCCTTATCATGCCAAGCCTCTGGTGTAGACATTTGGGAATGACAAACTCCCACAGGGTATTGTCCCGTTTTCCATGGGTTTACAGAGTTTTGGACAGTTGTTTTAGGAACAAACCCGATTTGAACTTCACCTATCATGTTGTTATTGTTTGCCCTTTGTGTGGAGACTGTCCTCCCTTCATGTTTGCCAACTGTTTTGCTCCCCACTTATGTGTTGTTTATGTCAGGTGGAGCTGGATCAGGAGAAGGGGCTGGAGATGAGGAAATGGGTCCTGTCTGGAATCCTAGCCAGTGAGGAGACATACCTCAGCCATCTAGAGGCCCTGCTCATTGTAAGTTATTGTATTGTATTGTCTTGTATTGTTATTGCATTTAAAGCACACACACAAGCATACACCGACAGAATCATTTTAGATCGTATTGCACTTCAATGCTCAGGTGTTTTGTGTTTTCTTATTACATTCTCCCCAAAAAGGAAACTGTTTTCACAGTGATGAGTGACAACACACATCCACGCACATGTGCTAGCAATGTTGGCAATGTTTTATTGTCATGTAAATTATACAACTAAATCGACTTGAGAAATTGTAAATCACTTTTAAAATTCGAAACGGGGCTCGTTCCTTTATATATCAGTAAACACTCATTTGATCAGTTTAATACAATCAGCAGCATCAGTCTGGTCAAATGTAATCCTCATTTCTTTAAGTGCCACCTAGACACTTGTGCTGACCGCTGATCGCAGTCCGAGTGGATGCCGCTCAGTGCATGTTTTTTGTGTTTTGTTCTCTAATATGCTCCTGGGTGAGGCTTTTGGATCTGTCTTAAATGCATAGGAGATAGGTGTGAATGATTTATTGAGATTTGTGTCAGTATGTAACTGTCTCCTGCATATTGTCTTTGATGGATTGCCAGCCAATGAAGCCTCTGAGGGCTGCAGCCACAACCTCCCAGCCACTACTGACCATCCAGCAGATAGAGACCATCTTCTTCAAAGTGCCAGAGCTCCATGAGATCCACAAGGACTTCTATGACGCTTTACTGCCCCGAGTTCAGGATTGGGGCCACCACCAGTGTGTGGGTGACCTCTTCCAGAAACTGGTATGGCACAAATAGTTTTGTTGGCTCCATATAGGCAAGCACTTTTTGAAAAAGCAAAAAAGCTGAATAAGCACAGCAACAAGTACAACAACTGTAAGAAAAGCATTTAATGAATACTGCAAATCCTAGGTTTTTCAAGTCTAGATTATTTCAGCATACATCGCTAGGGCGTGCTTTGTGATAGCAAAAGGTGCAAAGGCTAAAAACTTGAAGCATCAAAAAACCAGGAACCTCAAACCAACCAAGAAGTCTGAGAGCAGTGGAACATGAAGTATCCAGTGGCCTGATAGGCATGGAATGCCAGATTTTGAACATTTAATTATTTGCAGGATGAGTGTTTAGTTGTATAGCCTGTAAAACAAACCCCCCAAAAACAAAGCATAAAAACAGTTATATAATTTGATCAAGGCTGCCAGCTCTCAAGTCAGTAACTTTCAGAAACTACTCATAGAACCCCTTGAATGTGCCTTGATCATTAATGATAATAAAAAGAGTCTTGTTGTTAGAACTATTCAGGGGATATTGCAGAGCACATGTGGCCAGACTGCCTCAAGGCGTCTCTGGGACACATAAAAGTCTTGCTGTCCCACTTAACAGGCAGCAAAGCAAAGGAGGATAGAAACTCTGTTGGGGGTTGCTCAATGTATTCTGATCAAACACACACGCATACATGGATTCATATAGAGGAGCATGAACAAACACAGAATTACACTCAATGGAATCAGCTCCCTCTTTTAATGCTATTACGCTAAGCCTGAGCACAACCACCAATGACACTGGATTGCACTGGAGTGAAAACCATAGAGCAGTAAAACTGATCTCTTCTCTGGAGTGAAGCCAGGCTGTTCTCTGTCCGTGTCCTGTAGGCCAGCCAGCTGGGAGTGTACCGAGCCTTTGTGGATAACTACAAGGTTGCTGTGGAGACGGTGGACAAGTGCTGCCAGGCCAACGCTCAGTTTGCGCAGATATCTGAGGTATGGAGCCAGGCTCTGCGCAGCGGGACACAGGCGGCTCCTTAATGCCGCACAGCTGCCCGGGACAAGGGACGACAGCGGCGGCGATAGCATCCTCAAGCAGCGTTCACAGTGTCAAGAATCACGCGGCTCTTTGCAGCACATTCTTGTGTTTGTTTTTTTTTTAAAGGTTTTTTTTTAATCACACATTTTCTTCTTCTTGTCAGAATCTCAAAGTGAAAAGCACCAAGGACTGCAAGGACCACTCGGCTAAAAATTCACTGGAAAGTGAGTATTGAGTGAAATGCGTGGTCAGCCCCACATCAATCAATATTACTAAAAGTAGCCAAGCTACGGTTAGGTCTCTGGAGCTGACTCCTACTCTTCTACAGCTCTCCTCTACAAACCTGTGGACAGAGTGACGCGCAGCACACTTGTTTTGCATGTAAGTCAGTCTGCCTGAACATAAACCTGGAGTATGTTGTCTGGAGTATAAATGTCTTTCATGTGTTTTTCTTTCAGGACCTCCTGAAGCACACCCCATCCAACCAACCAGATTATCCATTGCTACAGGATGCCCTGCGCATCTCTCAGAACTTCTTGTCCAGCATTAATGAGGAGATCACGCCACGCAGACAGTCCATGACAATTAAGAAGGGAGAGGTTAGCCTCATTTCTGCGTAAAGGAAAAGTTCTTTGGCTCCAGGGGTTTCAATCAGTTCCTCTTTAGCCCAGTTTGTCATTTTTAGTGTTGGATGGCTTGAGTCTGGGAGGAACAATGAAAATAAGCTCCAGATTGCAGAGCCCTTTTGCTAAGGATCAAATCAAGTGGTTTAAATGGTGTAGTGGTAAAGTGACAGAGCTTAGTACCATAATCTTGACTACCTATAGCTGCTCTAGGTTTTATATGGTACTATAAGTGCAGTGTATGCGTCACTTGCCTGACCTTTTTCACAAATATCTAGTGTTAAAAGCATGAGGTCTCTGGTAAAGTTGTTAAAAAACTGCTAAATAGCTCTCTCTAATTTGGCATATGGTAACACGAGCACTTCCTGCAGAAGAATCAAACTTCCCAGTCTGCCTTTTGGTCTGTGGACTGAGGCTGCTTATAGTGCCATCCCACTCCAACAGTTCAATAAAGACAAATAAACTACTGCAGCTTGGTTTTCTGTCTGGCACGGTTCAGTTCATTGCTTTATGGTTCTAGGCCTGTTGGCAACGCTCTGTAACATGTTCAGTGCTGTCCTGGTTTCAGAGAGAGGTGGCAAGGTTACATCCGCTTATTGTTCTGTGACACAACATGAGTGCAAACAGTCAATAATCCAATGGAAAAAAGAGCTGTAACTTTGCAGAGCTTCCAGCCCACTGACAGTGGAATTGCTTTTTTATGCAATGTAATGAGACATTGAGCAGTGAGGCATGGAGGATAGGTGTAGTGCAGCCAAAGCAATACATGGGTAAAGTGGTAATTACATGCAACCAGGGTGCAGGATGTCAACTACGGGAAGCCGAGAGCTGATCGTGTACAACATAAACAAATCGTATTTTGAACTGATTGTCACGTGCTGGCCTGTTTTCTGTCCATCTTCTTGTGGGATTTCAGACATCCTAGACAACAAACAGAAGAATGTTCCCAAGAACTTTCTTTGAGTTATTTATAGGATCCCAACCTGGCGAGTGGAGTCAGTTCTCAGAATAAACAGTCAGTTCTCAGTAAGGTCAACTGAATCAAAGTCCTGGTTATAGTGGAGGGTGGGGGCGGTGGGAAGTGGTGGTGGTGGTGGGGGGGGGGGGTGGTCGGAGGGGTCAGGAAGCAGGGGTAGGTCCATGCACACCCAGCCAAGAACGCTGGTGAGCTTGATTAGGTTGATAAAGGACTGCTGCATGTCACTTCTGGGAAGCAGAGCTGACAATGCTGTAAGGAAGGATGGGAGTGAACGTGGATGTAATGGCCAAGTTTTCAGAGACCACTTGCCTCCAGTCTTTGCTCTGCTTTGTCACACGCTTCCTCCATGTTCGACTTCCTTTACAGCTGAAGTAGACAGGCCGATGTGAGTCAGCAACAACCTGACTCACACCCTGGTTTTATTGCAACTTCCAGACACCTCATGCTCGTAGCTTTTTACTGTCAAAAGTCAAGATGCATTCAGCAGCGTCCTACGTGCACTTACAATCTTGTTTAGGCCTTTTTTTTTTATCACCATTTTGTTGTACAGTGAGGATGAATATCATCAATAGTACTAGACCAGAGGCTACAGGCCAATCCAAACATCAGACATCATTGGTTTGTCTTCATTCATTTCATTGAACACTAAATGGTCTCCTCTTGAACACGTCACAGCATCAGTGTAAATCTATAATTGGGACAATTGCGCTTTTGGCCACTCCAGCTTTTGGAATGGTCATTAATAGTGTTTAAATTTTACAGTTTGATTACCTCATACAAATGAAAGTGCTATGTCTGTATTTGAGAGACAATCAGCGTGAAATGTTGAGTGTGCTGATGTGATTTCCTCTGACCTATAACCAGAACCGTCAGCTGCTGAGGGACCGCTTCATGGTGGAGTTGGTCGAAGGTTCCAGGAAACTCCGTCATGTCTTTCTCTTCACAGACCTGCTGCTCTGCACCAAGCTGAAGAAACAGGCTGCAGGGTGAGTCTATGAAATCACGCACTGTGAAGAGCTAGTATCTGTAGCCGGACACTGGGGTCATAATGGCTTCCTGAATATTTTTGCAATCTTCAGTTAAGGTGAGGGGTGGATTTCACACTTGAGTCAGACTTCCATAAAAATGATGCATACATTGTGTCTTTGTACAGAAAGGGCCAACAGTATGACTGTAAGTGGTACATCCCATTGGCTGATCTGACCTTCCAGACCATCGAGGACTGTGAGTCCACCCCCATCCCCCTGGTGCAGGATGAAGAGATCGATGCCATGAAGATCAAAATATCCCAGATCAAGAACGAGATCCAGAGAGAAAAGGTGGGAGGCTCACAGGGGCTAAACACACACTCAACAACGGCTGCAGAGGAGCTCTGAAGACAAATCAATTTGGAACAACTTTCATCAGCCTATGTCAATAGAACAAATGTCTGAACAGTGGTGTTGTATAACGTTAACCTAAGTCGTCATCAATGTTCAGAGAACCACAAAAGGAACCAAGGTGATGGAGCGCCTCAAGAAGAAGCTGTCAGAGCAGGAGTCTCTGATGCTCCTCATGTCACCCAACATGGCCTTCAGAGTGGCCAACAGGAATGGAAAGGTCAGTCAGCGCATTCAACCATGTCCACAGTTCAGCATGTCGTGGTCAATCCCTGGCATTTTTATAGAGTATTATTGGGGGAAATCCTGTCCCACCAGTACCTGACCCTTTTCATTTTGGGTTCTGCTGCCCTCTCCTGTTCACATGTTGGTAGGAGAATGAAAACTGCTTTAACCCTTTTACTCCTTTCAGAGTTTCATGTTCCTCATCTCGTCTGACTATGAGCGTGCTGAATGGAGGGAGATCATTCGTGAGCAGCAAAAAAAGTGTGGGTTTCTCTCAGAATCGCACGATTTCATCATTATCCAACAGTCCAAAAAACAACCCAGTTCACATTTAAAGCATGCTTTTTGATGGAGTCATTGTAATTTGAATTGCTGTTTTCTATACCTTTTAACTGTGATTTTGTCACAACAGCTTCATGTCGAGTGACTCTGTAACTCGGTCTAGTGTATGGATTAGTTTGAGATATTTGAGTGCAACTGATGAAAATCGTGTAATCTGGCTCTGTTCATGGAATGTGGATAATTTTCTGCTTCAATATATATATATATATGTGTGTCATCTGTGTTCTGCAGGTTTTAAAAGTTTCTCTCTGACCTCCCTGGAGCTGCAGATGCTCACTAACTCGTGTGTAAAACTGCAGACTGTTCACACAATTCCAGTCACAATGAACAAGGAAGGTACGTTTCAGCGCATCATCGATTTTAGCTCGCACCTGATATGCAATGATAATGATAATGATAAAATGTGTGACCATGCCCAATGTGAATGCCTCCCTCCACAGATGATGAGTCATCCGGTTTGTATGGCTTCCTGAATGTCATCGTTCACTCTGCATCAGGCCTGAAACAGAGCTTGAGTAAGTGGCCTATCCTCTTCTTTTTGACTAGGAACCATCTAGCTGGTAGTTCTGCAGGTTGTGTGTGGTGTCACATGGTCCTGTGTGTTTGTGCAGACATCTGTTACCCCCCCCCCCCCTCCCGACTCCCGGGCAGTCAGCTTGGAGGGCAGCTGCAGGGGAACAAGTGGGATTAGCCAGGAACACTGTGTACAAGCCAACTTGAAAATGTCTTGCCTACTGCAGGCTCACAAAGACTTGTCGAGCACTAGACGGCGACATGTTTTCCAGCATTGAGTCCTCTCTCCCTCAGCTAATTGTTATTTGCCCGAGTAAAGCAAGAGGTGTCATGCAGTGCATCAACTGTGCACCAACGTAATCGAGCACCACTTCATTACGTTGTCCCTTTGATTTAACAGTAAAAATGACCTCGTCTTTTGCTCAATAGACCTTTACTGCTCTCTGGAGGTGGATTCCTATGGCTACTTTGTCAACAAGGCCAAAACACGTGTGTATAGAGACTCCACAGAGCCCAACTGGAATGAGGTGAGACTGCCAATCAGACAGGAGAAAGTGAAAGCGAAAGCAATTGCCCACTTAAATGTCTAATGCAGTGTATACATATTTTCTTAGACAAACAGAAACTGGACAAAATGAATGCATAGCAGTCTTGAAAAAGTGCATAAATTCTTTGTTTGATAGAATAAATCAACGATTGTGTGCTGAGCTGAAACCTCTACACCTCTGCTCTCTTCCTGTGCTAGGAGTTTGAGATTGAACTGGAGGGCTCTCAGACACTGAGGCTTCTCTGTTACGAGAAGTGCTGCAACAAGAGCAAGCAGAACAAAGAGGACGGAGAGATCACAGACAAGATTATGGCCAAAGGACAAATAAAAGTACAGTCTAACTTCCATCTCTCTAAAATGCCTTATTTTAAAATTTCTTATTTGTGTATTAACAAAGACTTGTTTTTTTTTATTACCAATTTGAGCCCAGAATAGAATAAAAAGCCTGCACATGCATCTTTTGAAATTATTATTTTACTATATCATAATACATAATATACATAATATAGTACTATGTTTTACAAAACGTGTTGTTATTATACTCTTACTACTCAATACTCAAACTTTCATGTCAAAAGAAAGCTTTAAAGTGATTATTTTGATGCCAGATCTATATAGGGTTCCACTGACAGAACAAGGTGGACAGTCTTCTCCCAGGCGGAGCGACCTCTATTGTTTATTCTAGCTCCGTACTCGTGACTTTTGTACTGCTGGCCACAGCAGGACAGGCTGGCCTGCCTGTGAGAGCTTTCCCCGTTGGAAGAAACTGAGGCGTGAGGTTGCCAGTGAGTCCCTTTAGCTTGACCTCCGACTGTGTGTTGTGACAGTGAGCAGGTTAATCTCTGGGAGTGTCAGGAGTGTGACATGGTGAAAGGCAGAAAGAGCCCTTTGACCGGCCAGGGGAGGGATTTCCCTGCTGGATAGGTGGGTGAAAATGCCGCAACACCTTATTGGAAAGCAGCATGTGATGGCATTTGCTGTCACACTGTTACCATGCTAAGCAGGGCCAGCCGAGAAGAGAGAGAGAGAGCACCTGTCAGCTACTTAGGGCACTTTCATGTGGATGTCTACTGGATTTGTTGAAGCCTACACGAGTGAGTCTATGTGGCTCTTTTCAAGTGACTGAGAGGGGTCACGGTTGCACACAATAAAGATTCGTTTGAAATCTCAGTTATTTGAATTTTATTTGATTTTATCATGTGATGAAAGGAAAGAAAAGCTTCGCACTCAAGGTTTGTTTAACTTGAGTGTTAACTTATGTGTAAATGCAACAGAAAGGTATGTTTTTATCATTATTTTAACACGAGTCACAACATTAAAGCCGGAAAATGATGTTGCTCTTACTGATTGATAATATGGGGCAGCCAGGCTCAGTGTTAGCAGCATCAATCAGTTATTGGTCTTGGAGGACTGTTTCAGTCTACCTGGGACGCTCCATTACTATGCTGCAAACCTGACAGTGGCAGGGGTGAGTATGTTGGTAAAGAGGGTAGGAGGAGATTCTCAGGAGTTAATCCCTCAAATCCATCTGGGAAGTAGAACAACACTTGAGGCACGTGCGGTTGGCTGCTCAGCAGAGCTGCTCAGCTTTGTTCCTTTATTCGCTGGCCACGGGAATGAAAGCTTTTGCAGTCCAACAACGCTGGACTGCGAAGGTGACAGAACAGGTTCTGTCAGGGCTCTGGTGATGGTAACGTGATGGATGGCCGCTTGTCATCGGGGAAGATGGATTCCGCTGCTCTTTTCAGTGCTGCCGTTTAGATAGTGCTGCATGGTGAACGGTAGTTTCCTAGTCACTCCTCATTAGTCAGTGAGAGCTCCGTTTCATAATTGAAAAGCGCCCATGCCAGAAAGCATGAGTGAGAGTAATCCTAATGAGGAGGAGGGTGCGGATCAGGCCGGCAGTGGTCCGCAGGATGAGGAAGAGGTGGCTCCGAGGAAAGCCCCAGGCAGTGGGGCCCGGCTTTGGGACAGAGTCCGCAGCAGTCTGCTCCGGCCAAAGGTAAAGATATGGGCGAGAGCTGTGGACACGGTACTATGAGAGATTATTGCAAAGGACATAAGTTATAGGACAAACCTGTTTTCTCTTCGTCAGAGGATTATCCAAATGAGATTTGATGGTCTGGTGGGTGATCAACATCTGCCATGTTGGACAGGCATGATGCAACCCAGAAAATACACAGTGCTATCATATTGTTGATGCTTGACCAAGGTTAATCAACCCTGGGCAGTCTTGTATTAGTTAAAGGACCATATGGACATATGTCTATGAGTATAGTGAAGTCTTTTTTTCCTTTTCCTTTCAATACAAATCCCGTTTTATTGTGTTCCCCCAGCTGGATCCGCCAACACTGCAAAATAAAGACTGGCAGAGGGCAGTCATAACCATGAATGGGGTAAGTGATTTTGAGTCTATCTTTGATTAAGTCATAATTATTGTTATTATTCATTCATCTTCATACCCCTACCTAGGGGTGTTGCAAGGGTTTGCTGATGAAAAGGCGGGTGTATTAGCCCTGGATAGGTTGCCAGTCCATCCCAGGAATTCAATTATTATCATTATCTGGTCAAGGAGACATTTATAGTTAAAAGGAATATCATATCTGATGTTTTAAACCTATTTCCGATGTATCAAACATACACTTTGTTGACTAATCATTTAATGCCACATTAAAAACTTCTCCACTTGCCCAACTTGGGAAGGTTTACTGTAGAAACTGAAAAAATGATTTCACTGCAGTTTCAGATTTTCGGAGCCTTAGTTTTATTTTTCGAAAACAATAACAGATTTAGATGTAGACAACACTAGATCAGGTTTACCTACATTCAAATCAAATTAATTGGACAGTGTAAGGAAAGCAGAGAACCTGCACAATCCCACATGCCTGGGCCAAAGAGACATGGGTTGTGTGGACCAGTTTGTGAACCCACAGCCCTCTTGTTATGAGGCAACAGCACTAACCACTGGCCCCTTAGCTTAATGTATTAGAACGTTTTGAAACACAAGTCTATCATCAAATCGTAGCTTTTCCCTGAACCACATTTGAAGGCAGCAAAGAAATAAAACAGAGATCAGATTTGTTTTAAAAGAAAAAACATTTGTGAGTAAGTGACTATGTAGTCAAGTCCCGTAGATATTGGTAAATGTAAGTATAAATGCCGCTGTCAAACTGATATTATTGTATTGTCTTTCACTGTCTCTTGTGGCCACACTGTCTGCCTGCTGCCCAGTTTAACCCGCCCTTGGCAGCTTTGCTTACGCTGAGACAGTGTCCTGATCTTAATGTGTTTCAGATTGAGGTGAAGCTTTCCATGAAGTTCAGCAGCAGAGAGTTCAGTCTAAAGCGAATGCCATCACGGAAACAGTCTGGCGTCTTTGGAGTGAAGATCAATGTGGTAACCAAGTGAGTGTACGAACTGCTTTTTTTGGTGTATATTTTTCTGTGTGTGTGTGTGTATATGAGTAAGTAGATAGAGTGAGAGAGAAAATGCTGCTAACCTGTGTGTGTGTATGTTTGTTTCACCACATATCATCCTTGTAATAGGCCAAATTACAGGTGTCTCATATTGCAAGAACTGTAAGCTGGTACAGAATGAGAAACTATCTTCGTGACGTTTTGAGTGGATCTGTTTTGACTGTGTCCCTCCAAGGCGAGAGCGCTCCAAGGTGCCTCTCATTGTGAGACAGTGTGTGGAGGAGATCGAACGCCGAGGGATGGATGAAGTCGGAATCTACAGAGTGTCTGGCGTCGCAACTGACATCCAGGCGCTGAAGGCTGCCTTTGATTCCAGTGAGCTCACTCTGAATTTGATGCCTTACTGGGATTGATAAGAGTCTCTTATCTCTGTTTACGAGTTGTAGCACATAGGTTTTAGTCCTGACTGTTTTCTCTCCGACCGGTAGACAACAAGGATGTGTCTGTCATGATGAGAGAGATGGATGTCAACGCCATCGCTGGAACCCTGAAGCTGTATTTCCGTGAGCTGCCTGAGCCCCTTTTTACTGATGAACTGTACCCCAACTTTGCTGGAGGCATCGGTCAGTAGGACAGCTTTGTCTTCCCATCAATTCTTGTAGTCAGGAGGGTATTCTTGCAGTTACAAGTGATGATGCGTTCCGGGACATTCATGTGCGTGTTTGCTTGCAGCTCTTTCCGACAGTGTGGCCAAAGAGAGCTGTATGCTCAACCTACTGCTGTCTCTACCAGAGACCAATCTGGTCACCTTCCTCTTCTTGCTGGACCACCTTAAAAGGTAAAACAAATGGCCTGATAAAAGATGCTCGCAAAAGATAAAAGACCTAGACTGTTTTATAGGACATTCTTCAGTGTGATTATAGGTAAGACTGTCAAATTATCATTGACACTGCTGAGTGAAAATGACTGAAATATGTACGGTTCCAGGGGTAAATGGAAATCTGTGATTAATGCTAGTTGTAGTAGTGTACAATATCCTAAAAATACAGATATAGAAGTAAAAACAACTTGGAAACAACAAAAGGAAGTAGCAGGTTATTCATGTTGGCCTAAAATTTGATTCCTGGGTACGGCAGATTTCATAGTGGTGTTGCTGCTAAAGTTCAACCACCAGGTTGACTGCTTTGACCAGAAGATTGTGGCAACTAATGTCAGAAAAGATAACTTCCATCACTGAGTCAATTCACTGACTCAAACAAACATTTGCAGTCAGACTTTAACTCTTTACCCTGTAGAGTGGCTATAGTAGCAGCAATGGTTGGGGCTGAACAGTTTTAGGCAAAGTGAAAGATCCAAAGCAGTGGCACATATGGTTGATTTGTTATGAATTTTCAAAGTTTTGAAATGTAGAGGCTTGGTTTAGCACCACCACCACTGCTACTGTCTTGTGTTTGCAGTTTAGGACATCTGGCATGGGTCTGGACCTTTCTCATATGGAAATGTTGCCCACACTGAGGCTCAAACTCACACCCTTCCACCCCAAGAAATTCATAATTTGCAATAAGGTTGAAAAGTTTAAAAGCGTCTTCAGTGTTGGGGCTACATTTTGGTGAAAGGTGTAAGTCTGTAGCACATGTACTGTATGTATGTATGTATGCGCAACCTACTGCCATCATTCAATGAGGACAAAAATGAATAATAATTTTATTGTGGCACGCCCATCAGGACTATTGACCTGTCTTTGCAGTCGAGGCAATCTGGCATGGGACTGGACCTTGATGCAAAATTTGATGATTCTTTTTGTGCACGACAATAAGGATTTCAACAGAAGAAAAAGAAAGAAATAATAAGAACACAGTGCAAAACAATAGGGTCTTGGCAGCTTGGGCTGCCCGGACCCTAAGCGCCATAAGCCGTTGTTTATAAAGTCATCTAAGTCATCTTCACATCTGTGGATAAAGTTTGACTTACTGGCTGGGTCACACATTTGTAAGTGTTTCATTCAAAATGATTTTCTTTTTGATTTGACAGGGTGACTGAAAACGAGGTCATCAACAAGATGTCCTTGCACAATCTGGCCACCGTCTTCGGCCCCACTCTGCTGCGGCCCTCTGAAAAAGACAGCAAACTCTCCTACAGCTCACAGCCAATCTCCATGAATGACAGCTGGTCTCTGGAGGTCATGGCTCAGGTACAGTTGGTTTCAGGTTACCGATCAGTGAGACTGATGTTTGGGCTACTTATGTATGCCTGATTGCATCCTCTGTGTCTGCAGGTGCAAGTCCTCCTCTACTTCCTTCAACTGGAGAGCATTCCAACACCCGACAGTAAACGTCAGAGCCTTCTTTTTTCTTCTGAAGTATAACTGGAACATCAGGCACTTCAGCCACTTTAAGCCCATCCATATTCTGTTGAGAGACAGAATATTAGCTGCTTACTGTGTTGTACTGCTGTGCAGCCATGGCCTGCTGGCTTTCCCTGAGGATACTTAGTTTAGCCAGCAGGTGGAGCCATCAACACCTATTAAATGTAGAGTGTAGCCAATATGACCAATGCCATGCTCTCTTGGATGTGATGAGCATGTGCGTCTTTCTTCCCTGCAGTCTCAGAAACAGGAAACCCAATGTATTGACAATGCAATGTATAGTATTCCATTATTAATTTAATTTTTATTTCATGAAGCATTATTTACAGAATATGCAATATTTGTCATTGTCCAATTTTGTCACTGTGCTCATTAGATCCATATTCAAGAGGGGGGGGGTCTCCTATGTTGTTTATATATTTTTTTCCTTGGCTGAATGATGAATGACTGAAGATGAGTATTTGGATCAATGGGTATACACTTGTCTCTAGATCTTTCCACCCAGAAAAGTCTGATTGAAAAGCTACCAGTGCCAATTGTTTTTCCTGCTGACCAACAAAGCATTTCAGTTACCCCCATGTTTACACACACAATTTTGTACATAATATAAAATCTTGAGACTGAAAGTGGTAAAAAAAAAAAAAAAAATGTAGTTGCAACATGCCGGCATGTTGTCATCTTCATTTGTACGTAGGTCTTATTCAATAAACAGCTTCCTCTGGTGTTGTCCAAGCCAGCATTCATGCAGATGTGAGAGATTTTTTTTCTTTGACGTGGCACAAAAAAGTGAAAGGCAAATCATTTCAGAAAAAGGCAGAGCCTAATTCTTCCACCCATAGAATGTACACTGTGCTCTCTATCATTTTCATTTCACTGTGGTCTTTTACCCATATCTCATGTGTTCATTTGTGTTCACATGTTCTTTTTTTTTTAATCTTCTGTCTCATTTAGTCTTTTAAGTTTCAGTGACTGTGTACATGTAACTCCCAGCATTCATCCTCTATATTCTGTTGATGTAAGGCAAAACCATACTGCTGTAGAAAAGAGAGCACCTGGAGTTTATCCAAAATACCAAATGTATCCACATAGGACCCTTTCAGTGCAGATATTCACTCGTTCGGTTCTCTTTGTTTGACTGGTCTGTCTAGTTTGTACTTGCATTGATATTGTTCTTAAATCACTTTAAGTCTGCAAACACTTGTTAGCACAAACTAAAACCTTACAGGTTTGTGATTAATGTAAAATAAGCAATAACTTGTAGCAATTGATAGAATCAGCAATTACTATTGGTTCTTGTATGTATGATTTCTGTAAATAAAATTTGGTAATATTATACTTGCAGTGCTTCATTTCTGAGTAGAAGAATGCTATTAGTATATTTGTATTTTAGCATTTTTACATCTGCTGGCCCTCTGAATAATTAAAGATAAATAAAAGGTCTGGGGGTAATATTGTCTCAGCATGCCATAGCATCCACATACTTAAACAGCTTTACAGTAACTAGGATGTGAGATATTGTTGAACTGAGGTGAAACATGTCCGCCTCTGTTAATGGACAGACATAAACTGACTGAATTGGTGACTGAACTGAGCACCACGTGTCCATGGCCTCCCACCTCAGTGAAGGTGGGGAGGTATGAGAGACTGGGGAGTGTAGTTAGGTGTCAGAAGATCGGTGCTTGAATCCCAGCACAGTGCGCCATACATGCTGAAGTGTCCTTGTAGCCAGACACTGAACCCCAAACTGCCTCCGTGGCTGTGTCATCAGGTGCGAAAGTATGTGAATGCTTAAAGCGTACAGACCGTGCAGGATAGCTTCCGCCGCCAGCCAGTGAATGAATGGGTAAACGCAATTTGAGTCTGTAAAGAGCTTTGAGTGGTCATGAAGACTAGAAAAGCGCTATATAAGAACCGGTCTATTTGCCGTTATTACTCTCCACACTAGGTACGGTACGTGGTTAAAGTAGGCAGTGATGATCAGGAGGATGCTGAGATGATGCAACCAGAGGAGGGGGCAACGATCCTCCAGCTGCTGCCTGCACACACAGCTCACAGACCGATACTGCCTGGCGGCTAACAGCTGCGATTAAGTCAACTTTCCAACGACCACAAATGAAACCTTCGGCGCAGAGTTGTTATTCTGTCGAGCGGGCGGGCGAGAACACTGCAGGTACAGTCCTTGAACAGCTCTGTGTGTTTGCCGGTTGCCTAAACCGTGTTAGCTTAACAATAGCATTAGCATGGTTAGCTGTGGCTGTGCTAGGTGACAGCTGAGTTTGATTTACCGACTGAGGAGAAATACTCTGAGTCGAGCCACCCTGAAGCTACGCTAACTGCGGTGACTTCGCCGTCCCTGTTGTTTAAAAATGGCATGCTTTTTTGCTGAAGTCGATTTTCAGTTGACGAGGTTGAACAAAGCACACAATCCGAATTCAGACTTTTCCCGAATAATGCACGATCTTTGACCAACAGACCATAGTGTTACACGGGATTGTTGGGGTGTGTTGTACATCTTTCGAGCAACTGCTGTTGTACCATCCACTGCACCAACGCCTTCCGTTGACTTGAAGTGTAATGATGATAGTCGCAGCTTTACAAAAATATCTGTCCGTACGTTTAGACTGGTTCCTACTCATGATCATCTGTATATGTCTGGAGATGCCTGTTCTGTCGCAAGATATTCAAATGTCTAGAGTGTCAGAGGACCGTGGGACTTTCTTTCAGCAGGCTGTGTACATCCACTGGCTAACTCCGATACTCTGCTTTAATCTATTTTGGGTCGGGTTTAAATCCAACTTCACATCTTCTTACTGCTAATCATATCAAAAGTGAGTTTCGACATGTGTTGTAATCTTGGTAAACATGGTCGAAGCTTCGTGTATATGTGTAATTGTGCCTTTGTTTTGAAAGTCTGTAGACAAACAGGAAGTGAAATGATTGGAATTCCCTGCATGCCTGTCCTCACCTTTAACTAGCTAGCTATGAACGTCTATCTCGACTCCATACCCACCCCAGAGAGCTGCGTCTTGTGCTCAGCTTTGGGGTGGTGTCTTAGAAATCCTCAAGGGTTTGAATGGGCAAACGGACTTGGGTAGTATTAGCCGCAGGAATGCTAGCATGGATGTTAACAGTGCTATGCTGGCCATGGTCCCCTAGGCAGTGATGCCGCAGCTCTCCAATGTCCAGCGACTGGCCAAATGGCATGCTTCTGTTGGTCCCACCACCGCTTGCCCTTACACTGAGGCCATTGCCTTACCTCACTCTATGCAAACATGCACTGAGGTCAATTTGAGACTCTATATTGCCACAAGGTTTGAATGCGAGTCAGTGGTGTGCGCGCCCTGCAATGGACTGTGCCCTGTCCACGGTTGATTCCCTGCCCTTCACCCTGTGTAAGCTGGAGGTAGGCACTTGCAGACAGCAAAGTGAATACAATAATGGATGGAACATTTTCTATCCAGTGTGAATGAAGATTTACAAACACAGCTCAGCTGACCAATTTTATGAAACGGAGGACTGTCCTTGACGACGTCATGTAAGAAATTGTTCCATTCTTCTGTGTAGATGGTAAGTGAATTAAAGCTTTGACTGTCTTCTGCGTCTCTTGGACACAGTCGCCCTTGTAGGGTCACTTTTTTTAACTGGAGATGCCATCACAGGAAGCCAATGTTATGACAAGGAAGTGCCTCCCTGCAGTTACGGCATAACTAGGGAAGGAGTATTAATGATTTGCTAGGCAGCTACTGTCCCCATCTCCCTGTCTTCCTGAGCAGTTTCTTCTGCACTTTCCTTTCCTCTGTCCCTGTTTCCTACTTTGTTAAGCTTTGTACCTTATGTGTGTGTGTGTGCGCGCTCAGGTCCATGTAATCCATTAACACTGAAGTCAAATACTGTTGCCCTTGTAAATTTGAATTTTGAATTGAATTGAGGGACACCTGCTGGCATTTAGTCCAGTTTGCCTCTTGCACAATTAAGTTTAATGTGGACGTTTGTGCTTCTAACACTAGTTTAACAATGTCCTTCCGACTGAGATGGCTTAAAGGGCTAAATTCTAACATTTGAAAAAAATCCCACCCATATGGTTGCTTCTTAATTAACACCCCGAAACCATTCTCATGCAGTTGTTACAGAGTCACTTTTGCATTTACATAAGAAAATATTTTCTTTCAGCAAACAAAGCCCTGATTCTCAGAATTTTGTCAATCCCATGGGCCCACCATATTGGAATACAAGCATTAGGAGTGCACTGATCGATCAGATTCCTTTCTTTCTTTACTTTTACAGTCACCCAATTCTTCTATGAAACCAGTCTTACCTATCTTATCTCATGCTGCATTCAAGGCAACCCATAACTTGTGTTTTCCTGGCCCCTAAGTCAAGACTTTGTAGCGTTCCAGGCGAGTTATATCAAATTGATTTGACAGCTTTCTCTCAGCTCCACACACACACACACACACACACACACACACACACACACACACACACACACACACACACACACACACACACACATATGATATACATTATATATAATATATGTTATAATATTGGTAAATAAAAATAGGAATTGACAGGTCAGGCTTTTTAATCAGTCAGTGATCGGTGAGAAAGTTGGTGCAACCCTAGATAGATAAGTTAGAAAAGTAATACAAATCACAATAATCATGAAAAAAAAACTATGTAGGAAAATCAATAAACGGTACCAATGACTGAATGAATGAGTAAATGAATTAACGAGTGAATGTGGTCTACTGTGAGCAGGGCTTGGTGTGCGGTCTGGCATATATGAACTTAGATGAACACTCAAGTATGATGAGTCTAGTTTCTCAATGTCCATTCCCTGAATATTCCCTGATATTGGTGTGTCTGCATCTGCCGAAATCCACCACCAGTGTTGAAAGCACTGGAGAAATCAAAGAATGTGATCTTCACGGTGCTTTCAGGTTTCTCCAGGTGAGAAGGAGCTTGGTGGAGGTGGAAGATGATTGACCCTCATCAGTCAGGGTTCAAGAGCGGCCTCACCACTGGATTGGCTCTGTTGCATATGACAGAAGCTCCAAAGGGTGCTAGGTCTGCAGGACAGTCCTCGGTGCTTATCCTCCTAGACCTATCGGCTGCTTTCAATGCAGTGAACCACCACATCCCGCTAACCACACTCTCTGAAATGGGTATATCTGGCAAAGTGCTCTTCTGGTTTAACTTGTATCTAAACAGGCGCTCCTTCATAGATTCCTAGCAATGACAAAACTTACTCTTCTCATCCATCCCCCACAGAGGTGCACCAGGGGTCAGTGCTGGGGCCTTTCTCTTTGAAGTGTACTCCACCTCCTTGGGTCCTGTCATCCGCTTGCATGGCTTCTCATACATTTGCTATGTGGATGATACCTAGCTCTACTTGTCCTTCCCAGCAGATCCCCTCTCAGCATCCCCAACTCAACTTCATCTTCAACTTTATTTGTTTTAAGTGCCATTTCATAACAGCCTTTATCTCAAGGCACTTTACAAAGAGAGCAACAAATGTACATAGTGAAAGACCCCCTGTCCTCAGACCCTCGCAAAGGCTGAGGAACAACTCCCAAGAAAACCCTGACGGGGATAAAAAAGGGGAGAAACCTCAGAGTGAGAGACAGAGGAGGGGATCCCCATCCAGGACAGACAGGTGGGCACAGGCAAAACAGTACTGATGGCTACACATTTCAGAATATAGATATATCAGAAGTTGAATCAGTCCAGAGTAGAAAGCGGGAAGAACTGCAGTGGGAAGAGCTGGGTTGAGGGACGGAGTACTGGATCCTGTTCAGCATCTATGGATTCTGGAAAGGCACAGACACTCAGGGGACACATGGTCCCCAGTCCAAATGTTAGTCCTGCATAGTCACGGAATAGGAAGGGAGAGGAAGAAGTGGAGGAGGAGGAGGAGGAGCAACAGACCAAGAGGAGAGTGAGAAGCTAGAGGGTACATGAACCCTATCCACACCCACAGAGAGAACTCAACCTCTCAAAGACCCACTTCTGATATAACTCTGCTGGCTACTGATTGCCGCCTGAATCAAATTCAAATCACTGGTGATAGCGTGACCTCTGGGTCTGCTCCCACCTACTTGAATTCCATCATTTAGGTTTTTGCACCCTCTGCACTGCGTTCCTCCCCAGAGCATCATCTGGCACTGCCACCCTAACCCTAACCCTAATCCTAAACATAGGCACCACACAGAATGTTTTCTTGTGCCTCTTCTTTCTCCAGCTTCAGGTTGAAGACATACTCTTGGTTCAGGTGGGATCCCACTCATCAGCTCATCTGAGCGGGACTCGGGGAAGCTGGGGCGGATCCCATCTGCACCCACAGCCTTTCTTGCCTTCACTTTTAGGACTTAGATCATTTACCCACTTCTTCGTCTAATCCACCTCAGCTCCTTTTGTACCACCTTCACTTCCTCCTCGTTTCCTGTCTCAAAGGCACTTTTCCTCAAGTAAGGCCGTTTATTTCTAGGGTTTATTTTTGGAGAAACACTGTACACTATAGTGTGCCATACTGCATAGCACACTATAGTGTATAGCCTGCCACATGCATCATATTATATAGCCAGTGCCACGGTCAGTCATATTGTCAGTGTCTTCCTCATGGAGACTGAATTGAATTTCACAGTTTTGATGATGGCGATGGTACAATCGTGTACAGTATAGCCAAAAAGGTGTGTTCACTGGGCATAAGAGTGTGCACTCTACTCTACTAATTACCCTTTCTCTCCGTCTCGCAAATGTGAAATCGCTCTCTCTGGATATAAGGTGGGAAAAAGACCGAACGAGATGCCTGTAATTTCTTTCCATTTCACGTGTCTTCTTTTTAACACCGTAGAAAGGACTAACCGACTCTTCTCCTTGCTGAAACCGGCCTTCGCTCAGGTGTCCTTCGTCGATTTGCTCTGTGACGAGTGAGGTTCGCCCGATGTTGTCCTGGAGTTTGGTGTCCCTCTATGAACCCGTTGTGGCCTGCGTTTCGTCGGGTCGGACTGAGATGCGACATCGCAGCCTCTTCCCGTGATGGCGGTGCCACGGCTTTTGTTTATTGTCCGGCTAAAGGATTCTAGAATCGTAGAGTGAGGATTGGGATTCTAGAATTACATTTATTGCGCAATAACAAAAAAAAAACAAATCGGGTGGAAAGATGACATTTTTGTCTTTCTCTGTGGCCCCGTATCAGATGATCCACAGCCTAGCGCTGGTAGCAGTTGCATCAGCACTTTTGTTTTTTTAACCGTTAAGGGAGTAACAGCAGTGGAAAGAATTCCCCTTCCATGGAACACCGGAGCTATCACTCTTGCGTGCTGACACGCATTACCTTTCTGCTCACTCCTCTGCGCGCAGATTGAGAGTCGTAAATGCGTCGTCCTCCACGCGCTCAGCATGAAGAAGTTGGTTCGGCCGGCAGCGGGCAAGGTCAGCGGAGATCGAGGGAAAGCGGAGCCCACAGCTGCCGGTGGGTCCGCAAAGCCTGCGGCCAAGACCAACACCGCCGCGTCTCTGTCCAAGGTAGGACTCCGCACAGAGTGGTCCGAGAGGAATTCTTCGGTCATGCTCTGAACTGGATCCGGGCTTCTCGTCTGAAGGAATTTGTTTCATTCTGTGTCCTCAGGTGAAAAGCAACGATGATCTTTTGACAGCTATGGCCGGAGGGAATCCCGCACCGAGTAATGCCGTCACCAAGACCAAGAGGACTGCCTCCATTGGGACTACTGCCAGCAACCTCGATGGCAAACCCAAGACGACATCGGGTACATTTCATGATTCACATTTAGATATTGCTTTGTACTGCTCCTTGTATTTTTGTATTTATTATGCATTTACTGGAAACGTGCAGATGATCATTTTCTGTTTTGCCAGGTGCTTCATCCAAGCGCACGTCTTCCATTTCCAAGGAGCCGAGTGCATCACGAGACCGTCTCCGGACCTCTAGGACCTCAGCCAATAAGAAACAGTCGGTCTCGGGGACTGGAGCCGGGGATGTGGCCTCAGTGAAGCGCTCTCGCAGCCAAATCTCGGTAGAATCTGAGGGTCGTATGAGCAAGTCTAAATCAGACGGCCAAATCAGTGATAAGGTTGCTCTGGAGGCCAAAGTCAAAGACCTGTTGGGCTTGGCAAAAAGCAAAGATGTTGAGATCCTCCACCTCCGCAGTGAGCTTAGAGACATGAGGGCCCAGCTTGGTTTAGGAGGGAAGGAAGCCCCTCTGCAGGAAGGAGCTGCCGAGGAGGAGAGGGCTCATGTTTCAGCAATCACCGCCGCAGATGTAGAGTCCACGCTGCTTCTCCTACAAGAGCAGAACCAGGCCATCAGAGAGGAGCTCAACTTGTTGAAGAGTGAGAACCGGATGCTAAAAGACCGGCTCAATGCTCTGGGATTTTCCCTGGAGCAGAGGCTGGACAGCTCTGACAAACTGTTTAGCTATGCCTCCCTGAGCCCAGATCTGGCAGCGGGCAGCTTTCAGAGTGACGGTGGAGGGACAGGGACCCTGACCTCCTCAGTGGAAGGCTCCGCTCCCGGGTCTTTGGAGGACCTGCTGACAGTGCACCAACACGGAGGCTCTGCAGACAACCTCGACAGCGAATCTAGCGAGGTGTACCAGGCCGTCACCTCCAGTGACGATGCCCTGGATGCCCCCTCTGGTGCCTCTTCCTCCTCCGAGTCGGAGTGCGTGCCCAGCAGAGAGCGCTCCCGGCGGGGCAGCAGTGGCAATGCCAGTGAGGTGTCTCTGGCCTGCCTGACGGAGCGCATCCACCAGATGGAGGAGAACCAGCACAGCACGGCCGAGGAGCTGCAGGCCACCTTACAGGAGCTGGCGGACCTGCAGCAGATCACTCAGGAGTTGAACGGGGAGAATGAGCGGCTGGGAGAAGAGAAGGTGATCCTCATGGACTCCCTGTGCCAGCAGAGTGACAAGCTGGAGCTGTACGGGCGGCAGATCGAGTACCTGCGCTCTCTGCTGGAAGAGCACCACATATCGTACGTCCTGGAGGAGGACATCAAGAGTGGCCGCTACATGGAGCTGGAGCAGCGCTACGCAGACCTGGCAGACAATGCCCGCTTTGAGAGGGAGCAGCTGCTGGGTGTTCAGCAGCACCTCTCCAACACGCTGAAGATGGCCGAGCAGGACAACGCAGAGGCCCAGGAGATGATCGCGGCGCTGAAGGAGAGGAACCACCAGATGGAGCGCATCATGGAGTCGGAGAGACAGGGCCAAGCTGCTATGGCAGCTGCCGTGGAGGAGTACAAGACAGCCGTGAGCAACGACCAGGCAGAGCTGAGTCGGTGTAGAAGCCAGCTGGAGCAGGAGAGGCAAAGGGTGGCCGAGCTGTACTCCCTGCACACTGCCGGCGACAAGAACGACATATGCCAGCTCCTAGAAGGAGTCCGTCTTGGCAAGGAAGAAGCTGAGGCCAAGGCAGCAAAGTTGCAGGAAGACCTGGAGCAAGCCCACGGTGACCTCGCCTGCCTGCAGGAGACTCTCAGTAAGGTCAGTGATTTGAGCTTGTGAAAGGTGGTATCTGAACAGTGATACCTGATTTTCTGGCCGTAAATAATTGTATTTATCATTTGATACTTATCTCCCGGTGCATTTCAGTTTTTTTTATGACGTATGACTGACACGTCGCCGTTCTCAGACGACCCTAAGGTGGGTCAGAACCTGTTCCCAGAGAGAAACAAGCCTGTCGTCCACTGGGTCGATCTCCAGTACGAAAGCAGAGAGCCAGGGAGCTGTTACTGAGCCCACGGCTGTCCTCCACCTCTCATCCGGTGCAGCCCAGTGAAATAGAGGGCCCATACTCAAGCTGCCCAATATTTTGCAAATCCGTCATTGTCGAACATGCACAACATGTCCATAGGTGAAGAAGCACGAGGCAGTCTGACATGCATGTATTGAAACGCATGTAAGATCCCACCCACACAGAGCACTTACTACTATGACGCTTGGTCATTTGGCATCGCTGAGCTAACCCTATGCTCTGTCTTTTGAAGACTGTACCAAACTGTCGATTTGGCTGCACCCAGTGTCCTAAAGTCTGTCTGATGGCTTCGTTTCATTTTTCGGCCAAATGATGGGCTTGCCTCATGACAGTGAAATGCGTTAGGACCTCACAGTAAGAGCCGAACTGAGAGACCTCGCACACATGTCCCCGAGGGAGTCATCCCAAAGGGTAGACTCTACCTCGATAGAATAAGCTATTGTTACGGTCAAAGTGTTTTTCATCGTAAGCCTAGCTTACAGTTGAATTCATGGTGCTCAGAACTAAGGCAAAGGTTTTCTAAAGAGCGGCCGGATTTTGTTTGACCTGTCAGCAGTCAGGGGTCCAGTTCCACTCAGAAGTGTGCTATGCGCTTCCTGCTTGTACCGTATCAACATCTTGACGGGCGATCCTTTTGACTCTGTGTGTAGCTGGACAGGGAGTACAGAGGCTTCCAGGAGCAGGTGCAGCAGCAGATGGCGGAGCAGGATCGAGCGCTGGAGAAGCAGCGCGTGGACCTCCAAGAGAAAGAGACGGAGATCGCGGACATGAAAGAAACCATCTTTGAGCTGGAGGACGAAGTGGAGCAGCACCGGGCTCTCAAACTCCACGACAACCTCATCATCACAGACCTTGAGAGTAAGTGGCAGCCGCTGATCATTCAAACACTGTGCAAAACCGAAAGCCATCATTGGGTGGGACCAAACATCGTCCGGCTGTGAGACTTCATGCATCGACCTCTCATTCAGACTCTGTGAAGAAGCTGCAGGACCAGAAGCATGACATGGAGAGAGAGATCAAGATTCTTCACCGCAGACTGAGGGTAAGGGGCCTGCAGGGCTTTCCGATTCCTCGGTGTGTACTCCTGGAATTCTCCTGCTGACAGAGCTGTGGCAGTGATGCCTTCATGTCTATACCCAAGCCCCTGATGTGGGATTCACCCACTGTCCAAACTACGAGGTGCTAATGAAAGATGCCAAGAAAACCGATTTTACATGTACGTTTATGTGCATTTAGAGGTCATTCATCGGGCAGCCAGCTATCATCAGCTGTTCTGCTGCATTGCAGCCAAAGGACAGTAAAAATGTGTCCGTGTCTGCGCCTTTTCTGCAACTCTTTTTGGATGGCTTCTTAAGTTTAGACTACAAGCTCACCACCTCGTTGCCGGGTCCTGCAACCCAAAGCGAAAGCCGTGTATTGTTCCCCCCGAGCGAGAAGTGCACCCCCGTGGCTGAGCGGTGCCGGCGATGCCCTTGCAGGAGGAGTCGATGGAGTGGCGGCAGTTCCAGGCTGACCTGCAGACGGCCGTGGTGATTGCCAACGACATCAAGTCCGAAGCCCAGGAGGAGATCGGGGACCTGCGGCGCCGGCTGCAGGAAGCCCAGGAGAAGAACGAGAAGCTGAGCAAGGAGCTGGACGAGGTCAAGAGCCGCAAGTAAGACCCGCAGGGGGGGATACGCTGGGGCTCCAGTGCTCGGGCCGACATCGCACGTCCTCTTTTTGTGATCAGTGGTTACAGTGAGCGTATTGGATCATAGGCCCGGCTGCTCCATGAGTTGCACACCCAGGAAAACTGAGAAAACTAAAATTATATGATGATACTAAGGTAATAATGAAAAAAAAACCAGATCGGGTGGTAGGCTGAGCATCCAGGGCAGATCGTTCCTGGTGGAATCATTCTAGTGTGATGAAACACAACTCCGTTTCGTACGCATACTCGTACATTTCATTTGTAAAGCGCCTAACATTTCTGTAAAATCTCAACTTGTGCACAGCAACAAGATAACAGAAAAAACGAAACGGATGAAGAGCCTAAAAGAGGTGTAAAATGAGCAACGATCTACGATTCAAAAACGACTAAAAACTCATTTTAACAGTCACGTATTTACAGCGTAGTCACAGTGAAACAACAGAGACGCTTGCTTTCATTCTGCCTGCTTGGAAGCCTACAGGTAGTGGGGAGGTCACGGCCCGTGCTGAGCAGCTGTGTGTGTTTGTCAGGCAGGACGAGGAGAGGGGCAGAGTGTACAACTACATGAATGCCGTGGAGAGGGACCTGGCTGCCCTCAGACAGGGGATGGGTCTGAGTCGGAGATCGTCCACGTCCTCCGAGCCCTCCCCCACCGTCAAAACGCTCATCAAGAGCTTCGACAGTGCCTCGCAAGGTACTTCCTCGCTGCTCGACATTCGGCTTTCGCTCCGCATCCAGTCACTCGCCGGGGGGCAAGTGTATGCGGAGTGAGCCCGGGGGTGTATGTTGTGGTTGATTCTGAGTCGTCCCTCTTCACTCTGACCTCAGGCCCGTCCACCAATGGCGCCACTGTCACTCCCACGGCCTCGGCTACCCCACTCCCACGCACCACCCCCCTGAGCCCCAGTCCCATGAAGACACCCCCTGCGGCGGCCGTGTCACCCATACAGGTACAGGACGGGAGGAGAGGGCTCTGCGCCAGCACGAGAAAATCCTCTGAAATACATGCTTTACGGTGTCTGTAACACCCCCCCCCCCCTTTCACTTCAGAGACACTCCATCAGTGGGTCCATGTCTGCAGTCAAGCCCCTCTCCTCCTTGAGTGACAAGAGACCTAGCTACACAGACATCAGCATGCCAGGTGAGGCTGCAGACAACGGTCAGACTGTCCATGACAAGTATCGTGTCAGTGATGCTCACACCCCCCCACCCATAGCCTCTGTGTAAAAGATGACTTCACCTGCAATAGAGAGCGATTGACAAATGACCTTCACAGGTGTGCCTAAGAGCGAGGCGAGCGTGCGAGTTACCCTCATTGGACACATACACATAGGCACGGCACTGCTGCGTTACTCTACGATAGCCAGTGTGGATCACATTGACCAGTAAGGTGTGTTGACTGTGGCGGAGGTCAGAGATGTCCTCCTCTCCTCACTCGTCTCCAGCCCCGCCCTCTCACGCAAATATGCTTTCCTCTGGCTGCAAAGACGGCGGCAGTCTGTAGGCCAAAGTCCCGGCCTCATAAATGGCCCTTCCCAAACACTGGGTGACGTCACAGAGGGTTGGGGCTTGCACCGAGGATATGCACAGGTCCTCCACGGCAGACTATCCCAACATGTGACTGGTGTTGACTGCCTGCAGTCTCTCAGAGTTGACTGAATTCAGAGGGTCTGGAATGTGGCCAATTGCTAACCCTCCTGCACTGTATTACAAGCGAATATCTTCCGAGAAGCACTCGTAAATACTGTGATTTATCTCTAGGTGAGCATCTCCTGAGAGGAACCTCAGCTAGCCGGCCTCCGTCGGCCCTCCAGAGGGTCTCCACCATGGACACTAGCAAGGCAATCTCAGGTCTGACGTGCTTTGAAACCTGCTTTGAAAGTTGTTCAACTTAGCCACAGAAACACGAAGGTCTAAAACGATGTCCCCTGTTTTGAGAAGTGTCCCGTCGTAGCAGTGAGGAAATAAAACGGGACATGTCTGCTTCAGATGCGGCCTCCTCCACCTCCCTGATGGCCATCAGCGCTGCCTCCTCTCCGCTGTCCCTGTCCTCCTCCTCCCCCACGGCCTCCATCACCCCCACAACACGCAGCCGGCTAAGGTACGGCATCCCGGGACACTGGCTCACCTGTACACTCCTCGTCTGCTGAGATTGGTTTCGAGAGTGTCAGCTTTCCCGGCTCATTGAGCAGACCTGTCACTCGTGCACCGCACTGACACAGTCGATCTCTGAAAGCCAACTAACGGTGTTTTCCGACGCGCCTCCTCTGTGTTTATTGCAGGGAAGAGAGGAAGGACCCGCTGGCAGCACTGGCCAGAGAGTATGGAGGCTCCAAGAGGAACGCGCTGTTAAAATGGTGCCAGAAGAAGACTGAGGGTTATCAGGTAGCTTCTGCTCTGTCGTCCGCATGACTAAAAGGACTGCCGGCCTCTCTTCACATGTCGACACCAGCTCCCCACACTTCATACATTGACCGTAGTGCAGTGGAGCTTTGTGACTGTAACAGAGAGCACGGTGTTCTGCCAAACAATAGTGAGCTCTCACAAATGCTAGCTATCTAATATGGGAGTACGGGAGCAGACTATTCATTTTTCCATTGCTGGATGGAACTAAACCATTTCAACTCCAGTGCAGTGTAAGTGAACGGTAAATCAGGCTTACTTCAATGAAATGGGCAGTAATAAAAGTAAGTAAGGGGTTGCGCGATTGCTTTGAATCCCATGTATTCAGACATTCTAAACATGTGAGACAGTGATTGTCCAGACTTGGACCAAGAACTGATGCTGCGCTGACAATCAACACAGGTATGGCAGAATGCATTTTTAAACGGTGTTTGCCTATGGGAACGGATGCACTCTGGTTTCTATGACGGCCCGTGGGCCTCTCCAGGAAGTGTGCCACATTTAACACATCCTGTGAGCAAAAAACACTACGTCTGCTCCGAATCGCTGGCTCTGATCTAGATTATAGTAGTCACACAGACGACACGAGGGGCTCCTCGATGTTGTGTTAAAGCCCAGGCTTACTGAAACTGCAAAGGCCGGGCCACATGGAAAACGTGGAGGAGTCCCGTTGCTGCTCCCCCTCCAAATCATTCACTTTAAAAGTCTCTGTGATAGCTGGATTCATTGTGACCATAATGCAGTGACATGACCATGACCTTGGATAAAATGTTATGCCCTCCTCATTTGTGCTACGGTGGTAGAAAACTGTAATACCCGGAGGAAAGCCGCGTGCCCGTAAGAGAACATTCACGTCTTTTTTTTGTTTTGTTTTTCAGAACATTGACATCACAAACTTCAGCAGCAGCTGGAATGATGGCCTGGCCTTCTGCGCTGTGCTCCACACCTATCTACCTGCACACATCCCATACCAGGAGCTCAGCAGCCAGGAGAAGGCAAGGAGAGCGTTCTTGGCGAGCGCTACGGTTCGACGCTGCGTTCCACTTTGTGACTGTGGCTCTCTCTTGTGCTTTCAGAGGAGAAACTTCACCCTAGCTTTCCAGGCTGCAGAGAGTGTAGGCATCAAATGCACTTTGGTAAGCCTTTCCAAAGTCTGACATCTGATATGCCTGGTGGAAATCTGCATGTTTTTGCTATGTTTGTTATCGATCTACAGTTACTTGCCCAGTTATTCTATTCTCATGTGACTCATAACCAGCAGCATTTCACCTACTAGCACTGGATCTTCTTCTTCTTCTTGGAGCTTCTTAGCTCAGCGGGTCTCAAGACTGGACAGATGGCATTGAAACACATTAAACCAAGGATTCCCAAAGTGTGTCGTGATATGATATGCAAGCTGTGCAGGCCGTGAGGAGTGCACAACATGAACGGGTGCACCATCATCGTATATTGTATGCCCATCAAAATAAAAACCGCATCACAACACCTGCAGAGAAACCCATTGCACGAGCTAGGCTCTGTGATGTCCCGAGCCACCATGGAGGAGCGGTCCCACCCCGGCCAGAGGATGAAGAAGATATAACATAACTCTAGGATCCATTGAACTAACTCTTTCTGTTGTTTAATGTCCTATCTTATCTTATCTTAAAAAAGACATTGTCTAAAAAGGCTTTTGTCCCTCCTTGTGGCCTGTAGTCAAGCTGGAGGTGCGACATACCAGTGCCATGTATATGCTGTACATTCATTCAATCATTCATTGTCTAAATAATGTAACTTGACCCGCTTTGTGCCCACTGGTTTTGCAGGGGTGTGCTTGTGCTCATCTCCAGCTCACATGGGATGAAAGGCAGGGACTAGACTCTGGACAGGTTGCCAGTCCATCAGAGTGGATATACATCCAATGCTGCACTTTGTTGTTTGTCTGTCTGTGTTATCTCCCTTGGCAACCTAAATACACCCAGATGCATTTCTTTGGCAAGCCACTTACCAATAGCGTCCATGATAGCTGCCGATAGTACTCTGGATGTAAACAAGCTCTTCTTCTTCTCTCCAAAAGGAGTTCTTCCTGGTTCTCAACAGGGTTTTAAGCATTTAACTCCACCTACGGGTGTGGCAAATTTAGTGCAGGTGTTGCCCATGTGAATCAACCAATTCCAATGTGCTAATTAGTGAACTGTAGAGGAAATGGTGAGTTGATTCGGATAACCTTGGGACAGAGCCAGAGTGAAATAGCTTGCTGAAAGCCCCTATTTACATTACACATGACCAAGAAAGAAAGAAAGAAATCGGTTGTCTCGTCAAACTCTTTATTTAGTTCTCATCTGTAATTCTGTAATCTGGAGTGTGTGCCGATCTTGATCGTCTTCCTCCTCCTTCTTTCTTACAGGATATAAATGAGATGGTGCACACGGAGCGGCCTGACTGGCAGAGTGTCATGACATACGTCACGGCCATCTACAAGTACTTTGAGACCTGATTCTGACACCTGCCTCATTCTGCTCATCCAGCACAAGAGCCATGCGAATCCTCCTGCTCTTCTGGCCCAACTGTTATACCTCACCTATCCCTGCCCTCACTCCACTGCAACGGCCAGACTCTCTGCATGTCACGCCATGCTATTTCACTGCGTCAAAGGTCCATGTGTGAACACACACACACAGCAACTCCATCCTTTCTGCAGAGACTAGTGGGCACTCCGTGCCCAGCGAGAGTCCCGGGGCCTGCCTGTGTGTCTGCCGGTAGCAGGCCACGGGGAAAGCCTGGTGAGCCACGTATGAACTGACCCGTCATGGTGTCCGGCAGGACATCTGTCTGTCTGAGGGAGCAGTGTGACAAAGGAAACCACATCTCTGTGCCTTCTTATCTGGCTTGTCCTGGCAAATTCATAAAGGGAAAGATCAGGTTTTACTCGACAACACCCCCGAAGTCAGCAACGTTGGAATTTCCCCACGACCTCGAAAAAAAACTCACCTGGGAAAACGATTCTGGCGCAGCTTTTTTTGCACCAAGTCTTCCAGACGTTACGAAAACACATGCCTAAACGTTAAAGGAAGTGCCTGCGTGTGTGTTTGGATGCGGGAGACAAAGGTGCTGTGGCCAAATGTGTGTCGGAGCCTCTTGATTGTTGATTGGTGGCTTATCACTGCTGTCCCATCGACACCACATCACCAGGGACCGTTGGCTTCTCGAGCACACGCGCGCATACGTCCTATTCGACAGCACAAGCAACACTAACACGCTCCTGTGGTGGTTTTCAATCAAACGTTTGTGAAACTGTACCAACGCTCAATTGACGTGTATGCAGCCGAACACTAGGCTATAATGAGAGTGTTCGCTGGGCCCGCTTTCACTTCTTTATTTGCTTTCACCAGGCACATACAACACGCCACGTTTCACCGTAACCAAAATGTGCGAACAGCCTCCAGTTATTCCACAATGGGGAAATGAGCTCATTTGTAACGGGACCGGTGCCGCTCTTGTTACGCTCTCGTCACTGTCTCTTTTGCCTGGTTGTTACACTTAGGTTAACGTGTAAGTCAAACAAAAGAGCCGTAAGCTAGCCGGCAGTAGCTGTAGCTGTGTTGTATACAGCTCTGCCACACTCCAGCAGTGTCGGGGGAGCACTGTTCCCATGTATCCAGCCTTTATGTATAGCTAAACCCATCATCTGCACGCCATGGCTTCATCCTCGGGCCACAGACCAGAGGGTGGTATTAATCTTGTCACCAGACATATGCAACACGTTACAAACAATACTACTTAACTATTTATATTGCACAGTACTGACAAAACACGGGGGTGGGGGTGGGGGGTGGGGGGTGGGGGGGTGATTTGACATGTTGTGCTTTTTGACTGAAGTGGCGTTTGATCGTTTTTGAAATGTGGATTGGAGTAACAATCATCGAAGTCCTGTTTTTAAAGCACAACGGAGGCATCAGAAGTGCTTGTTTTCTCAGCAATGAAAACACGCGCCGTGCGTTTTATATGACGCCTCTTGGCCGTGCTGTCTGAGCGCCATATGCTCATCGTGCCTCAGCACACGTTCTCTGTATTTATTGGAATCGGTTTGTGTTCATAGTCGCGAGGTTAATCCTCCGCACTCGCAGCAAGTAGCTGCGCTAGTGCGTTCGTGTCCGGCCTCGGCAGTGTGGCCGAGCGTTCTGTGAGTGAAACACTGATTGATATAGAAGTGCTGTCATCGTTCCCCGTGAGGCACCATCAGCGGCGTGAGAGGGTTTAGAGTGAGCCAGGGTGCAAAGCTTGTTGGGTCTACTGCCGAGTCCTTGGGAGGCCACTGCACACTGTTCTGATTTAGATCAGGTGAGGCTGCCGCTAGGCATCTACGGCTATATCGGCGACAGCATTTCCGTCTGGCTGTAGGCCCGTCCTCCCCTGTCATTTGCCACGCCACATCACCGCAATACACACAGCTGAGTGAGGCGTTCAATGAGCAAAGGTTATCTCAAGAACTGCAACAATGACTACTGTGTGTGTGTGTGTGTGTGTGTGTGTGTGTGTGTGTGTGTGTGTGTGTGTGTGTGTGTGTGTGTGTGTGTGTGTGTGTGTGTGTGTGTGTGTGTGTGTGTGTGTGTGTGTGTGTGTGTGTGTGTGTGTGTGTGTGTGTGTGTGTGTGTGTGTGTGTGTGTGTGTGTGTGTGTGTGTGTGTGTGTGTGTGTGTGTCTGTGTCTGTGTCTGTGTCTGTGTGTGTACGTACGCGAAGTGCTGCCACTGCCAGTGGGGCTCGGCGATGCCATGATGCCAACTTTTCACTGTACTCTGCTCGGCCTCCCTCCACCATGTATTCCCATCATTCCCAAACAGGAGACTCTGAGAGACGCACACCGAGGCCTCTCCATTCTGTAAGTGGAGTGTGTTTTAGCAGTCCTTGGGCTTGTGGTCCAGCAAGTGCTGATAGTGGAGCGATTGACGCTGCCGAGGCCAGAGCAAATGGCTGGAGAGAGCAGGGAGGTGTAGTCTTCCTCCTCACCATGCACACACCACAGATGTTTTACACTATAGAACCTGCAGGCCATGCCTTGTGAGCATGGAGCTTTATTACAACCAGCAAAGCAAATGCCAACAGTGCATTGTGTTTTGATTGGGTCCACACTATTTGTTTCTTTTTGTTCTTTATGTTTATTTGAAAATGCTCTGAGCATTCCACTGACCGCTTTGGTATGTTTTTATGTCCATGTTGCCTTTTGTCTTTGTGTGGATTCATTGTAATGACCTAGCTATGACAGTGTGGAAATGGTCCCATGATTAAAGTTCAAGTTGTGCGTGCGTGCGTGTGTGTATGTATGTGTGTGTGTGTGTGAAGGGAAGAGGATACAGTATTAAGTGCACACTATAATGGTTAGCAGAAACGCTGTTGAGTTTTGTGTTGCCTTGTTTTTTTTTCCTGCTAATAGTTATAAAAGACCATTAAAGCGGCCATCTTTGTTGTCATTGTCTGAGTGTTTGATTTCAACTTTACCTTCGGATCGCACACAGGCAGTCATAGCCGACTCGGCTAATGACTGGATAGAGCTTTTCATTCAAGCAGCAGTGTAAGCAATAGAAATTAAATGATTTGCTGTCAATTATTTCATGACTTTTTATATAATAAAGTAGTTGACTTGAGTAAAGTGTCACCCGATTGCAGCTGCTTAAGTACTAATGTCTCTGTTTTCTTTTACTTGAACTTTATTTAGTTTTAGGGTGTGTGGGGAAAAATAAGACTTTTAAAGACTTTCATTTAGAGAATGCTCACTCAAACAGCTCAATTTTTTTCATACATAGTATACAGTAGTGTTTTTTCTTTGTTTTTTTTTTCATATGGGGTAGTATCTCTTGGAGTACTTGAGTTACGTTAGATCAAATATATACATTTAAAATAGCATTGATTCAAAAGTCCAATTTAAATATTGTTAATGAAATATTTAAATGACATACAAGTGTTATATAAGTTAATAAGCTGAATTTTATATTGATTATCTTGAAAAATCAGTCAAATTACGAAGCAGTTTCTCACTATTGCAGTCTTCAGTGTTCGCAGTTTGTAAGTTTGACATGCCAGTCTCACTTTGATCCTTAAAGAACATAAAAAGAAAACTTTTTGTGACAATTTTCTGTGCTGTGTTTGTGTATGTGTTTATTCATCGACAACTGAGTTCATAAATTCAGTTCAAAAGGAGAGCTTTCTTATAAATCTAAAAGATACGGAAGCGCATCTTTTAATTACGAGATAAGGTGTTTTCCCCCAGCCGATGCAAAGCGCTTCCGTAAAAAGAAGATGCTTGTTTTTTATTTGCACCAATTTACAAATAAGTCACCTAATTTTCTCATTTATATCATATTACATTTTAATCTGTCATTATATTGTAATATTATATTTCTCTATTTTAAACGTGTGCGTTTTTTCAAAACATTTGCAGACGATGCAATGTTGTCAGTGTCATTACGCGTAATACATCTTTCAGTGCTGATGTAGTGTTCCAGTTCTCTTCTGCTTTGCGCTGGCCAGGAGGCATTCGGCTGAAAAGAATATCACGTCACATCGCTGGAAAAGCGTGAGAAGAACCATTGGCCCTGGCAACTTGTGGACTCTTGTCGTCGGAGCACGGGTACAAGTGAAAAGTGCGTCACCGGCTTACACGCTGTGAACCGATCCGCCCCTGAAGCGGAAACGACTACAAGCAGGCTCGCGTATCAACTGAGGGGTGCGGGGTCGGGAGAGGAGGTGGGGTGCTGGGCTGGGCTGAGTTCTGCCGCTCTTCCTCCCGCAGATCAGCCCCGGGAATGAAGCCGGACAGCTGAGGCAGTGGAGGACGATGTGATCTCTGCTCCATCACCTTCAGCCGTCAGCCAAGCTCCACGGAAGCATCACTTATCTGTGGAAGGTGAGTGGCCTCAGCACAGACTAAGTTAGTCAGCAGGAAATCCACAGGTTGATTGTGGTTACACATTGTTCACACCGTCACATTCTCAACAGACCTTAAGTACAATTCACGCGGAAGCTGCGTTCCCAACTATCTCCTAAGCGAACGGAGCAATCTTGTCCGTCCAGAGTTGATAGTGATGATGTCCTTCAGTGTGTTAGGAGAAGTGCAAGGGCCCTGAGGGCACCTGGTACTAATGTCTGTGTAAGAACCAACACGGTAGATAGTGGTTTCTTGTTATTCATACTTTTGCATTTTCCATCATGGCCTCGAGAGACAGGGCAGATGAGCAGTTGTTCTTAGATTCCTATTGAGGTTTGAAATGATGTATTGTTAATCGATAATTGAATTGATAAAGGTATGGCTGAACCACCAACAAGGCAGTCAGAGTCTGTAACAGATGGATAGATGAGGACTGGAAGCTGATCATCCCTGAACTTAGATTAGTAAAGCAGAGTGAAGCAGCCCGCAGACATAGCAGTCATAGGAAATAAGATCTGTCAATAGGGAACAAACATATCATGTCACATGATCATATTTAATATAATTGTAATTATATTACAATTATCTAGATCTAGATGTAGCTGTTTGTTTGTTAGTTTTGTGTGAGTTTAGTTTGCGTCTGCATTACAGCTACCGTTTCTAAATACAATAAAATTTGACCAAAGATTTGCATTGGATTATGGACAGCGATTAAGTAGTACTGACACAACTGTCCCGCATTGTTAGCATGTCAATAACCCTTTCCAAACATGGTATCGTACTGTTGCTCTACTTGTGACTGCTTGAAAATGTAATGCTGTATCTGACAACTGGACCCAATGTTAATGCCATGTATTGGATAGTCCCTGAATTCCCAGTGCTTTGCTGAGTAGGTGAACATGTGAATGGCTGAATCACAAAAGGCTTATTTCTTAGTTGAAGAGAAGAAAAAGAAAAGTGCTGTTAATGATCAACCATGAAATAACCTTGGTATTAATAAAAAGGTCTCATCTGACCCAAAGGGAAAATCTTGACTCACAGTGCAAAGACCTCCGTGTTCTGGGGCAGCTGCTTCAAAATCCAGACAGAATCTTTCAAAAACATTCCCAGTGTAATGCTTCAGCACCACAAAAGCAGCAGGATGTAACCACTAAAAACCCAGACATCAGATAGCGTGGTTCACTCATTGACCAGCGGCCTTATTTATTGAACGTCTAAAAATGAAGCATGGAATTGCCCTCAAGATCTACAGAAGCAGAGGAGTGAACTTGTGCTCAACATGCACAGGCTGCAATAATGATCTGTACTCATATTGATCCTCATACATTGTGTTATAGTCTTAGAGTACATTGTGATTGGCTAGTTAGCTGGCTAAACTGGCTAGCTATAAAACAACATAGATGGTTAGGTAACATGATTATGAAGAGGGGTTTCAGACAGAGAGCAACATTGAATTGCATATTATTGCGACTGAGAAGCCAAGTGTCACTTCCTCTTTCTTGTGTCTCGCCCTCAACAAAGTTGTGTTTAGTAGAGGGAAGTGTGGTAATTTTAGAACCCAAATCAACCCCCTGAAGGCTACATATAAGTAGTAGTAGTATTCAGCTAAGATTTTTCCTAATGATAAATACACAAATGGCTGAAAAAAATGTTTGTCTTTCTGTCAAGTTTTGGCGGTCTGTAAGTAAGAGCAGGTGGAGTTGCAAAGATGCTGATGAGAATCATGACAGTAAAGCAGAACCTTGAAATAATGTCCTGAAAGATGCTGACTACTGGAAGACTTCCTGCATACACCTGGAGAATTGAGTTTAAACAACATAAGAGAGATGAACTATTTATATAAGCAAGCAACCGCACAACTGTCTGCAGCATAATCTGAGTTTTGCTTAATGTATGTGACTTCAGCTTGCAGAGGAATGAAGTGCAGACATGAACAGTGTCATAGCTCAGGCAGGAAGAGGCAGACTCTAGAGAGCAAGGTTGTTGAAGTACTGTAGGTTGCAATCTGCAACAGATGTGAGTTTATATCTGTTTCCTTCAATGAGAAAAAAATGTTATAAAGTCATAAAATCCAAAACTATCAGCAGTTTGAACCAGCACTACAGTCTTGGGCAGATGCTCCTGTCTTCTATGTTTCTTGCATGGAGGATCTTTGCATTGGCATTGACACACTGAAAACTGTGCTACGTGAATGTTTGAGTCTGATGAAGTCTACACAAACTACTCTCCCAGTGCTGCACTGCAGGGTCAAGAGGGACTGTTTACAAAAGTCATCAACAGCCGAAAGTCCCACAGACCCCTACAGTCACACACTGTTAATTCAGGCAGGGATCAGGGATTACGTTTTTTAGCAAATTCACGCTTCATATTAATGATGCAGGTCTGAGTATTTCAACATAGTATTTGGGATTTTAAGTATTTAGTTTTTCTTAGAATCCACTTTTCATAATATGGAAATTCTGTAAAACAAACTTACAACATGTAGAATTTCACCACAACTTAACATTGACTCATGATCATGTAGTCATCGAAGAGCCTCTGTCATATTGAACAGGAAAGATGTAGATTCAGTGAGACACTTATTATGTGAGTATCATGTGTGAATTTTAGCCACGGCATGTTCTCATTAGTGGTCCAGGTCCTCCGTCCTGGGCCACTACTGGCTCGCCCTGAAATGTATCTAATGCAAGTGTGTGTCAGTTAAAATTCACTTCCTTAAAGCATTTCCTCTTTTTTCCTTCTGCACTTCTTAATGTCCAGCAACATAATGTCCTGCTGATGTGCACTGGCATCATCTCAGCCCCTCAGAGTTCAAAGGACAAAGGCATGGATGGGACAACGGAGGGAGAGCACAGCAAAAGAGCTCCATCAGCAGAAAGGCAGCCCTGGAGCTGCTGATCGCCGTCTTCTCTGTCCTGGGCAACGTGCTGGTGCTGGCAGAGCATCGCCAACTTCTTTGTGGTGTCTCTGGACCTTCGCCATTGTCATCAGCACTGGCTCCAAAGGCAGCAGCAGGGATGCAGTGGGGATTGGTGTGAGCCCAGCAGCTTTGAGGGGTGGAGGAGGCCTAGCAGGTTTGAGTGGAGGCTTGCAGCTATGCAGTTTGAGGCGAGGTTACCTCCCTCCTCATCTGTGACCTCTCCGCCTGCCTCACCATGCCGGGGGTCTCTGTCGCCTTTGTCTGCTACATCATTCTGGAGCTGCTGATTGCTGTCTTCTCTGTGCTGGGCAACGTGCTGGTGTGCTGGGCCGTGTGCCTCAACAGCAACCTGCAGAGCATCACCAACTTCTTTGTTGTGTCTCTGGCTGTGGCTGACATCGCAGTGGGCGTCCTGGCCATCCCCTTCGCCATTGTCATCAGCACTGGCTTCTGCTCCAACTTCTATGGCTGTCTCTTCATTGCCTGCTTTGTGCTGGTCCTCACCCAGAGCTCCATCTTCAGCCTGCTGGCCATCGCCATTGACCGCTACATTGCAATCAAGCTCCCACTCAGGTCAGTGGCCCAGGAATCCCGCTGTAGTTCAAAGTGTTCATGGAATTGATAAAAGTTTGGCTTGGATTCATAAAAAGGCTTTTTTTTCTAATATGCAAATAATATGATTGTATTAAATATTTACCAGCTCTTAAAACTATTTAATCAGTTTAGTGACACCAACAACCATTTATCATAATGTTGACAATATACTAGACCAGAGTAATGAATTTATCACTTACATAAAGGAATTTTGAGCATAATAGGATTTAAAGTTGTTGCATTATGAACCCTTAGGATTTGTGATTTACTGCCAAATGGCAGACAGGAAACTATTCAGTTGTTAGTAAATACTTACTTCTAGGCCCTGCCATCACTGCTCTTTCACTTTCTTTTCTCAGCATTGTCTAATTTTTTACTCAGCCTCAAATGATGGGGCAATCACAATAAAACTTTATATTTCATGTTTATTTGTCAGTGACATTTGAACCAGAAAGTCTTGGCCCAATAAGTGTGTCCAGAAATGGCATCTCCCATGGGGGTGCGTCCCCCTAGAGCAGTCAAATGATTTTTGTTCTAATTGCTTCCACAGGCAGTTTATTCGTGGCACTTTATAAAAACACCGGACCCTCACGTTGTTTATCTTGAACATCAGCCTCAAACCAGCGCTCAAATTTGCTCATAACTAGCCTCTAACCCATCGCTTGTGAGATGCCATGGCTGGAAGTGTGACATCATAACATGTCTCCATCCTTTTGACGCTCAAGATACGTGAGGGTCTCCCTGTGTTGTTTTAAGCATTACTGCTGGGGGAGCTTGTTTTCGCAGCATTAACCTCTGCACTTTTAACATCTCAAGAATGTGATTGAAACAAGCCAAATATCTCAGCTGCTCTCCCACACTGCACTACGAGCCCTCCCAAAATAGACTCTTCCTTTGAAAGACTTTGTTTGTTTATCCTCATCCTTATCTCTTTTGGTTCTGGGATGAGAAGATCTTCACTTCACATACAGCACACAAAGGATAATTAAACATCATACTGTAATCACTAGATTTGGTGGTTGGTTGGTATGAACTTTCAATGGGTTGACTTTGACATGTAAATGGTCTCCCTCTCCAGGTACAACAGCCTGGTGACAGGGCAGCGGGCGCAGGGCATCATTGCCATCTGCTGGGTGCTATCCATCATCATCGGCCTGACACCCATGATGGGCTGGCACAAGCTATCACACAGTGCCAACGGTACCTGTGCGCCAGGTCTGATGAAGTGCCTGTTCGAGGAGGTGGTGGACATGGAGTACATGATCTACTTCAACTTCTTTGCCTGTGTGTTGATCCCTTTATTGCTGATGCTGGCCATTTACCTGTGCATCTTCATGGCAGCTCGCCACCAACTGAAGCTCATGGAGGTGAAGGCAATGCACGGTGAGAAGTCCCGTTCCACGCTGCAGAAGGAGGTGCAGGCTGCTAAATCCCTGGCCATCATTGTTGGGCTGTTTGCAGTCTGTTGGCTACCGCTGCATATCATCAACTGCTTTACACTCTTCTGCCCACAGTGTCCCCGCCCACCCTCCTGGATCATGTACATGGCAATTATCCTGTCCCATGCCAATTCTGTGGTTAACCCCTTCATCTATGCATACCGCATTCGAGAATTCCGACAAACCTTCCGCAAAATCATCCGCCAGCATATCCTGAGCCACCATGAGCACTTTGAAAACAGTGGCAGCATGCGCAACTCCACCCACAACAGCATCAGCGACTCCATCAGGCTCAAGGCCAATGGTTTGGCCTTCAACCTTTCCTCTGAACACAGCAGTTGTGAAAGCTCTTGCCCTTGCCCCAACCAGCCCTCTCCTGTAGGGGGCGGCCTGATGGCAGTGTCCCACCCCCCCTTGACTGTGGTCATCTCTCACTGCCCTATGATGGCCAACTGCACAATGCAGGCCCTCAGGCACACTCAGATTCCTATTGGCTACCTTCAGTACGCAGAACAGCTGGCGGATCAAGACCCAGCAGAGGGTGCAGACGATGCAGGGGTGTCTGGCTGCACCCAGGCCTCGGTGCAGTTCAGCAAGCCCTGCAGGCAAAGCTATGCCAGAGAGCTGGAGGTGATGTCCTGACACACCCAGAGGTGGGAGGATCCCTGGTGCTCTACAGCCTGAAGGGACAGTTGAAGCTCACCGCAGCAGGGATGCACAGGACCCAGGATAGGTCTTGGTGTGCATTAGAGGAGGGAGCACTGTGAATGACAAGTGGACAGTTAGTCTAACCGAGGTGAATGTCCTTACCACAGGAAACTGTCTCTCCTATAATATGCGCGTATACATCAGCTATAAAACAGCTGAGCAACCGATAGTACAAGGGGTCTGCTTGGATTTCAACAAAGACAAGCATTGTGATTTCTATTGCGTTGATACAACTGCATAAGGACTAAGAAAACGAAGAACATGGTTCACTCCTGTGAACCATGAAGGACAGAAAAGCAGTGTTAAGGTGGATGTTTGGTCTTTGGCTGAAGAGAAGAACTGGTAATACTTATTACTAAATTATTGAGACATTTTTCATTTCTTCAGGAACTTGGACAAAAGAAATTCACATCTTTAAGATTCAACCTGTCTGTCTCTCACACTTCATGAAGGCCTCAATTTCAGTATTGCTAGCTGTCTGCTGAACAGAAACAGTGTTTTCAACATTTTCTCTTCCCATTAATTTACAGATAATAGAGAGAATGAAATATACAAGGACTCAGGAAGTGAAAAAAAGACTACAAGACCTGTACTTCCAAACAATCAAGTAGGAAATCAGTCACAATCATTTAAATAATAATTACCATATGCAGTTACTGTAAACAATTACTGAGTATGTTGGTGGCATAACAACAACAGCAATGATGATAATAATAATGATAAAAGTAAGGCAAAGTACAAATTAATTAAAACACTTGGTAATTGATGTTTTGAAACAGGGATTCAGATTTGTTTTGATGTCTGAGTCAACACCAGTACTTCTACTGTCAACAATCCTAAAGTTTGTAATGTAATGCTGATGTGTAACTGAGTGCCTATGTTTGCACAGTATGACATTGTAACCTTTGTGCTCTGTATACTCATGTAAATGGTGACTCGAGACACAGTTTGATTAACGATGGAGGATTCTTTGAAGAGGATTGGGACTGATCACATTTTAGATGCAGAGAAATTTGCCCTGATGATTTTTTTCCTTTCCAGTCCAACTGTGGCCTTCTTTTCTTTCACTAGAAGTCTGTGCCAAAGGTTTATCTTTAATTAAATGTTTTTACATTTCATAAGTGTGCTCATTGTATTTGTAATCAACAGCGCACACTAAATGTCCCAGTTGGTTCTTGGTTGATGCAAACTTCCTTTCACTGGGCAGGACCATGCTTCACTTCAGATTTAGACCACTAGTCAATAGAAGTGAGTCACAGATTGACTTTGCTCATTCTATGAGATAGTTAAGCAGACAAACTATATTTGGAGTTATTTATGTTCCCAGCTTTCATGGAGGCTCCCCTGTGAGTTCAGGTTACAGTGCACAGGCTCCACTTTTTTCTGAAAGCTTCATAGTGGCCTGCAGTGCTCTCTTAAACACCAACCCAGGGGAAAATTGCCTTCTTACTGAGTACCAGAACATCGATACCACCCAATTGTAAAGCTACAGTCAGAAATCAGCCAGCTTATCTTACTCAAAAAGAGGAAAATGGCTGGCTCTGTGCAAAGACAAAAACATCTGAAAGCATCCTAGACGTATTGAATTGATACATTTTCTACCCACATTGCATAAATTTGGCTGGAGAACCCTCTGAGCTTACAGCTGTTGCTAACTTGGGCAGTAGTTGTGGAGCAATATTGTCACCCACTAAATATAATTAGTTTCTAAAACTAATCTGACTGTGTAGGGATGTATTCAACAGATGTATTAACTTTTTTCCCTGGCTTGCTGGTGCTCCTTAAGAATTTCAGCAGCAGTCATCCTGAGGTAACGGGTAAACATCAGCAGAGGAAAAGAAATTAGAGCTACTGTGCAGCAATGGTTGGGGCTGGGTACTTTTAGGCAGAATGGAAGTTCCAAAGCTGTAGCACATATAGTTGTTATGAATTTTCAAAGTTTTTACATTTAGTGGCTTGTTACAGTACCTCCATCACGACTACTGTCTTGTATTTCCAGCTGAGGAGATCATGGCATGGAACTAGACCTTTATGAGAAGTTGTGGCAGATTTCTCATATAGAATTGTTGCACAAGCTGAGGCTAAAACTAAACTCACAGTCAACACCAAGGGCCTTCCTCTACCTCACTGAGCTAATTGGCACATGGAAATGGCACACGTAGCTCCACAAATTGACTAAGCCAGTCACTCAACTGACAGACAACAGCTCTTTTAGCATGCAAAGGCAGATTTCAACCAGCGGTCAAAAACTCAAAAATACACAGTTTGCATCTGGACAGCATTGAGCTGTTGGTAATTTGTTTGAAAATGAACATTGAAAATGTATTCAGCAAACACGCAACTATGCTTAAAATACCATTTACAGTCAAACAATTTGATGAATCATAAATATGTGTGGATCGTTTGTTTCTTCAGTTTTGGAAGTTTTGAAAGTTGAAATTCTGTCTATAGCACATATGGTCATTAGGGTCCGAGCAACAGAGTTGCAAGAACCCTTTTAAAACTGTCATGTTTCTTTCTTCTTCTTTGTTTTTTTTCTTCTTCTTCTTCTTCTTCTTATTATTAGCAAGCAGAGATCGCTTTCTGGGGGGCCTGCTTGAATCTGCAATAGCATCACCTTGAAAATTTCAAACGGCAAGCCCCACCTCTAAGTTTTACCTACATGCATGAAACTTGGTGGGGTTATGGAACACGCTGAGGCGCACAAAAATCTCTTGAAGCCCCGCCCTCAACCCAACAGGAAGTCAGCCATTTTGACTTGTTTGTTTTTTCTTTTTGAAGGAGCTGTTCCTAGGTCTTTTGCCTGTTTGACTTCAAATTAGGTACATATTTTCTGTAGGTCAAAGGGCGTGATGTGCTAGGATGTGTCAAAGTTTTGTGATTTTATCACGCTCTTTCACTTTGAATGGCTCTCACACCCACAGACTTGATCATAGCAGCTTGAAACTTGCTGGACATGATGAGGGCTCCACCCTGAACAGCCTGATATATTAACTTACCACCTCTCTCATAGTGCTCCCCAGTGGTCAAAGGAAGTGTCCAGGTGTTACGCTTATATGTAGTATTCCTACATAATGACTCCATTGACTTCAGTCCAAGCTGTGTCCATGGGCGAGGATAAATGTCTTTATAGTGCCACCTTGAAATTTCCAAAAACCCCTCTCCATGAGGATTTTGTGGAGAAGATAGATGAAAATTTGTATGGATGTACAGTTAGTCCAGATGCACAAAAAATGTCTCTTGCACCAATGGTCTGAACAGGATGTTGGCAAATTTGACTTCAAGTGTTGCTATGTATCACCCAAGTCTGCCTTGGTTCGTCCCATTGACTTCATATTGTATGAGCATCACCTAAATAGCTTTGTGATCAAAAATCCTTATGTCAAGGGATGTGGCCGTATGGCAGCCAGAGGAGAGAGATGGTTCATTATCACTGAATCACAGGGATGCTGCTCAGCCCAGGAGAGATTCCTCTTCAAGGTGTGCTAAAAAAGAGAAGAGTCTTGGGATGGCCTGCGACCTGCATAAGCCCCACGGCTGCCAGTGTCTCAATTGCTCGGACCCACTGACAGCTGCTTGCAACTTTGATTTGTTGTGAATTTTGAAAATGCTGAACTTTAATGGCTTACTGTGCTCCCCCATCAGGACTATTAACCGGCAATGGGACTGGGTTTGGTCATTTTTCACACATGGGAAGTAGGATTTCCTCAGAGGAAGAAAGAAAGAAAGAAAGAAAGAAAGAAAGAAAGAAAGAAAGAAAGAAAGAAAGAAAGAAAGAGGAAGAAAAAGAAGAGTAAGAAGAAACACATGCAGCAAAACCTGCGCCCTCTAACAAGTGGCTCTCTGAGGCCTCCTGTTGTTTAGAGTCCAAAAGCAAATTTCACAATCAAACACAAAAAGAAGCTGTCCTAACACTTGTGCCTTGTGTGCTGTTGAGGAAACTGATGACTCCTGACAAAGAGCACGACTGAAAGCTCCAAGGATGGACACAGGGGAATAAACACATCGGGAGCAAAAACACCTCTGAAGACAGCAAGAGACATCAATAGACAGGGAAAACCTAAAATATGTATGTACACATCAACAGAGACTAGAAATATGTGTAGATCACAGATAAAAGAAGAAACAATTTCAAAAGTGGTTTCAACACATATGTAATGGAATGCTGATGTGTCAGTTTAACTTTAGAAAGTAAAAGCAGAAAGTAATGCTACAAATTAAAAAGTTATATATATCAGAACACAAATTGGGCTTTGAAGAAATTTCCAAACAAACAAAAAAAAAATACGAAAACAAGATGGAAATTGCCGCCCGACATCAGTCCTCCCTGTCCTTTTTACACTTATAACAGTCGTATATTTTAATATGATATCAAAAGGCTGATGGTCCAGACAGCAGCCAAGGACATATGATTAGCATGTGCAGAGCAGCTCACAGGGGTTTTTAGGAATATTTTCAACCTGTCCCTAAAGCAAGCAGTTGTGCCAGCGTGCTTCAAAGCTACCTCCAATGTCCTAGTGCTGAAGCGCTCCAGCCCAACATGCCTGAATGACTAATATCCAGTTGCACTCACACCCATAATCATGAAGTGCTTTGAGTGACTGGTCCTGGCACACCGGAAGACTGCTCTGTCACAGATCGTAAGTTGCTACAAAGGGTGGGAATAACCGCATAGTGCATCATAAGGTTTCCAGTTCCTGCCATTGAGGACGTACAGAGGAATCACAGTCTGTACCAAACTCACAACATCCTTATGACCCCCCCCCCCCCCCCGCCTCTGCCCTCCACTCAATAAATTGTTGACTTGTATATTATGCTCATAATCTGTATGTCTGTTATCTGTAATCAATTTAATATCTCCATATTATTCACATCTATTATTATAGTACATTTCACTGCTCTGCACTTTAATCTGTAAATTATGAAATACAGAATATACTTAACATTTATTGCACTTATTTATATTTATGACCAATAAATCCAGCCATCCATATATATCCAATCATTTGCATATGATTCTGTCAAAATCTGTAAACTACTGTAATTACTTCTTTGTACATAGACTCTTGCACATTTGCCTTATTTGTCCTCTAGTGAGATGCCACACCTCATTTGGTTATACTTGTATATGTGTAATGACAATAAAGTTGAATCTCATCTCATGTGTAGCCTACAACTTCATCTGGTCCGTTCACCCTTCCTCGGCTGCTAAAAAGGCACATCAGTGCCTTCACCTCCTGGGACAGGAGGAACGCATCGCACATATCAACACTGACCATCTCATACACAGGCACCACGGAGAGTGTGCCAACTACATTACAGTAACATCTCTCCGTGGCATGACAAAAGGAGTGGTGAGGATGACAGAAAAGATCATTGGGGTCACACTGCCACCCTTTGGGGACATGGCAAAACAGCAGTGCCTCCGACGGGCAAGGAGGATTACACAATACCCCACTCATCCCTTTCATTTCTTTTACTTTTATACTGTAAGTAGTTAACTAAATACAAAATGTTATCAACATACCAGGCTCGCAAAATCCATAATGGTATGGTGTTGCCATATGGCAACGTACAGATTTTTAACATTTTCTATAATTTATTGATCAAGAACAGTGCAAGAAACTACATAATAATGAACTTAACTTACCTATTATTGAGTGTATTTTTTTTTCCTGTCAAAAACCTTTGAAAAAACACTTTTTTTGGTGAATTTTTAGGCGTGAAATGGTGAGGCTCCTCCCTTTGATGAAGTCTGCAGAGAAGGGTTCCAAAATGGCCTCGAGGAAGTCATGTGACAAATTTAAACACTGCTATTGGCTTACTTAGAACTCCACCTCTTTTTTAATGCATTGCATCATACCTGGGGATGTATTATCTGTGTGTAGAAGGTTTAAAATGGGGATGTTGCCATATGGCAACGCTGGACCATAGAGGGTGAAGAACGCTTAGTTGAGCCTGTTTACAGCCCCCTGCATAGGAGACTGTGAGGAAAAGCGCTTTGAAAAAGTGTGTTGACACATGCACCATTGGCCAATACGCAGTGCAGCAACAGGCCTGAAAAGTGTGTAGAACGCTTAGTTGAGCCTGTTCACAGCCCCCTGCATAGGAGACTGTGGGGGAAAGCGCTTTGAAAAAGTGTGTTGACACATGCACCATTGGCCAATACGCAGTGCAGCAACAGGCCGTCAAAGTGTTTAGAACGCTTAGTTGAGCCTGTTTACAGCCCCCTGCATAGGAGACTATGGGGAAAAGCACTTTGAAAAAGTCTGTTGACACATGCACCATTGGCCAATACGCAGTGCAGCAACAGGCCGTCAAAGTGTTTAGAACGCTTAGTTGAGCCTGTTTACAGCCCCCTGCATAGGAGACTGTGGGGAAAAGCGCTTTGAAAAAGTGTGTTGACACATGCACCATTGGCCAATACGCAGTGCAGCAACAGGCCGTCAAAGTGTTTAGAACGCTTAGTTGAGCCTGTTTACATCCCCCTGCATAGAAGACTGTGGGGAAAAGCGCTTTGAAAAAGTGTGTTGACACATGCACCATTGGCCAATACGCAGTGCAGCAACAGGCCGTCAAAGTGTTTAGAACGCTTAGTTGAGCCTGTTTACAGCCCCTTGCATAGGAGACTGTGGGGAAAAGCGCTTTGAAAAAGTGTGTTGACACATGCACCATTGGCCAATACGCAGTGCAGCAACAGGCCGTCAAAGTGTTTAGAACGCTTATTTGAGCCTGTTTACAGCCCCCTGCGTCGGAGACTGTGGGGAAAAGCGCTTTGAAAAAGTGTGTTGACACATGCACCATTGGCCAATACGCAGTGCAGCAACAGGCCGTCAAAGTGTTTAGAACGCTTAGTTGAGCCTGTTTACAGCCCCCTGCATAGGAGACTGTGGGGAAAAGCGCTTTGAAAAAGTGTGTTGACACATGCACCATTGGCCAATACGCAGTGCAGCAACAGGCCTGAAAAGTGTTTAGAACGCTTAGTTGAGCCTGTTTACAGCCCCCTGCATAGGAGACTGTGGGGGAAAGCGCTTTGAAAAAGTGTGTTGACACATGCACCATTGGCCAATACGCAGTGCAGCAACAGGCCGTCAAAGTGTTTAGAACGCTTAGTTGAGCCTGTTTACAGCCCCCTGCATAGGAGACTATGGGGAAAAGCACTTTGAAAAAGTCTGTTGACACATGCACCATTGGCCAATACGCAGTGCAGCAACAGGCCGTCAAAGTGTTTAGAACGCTTAGTTGAGCCTGTTTACAGCCCCCTGCATAGGAGACTGTGGGGAAAAGCGCTTTGAAAAAGTGTGTTGACACATGCACCATTGGCCAATACGCAGTGCAGCAACAGGCCGTCAAAGTGTTTAGAACGCTTAGTTGAGCCTGTTTACATCCCCCTGCATAGAAGACTGTGGGGAAAAGCGCTTTGAAAAAGTGTGTTGACACATGCACCATTGGCCAATACGCAGTGCAGCAACAGGCCGTCAAAGTGTTTAGAACGCTTAGTTGAGCCTGTTTACAGCCCCTTGCATAGGAGACTGTGGGGGAAAGCGCTTTGAAAAAGTGTGTTGACACATGCACCATTGGCCAAAACGCAGTGCAGCAACAGGCCTGAAAAGTGTTTAGAACGCTTAGTTGAGCCTGTTTACATCCCCCTGCCTAGAAGACTGTGGGGAAAAGCGCTTTGAAAAAGTGTGTTGACACATGCACCATTGGCCAATACGCAGTGCAGCAACAGGCCGTCAAAGTGTTTAGAACGCTTAGTTGAGCCTGTTTACAGCCCCCTGCATAGGAGACTATGGGGAAAAGCACTTTGAAAAAGTCTGTTGACACATGCACCATTGGCCAATACGCAGTGCAGCAACAGGCCGTCAAAGTGTTTAGAACGCTTAGTTGAGCCTGTTTACAGCCCCCTGCATAGGAGACTGTGGGGAAAAGCGCTTTGAAAAAGTGTGTTGACACATGCACCATTGGCCAATACGCAGTGCAGCAACAGGCCGTCAAAGTGTTTAGAACGCTTAGTTGAGCCTGTTTACATCCCCCTGCATAGAAGACTGTGGGGAAAAGCGCTTTGAAAAAGTGTGTTGACACATGCACCATTGGCCAATACGCAGTGCAGCAACAGGCCGTCAAAGTGTTTAGAACGCTTAGTTGAGCCTGTTTACAGCCCCTTGCATAGGAGACTGTGGGGAAAAGCGCTTTGAAAAAGTGTGTTGACACATGCACCATTGGCCAATACGCAGTGCAGCAACAGGCCGTCAAAGTGTTTAGAACGCTTATTTGAGCCTGTTTACAGCCCCCTGCGTCGGAGACTGTGGGGAAAAGCGCTTTGAAAAAGTGTGTTGACACATGCACCATTGGCCAATACGCAGTGCAGCAACAGGCCGTCAAAGTGTTAAGAACGCTTAGTTGAGCCTGTTTACAGCCCCCTGCATAGGAGACTGTGGGGAAAAGCGCTTTGAAAAAGTGTGTTGACACATGCACCATTGGCCAATACGCAGTGCAGCAACAGGCCTGAAAAGTGTTTAGAACGCTTAGTTGAGCCTGTTTACAGCCCCCTGCATAGGAGACTGTGGGGGAAAGCGCTTTGAAAAAGTGTGTTGACACATGCACCATTGGCCAATACGCAGTGCAGCAACAGGCCGTCAAAGTGTTTAGAACGCTTAGTTGAGCCTGTTTACAGCCCCCTGCATAGGAGACTATGGGGAAAAGCACTTTGAAAAAGTCTGTTGACACATGCACCATTGGCCAATACGCAGTGTAGCAACAGGCCGTCAAAGTGTTTAGAACGCTTAGTTGAGCCTGTTTACAGCCCCCTGCATAGGAGACTGTGGGGAAAAGCGCTTTGAAAAAGTGTGTTGACACATGCACCATTGGCCAATACGCAGTGCAGCAACAGGCCGTCAAAGTGTTTAGAACGCTTAGTTGAGCCTGTTTACATCCCCCTGCATAGAAGACTGTGGGGAAAAGCGCTTTGAAAAAGTGTGTTGACACATGCACCATTGGCCAATACGCAGTGCAGCAACAGGCCGTCAAAGTGTTTAGAACGCTTAGTTGAGCCTGTTTACAGCCCCTTGCATAGGAGACTGTGGGGAAAAGCGCTTTGAAAACGTGTGTTGACACATGCACCATTGGCCAATACGCAGTGCAGCAACAGGCCGTCAAAGTGTTTAGAACGCTTATTTGAGCCTGTTTACAGCCCCCTGCGTCGGAGACTGTGGGGAAAAGCGCTTTGAAAAAGTGTGTTGACACATGCACCATTGGCCAATACGCAGTGCAGCAACAGGCCGTCAAAGTGTTTAGAACGCTTAGTTGAGCCTGTTTACAGCCCCCTGCATAGGAGACTGTGGGGAAAAGCGCTTTGAAAAAGTGTGTTGACACATGCACCATTGGCCAATACGCAGTGCAGCAACAGGCCTGAAAAGTGTTTAGAACGCTTAGTTGAGCCTGTTTACAGCCCCCTGCATAGGAGACTGTGGGGAAAAGCGCTTTGAAAAAGTGTGTTGACACATGCACCATTGGCCAATACGCAGTGCAGCAACAGGCCGTCAAAGTGTTTAGAATGCTTAGTTGAGCCTGTTTACAGCCCCCTGCATAGGAGACTGTGGGGGAAAGCGCTTTGAAAAAGTGTGTTGACACATGCACCATTGGCCTATACGCAGTGCAGCAACAGGCCGTCAAAGTGTTTAGAACGCTTAGTTGAGCCTGTTTCCAGCCCCCTGCATAGGAGACTGTGGGGAAAAGCGCTTTGAAAAAGTGTGTTGACACATGCACCATTGGCCAATACGCAGTGCAGCAACAGGCCGTCAAAGTGTTTAGAACGCTTAGTTGAGCCTGTATACAGCCCCCTGCATAGGAGACTGTGGGGGAAAGCGCTTTGAAAAAGTGTGTTGACACATGCACCATTGGCCAATACGCAGTGCAGCAACAGGCCGTCAAAGTGTTTAGAACGCTTAGTTGAGCCTGTTTACAGCCCCCTGCATAGGAGACTATGGGGAAAAGCGCGTTGAAAAAGTCTGTTGACACATGCACCATTGGCCAATACGCAGTGCAGCAACAGGCCGTCAAAGTGTTTAGAACGCTTAGTTGAGCCTGTTTACAGCCCCCTGCATAGGAGACTGTGGGGGTGAAGCGCTTTGAAAAAGTGTGTTGACACATGCACCATTGGCCAATACGCAGTGCAGCAACAGGCCGTCAAAGTGTTTAGAACGCTTAGTTGAGCCTGTTTACAGCCCCTTGCATAGGAGACTGTGGGGAAAAGCGCTTTGAAAAAGTGTGTTGACACATGCACCATTGGCCAATACGCAGTGCACCAACAGGCCGTCAAAGTGTTTAGAACGCTTAGTTGAGCCTGTTTACAGCCCCCTGCATAGGAGACTGTGGGGAAAAGCGCTTTGAAAAAGTGTGTTGACACATGCACCATTGGCCAATACGCAGTGCAGCAACAGGCCGTCAAAGTGTTTAGAACGCTTAGTTGAGCCTGTTTACAGCCCTCTGCAAAGGAGACTGTGGGGTGAAGCGCTTTGAAAAAGTGTGTTGACACATGCACCATTGGCCAATACGCAGTGCAGCAACAGGCCTGAAAAGTGTTTAGAACGCTTAGTTGAGCCCGTTTACATCCCCCTGCATAGAAGACTGTGGGGAAAAGCGCTTTGAAAAAGTGTGTTGACACATGCACCATTGGCCAATACGCAGTGCAGCAAAAGGGCGTCAAAGTGTTTAGAACGCTTAGTTGAGCCTGTTTACAGCCCCCTGCATAGGAGACTGTGGGGGAAAGCGCTTAGAAAAAGTGTGTTGACACATGCACCATTGGCCAATACGCAGTGCAGCAACAGGCTTGAAAAGTGTTTAGAACGCTTAGTTGAGCCTGTTTACAGCCCCCTGCATAGGAGACTGTGGGGGAAAGCGCTTTGAAAAAGTGTGTTACCACATGCACCATTGGCCAATATGCAGTGCAGCAACAGGCCGTCAAAGTGTTTAGAACGCTTAGTTGAGCCTGTTTACAGCCCCCTGCATAGGAGACTGTGGGGAAAAGCGCTTTGAAAAAGTGTGTTGACACATGCACCATTGGCCAATACGCAGTGCAGCAAAAGGGCGTCAAAGTGTTTAGAACGCTTAGTTGAGCCTGTTTACAGCCCCCTGCATAGGAGACTGTGGGGGAAAGCGCTTTGAAAAAGTGTGTTGACACATGCACCATTGGCCAATACGCAGTGCAGCAACAGGGATGAAAAGTGTTTAGAACGCTTAGTTGAGCCTGTTTACAGCCCCCTGCATAGGAGACTGTGGGGAAAAGCGCTTTGAAAAAGTGTGTTGACACATGCACCATTGGCCAATACGCAGTGCAGCAACAGGCCGTCAAAGTGTTTAGAACGCTTAGTTGAGCCTGTTTACAGCCCCCTGCATAGGAGACTGTGGGGAAAAGCGTTTACAGCCCCCTGCATAGGAGACTGTGGGGAAAAGCGCTTTGAAAAAGTGTGTTGACACATGCACCATTGGCCACTACGCAGTGCAGCAACAGGCCGTCAAAGTGTTTAGAACGCTTAGTTGAGCCTGTTTACAGCCCCCTGCATAGGAGACTGTGGGGAAAAGCGCTTTGAAAAAGTGTGTTGACACATGCACCATTGGCCACGACACAGTGCAGCAACAGGCCGTCAAAGTGTTTAGAACGCTTAGTTGAGCCTGTTTACAGCCCCCTGCATAGGAGACTGTGGGGAAAAGCGCTTTGAAAAAGTGTGTTGACACATGCACCATTGGCCAATACGCAGTGTAGCAACAGGCCGTCAAAGTGTTTAGAATGCTTAGTTGAGCCCGTTTACAGCCCTCTGCATAGGAGACTGTGGGGAAAAGCGCTTTGAAAAAGTGTGTTGACACATGCACCATTGGCCAATACGCAGTGCAGCAACAGGCCTGAAAAGTGTTTAGAACGCTTAGTTGAGCCTGTTTACAGCCCCCTGCATAGGAGACTGTGGGGAAAAGCGCTTTGAAAAAGTGTGTTGACACATGCACCATTGGCCAATACGCAGTGCAGCAACAGGCCGTCAAAGTGTTTAGAACGCTTAGTTGAGCCTGTTTACAGCCCCCTGCATAGGAGACTGTGGGGAAAAGCGCTTTGAAAAAGTGTGTTGACACATGCACCATTGGCCAATACGCAGTGCAGCAACAGGCCGTCAAAGTGTTTAGAACGCTTAGTTGAGCCTGTTTACAGCCCCCTGCATAGGAGACTGTGGGGAAAAGCGCTTTGAAAAAGTGTGTTGACACATGCACCATTGGCCAATACGCATTACAGCAACAGGTCGTCAAAGTGTATAGAACGCTTAGTTGAGCCTGTTTACATCCCCCTGCATAGGAGACTGTGGGGTGAAGCGCTTTGAAATAGTGTGTTGACACATGCACCATTGGCCAATACGCAGTGCAGCAACAGGCCTGAAAAGTGTTTAGAACGCTTAGTTGAGCCTGTTTACAGCCCCCTGCATAGAAGACTGTGGGGAAAAGCGCTTTGAAAAAGTGTGTTGACACATGCACCATTGGCCAATACGCAGTGCAGCAACAGGCCGTCAAAGTGTTTAGAACGCTTAGTTGAGCCTGTTTACAGCCCCCTGCATAGGAGACTGTGGGGAAAAGCGCTTTGAAAAAGTGTGTTGACACATGCACCATTGGCAAATACGCAGTGCAGCAACAGGCCGTCAAAGTGTTTAGAATGCTTAGTTGAGCCTGTTTACAGCCCCCTGCATAGGAGACTGTGGGGGAAAGCACTTTGAAAAAGTGTGTTGACACATGCACCATTGGCCAATACGCAGTGCAGCAACAGGCCGTCAAAGTGTTTAGAACGCTTAGTTGAGCCTGTTTCCAGCCCCCTGCATAGGAGACTGTGGGGTGAAGCGCTTTGAAAAAGTGTGTTGACACATGCACCATTGGCCAATACGCAGTGCAGCAACAGGCCTGAAAAGTGTTTAGAACGCTTAGTTGAGCCTGTTTACAGCCCCCTGCATAGGAGACTGTGGGGAAAAGCGCTTAGAAAAAGTGTGTTGACACATGCACCATTGGCCAATACGCAGTGCAGCAACAGGCCGTCAAAGTGTTTAGAACGCTTAGTTGAGCCTGTTTACTGCCCCCTGCATAGGAGACTGTGGGGAAAAGCGCTTTGAAAAAGTGTGTTGACACATGCACCATTGGCCAATACGCAGTGCAGCAACAGGCCTGAAAAGTGTTTAGAACGCTTAGTTGAGCCTGTTTACAGCCCCCTGCATAGGAGACTGTGGGGAAAAGCGCTTTGAAAAAGTGTGTTGACACATGCACCATTGGCCAATACGCAGTATAGCAACAGGCCTGAAAAGTGTTTAGAACGCTTAGTTGAGCCTGTTTACAGCCCCCTGCATAGGAGACTGTGGGGAAAAGCGCTTTGAAAAAGTGTGTTGACACATGCACCATTGGCCAATACGCAGTGCAGCAACAGGCCGTCAAAGTGTTTAGAACGCTTAGTTGAGCCTGTTTACAGCCCCCTGCATAGGAGACTGTGGGGAAAAGTGCTTTGAAAAAGTGTGTTGACACATGCACCATTGGCCAATACGCAGTGCAGCAACAGGCCGTCAAAGTGTTTAGAACACTTAGTTGAGCCTGTTTACATCCCACTGCATAGGAGACTGTGGGGTGAAGCGCTTTGAAAAAGTGTGTTGACACATGCACCATTGGCCAATACGCAGTGCAGCAACAGGCCGTCAAAGTGTTTAGAACGCTTAGATGAGCCTGTTTACAGCCCCCTGCATAGGAGACTGTGGGGAAAAGCGCTTTGAAAAAGTGTGTTGACACATGCACCATTGGCCAATACGCAGTGCAGCAAAAGGGCGTCAAAGTGTTTAGAACGCTTAGTTGAGCCTGTTGACAGCCCCCTGCATTGGAGACTGTGGGGAAAAGCGCTTTGAAAAAGTGTGTTGACACATGCACCATTGGCCAATACGCAGTGCAGCAAAAGGCCGTCAAAGTGTTTAGAACGCTTATTTGAGCCTGTTTACAGCCCCCTGCATAGGAGACTGTGGGGAAAAGCGCTTTGAAAAAGTCTGTTGACACATGCACCATTGGCCAATACGCAGTGCAGCAACAGGCCGTCAAAGTGTTTAGAACGCTTAGTTGAGCCTGTTTACAGCCCCCTGCATAGGAGACTGTGGGGAAAAGCGCTTTGAAAAAGTGTGTTGACACATGCACCATTGGCCAATACGCAGTGCAGCAACAGGCCTGAAAAGTGTTTAGAACGCTTAGTTGAGCCTGTTTACAGCCCTCTGCATAGGAGACTGTGGGGTGAAGCGCTTTGAAAAAGTGTGTTGACACATGCACCATTGGCCAATACGCAGTGCAGCAACAGGCCTGAAAAGTGTTTAGAACGCTTAGTTGAGCCTGTTTACATCCCCCTGCATAGAAGACTGTGGGGAAAAGCGCTTTGAAAAAGTGTGTTGACACATGCACCATTGGCCAATACGCAGTGCAGCAAAAGGGCGTAAAAGTGTTGAGAACGCTTAGTTGAGCCTGTTTACAGCCCCCTGCATAGGAGACTGTGGGGGAAAGCGCTTTGAAAAAGTGTGTTGACACATGCACCATTGGCCAATACGCAGTGCAGCAACAGGCCGTCAAAGTGTTTAGAACGCTTAGTTGAGCCTGTTTACAGCCCCCTGCATAGGAGACTGTGGGGGAAAGCGCTTTGAAAAAGTGTGTTACCACATGCACCATTGGCCAATATGCAGTGCAGCAACAGGCCGTCAAAGTGTTTAGAACGCTTAGTTGAGCCTGTTTACAGCCCCCTGCATCGGAGACTGTGGGGAAAAGCGCTTAGAAAAAGTGTGTTGACACATGCACCATTGGCCAATACGCAGTGCAGCAACAGGCCTGAAAAGTGTTTAGAACGCTTATTTGAGCCTGTTTACAGCCCCCTGCATAGGAGACTGTGGGGAAAAGCGCTTTGAAAAAGTGTGTTGACACATGCACCATTGGCCAATACGCAGTGCACCAACAGGCCGTCAAAGTGTTTAGAACGCTTAGTTGAGCCCGTTTACAGCCCCCTGCATAGGAGACTGTGGGGAAAAGCGCTTTGAAAAAGTGTGTTGACACATGCACCATTGGCCAATACGCAGTGCAGCAACAGGCCGTCAAAGTGTTTAGAACGCTTAGTTGAGCCTGTTTACAGCCCTCTGCAAAGGAGACTGTGGGGTGAAGCGCTTTGAAAAAGTGTGTTGACACATGCACCATTGGCCAATACGCAGTGCAGCAACAGGCCTGAAAAGTGTTTAGAACGCTTAGTTGAGCCCGTTTACATCCCCCTGCATAGAAGACTGTGGGGAAAAGCGCTTTGAAAAAGTGTGTTGACACATGCACCATTGGCCAATACGCAGTGCAGCAAAAGGGCGTCAAAGTGTTTAGAACGCTTAGTTGAGCCTGTTTACAGCCCCCTGCATAGGAGACTGTGGGGGAAAGCGCTTAGAAAAAGTGTGTTGACACATGCACCATTGGCCAATACGCAGTGCAGCAACAGGCTTGAAAAGTGTTTAGAACGCTTAGTTGAGCCTGTTTACAGCCCCCTGCATAGGAGACTGTGGGGGAAAGCGCTTTGAAAAAGTGTGTTACCACATGCACCATTGGCCAATATGCAGTGCAGCAACAGGCCGTCAAAGTGTTTAGAACGCTTAGTTGAGCCTGTTTACAGCCCCCTGCATAGGAGACTGTGGGGAAAAGCGCTTTGAAAAAGTGTGTTGACACATGCACCATTGGCCAATACGCAGTGCAGCAAAAGGGCGTCAAAGTGTTTAGAACGCTTAGTTGAGCCTGTTTACAGCCCCCTGCATAGGAGACTGTGGGGGAAAGCGCTTTGAAAAAGTGTGTTGACACATGCACCATTGGCCAATACGCAGTGCAGCAACAGGGATGAAAAGTGTTTAGAACGCTTAGTTGAGCCTGTTTACAGCCCCCTGCATAGGAGACTGTGGGGAAAAGCGCTTTGAAAAAGTGTGTTGACACATGCACCATTGGCCAATACGCAGTGCAGCAACAGGCCGTCAAAGTGTTTAGAACGCTTAGTTGAGCCTGTTTACAGCCCCCTGCATAGGAGACTGTGGGGAAAAGCGTTTACAGCCCCCTGCATAGGAGACTGTGGGGAAAAGCGCTTTGAAAAAGTGTGTTGACACATGCACCATTGGCCACTACGCAGTGCAGCAACAGGCCGTCAAAGTGTTTAGAACGCTTAGTTGAGCCTGTTTACAGCCCCCTGCATAGGAGACTGTGGGGAAAAGCGCTTTGAAAAAGTGTGTTGACACATGCACCATTGGCCACGACACAGTGCAGCAACAGGCCGTCAAAGTGTTTAGAACGCTTAGTTGAGCCTGTTTACAGCCCCCTGCATAGGAGACTGTGGGGAAAAGCGCTTTGAAAAAGTGTGTTGACACATGCACCATTGGCCAATACGCAGTGTAGCAACAGGCCGTCAAAGTGTTTAGAATGCTTAGTTGAGTCCGTTTACAGCCCTCTGCATAGGAGACTGTGGGGAAAAGCGCTTTGAAAAAGTGTGTTGACACATGCACCATTGGCCAATACGCAGTGCAGCAACAGGCCGTCAAAGTGTTTAGAACGCTTAGTTGAGCCTGTTTACAGCCCCCTGCATAGGAGACTGTGGGGAAAAGCGTTTACAGCCCCCTGCATAGGAGACTGTGGGGAAAAGCGCTTTGAAAAAGTGTGTTGACACATGCACCATTGGCCACTACGCAGTGCAGCAACAGGCCGTCAAAGTGTTTAGAACGCTTAGTTGAGCCTGTTTACAGCCCCCTGCATAGGAGACTGTGGGGAAAAGCGCTTTGAAAAAGTGTGTTGACACATGCACCATTGGCCACGACACAGTGCAGCAACAGGCCGTCAAAGTGTTTAGAACGCTTAGTTGAGCCTGTTTACAGCCCCCTGCATAGGAGACTGTGGGGAAAAGCGCTTTGAAAAAGTGTGTTGACACATGCACCATTGGCCAATACGCAGTGTAGCAACAGGCCGTCAAAGTGTTTAGAATGCTTAGTTGAGTCCGTTTACAGCCCTCTGCATAGGAGACTGTGGGGAAAAGCGCTTTGAAAAAGTGTGTTGACACATGCACCATTGGCCAATACGCAGTGCAGCAACAGGCCGTCAAAGTGTTTAGAACGCTTAGTTGAGCCTGTTTACAGCCCCCTGCATAGGAGACTGTGGGGAAAAGCGCTTTGAAAAAGTGTGTTGACACATGCACCATTGGCCAATACGCAGTGCAGCAACAGGCCGTCAAAGTGTTTAGAACGCTTAGTTGAGCCTGTTTACAGCCCCCTGCATAGGAGACTGTGGGGAAAAGCGCTTTGAAAAAGTGTGTTGACACATGCACCATTGGCCAATACGCAGTGCAGCAACAGGCCGTCAAAGTGTTTAGAACGCTTAGTTGAGCCTGTTTACAGCCCCCTGCATAGGAGACTGTGGGGAAAAGCGCTTTGAAAAAGTGTGTTGACACATGCACCATTGGCCAATACGCATTACAGCAACAGGTCGTCAAAGTGTATAGAACGCTTAGTTGAGCCTGTTTACAGCCCCCTGCATAGGAGACTGTGGGGAAAAGCGCTTTGAAAAAGTGTGTTGACACATGCACCATTGGCCAAAACGCAGTGCAGCAACAGGCCTGAAAATTGTTTAGAACGCTTGGTTGAGCCTGCTTACAGCCCCCTGCATAGAAGACTGTGGGGAAAAGTGCTTTGAAAAAGTGTGTTGACACATGCACCATTGGCCAATACGCAGTGCAGCAACACGCCTGAAAAGTGTTTAGAACGCGTAGTTGAGCCTGTTTACAGCCCCCTGCATAGGAGACTGTGGGGAAAAGCGCTTTGAAAAAGTGTGTTGACACATGCACGATTGGCCAATATGAATTACAGCAACAGGCCGTCAAAGTGTTTAGAACGCTTAGTTGAGCCTGTTTACAGCCCCCTGCATAGGAGACTATGGGGAAAAGCGCTTTGAAAAAGTGTGTTGACACATGCACCATTGGCCAATACGCAGTGCAGCAACAGGCTTGAAAAGTGTTTAGAACGCTTAGTTGAGCCTGTTTACAGCCCCCTGCATAGGAGACTGTGGGGAAAAGCGCTTTGAAAAAGTGTGTTGACACATGCACCATTGGCCAATACGCAGTGCAGCAACAGGCCGTCAAAGTGTTTAGAACGCTTAGTTGAGCCTGTTTACAGCCCCCTGCATAGGAGACTGTGGGGAAAAGCGCTTTGAAAAAGTGTGTTGACACATGCACCATTGGCCAATACGCATTACAGCAACAGGTCGTCAAAGTGTATAGAACGCTTAGTTGAGCCTGTTTACAGCCCCCTGCATAGGAGACTGTGGGGAAAAGCGCTTTGAAAAAGTGTGTTGACACATGCACCATTGGCCAAAACGCAGTGCAGCAACAGGCCTGAAAATTGTTTAGAACGCTTGGTTGAGCCTGCTTACAGCCCCCTGCATAGAAGACTGTGGGGAAAAGCGCTTTGAAAAAGTGTGTTGACACATGCACCATTGGCCAATACGCAGTGCAGCAACACGCCTGAAAAGTGTTTAGAACGCGTAGTTGAGCCTGTTTACAGCCCCCTGCATAGGAGACTGTGGGGAAAAGCGCTTTGAAAAAGTGTGTTGACACATGCACCATTGGCCAATATGAATTACAGCAACAGGCCGTCAAAGTGTTTAGAACGCTTAGTTGAGCCTGTTTACAGCCCCCTGCATTGGAGACTGTGGGGAAAAGCGCTTTGAAAAAGTGTGTTGACACATGCACCATTGGCCAATACGCAGTGCAGCAACAGGCCTGAAAAGTGTTTAGAATGCTTAGTTGAGCCTGTTTACAGCCCCCTGCACAGGAGACTGTGGGGAAAAGCGCTTTGAAAAAGTGTGTTGACACATGCACCATTGGCCAATACGCAGTGCAGCAACAGGCCTGAAAAGTGTTTAGAACGCTTAGTTGAGCCTGTTTACAGCCCCCTGCATAGGAGACTGTGGGGAAAAGCGCTTTGAAAAAGTGTGTTGACACATGCACCATTGGCAAATACGCAGTAAAGCAACAGGCCTGAAAAGTGTTTAGAACGCTTAGTTGAGCCTGTTTACAGCCCCCTGCATAGGAGACTGTGGGGAAAAGCGCTTTGAAAAAGTGTGTTGACACATGCACCATTGGCCAATACGCAGTGCAGCAACAGGCCGTCAAAGTGTTTAGAACGCTTAGTTGAGCCTGTTTACAGCCCCCTGCATAGGAGACTGTGGGGAAAAGTGCTTTGAAAAAGTGTGTTGACACATGCACCATTGGCCAATACGCAGTGCAGCAACAGGCCGTCAAAGTGTTTAGAACACTTAGTTGAGCCTGTTTACATCCCCCTGCATAGGAGACTGTGGGGTGAAGCGCTTTGAAATAGTGTGTTGACACATGCACCATTGGCCAATACGCAGTGCAGCAACAGGCCTGAAAAGTGTTTAGAACGCTTGGTTGAGCCTGTTTACAGCCCCCTGCATAGAAGACTGTGGGGAAAAGCGCTTTGAAAAAGTGTGTTGACACATGCACCATTGGCCAATACGCAGTGCAGCAAAAGGGCGTCAAAGTGTTTAGAACGCTTAGTTGAGCCTGTTTACAGCCCCCTGCATAGGAGACTGTGGGGAAAAGCGCTTTGAAAAAGTGTGTTGACACATGCACCATTGGCCAATACGCAGTGCAGCAACAGGCCGTCAAAGTGTTTAGAACGCTTAGTTGAGCCTGTTTACAGCCCCCTGCATAGGAGACTATGGGGAAAAGCGCTTTGAAAAAGTGTGTTGACACATGCACCATTGGCCAATACGCAGTGCAGCAACAGGCTTGAAAAGTGTTTAGAACGCTTAGTTGAGCCTGTTTACAGCCCCCTGCATAGGAGACTGTGGGGAAAAGCGCTTTGAAAAAGTGTGTTGACACATGCACCATTGGCCAATACGCAGTGCAGCAACAGGCCTGAAAAGTGTTTAGAACGCTTAGTTGAGCCTGTTTACAGCCCCCTGCATAGGAGACTGTGGGGAAAAGCGCTTTGAAAAAGTGTGTTGACACATGCACCATTGGCCAATACGCATTACAGCAACAGGTCGTCAAAGTGTATAGAACGCTTAGTTGAGCCTGTTTACAGCCCCCTGCATAGGAGACTGTGGGGAAAAGCGCTTTGAAAAAGTGTGTTGACACATGCACCATTGGCCAAAACGCAGTGCAGCAACAGGCCTGAAAATTGTTTAGAACGCTTGGTTGAGCCTGCTTACAGCCCCCTGCATAGAAGACTGTGGGGAAAAGCGCTTTGAAAAAGTGTGTTGACACATGCACCATTGGCCAATACGCAGTGCAGCAACACGCCTGAAAAGTGTTTAGAACGCGTAGTTGAGCCTGTTTACAGCCCCCTGCATAGGAGACTGTGGGGAAAAGCGCTTTGAAAAAGTGTGTTGACACATGCACGATTGGCCAATATGAATTACAGCAACAGGCCGTCAAAGTGTTTAGAACGCTTAGTTGAGCCTGTTTACAGCCCCCTGCATAGGAGACTGTGGGGAAAAGCGCTTTGAAAAAGTGTGTTGACACATGCACCATTGGCCAATACGCAGTGCAGCAAAAGGGCGTCAAAGTGTTTAGAACGCTTACTTGAGCCTGTTTACAGCCCCCTGCATTGGAGACTGTGGGGAAAAGCGCTTTGAAAAAGTGTGTTGACACATGCACCATTGGCCAATACGCAGTGCAGCAACAGGCCTGAAAAGTGTTTAGAACGCTTAGTTGAGCCTGTTTACAGCCCCCTGCATAGGAGACTGTGGGGAAAAGCGCTTTGATAAAGTGTGTTGACACATGCACCATTGGCCAATACGCAGTAAAGCAACAGGCCTGAAAAGTGTTTAGAACGCTTAGTTGAGCCTGTTTACAGCCCCCTGCATAGGAGACTGTGGGGAAAAGCGCTTTGAAAAAGTGTGTTGACACATGCACCATTAGCCAATACGCAGTGCAGCAACAGGCCGTCAAAGTGTTTAGAACGCTTAGTTGAGCCTGTTTACAGCCCCCTGCATAGGAGACTGTGGGGAAAAGTGCTTTGAAAAAGTGTGTTGACACATGCACCATTGGCCAATACGCAGTGCAGCAACAGGCCGTCAAAGTGTTTAGAACACTTAGTTGAGCCTGTTTACATCCCCCTGCATAGGAGACTGTGGGGTGAAGCGCTTTGAAATAGTGTGTTGACACATGCACCATTGGCCAATACGCAGTGCAGCAACAGGCCTGAAAAGTGTTTAGAACGCTTAGTTGAGCCTGTTTACAGCCCCCTGCATAGAAGACTGTGGGGAAAAGCGCTTTGAAAAAGTGTGTTGACACATGCACCATTGGCCAATACGCAGTGCAGCAAAAGGGCGTCAAAGTGTTTAGAACGCTTAGTTGAGCCTGTTTACAGCCCCCTGCATAGGAGACTGTGGGGAAAAGCGCTTTGAAAAAGTGTGTTGACACATGCACCATTGGCCAATACGCAGTGCAGCAACAGGCCGTCAAAGTGTTTAGAACGCTTAGTTGAGCCTGTTTACAGCCCCCTGCATAGGAGACTATGGGGAAAAGCGCTTTGAAAAAGTGTGTTGACACATGCACCATTGGCCAATACGCAGTGCAGCAACAGGCTTGAAAAGTGTTTAGAACGCTTAGTTGAGCCTGTTTACAGCCCCCTGCATAGGAGACTGTGGGGGAAAGCGCTTTGAAAAAGTCTGTTGACACATGCACCATTGGCCAAAACGCAGTGCAGCAACAGGCCTGAAAAGTGTTTAGAACGCTTAGTTGAGCCTGTTTACATCCCCCTGCATAGAAGACTGTGGGGAAAAGCGCTTTGAAAAAGTGTGTTGACACATGCACCATTGGCCAATACGCAGTGCAGCAAAAGGGCGTCAAAGTGTTTAGAACGCTTAGTTGAGCCTGTTTACAGCCCCTTGCACAGGAGACTGTGGGGAAAAGCGCTTTGAAAAAGTGTGTTGACACATGCACCATTGGCCAATACGCAGTAAAGCAACAGGCCTGAAAAGTGTTTAGAACGCTTAGTTGAGCCTGTTTACAGCCCCCTGCATAGGAGACTGTGGGGAAAAGCGCTTTGAAAAAGTGTGTTGACACATGCACCATTGGCCAATACGCAGTGCAGCAACAGGCCGTCAAAGTGTTTAGAACGCTTAGTTGAGCCTGTTTACAGCCCCCTGCATAGGAGACTGTGGGGAAAAGCGCTTTGAAAAAGTGTGTTGACACATGCACCATTGGCCAATACGCAGTGCAGCAACAGGCCGTCAAAGTGTTTAGAACGCTTAGTTGAGCCTGTTTACAGCCCCCTGCATAGGAGACTGTGGGGAAAAGCGCTTTGAAAAAGTGTGTTGACACATGCACCATTGGCCAATACGCATTACAGCAACAGGTCGTCAAAGTGTATAGAACGCTTAGTTGAGCCTGTTTACAGCCCCCTGCATAGGAGACTGTGGGGAAAAGCGCTTTGAAAAAGTGTGTTGACACATGCACCATTGGCCAAAACGCAGTGCAGCAACAGGCCTGAAAATTGTTTAGAACGCTTGGTTGAGCCTGCTTACAGCCCCCTGCATAGAAGACTGTGGGGAAAAGCGCTTTGAAAAAGTGTGTTGACACATGCACCATTGGCCAATACGCAGTGCAGCAACACGCCTGAAAAGTGTTTAGAACGCGTAGTTGAGCCTGTTTACAGCCCCCTGCATAGGAGACTGTGGGGAAAAGCGCTTTGAAAAAGTGTGTTGACACATGCACGATTGGCCAATATGAATTACAGCAACAGGCCGTCAAAGTGTTTAGAACGCTTAGTTGAGCCTGTTTACAGCCCCCTGCATAGGAGACTGTGGGGAAAAGCGCTTTGAAAAAGTGTGTTGACACATGCACCATTGGCCAATACGCAGTGCAGCAAAAGGGCGTCAAAGTGTTTAGAACGCTTACTTGAGCCTGTTTACAGCCCCCTGCATTGGAGACTGTGGGGAAAAGCGCTTTGAAAAAGTGTGTTGACACATGCACCATTGGCCAATACGCAGTGCAGCAACAGGCCTGAAAAGTGTTTAGAATGCTTAGTTGAGCCTGTTTACAGCCCCCTGCACAGGAGACTGTGGGGAAAAGCGCTTTGAAAAAGTGTGTTGACACATGCACCATTGGCCAATACGCAGTAAAGCAACAGGCCTGAAAAGTGTTTAGAACGCTTAGTTGAGCCTGTTTACAGCCCCCTGCATAGGAGACTGTGGGGAAAAGCGCTTTGAAAAAGTGTGTTGACACATGCACCATTGGCCAATACGCAGTGCAGCAACAGGCCGTCAAAGTGTTTAGAACGCTTAGTTGAGCCTGTTTACAGCCCCCTGCATAGGAGACTGTGGGGAAAAGTGCTTTGAAAAAGTGTGTTGACACATGCACCATTGGCCAATACGCAGTGCAGCAACAGGCCGTCAAAGTGTTTAGAACACTTAGTTGAGCCTGTTTACATCCCCCTGCATAGGAGACTGTGGGGTGAAGCGCTTTGAAATAGTGTGTTGACACATGCACCATTGGCCAATACGCAGTGCAGCAACAGGCCTGAAAAGTGTTTAGAACGCTTAGTTGAGCCTGTTTACAGCCCCCTGCATAGAAGACTGTGGGGAAAAGCGCTTTGAAAAAGTGTGTTGACACATGCACCATTGGCCAATACGCAGTGCAGCAAAAGGGCGTCAAAGTGTTTAGAACGCTTAGTTGAGCCTGTTTACAGCCCCCTGCATAGGAGACTGTGGGGAAAAGCGCTTTGAAAAAGTGTGTTGACACATGCACCATTGGCCAATACGCAGTGCAGCAACAGGCCGTCAAAGTGTTTAGAACGCTTAGTTGAGCCTGCTTACAGCCCCCTGCATAGAAGACTGTGGGGAAAAGCGCTTTGAAAAAGTGTGTTGACACATGCACCATTGGCCAATACGCAGTGCAGCAACACGCCTGAAAAGTGTTTAGAACGCGTAGTTGAGCCTGTTTACAGCCCCCTGCATAGGAGACTGTGGGGAAAAGCGCTTTGAAAAAGTGTGTTGACACATGCACGATTGGCCAATATGAATTACAGCAACAGGCCGTCAAAGTGTTTAGAACGCTTAGTTGAGCCTGTTTACAGCCCCCTGCATAGGAGACTGTGGGGAAAAGCGCTTTGAAAAAGTGTGTTGACACATGCACCATTGGCCAATACGCAGTGCAGCAAAAGGGCGTCAAAGTGTTTAGAACGCTTACTTGAGCCTGTTTACAGCCCCCTGCATTGGAGACTGTGGGGAAAAGCGCTTTGAAAAAGTGTGTTGACACATGCACCATTGGCCAATACGCAGTGCAGCAACAGGCCTGAAAAGTGTTTAGAATGCTTAGTTGAGCCTGTTTACAGCCCCCTGCACAGGAGACTGTGGGGAAAAGCGCTTTGAAAAAGTGTGTTGACACATGCACCATTGGCCAATACGCAGTGCAGCAACAGGCCTGAAAAGTGTTTAGAACGCTTAGTTGAGCCTGTTTACAGCCCCCTGCATAGGAGACTGTGGGGAAAAGCGCTTTGATAAAGTGTGTTGACACATGCACCATTGGCCAATACGCAGTAAAGCAACAGGCCTGAAAAGTGTTTAGAACGCTTAGTTGAGCCTGTTTACAGCCCCCTGCATAGGAGACTGTGGGGAAAAGCGCTTTGAAAAAGTGTGTTGACACATGCACCATTGGCCAATACGCAGTGCAGCAACAGGCCGTCAAAGTGTTTAGAACGCTTAGTTGAGCCTGTTTACAGCCCCCTGCATAGGAGACTGTGGGGAAAAGTGCTTTGAAAAAGTGTGTTGACACATGCACCATTGGCCAATACGCAGTGCAGCAACAGGCCGTCAAAGTGTTTAGAACACTTAGTTGAGCCTGTTTACATCCCCCTGCATAGGAGACTGTGGGGTGAAGCGCTTTGAAATAGTGTGTTGACACATGCACCATTGGCCAATACGCAGTGCAGCAACAGGCCTGAAAAGTGTTTAGAACGCTTAGTTGAGCCTGTTTACAGCCCCCTGCATAGAAGACTGTGGGGAAAAGCGCTTTGAAAAAGTGTGTTGACACATGCACCATTGGCCAATACGCAGTGCAGCAAAAGGGCGTCAAAGTGTTTAGAACGCTTAGTTGAGCCTTTTTACAGCCCCCTGCATAGGAGACTGTGGGGAAAAGCGCTTTGAAAAAGTGTGTTGACACATGCACCATTGGCCAATACGCAGTGCAGCAACAGGCCGTCAAAGTGTTTAGAACGCTTAGTTGAGCCTGTTTACAGCCCCCTGCATAGGAGACTATGGGGAAAAGCGCTTTGAAAAAGTGTGTTGACACATGCACCATTGGCCAATACGCAGTGCAGCAACAGGCTTGAAAAGTGTTTAGAACGCTTAGTTGAGCCTGTTTACAGCCCCCTGCATAGGAGACTGTGGGGGAAAGCGCTTTGAAAAAGTCTGTTGACACATGCACCATTGGCCAAAACGCAGTGCAGCAACAGGCCTGAAAAGCGTTTAGAACGCTTAGTTGAGCCTGTTTACATCCCCCTGCATAGGAGACTGTGGGGAAAAGCGCTTTGAAAAAGTGTGTTGACACATGCACCATTGGCCAATACGCAGTGCAGCAAAAGGGCGTCAAAGTGTTTAGAACGCTTAGTTGAGCCTGTTTACAGCCCCTTGCACAGGAGACTGTGGGGAAAAGCGCTTTGAAAAAGTGTGTTGACACATGCACCATTGGCCAAAACGCAGTGCAGCAACAGGCCGTCAAAGTGTTTAGAACGTTAAGTTGAGCCCGTTTACAGCCCCCTGCATCGGAGACTGTGGGGTGAAGCGCTTTGAAAAAGTGTGTTGACACATGCACCATTGGCCAATACGCAGTGCAGCAACAGGCCGTCAAAGTGTTTAGAACGCTTAGTTGAGCCTGTTTACAGCCCCCTGCATAGGAGACTGTGGGGAAAAGCGCTTTGAAAAAGTGTGTTGACACATGCACCATTGGCCAATACGCAGTGCAGCAACAGGCCGTCAAAGTGTTTAGAACACTTAGTTGAGCCTGTTTACATCCCCCTGCATAGGAGACTGTGGGGTGAAGCGCTTTGAAATAGTGTGTTGACACATGCACCATTGGCCAATACGCAGTGCAGCAACAGGCCTGAAAAGTGTTTAGAACGCTTAGTTGAGCCTGTTTACAGCCCCCTGCATAGAAGACTGTGGGGAAAAGCGCTTTGAAAAAGTGTGTTGACACATGCACCATTGGCCAATACGCAGTGCAGCAAAAGGGCGTCAAAGTGTTTAGAACGCTTAGTTGAGCCTGTTTACAGCCCCCTGCATAGGAGACTGTGGGGAAAAGCGCTTTGAAAAAGTGTGTTGACACATGCACCATTGGCCAATACGCAGTGCAGCAACAGGCCGTCAAAGTGTTTAGAACGCTTAGTTGAGCCTGTTTACAGCCCCCTGCATAGGAGACTATGGGGAAAAGCGCTTTGAAAAAGTGTGTTGACACATGCACCATTGGCCAATACGCAGTGCAGCAACAGGCTTGAAAAGTGTTTAGAACGCTTAGTTGAGCCTGTTTACAGCCCCCTGCATAGGAGACTGTGGGGGAAAGCGCTTTGAAAAAGTCTGTTGACACATGCACCATTGGCCAAAACGCAGTGCAGCAACAGGCCTGAAAAGTGTTTAGAACGCTTAGTTGAGCCTGTTTACATCCCCCTGCATAGAAGACTGTGGGGAAAAGCGCTTTGAAAAAGTGTGTTGACACATGCACCATTGGCCAATACGCAGTGCAGCAAAAGGGCGTCAAAGTGTTTAGAACGCTTAGTTGAGCCTGTTTACAGCCCCTTGCACAGGAGACTGTGGGGAAAAGCGCTTTGAAAAAGTGTGTTGACACATGCACCATTGGCCAATACGCAGTAAAGCAACAGGCCTGAAAAGTGTTTAGAACGCTTAGTTGAGCCTGTTTACAGCCCCCTGCATAGGAGACTGTGGGGAAAAGCGCTTTGAAAAAGTGTGTTGACACATGCACCATTGGCCAATACGCAGTGCAGCAACAGGCCGTCAAAGTGTTTAGAACGCTTAGTTGAGCCTGTTTACAGCCCCCTGCATAGGAGACTGTGGGGAAAAGCGCTTTGAAAAAGTGTGTTGACACATGCACCATTGGCCAATACGCAGTGCAGCAACAGGCCGTCAAAGTGTTTAGAACGCTTAGTTGAGCCTGTTTACAGCCCTCTGCATAGGAGACTGTGGGGTGAAGCGCTTTGAAAAAGTGTGTTGACACATGCACCATTGGCCAATACGCAGTGCAGCAACAGGCCTGAAAAGTGTTTAGAACGCTTAGTTGAGCCTGTTTACATCCCCCTGCATAGAAGACTGTGGGGAAAAGCGCTTTGAAAAAGTGTGTTGACACATGCACCATTGGCCAATACGCAGTGCAGCAAAAGGGCGTCAAAGTGTTTAGAACGCTTAGTTGAGCCTGTTTACAGCCCCCTGCATAGGAGACTGTGGGGGAAAGCGCTTTGAAAAAGTGTGTTGACACATGCACCATTGGCCAATACGCAGTGCAGCAACAGGCTTGAAAAGTGTTTAGAACGCTTCGTTGAGCCTGTTTACAGCCCCCTGCATAGGAGACTGTGGGGGAAAGCGCTTTGAAAAAGTGTGTTACCACATGCACCATTGGCCAATATGCAGTGCAGCAACAGGCCGTCAAAGTGTTTAGAACGCTTAGTTGAGCCTGTTTACAGCCCCCTGCATAGGAGACTGTGGGGAAAAGCGCTTTGAAAAAGTGTGTTGACACATGCACTATTGGCCAATACGCAGTGCAGCAACAGGCCGTCAAAGTGTTTAGAACGTTAAGTTGAGCCCGTTTACAGCCCCCTGCATCGGAGACTGTGGGGAAAAGCGCTTAGAAAAAGTGTGTTGACACATGCACCATTGGCCAATACGCAGTGCAGCAACAGGCCGTCAAAGTGTTTAGAACGCTTATTTGAGCCTGTTTACAGCCCCCTGCATAGGAGACTGTGGGGAAAAGCGCTTTGAAAAAGTGTGTTGACACATGCACCATTGGCCAATACGCAGTGCAGCAACAGGCCGTCAAAGTGTTTAGAACGCTTAGTTGAGCCTGTTTACAGCCCCCTGCATAGGAGACTGTGGGGAAAAGCGCTTTGAAAAAGTGTGTTGACACATGCACCATTGGCCAATACGCAGTGCAGCAACAGGCCGTCAAAGTGTTTAGAACGCTTAGTTGAGCCTGTTTACAGCCCTCTGCAAAGGAGACTGTGGGGTGAAGCGCTTTGAAAAAGTGTGTTGACACATGCACCATCGGCCAATACGCAGTGCAGCAACAGGCCTGAAAAGTGTTTAGAACGCTTAGTTGAGCCTGTTTACATCCCCCTGCATAGAAGACTGTGGGGAAAAGCGCTTTGAAAAAGTGTGTTGACACATGCACCATTGGCCAATACGCAGTGCAGCAAAAGGGCGTCAAAGTGTTTAGAACGCTTAGTTGAGCCTGTTTACAGCCCCCTGCATAGGAGACTGTGGGGGAAAGCGCTTTGAAAAAGTGTGTTGACACATGCACCATTGGCCAATACGCAGTGCAGCAACAGGCTTGAAAAGTGTTTAGAACGCTTAGTTGAGCCTGTTTACAGCCCCCTGCATAGGAGACTGTGGGGGAAAGCGCTTTGAAAAAGTGTGTTACCACATGCACCATTGGCCAATATGCAGTGCAGCAACAGGCCGTCAAAGTGTTTAGAACGCTTAGTTGAGCCTGTTTACAGCCCCCTGCATAGGAGACTGTGGGGAAAAGCGCTTTGAAAAAGTGTGTTGACACATGCACTATTGGCCAATACGCAGTGCAGCAACAGGCCGTCAAAGTGTTTAGAACGTTAAGTTGAGCCCGTTTACAGCCCCATGCATCGGAGACTGTGGGGTGAAGCGCTTTGAAAAAGTGTGTTGACACATGCACCATTGGCCAATACGCAGTGCAGCAACAGGCCGTCAAAGTGTTTAGAACGCTTAGTTGAGCCTGTTTACAGCCCCCTGCATAGAAGACTGTGGGGAAAAGCGCTTTGAAAAAGTGTGTTGACACATGCACCATTGGCCAATACGCAGTGCAGCAACAGGCCGTCAAAGTGTTTAGAACGCTTAGTTGAGCCTGTTTACAGCCCCCTGCACAGGAGACTGTGGGGAAAAGCGCTTTGAAAAAGTGTGTTGACACATGCACCATTGGCCAATACGCAGTGCAGCAACAGGCCGTCAAAGTGTTTAGAACGCTTAGTTGAGCCTGTTTACAGCCCCCTGCATAGGAGACTGTGGGGAAAAGCGCTTTGAAAAAGTGTGTTGACACATGCACCATTGGCCAATACGCATTACAGCAACAGGTCGTCAAAGTGTATAGAACGCTTAGTTGAGCCCGTTTACAGCCCCCTGCATAGGAGACTGTGGGGAAAAGCGCTTTGAAAAAGTGTGTTGACACATGCACCATTGGCCAAAACGCAGTGCAGCAACAGGCCTGAAAATTGTTTAGAACGCTTGGTTGAGCCTGCTTACAGCCCCCTGCATAGAAGACTGTGGGGAAAAGCGCTTTGAAAAAGTGTGTTGACACATGCACCATTGGCCAATACGCAGTGCAGCAACACGCCTGAAAAGTGTTTAGAACGCGTAGTTGAGCCTGTTTACAGCCCCCTGCATAGGAGACTGTGGGGAAAAGCGCTTTGAAAAAGTGTGTTGACACATGCACCATTGGCCAATACGCAGTGCAGCAACAGGCCGTCAAAGTGTTTAGAACGCTTAGTTGAGCCCGTTTACAGCCCCCTGCATAGGAGACTGTGGGGAAAAGCGCTTTGAAAAAGTGTGTTGACACATGCACCATTGGCCAATACGCAGTGCAGCAACAGGCCTGAAAAGTGTTTAGAATGCTTAGTTGAGCCTGTTTACAGCCCCCTGCACAGGAGACTGTGGGGAAAAGCGCTTTGAAAAAGTGTGTTGACACATGCACCATTGGCCAATACGCAGTGCAGCAACAGGCCTGAAAAGTGTTAAGAACGCTTAGTTGAGCCTGTTTACAGCCCCCTGCATAGGAGACTGTGGGGAAAAGCGCTTTGAAAAAGTCTGTTGACACATGCACGATTGGCCAATACGAATTACAGCAACAGGCCGTCAAAGTGTTTAGAACGTTTAGTTGAGCCTGTTTACAGCCCCCTGCATAGGAGACTGTGGGGAAAAGCGCTTTGAAAAAGTGTGTTGACACATGCACCATTGGCCAAAACGCAGTGCAGCAACAGGCCGTGAAAGTGTTTAGAACGCTTAGTTGAGCCTGTTTACAGCCCCCTGCATAGAAGACTGTGGGGAAAAGCGCTTTGAAAAAGTGTGTTGACACATGCACCATTGGCCAATACGCAGTGCAGCAACAAGCCGTCAAAGTGTTTAGAACGCTTAGTTGAGCCTGTTTACAGCCCCCTGCATAGGAGACTGTGGGGAAAAGCGCTTTGAAAAAGTGTGTTGACACATGCACCATTGGCCAATACGCAGTGCAGCAACAGGCCGTCAAAGTGTTTAGAACGCTTAGTTGAGCCTGTTTACAGCCCCCTGCATAGGAGACTGTGGGGTGAAGCGCTTTGAAAAAGTGTGTTGACACATGCACCATTGGCCAATACGCAGTGCAGCAACAGGCCGTCAAAGTGTTTAGAACGCTTAGTTGAGCCTGTTTACAGCCCCCTGCATACGAGACTGTAGGGAAAAGCGCTTTGAAAAAGTGTGTTGACATATGCACCATTGGCCAATACGCAGTGCAGCAACAGGCCGTCAAAGTGTTTAGAACGCTTAGTTGAGCCTGTTTACAGCCCCCTGCATAGGAGACTGTGGGGAAAAACGCTTTGAAAACTTCTGTTGACACATGCACCATTCGACAATACGCAGTGCAGCAACAGGCCGTCAAAGTGTTTAGAACGCTTAGTTGAGCCTGTTTACAGCCCCCTGCATAGGAGACTGTGGGGAAAAGCGCTTTGAAAAAGTGTGTTGACACATGCACCATTGGCCAAAACGCAGTGCAGCAACAGGCCTGAAAATTGTTTAGAACGCTTGGTTGAGCCTGCTTACAGCCCCCTGCATAGAAGACTGTGGGGAAAAGCGCTTTGAAAAAGTGTGTTGACACATGCACCATTGGCCAATACGCAGTGCAGCAACAGGCCGTCAAAGTGTTTAGAACGCTTAGTTGAGCCTGTTTACAGCCCCCTGCATAGGAGACTGTGGGGTGAAGCGCTTTGAAAAAGTGTGTTGACACATGCACCATTGGCCAATACGCAGTGCAGCAACAGGCCGTCAAAGTGTTTAGAACGCTTAGTTGAGCCTGTTTACAGCCCCCTGCATACGAGACTGTAGGGAAAAGCGCTTTGAAAAAGTGTGTTGACACATGCACCATTGGCCAATACGCAGTGCAGCAACAGGCCGTCAAAGTGTTTAGAACGCTTAGTTGAGCCTGTTTACAGCCCCCTGCATAGGAGACTGTGGGGAAAAGCGCTTTGAAAAAGTGTGTTGACACATGCACCATTGGCCAAAACTCAGTGCAGCAACAGGCCTGAAAATTGTTTAGAACGCTTGGTTGAGCCTGCTTACAGCCCCCTGCATAGAAGACTGTGGGGAAAAGCGCTTTGAAAAAGTGTGTTGACACATGCACCATTGGCCAATACGCAGTGCAGCAACAGGCCGTGAAAGTGTTTAGAACGCTTAGTTGAGCCTGTTTACAGCCCCCTGCATAGAAGACTGTGGGGAAAAGCGCTTTGAAAAAGTGTGTTGACACATGCACCATTGGCCAATACGCAGTGCAGCAACAGGCCGTCAAAGTGTTTAGAACGCTTAGTTGAGCCTGTTTACAGCCCCCTGCACAGGAGACTGTGGGGAAAAGCGCTTTGAAAAAGTGTGTTGACACATGCACCATTGGCCAATACGCAGTGCAGCAACAGGCCGTCAAAGTGTTTAGAACGCTTAGTTGAGCCTGTTTACTGCCCCCTGCATAGGAGACTGTGGGGAAAAGCGCTTTGAAAAAGTGTGTTGACACATGCACCATTGGCCAATACGCAGTGCAGCAACAGGCCGTCAAAGTGTTTAGAACGCTTAGTTGAGCCCATTTACAGCCCCCTGCATAGGAGACTGTGGGGAAAAGCGCTTTGAAAAAGTGTGTTGACACATGCACCATTGGCCAATACGAATTACAGCAACAGGCCGTCAAAGTGTTTAGAACGCTTAGTTGAGCCTGTTTACAGCCCCCTGCATAGGAGACTGTGGGGGAAAGCGCTTTGAAAAAGTGTGTTACCACATGCATACATCCCGACCCCGAGCGAGCGAGCCCAAACCCACGAATTAGGGTGTGAGCTGCCTCCGGGGTGGCCCACGCTCACTGGAAAAAGCAATCCCGAGGCCAGATTTGATCCTGGAGCTGAGATATTAAAGCTCGCCGAAAGTGAAAAAAACGACCACCCCGGACCTGTCGTTTTGGCCGAGATCCCGACCCCGAGCGAGCGAGCCCAAACCCACGAATTAGGGTGTGAGCTGCCTCCGGGGTGGCCCACGCTCACTTGAAAAAGCAATCCCGAGGCCAGATTTGATCCTGGAGCTGAGATATTAAAGCTCGCCGAAAGTGAAAAAAACGACCACCCCGGACCTGTCGTTTTGGCCGAGATCCCGACCCCGAGCGAACGAGCCCAAACCCACCATTTGGGGAGTGGGACGCCTCCGGGGTGGCCCACGCTCACTGGAAAAAGCAATCCCGAGGCCGGATTTGATCCTGGAGCTGAGATATTAAAGCTCGCCGAAAGTGAAAAAAACGACCACCCCGGACCTGTCGTTTTGGCAGAGATCCCGACCCCGAGCGAGCGAGCCCAAACCCACGAATTAGGGTGTGAGCTGCCTCCGGGGTGGCCCACGCTCACTCGAAAAAGCAATCCCGAGGCCGGATTTGATCCTGGAGCTGAGATATTAAAGCTCGCCGAAAGTGAAAAAAACGACCACCCCGGACCTGTCGTTTTGGCCGAGATCCCGACCCCGAGCGAGCGAGCCCAAACCCACGAATTAGGGTGTGAGCTGCCTCCGGGGTGGCCCACGCTCACTGGAAAAAGCAATCCCGAGGCCAGATTTGATCCTGGAGCTGAGATATTAAAGCTCGCCGAAAGTGAAAAAAACGACCACCCCGGACCTGTCGTTTTGGCCGAGATCCCGACCCTGAGCGAGCGAGCCCAAACCCACGAATTAGGGTGTGAGCTGCCTCCGGGGTGGCCCACGCTCACTGGAAAAAGCAATCCCGAGGCCGGATTTGATCCTGGAGCTGAGATATTAAAGCTCGCCGAAAGTGAAAAAAACGACCACCCCGGACCTGTCGTTTTGGCCGAGATCCCGACCCCGAGCGAGCGAGCCCAAACCCACCATTTGGGGTGTGAGCCGCCTCCGGGGTGGCCCACGCTCACTGGAAAAAGCAATCCCGATGCCGAATTTGATCCTGGAGCTGAGATATTAAAGCTCGCCGAAAGTGAAAAAAACGACCACCCCGGACCTGTCGTTTTGGCCGAGATCCCGACCCCGAGCGAGCGAGCCCAAACCCACGAATTAGGGTGTGAGCTGCCTCCGGGGTGGCCCACGCTCACTGGAAAAAGCAATCCCGAGGCCAGATTTGATCCTGGAGCTGAGATATTAAAGCTCGCCGAAAGTGAAAAAAACGACCACCCCGGACCTGTCGTTTTGGCCGAGATCCCGACCCTGAGCGAGCGAGCCCAAACCCACGAATTAGGGTGTGAGCTGCCTCCGGGGTGGCCCACGCTCACTGGAAAAAGCAATCCCGAGGCCAGATTTGATCCTGGAGCTGAGATATTAAAGCTCGCTGAAAGTGAAAAAAACGACCACCCCGGACCTGTCGTTTTGGCCGAGATCCCGACCCCGAGCGAACGAGCCCAAACCCACCATTTGGGGTGTGGGACGCCTCCGGGGTGGCCCACGCTCACTGGAAAAAGCAATCCCGATGCCGGATTTGATCCTGGAGCTGAGATACTAAAGCTCGCCGAAAGTGAAAAAAACGACCACCCCGGACCTGTCGTTTTGGCCGAGATCCCGACCCCGAGCGAGCGAGCCCAAACACACGTCTTGGGGTGTGAGCCGCCTCCGGGGTGGCCCACGCTCACTGGAAAACGCAATCCCGATGCCGGATTTGATCCTGGAGCTGAGATATTAAAGCTCGCCGAAAGTGAAAAAAACGACCACCCCGGACCTGTCGTTTTGGCCGAGATCCCGACCCCGAGCGAGCGAGCCCAAACCCACCATTTGGGGTGTGGGCCGCCTCCGGGGTGGCCCACGCTCACTGGAAAAAGCAATCCCGATGCCGGATTTGACCCTGGAGCTGAGATATGAAAGCTCGCCGAAAGTGAAAAAAACGACCACCCCGGACCTGTCGTTTTGGCCGAGATCCCGACCCCGAGCGAGCGAGCCCAAACCCACGTTTTGGGGTGTGAGCCGCCTCCGGGGTGGCCCACGCTCACTGGAAAACGCAATCCCGATGCCGGATTTGATCCTGGAGCTGAGATATTAAAGCTCGCCGAAAGTGAAAAAAACGACCACCCCGGACCTGTCGTTTTGGCCGAGATCCCGACCCCGAGCGAGCGAGCCCAAACCCACCATTTGGGGTGTGGGCCGCCTCCGGGGTGGCCCACGCTCACTGGAAAAAGCAATCCCGATGCCGGATTTGACCCTGGAGCTGAGATATGAAAGCTCGCCGAAAGTGAAAAAAACGACCACCCCGGACCTGTCGTTTTGGCCGAGATCCCGACCCCGAGCGAGCGAGCCCAAACCCACGAATTAGGGTGTGAGCTGCCTCCGGGGTGGCCCACGCTCACTGGAAAAAGCAATCCCGAGGCCGGATTTGATCCTGGAGCTGAGATATTAAAGCTCGCCGAAAGTGAAAAAAACGACCACCCCGGACCTGTCGTTTTGGCCGAGATCCCGACCCCGAGCGAGCGAGCCCAAACCCACGTTTTGGGGTGTGAGCCGCCTCCGGGGTGGCCCACGCTCACTGGAAAACGCAATCCCGATGCCGGATTTGATCCTGGAGCTGAGATATTAAAGCTCGCCGAAAGTGAAAAAAACGACCACCCCGGACCTGTCGTTTTGGCCGAGATCCCGACCCCGAGCGAGCGAGCCCAAACCCACCATTTGGGGTGTGGGCCGCCTCCGGGGTGGCCCACGCTCACTGGAAAAAGCAATCCCGATGCCGGATTTGACCCTGGAGCTGAGATATTAAAGCTCGCCGAAAGTGAAAAAAACGACCACCCCGGACCTGTCGTTTTGGCCGAGATCCCGACCCCGAGCGAGCGAGCCCAAACCCACGAATTAGGGTGTGAGCTGCCTCCGGGGTGGCCCACGCTCACTGGAAAAAGCAATCCCGAGGCCAGATTTGATCCTGGAGCTGAGATATTAAAGCTCGCCGAAAGTGAAAAAAACGACCACCCCGGACCTGTCGTTTTGGCCGAGATCCCGACCCCGAGCGAGCGAGCCCAAACCCACGAATTAGGGTGTGAGCTGCCTCCGGGGTGGCCCACGCTCACTGGAAAAAGCAATCCCGAGGCCGGATTTGATCCTGGAGCTGAGATATTAAAGCTCGCCGAAAGTGAAAAAAACGACCACCCCGGACCTGTCGTTTTGGCCGAGATCCCGACCCCGAGCGAGCGAGCCCAAACCCACCATTTGGGGTGTGGGCCGCCTCCGGGGTGGCCCACGCTCACTGGAAAAAGCAATCCCGATGCCGGATTTGATCCTGGAGCTGAGAAACTAAAGCTCGCCGAAAGTGAAAAAAACGACCACCCCGGACCTGTCGTTTTGGCCGAGATCCCGACCCCGAGCGAGCGAGCCCAAACACACGTCTTGGGGTGTGGGCCGCCTCCGGGGTGGCCCACGCTCACTGGAAAACGCAATCCCGATGCCGGATTTGATCCTGGAGCTGAGATATTAAAGCTCGCCGAAAGTGAAAAAAACGACCACCCCGGACCTGTCGTTTTGGCCGAGATCCCGACCCCGAGCGAGCGAGCCCAAACCCACCATTTGGGGTGTGGGCCGCCTCCGGGGTGGCCCACGCTCACTGGAAAAAGCAATCCCGATGCCGGATTTGACCCTGGAGCTGAGATATGAAAGCTCGCCGAAAGTGAAAAAAACGACCACCCCGGACCTGTCGTTTTGGCCGAGATCCCGACCCCGAGCGAGCGAGCCCAAACCCACCATTTGGGGTGTGGGCCGCCTCCGGGGTGGCCCACGCTCACTGGAAAAAGCAATCCCGATGCCGGATTTGACCCTGGAGCTGAGATATTAAAGCTCGCCGAAAGTGAAAAAAACGACCACCCCGGACCTGTCGTTTTGGCCGAGATCCCGACCCCGAGCGAGCGAGCCCAAACCCACGAATTAGGGTGTGAGCTGCCTCCGGGGTGGCCCACGCTCACTGGAAAAAGCAATCCCGAGGCCAGATTTGATCCTGGAGCTGAGATATTAAAGCTCGCCGAAAGTGAAAAAAACGACCACCCCGGACCTGTCGTTTTGGCCGAGATCCCGACCCCGAGCGAGCGAGCCCAAACACACGTCTTGGGGTGTGAGCCGCCTCCGGGGTGGCCCACGCTCACTGGAAAACGCAATCCCGATGCCGGATTTGATCCTGGAGCTGAGATATTAAAGCTCGCCGAAAGTGAAAAAAACGACCACCCCGGACCTGTCGTTTTGGCCGAGATCCCGACCCCGAGCGAGCGAGCCCAAACCCACCATTTGGGGTGTGGGCCGCCTCCGGGGTGGACCACGCTCACTGGAAAAAGCAATCCCGATGCCGGATTTGACCCTGGAGCTGAGATATGAAAGCTCGCCGAAAGTGAAAAAAACGACCACCCCGGAACTGTCGTTTTGGCCGAGATCCCGACCCCGAGCGAGCGAGCCCAAACCCACCATTTGGGGTGTGGGCCGCCTCCGGGGTGGCCCACGCTCACTGGAAAAAGCAATCCCGATGCCGGATTTGACCCTGGAGCTGAGATATGAAAGCTCGCCGAAAGTGAAAAAAACGACCACCCCGGACCTGTCGTTTTGGCCGAGATCCCGACCCCGAGCGAGCGAGCCCAAACCCACGTTTTGGGGTGTGAGCCGCCTCCGGGGTGGCCCACGCTCACTGGAAAACGCAATCCCGATGCCGGATTTGACCCTGGAGCTGAGATATTAAAGCTCGCCGAAAGTGAAAAAAACGACCACCCCGGACCTGTCGTTTTGGCCGAGATCCCGACCCCGAGCGAGCGAGCCCAAACCCACCATTTGGGGTGTGGGCCGCCTCCGGGGTGGCCCACGCTCACTGGAAAAAGCAATCCCGATGCCGGATTTGATCCTGGAGCTGAGATACTAAAGCTCGCCGAAAGTGAAAAAAACGACCACCCCGGACCTGTCGTTTTGGCCGAGATCCCGACCCCGAGCGAGCGAGCCCAAACACACGTCTTGGGGTGTGAGCCGCCTCCGGGGTGGCCCACGCTCACTGGAAAACGCAATCCCGATGCCGGATTTGATCCTGGAGCTGAGATATTAAAGCTCGCCGAAAGTGAAAAAAACGACCACCCCGGACCTGTCGTTTTGGCCGAGATCCCGACCCCGAGCGAGCGAGCCCAAACCCACGTTTTGGGGTGTGGGCCGCCTCCGGGGTGGCCCACGCTCACTGGAAAAAGCAATCCCGATGCCGGATTTGACCCTGGAGCTGAGATATGAAAGCTCGCCGAAAGTGAAAAAAACGACCACCCCGGACCTGTCGTTTTGGCCGAGATCCCGACCCCGAGCGAGCGAGCCCAAACCCACGAATTAGGGTGTGAGCTGCCTCCGGGGTGGCCCACGCTCACTGGAAAAAGCAATCCCGAGGCCAGATTTGATCCTGGAGCTGAGATATTAAAGCTCGCCGAAAGTGAAAAAAACGACCACCCCGGACCTGTCGTTTTGGCCGAGATCCCGACCCCGAGCGAGCGAGCCCAAACCCACGAATTAGGGTGTGAGCTGCCTCCGGGGTGGCCCACGCTCACTGGAAAAAGCAATCCCGAGGCCGGATTTGATCCTGGAGCTGAGATATTAAAGCTCGCCGAAAGTGAAAAAAACGACCACCCCGGACCTGTCGTTTTGGCCGAGATCCCGACCCCGAGCGAGCGAGCCCAAACCCACCATTTGGGGTGTGGGCCGCCTCCGGGGTGGCCCACGCTCACTGGAAAAAGCAATCCCGATGCCGGATTTGATCCTGGAGCTGAGAAACTAAAGCTCGCCGAAAGTGAAAAAAACGACCACCCCGGACCTGTCGTTTTGGCCGAGATCCCGACCCCGAGCGAGCGAGCCCAAACACACGTCTTGGGGTGTGGGCCGCCTCCGGGGTGGCCCACGCTCACTGGAAAACGCAATCCCGATGCCGGATTTGATCCTGGAGCTGAGATATTAAAGCTCGCCGAAAGTGAAAAAAACGACCACCCCGGACCTGTCGTTTTGGCCGAGATCCCGACCCCGAGCGAGCGAGCCCAAACCCACCATTTGGGGTGTGGGCCGCCTCCGGGGTGGCCCACGCTCACTGGAAAAAGCAATCCCGATGCCGGATTTGACCCTGGAGCTGAGATATGAAAGCTCGCCGAAAGTGAAAAAAACGACCACCCCGGACCTGTCGTTTTGGCCGAGATCCCGACCCCGAGCGAGCGAGCCCAAACCCACCATTTGGGGTGTGGGCCGCCTCCGGGGTGGCCCACGCTCACTGGAAAAAGCAATCCCGATGCCGGATTTGACCCTGGAGCTGAGATATGAAAGCTCGCCGAAAGTGAAAAAAACGACCACCCCGGACCTGTCGTTTTGGCCGAGATCCCGACCCCGAGCGAGCGAGCCCAAACCCACGTTTTGGGGTGTGAGCCGCCTCTGGGGTGGCCCACGCTCACTGGAAAACGCAATCCCGATGCCGGATTTGATCCTGGAGCTGAGATATTAAAGCTCGCCGAAAGTGAAAAAAACGACCACCCCGGACCTGTCGTTTTGGCCGAGATCCCGACCCCGAGCGAGCGAGCCCAAACCCACCATTTGGGGTGTGGGCCGCCTCCGGGGTGGCCCACGCTCACTGGAAAAAGCAATCCCGATGCCGGATTTGATCCTGGAGCTGAGAAACTAAAGCTCGCCGAAAGTGAAAAAAACGACCACCCCGGACCTGTCGTTTTGGCCGAGATCCCGACCCCGAGCGAGCGAGCCCAAACCCACGTTTTGGGGTGTGAGCCGCCTCCGGGGTGGCCCACGCTCACTGGAAAACGCAATCCCGATGCCGGATTTGACCCTGGAGCTGAGATATTAAAGCTCGCCGAAAGTGAAAAAAACGACCACCCCGGACCTGTCGTTTTGGCCGAGATCCCGACCCCGAGCGAGCGAGCCCAAACCCACCATTTGGGGTGTGGGCCGCCTCCGGGGTGGCCCACGCTCACTGGAAAAAGCAATCCCGATGCCGGATTTGATCCTGGAGCTGAGATACTAAAGCTCGCCGAAAGTGAAAAAAACGACCACCCCGGACCTGTCGTTTTGGCCGAGATCCCGACCCCGAGCGAGCGAGCCCAAACACACGTCTTGGGGTGTGAGCCGCCTCCGGGGTGGCCCACGCTCACTGGAAAACGCAATCCCGATGCCGGATTTGATCCTGGAGCTGAGATATTAAAGCTCGCCGAAAGTGAAAAAAACGACCACCCCGGACCTGTCGTTTTGGCCGAGATCCCGACCCCGAGCGAGCGAGCCCAAACCCACCATTTGGGGTGTGGGCCGCCTCCGGGGTGGCCCACGCTCACTGGAAAAAGCAATCCCGATGCCGGATTTGACCCTGGAGCTGAGATATGAAAGCTCGCCGAAAGTGAAAAAAACGACCACCCCGGACCTGTCGTTTTGGCCGAGATCCCGACCCCGAGCGAGCGAGCCCAAACCCACGTTTTGGGGTGTTAGCCGCCTCCGGGGTGGCCCACGCTCACTGGAAAACGCAATCCCGATGCCGGATTTGATCCTGGAGCTGAGATATTAAAGCTCGCCGAAAGTGAAAAAAACGACCACCCCGGACCTGTCGTTTTGGCCGAGATCCCGACCCCGAGCGAGCGAGCCCAAACCCACCATTTGGGGTGTGGGCCGCCTCCGGGGTGGCCCACGCTCACTGGAAAAAGCAATCCCGATGCCGGATTTGACCCTGGAGCTGAGATATGAAAGCTCGCCGAAAGTGAAAAAAACGACCACCCCGGACCTGTCGTTTTGGCCGAGATCCCGACCCCGAGCGAGCGAGCCCAAACCCACGAATTAGGGTGTGAGCTGCCTCCGGGGTGGCCCACGCTCACTGGAAAAAGCAATCCCGAGGCCGGATTTGATCCTGGAGCTGAGATATTAAAGCTCGCCGAAAGTGAAAAAAACGACCACCCCGGACCTGTCGTTTTGGCCGAGATCCCGACCCCGAGCGAGCGAGCCCAAACCCACCATTTGGGGTGTGGGCCGCCTCCGGGGTGGCCCACGCTCACTGGAAAAAGCAATCCCGATGCCGGATTTGACCCTGGAGCTGAGATATGAAAGCTCGCCGAAAGTGAAAAAAACGACCACCCCGGACCTGTCGTTTTGGCCGAGATCCCGACCCCGAGCGAGCGAGCCCAAACCCACGTTTTGGGGTGTTAGCCGCCTCCGGGGTGGCCCACGCTCACTGGAAAACGCAATCCCGATGCCGGATTTGATCCTGGAGCTGAGATATTAAAGCTCGCCGAAAGTGAAAAAAACGACCACCCCGGACCTGTCGTTTTGGCCGAGATCCCGACCCCGAGCGAGCGAGCCCAAACCCACCATTTGGGGTGTGGGCCGCCTCCGGGGTGGCCCACGCTCACTGGAAAAAGCAATCCCGATGCCGGATTTGACCCTGGAGCTGAGATATGAAAGCTCGCCGAAAGTGAAAAAAACGACCACCCCGGACCTGTCGTTTTGGCCGAGATCCCGACCCCGAGCGAGCGAGCCCAAACCCACGAATTAGGGTGTGAGCTGCCTCCGGGGTGGCCCACGCTCACTGGAAAAAGCAATCCCGAGGCCGGATTTGATCCTGGAGCTGAGATATTAAAGCTCGCCGAAAGTGAAAAAAACGACCACCCCGGACCTGTCGTTTTGGCCGAGATCCCGACCCCGAGCGAGCGAGCCCAAACCCACGTTTTGGGGTGTGAGCCGCCTCCGGGGTGGCCCACGCTCACTGGAAAACGCAATCCCGATGCCGGATTTGATCCTGGAGCTGAGATATTAAAGCTCGCCGAAAGTGAAAAAAACGACCACCCCGGACCTGTCGTTTTGGCCGAGATCCCGACCCCGAGCGAGCGAGCCCAAACCCACCATTTGGGGTGTGGGCCGCCTCCGGGGTGGCCCACGCTCACTGGAAAAAGCAATCCCGATGCCGGATTTGACCCTGGAGCTGAGATATTAAAGCTCGCCGAAAGTGAAAAAAACGACCACCCCGGACCTGTCGTTTTGGCCGAGATCCCGACCCCGAGCGAGCGAGCCCAAACCCACGAATTAGGGTGTGAGCTGCCTCCGGGGTGGCCCACGCTCACTGGAAAAAGCAATCCCGAGGCCAGATTTGATCCTGGAGCTGAGATATTAAAGCTCGCCGAAAGTGAAAAAAACGACCACCCCGGACCTGTCGTTTTGGCCGAGATCCCGACCCCGAGCGAGCGAGCCCAAACCCACGAATTAGGGTGTGAGCTGCCTCCGGGGTGGCCCACGCTCACTGGAAAAAGCAATCCCGAGGCCGGATTTGATCCTGGAGCTGAGATATTAAAGCTCGCCGAAAGTGAAAAAAACGACCACCCCGGACCTGTCGTTTTGGCCGAGATCCCGACCCCGAGCGAGCGAGCCCAAACCCACCATTTGGGGTGTGGGCCGCCTCCGGGGTGGCCCACGCTCACTGGAAAAAGCAATCCCGATGCCGGATTTGATCCTGGAGCTGAGAAACTAAAGCTCGCCGAAAGTGAAAAAAACGACCACCCCGGACCTGTCGTTTTGGCCGAGATCCCGACCCCGAGCGAGCGAGCCCAAACACACGTCTTGGGGTGTGGGCCGCCTCCGGGGTGGCCCACGCTCACTGGAAAACGCAATCCCGATGCCGGATTTGATCCTGGAGCTGAGATATTAAAGCTCGCCGAAAGTGAAAAAAACGACCACCCCGGACCTGTCGTTTTGGCCGAGATCCCGACCCCGAGCGAGCGAGCCCAAACCCACCATTTGGGGTGTGGGCCGCCTCCGGGGTGGCCCACGCTCACTGGAAAAAGCAATCCCGATGCCGGATTTGACCCTGGAGCTGAGATATGAAAGCTCGCCGAAAGTGAAAAAAACGACCACCCCGGACCTGTCGTTTTGGCCGAGATCCCGACCCCGAGCGAGCGAGCCCAAACCCACCATTTGGGGTGTGGGCCGCCTCCGGGGTGGCCCACGCTCACTGGAAAAAGCAATCCCGATGCCGGATTTGACCCTGGAGCTGAGATATTAAAGCTCGCCGAAAGTGAAAAAAACGACCACCCCGGACCTGTCGTTTTGGCCGAGATCCCGACCCCGAGCGAGCGAGCCCAAACCCACGAATTAGGGTGTGAGCTGCCTCCGGGGTGGCCCACGCTCACTGGAAAAAGCAATCCCGAGGCCAGATTTGATCCTGGAGCTGAGATATTAAAGCTCGCCGAAAGTGAAAAAAACGACCACCCCGGACCTGTCGTTTTGGCCGAGATCCCGACCCCGAGCGAGCGAGCCCAAACACACGTCTTGGGGTGTGAGCCGCCTCCGGGGTGGCCCACGCTCACTGGAAAACGCAATCCCGATGCCGGATTTGATCCTGGAGCTGAGATATTAAAGCTCGCCGAAAGTGAAAAAAACGACCACCCCGGACCTGTCGTTTTGGCCGAGATCCCGACCCCGAGCGAGCGAGCCCAAACCCACCATTTGGGGTGTGGGCCGCCTCCGGGGTGGCCCACGCTCACTGGAAAAAGCAATCCCGATGCCGGATTTGACCCTGGAGCTGAGATATGAAAGCTCGCCGAAAGTGAAAAAAACGACCACCCCGGAACTGTCGTTTTGGCCGAGATCCCGACCCCGAGCGAGCGAGCCCAAACCCACCATTTGGGGTGTGGGCCGCCTCCGGGGTGGCCCACGCTCACTGGAAAAAGCAATCCCGATGCCGGATTTGACCCTGGAGCTGAGATATGAAAGCTCGCCGAAAGTGAAAAAAACGACCACCCCGGACCTGTCGTTTTGGCCGAGATCCCGACCCCGAGCGAGCGAGCCCAAACCCACGTTTTGGGGTGTGAGCCGCCTCCGGGGTGGCCCACGCTCACTGGAAAACGCAATCCCGATGCCGGATTTGACCCTGGAGCTGAGATATTAAAGCTCGCCGAAAGTGAAAAAAACGACCACCCCGGACCTGTCGTTTTGGCCGAGATCCCGACCCCGAGCGAGCGAGCCCAAACCCACCATTTGGGGTGTGGGCCGCCTCCGGGGTGGCCCACGCTCACTGGAAAAAGCAATCCCGATGCCGGATTTGATCCTGGAGCTGAGATACTAAAGCTCGCCGAAAGTGAAAAAAACGACCACCCCGGACCTGTCGTTTTGGCCGAGATCCCGACCCCGAGCGAGCGAGCCCAAACACACGTCTTGGGGTGTGAGCCGCCTCCGGGGTGGCCCACGCTCACTGGAAAACGCAATCCCGATGCCGGATTTGATCCTGGAGCTGAGATATTAAAGCTCGCCGAAAGTGAAAAAAACGACCACCCCGGACCTGTCGTTTTGGCCGAGATCCCGACCCCGAGCGAGCGAGCCCAAACCCACGTTTTGGGGTGTGGGCCGCCTCCGGGGTGGCCCACGCTCACTGGAAAAAGCAATCCCGATGCCGGATTTGACCCTGGAGCTGAGATATGAAAGCTCGCCGAAAGTGAAAAAAACGACCACCCCGGACCTGTCGTTTTGGCCGAGATCCCGACCCCGAGCGAGCGAGCCCAAACCCACGAATTAGGGTGTGAGCTGCCTCCGGGGTGGCCCACGCTCACTGGAAAAAGCAATCCCGAGGCCAGATTTGATCCTGGAGCTGAGATATTAAAGCTCGCCGAAAGTGAAAAAAACGACCACCCCGGACCTGTCGTTTTGGCCGAGATCCCGACCCCGAGCGAGCGAGCCCAAACCCACGAATTAGGGTGTGAGCTGCCTCCGGGGTGGCCCACGCTCACTGGAAAAAGCAATCCCGAGGCCGGATTTGATCCTGGAGCTGAGATATTAAAGCTCGCCGAAAGTGAAAAAAACGACCACCCCGGACCTGTCGTTTTGGCCGAGATCCCGACCCCGAGCGAGCGAGCCCAAACCCACCATTTGGGGTGTGGGCCGCCTCCGGGGTGGCCCACGCTCACTGGAAAAAGCAATCCCGATGCCGGATTTGATCCTGGAGCTGAGAAACTAAAGCTCGCCGAAAGTGAAAAAAACGACCACCCCGGACCTGTCGTTTTGGCCGAGATCCCGACCCCGAGCGAGCGAGCCCAAACACACGTCTTGGGGTGTGGGCCGCCTCCGGGGTGGCCCACGCTCACTGGAAAACGCAATCCCGATGCCGGATTTGATCCTGGAGCTGAGATATTAAAGCTCGCCGAAAGTGAAAAAAACGACCACCCCGGACCTGTCGTTTTGGCCGAGATCCCGACCCCGAGCGAGCGAGCCCAAACCCACCATTTGGGGTGTGGGCCGCCTCCGGGGTGGCCCACGCTCACTGGAAAAAGCAATCCCGATGCCGGATTTGACCCTGGAGCTGAGATATGAAAGCTCGCCGAAAGTGAAAAAAACGACCACCCCGGACCTGTCGTTTTGGCCGAGATCCCGACCCCGAGCGAGCGAGCCCAAACCCACCATTTGGGGTGTGGGCCGCCTCCGGGGTGGCCCACGCTCACTGGAAAAAGCAATCCCGATGCCGGATTTGACCCTGGAGCTGAGATATGAAAGCTCGCCGAAAGTGAAAAAAACGACCACCCCGGACCTGTCGTTTTGGCCGAGATCCCGACCCCGAGCGAGCGAGCCCAAACCCACGTTTTGGGGTGTGAGCCGCCTCTGGGGTGGCCCACGCTCACTGGAAAACGCAATCCCGATGCCGGATTTGATCCTGGAGCTGAGATATTAAAGCTCGCCGAAAGTGAAAAAAACGACCACCCCGGACCTGTCGTTTTGGCCGAGATCCCGACCCCGAGCGAGCGAGCCCAAACCCACCATTTGGGGTGTGGGCCGCCTCCGGGGTGGCCCACGCTCACTGGAAAAAGCAATCCCGATGCCGGATTTGATCCTGGAGCTGAGAAACTAAAGCTCGCCGAAAGTGAAAAAAACGACCACCCCGGACCTGTCGTTTTGGCCGAGATCCCGACCCCGAGCGAGCGAGCCCAAACCCACGTTTTGGGGTGTGAGCCGCCTCCGGGGTGGCCCACGCTCACTGGAAAACGCAATCCCGATGCCGGATTTGACCCTGGAGCTGAGATATTAAAGCTCGCCGAAAGTGAAAAAAACGACCACCCCGGACCTGTCGTTTTGGCCGAGATCCCGACCCCGAGCGAGCGAGCCCAAACCCACCATTTGGGGTGTGGGCCGCCTCCGGGGTGGCCCACGCTCACTGGAAAAAGCAATCCCGATGCCGGATTTGATCCTGGAGCTGAGATACTAAAGCTCGCTGAAAGTGAAAAAAACGACCACCCCGGACCTGTCGTTTTGGCCGAGATCCCGACCCCGAGCGAGCGAGCCCAAACACACGTCTTGGGGTGTGAGCCGCCTCCGGGGTGGCCCACGCTCACTGGAAAACGCAATCCCGATGCCGGATTTGATCCTGGAGCTGAGATATTAAAGCTCGCCGAAAGTGAAAAAAACGACCACCCCGGACCTGTCGTTTTGGCCGAGATCCCGACCCCGAGCGAGCGAGCCCAAACCCACCATTTGGGGTGTGGGCCGCCTCCGGGGTGGCCCACGCTCACTGGAAAAAGCAATCCCGATGCCGGATTTGACCCTGGAGCTGAGATATGAAAGCTCGCCGAAAGTGAAAAAAACGACCACCCCGGACCTGTCGTTTTGGCCGAGATCCCGACCCCGAGCGAGCGAGCCCAAACCCACGTTTTGGGGTGTTAGCCGCCTCCGGGGTGGCCCACGCTCACTGGAAAACGCAATCCCGATGCCGGATTTGATCCTGGAGCTGAGATATTAAAGCTCGCCGAAAGTGAAAAAAACGACCACCCCGGACCTGTCGTTTTGGCCGAGATCCCGACCCCGAGCGAGCGAGCCCAAACCCACCATTTGGGGTGTGGGCCGCCTCCGGGGTGGCCCACGCTCACTGGAAAAAGCAATCCCGATGCCGGATTTGACCCTGGAGCTGAGATATGAAAGCTCGCCGAAAGTGAAAAAAACGACCACCCCGGACCTGTCGTTTTGGCCGAGATCCCGACCCCGAGCGAGCGAGCCCAAACCCACGAATTAGGGTGTGAGCTGCCTCCGGGGTGGCCCACGCTCACTGGAAAAAGCAATCCCGAGGCCGGATTTGATCCTGGAGCTGAGATATTAAAGCTCGCCGAAAGTGAAAAAAACGACCACCCCGGACCTGTCGTTTTGGCCGAGATCCCGACCCCGAGCGAGCGAGCCCAAACCCACGTTTTGGGGTGTGAGCCGCCTCCGGGGTGGCCCACGCTCACTGGAAAACGCAATCCCGATGCCGGATTTGATCCTGGAGCTGAGATATTAAAGCTCGCCGAAAGTGAAAAAAACGACCACCCCGGACCTGTCGTTTTGGCCGAGATCCCGACCCCGAGCGAGCGAGCCCAAACCCACCATTTGGGGTGTGGGCCGCCTCCGGGGTGGCCCACGCTCACTGGAAAAAGCAATCCCGATGCCGGATTTGACCCTGGAGCTGAGATATTAAAGCTCGCCGAAAGTGAAAAAAACGACCACCCCGGACCTGTCGTTTTGGCCGAGATCCCGACCCCGAGCGAGCGAGCCCAAACCCACGAATTAGGGTGTGAGCTGCCTCCGGGGTGGCCCACGCTCACTGGAAAAAGCAATCCCGAGGCCAGATTTGATCCTGGAGCTGAGATATTAAAGCTCGCCGAAAGTGAAAAAAACGACCACCCCGGACCTGTCGTTTTGGCCGAGATCCCGACCCCGAGCGAGCGAGCCCAAACCCACGAATTAGGGTGTGAGCTGCCTCCGGGGTGGCCCACGCTCACTGGAAAAAGCAATCCCGAGGCCGGATTTGATCCTGGAGCTGAGATATTAAAGCTCGCCGAAAGTGAAAAAAACGACCACCCCGGACCTGTCGTTTTGGCCGAGATCCCGACCCCAAGCGAGCGAGCCCAAACCCACCATTTGGGGTGTGGGCCGCCTCCGGGGTGGCCCACGCTCACTGGAAAAAGCAATCCCGATGCCGGATTTGACCCTGGAGCTGAGATATGAAAGCTCGCCGAAAGTGAAAAAAACGACCACCCCGGACCTGTCGTTTTGGCCGAGATCCCGACCCCGAGCGAGCGAGCCCAAACCCACCATTTGGGGTGTGGGCCGCCTCCGGGGTGGCCCACGCTCACTGGAAAAAGCAATCCCGATGCCGGATTTGACCCTGGAGCTGAGATATGAAAGCTCGCCGAAAGTGAAAAAAACGACCACCCCGGACCTGTCGTTTTGGCCGAGATCCCGACCCCGAGCGAGCGAGCCCAAACCCACGTTTTGGGGTGTGAGCCGCCTCTGGGGTGGCCCACGCTCACTGGAAAACGCAATCCCGATGCCGGATTTGATCCTGGAGCTGAGATATTAAAGCTCGCCGAAAGTGAAAAAAACGACCACCCCGGACCTGTCGTTTTGGCCGAGATCCCGACCCCGAGCGAGCGAGCCCAAACCCACCATTTGGGGTGTGGGCCGCCTCCGGGGTGGGCCACGCTCACTGGAAAAAGCAATCCCGATGCCGGATTTGACCCTGGAGCTGAGATATGAAAGCTCGCCGAAAGTGAAAAAAACGACCACCCCGGACCTGTCGTTTTGGCCGAGATCCCGACCCCGAGCGAGCGAGCCCAAACCCACCATTTGGGGTGTGGGCCGCCTCCGGGGTGGCCCACGCTCACTGGAAAAAGCAATCCCGATGCCGGATTTGACCCTGGAGCTGAGATATGAAAGCTCGCCGAAAGTGAAAAAAACGACCACCCCGGACCTGTCGTTTTGGCCGAGATCCCGACCCCGAGCGAGCGAGCCCAAACCCACGAATTAGGGTGTGAGCTGCCTCCGGGGTGGCCCACGCTCACTGGAAAAAGCAATCCCGAGGCCGGATTTGATCCTGGAGCTGAGATATTAAAGCTCGCCGAAAGTGAAAAAAACGACCACCCCGGACCTGTCGTTTTGGCCGAGATCCCGACCCCGAGCGAGCGAGCCCAAACCCACGTTTTGGGGTGTGAGCCGCCTCCGGGGTGGCCCACGCTCACTGGAAAACGCAATCCCGATGCCGGATTTGATCCTGGAGCTGAGATATTAAAGCTCGCCGAAAGTGAAAAAAACGACCACCCCGGACCTGTCGTTTTGGCCGAGATCCCGACCCCGAGCGAGCGAGCCCAAACCCACCATTTGGGGTGTGGGCCGCCTCCGGGGTGGCCCACGCTCACTGGAAAAAGCAATCCCGATGCCGGATTTGACCCTGGAGCTGAGATATTAAAGCTCGCCGAAAGTGAAAAAAACGACCACCCCGGACCTGTCGTTTTGGCCGAGATCCCGACCCCGAGCGAGCGAGCCCAAACCCACGAATTAGGGTGTGAGCTGCCTCCGGGGTGGCCCACGCTCACTGGAAAAAGCAATCCCGAGGCCAGATTTGATCCTGGAGCTGAGATATTAAAGCTCGCCGAAAGTGAAAAAAACGACCACCCCGGACCTGTCGTTTTGGCCGAGATCCCGACCCCGAGCGAACGAGCCCAAACCCACAATTTGGGGTGTGGGCCGCCTCTGGGGTGGCCCACGCTCACTGGAAAACGCAATCCCGATGCCAGATTTGATCCTGGAGCTGAGATATTAAAGCTCGCCGAAAGTGAAAAAAACGACCACCCCGGACCTGTCGTTTTGGCCGAGATCCCGACCCCGAGCGAGCGAGCCCAAACCCACCATTTGGGGTGTGGGCCGCCTCCGGGGTGGCCCACGCTCACTGGAAAAAGCAATCCCGAGGCCGGATTTGATCCTGGAGCTGAGATATTAAAGCTCGCCGAAAGTGAAAAAAACGACCACCCCGGACCTGTCGTTTTGGCCGAGATCCCGACCCCGAGCGAGCGAGCCCAAACCCACGTTTTGGGGTGTGAGCCGCCTCCGGGGTGGCCCACGCTCACTGGAAAACGCAATCCCGATGCCGGATTTGATCCTGGAGCTGAGATATTAAAGCTCGCCGAAAGTGAAAAAAACGACCACCCCGGACCTGTCGTTTTGGCCGAGATCCCGACCCCGAGCGAGCGAGCCCAAACCCACCATTTGGGGTGTGGGCCGCCTCCGGGGTGGCCCACGCTCACTGGAAAAAGCAATCCCGATGCCGGATTTGATCCTGGAGCTGAGAAACTAAAGCTCGCCGAAAGTGAAAAAAACGACCACCCCGGACCTGTCGTTTTGGCCGAGATCCCGACCCCGAGCGAGCGAGCCCAAACACACGTCTTGGGGTGTGAGCCGCCTCCGGGGTGGCCCACGCTCACTGGAAAACGCAATCCCGATGCCGGATTTGATCCTGGAGCTGAGATATTAAAGCTCGCCGAAAGTGAAAAAAACGACCACCCCGGACCTGTCGTTTTGGCCGAGATCCCGACCCCGAGCGAGCGAGCCCAAACCCACCATTTGGGGTGTGGGCCGCCTCCGGGGTGGCCCACGCTCACTGGAAAAAGCAATCCCGATGCCGGATTTGACCCTGGAGCTGAGATATGAAAGCTCGCCGAAAGTGAAAAAAACGACCACCCCGGACCTGTCGTTTTGGCCGAGATCCCGACCCCGAGCGAGCGAGCCCAAACCCACCATTTGGGGTGTGGGCCGCCTCCGGGGTGGCCCACGCTCACTGGAAAAAGCAATCCCGATGCCGGATTTGATCCTGGAGCTGAGATATTAAAGCTCGCCGAAAGTGAAAAAAACGACCACCCCGGACCTGTCGTTTTGGCCGAGATCCCGACCCCGAGCGAGCGAGCCCAAACCCACCATTTGGGGTGTGGGCCGCCTCCGGGGTGGCCCACGCTCACTGGAAAAAGCAATCCCGATGCCGGATTTGACCCTGGAGCTGAGATATGAAAGCTCGCCGAAAGTGAAAAAAACGACCACCCCGGACCTGTCGTTTTGGCCGAGATCCCGACCCCGAGCGAGCGAGCCCAAACCCACGAATTAGGGTGTGAGCTGCCTCCGGGGTGGCCCACGCTCACTGGAAAAAGCAATCCCGAGGCCGGATTTGATCCTGGAGCTGAGATATTAAAGCTCGCCGAAAGTGAAAAAAACGACCACCCCGGACCTGTCGTTTTGGCCGAGATCCCGACCCCGAGCGAGCGAGCCCAAACCCACCATTTGGGGTGTGGGCCGCCTCCGGGGTGGCCCACGCTCACTGGAAAAAGCAATCCCGATGCCGGATTTGACCCTGGAGCTGAGATATGAAAGCTCGCCGAAAGTGAAAAAAACGACCACCCCGGACCTGTCGTTTTGGCCGAGATCCCGACCCCGAGCGAGCGAGCCCAAACCCACGTTTTGGGGTGTGAGCCGCCTCTGGGGTGGCCCACGCTCACTGGAAAACGCAATCCCGATGCCGGATTTGATCCTGGAGCTGAGATATTAAAGCTCGCCGAAAGTGAAAAAAACGACCACCCCGGACCTGTCGTTTTGGCCGAGATCCCGACCCCGAGCGAGCGAGCCCAAACCCACCATTTGGGGTGTGGGCCGCCTCCGGGGTGGCCCACGCTCACTGGAAAAAGCAATCCCGATGCCGGATTTGACCCTGGAGCTGAGATATGAAAGCTCGCCGAAAGTGAAAAAAACGACCACCCCGGACCTGTCGTTTTGGCCGAGATCCCGACCCCGAGCGAGCGAGCCCAAACACACGTCTTGGGGTGTGAGCCGCCTCCGGGGTGGCCCACGCTCACTGGAAAACGCAATCCCGATGCCGGATTTGATCCTGGAGCTGAGATATTAAAGCTCGCCGAAAGTGAAAAAAACGACCACCCCGGACCTGTCGTTTTGGCCGAGATCCCGACCCCGAGCGAGCGAGCCCAAACCCACGTTTTGGGGTGTGGGCCGCCTCCGGGGTGGCCCACGCTCACTGGAAAAAGCAATCCCGATGCCGGATTTGACCCTGGAGCTGAGATATGAAAGCTCGCCGAAAGTGAAAAAAACGACCACCCCGGACCTGTCGTTTTGGCCGAGATCCCGACCCCGAGCGAGCGAGCCCAAACCCACGAATTAGGGTGTGAGCTGCCTCCGGGGTGGCCCACGCTCACTGGAAAAAGCAATCCCGAGGCCAGATTTGATCCTGGAGCTGAGATATTAAAGCTCGCCGAAAGTGAAAAAAACGACCACCCCGGACCTGTCGTTTTGGCCGAGATCCCGACCCCGAGCGAGCGAGCCCAAACCCACGAATTAGGGTGTGAGCTGCCTCCGGGGTGGCCCACGCTCACTGGAAAAAGCAATCCCGAGGCCGGATTTGATCCTGGAGCTGAGATATTAAAGCTCGCCGAAAGTGAAAAAAACGACCACCCCGGACCTGTCGTTTTGGCCGAGATCCCGACCCCGAGCGAGCGAGCCCAAACCCACCATTTGGGGTGTGGGCCGCCTCCGGGGTGGCCCACGCTCACTGGAAAAAGCAATCCCGATGCCGGATTTGATCCTGGAGCTGAGAAACTAAAGCTCGCCGAAAGTGAAAAAAACGACCACCCCGGACCTGTCGTTTTGGCCGAGATCCCGACCCCGAGCGAGCGAGCCCAAACACACGTCTTGGGGTGTGGGCCGCCTCCGGGGTGGCCCACGCTCACTGGAAAACGCAATCCCGATGCCGGATTTGATCCTGGAGCTGAGATATTAAAGCTCGCCGAAAGTGAAAAAAACGACCACCCCGGACCTGTCGTTTTGGCCGAGATCCCGACCCCGAGCGAGCGAGCCCAAACCCACCATTTGGGGTGTGGGCCGCCTCCGGGGTGGCCCACGCTCACTGGAAAAAGCAATCCCGATGCCGGATTTGACCCTGGAGCTGAGATATGAAAGCTCGCCGAAAGTGAAAAAAACGACCACCCCGGACCTGTCGTTTTGGCCGAGATCCCGACCCCGAGCGAGCGAGCCCAAACCCACCATTTGGGGTGTGGGCCGCCTCCGGGGTGGCCCACGCTCACTGGAAAAAGCAATCCCGATGCCGGATTTGACCCTGGAGCTGAGATATGAAAGCTCGCCGAAAGTGAAAAAAACGACCACCCCGGACCTGTCGTTTTGGCCGAGATCCCGACCCCGAGCGAGCGAGCCCAAACCCACGTTTTGGGGTGTGAGCCGCCTCTGGGGTGGCCCACGCTCACTGGAAAACGCAATCCCGATGCCGGATTTGATCCTGGAGCTGAGATATTAAAGCTCGCCGAAAGTGAAAAAAACGACCACCCCGGACCTGTCGTTTTGGCCGAGATCCCGACCCCGAGCGAGCGAGCCCAAACCCACCATTTGGGGTGTGGGCCGCCTCCGGGGTGGCCCACGCTCACTGGAAAAAGCAATCCCGATGCCGGATTTGATCCTGGAGCTGAGAAACTAAAGCTCGCCGAAAGTGAAAAAAACGACCACCCCGGACCTGTCGTTTTGGCCGAGATCCCGACCCCGAGCGAGCGAGCCCAAACCCACGTTTTGGGGTGTGAGCCGCCTCCGGGGTGGCCCACGCTCACTGGAAAACGCAATCCCGATGCCGGATTTGACCCTGGAGCTGAGATATTAAAGCTCGCCGAAAGTGAAAAAAACGACCACCCCGGACCTGTCGTTTTGGCCGAGATCCCGACCCCGAGCGAGCGAGCCCAAACCCACCATTTGGGGTGTGGGCCGCCTCCGGGGTGGCCCACGCTCACTGGAAAAAGCAATCCCGATGCCGGATTTGATCCTGGAGCTGAGATACTAAAGCTCGCCGAAAGTGAAAAAAACGACCACCCCGGACCTGTCGTTTTGGCCGAGATCCCGACCCCGAGCGAGCGAGCCCAAACACACGTCTTGGGGTGTGAGCCGCCTCCGGGGTGGCCCACGCTCACTGGAAAACGCAATCCCGATGCCGGATTTGATCCTGGAGCTGAGATATTAAAGCTCGCCGAAAGTGAAAAAAACGACCACCCCGGACCTGTCGTTTTGGCCGAGATCCCGACCCCGAGCGAGCGAGCCCAAACCCACCATTTGGGGTGTGGGCCGCCTCCGGGGTGGCCCACGCTCACTGGAAAAAGCAATCCCGATGCCGGATTTGACCCTGGAGCTGAGATATGAAAGCTCGCCGAAAGTGAAAAAAACGACCACCCCGGACCTGTCGTTTTGGCCGAGATCCCGACCCCGAGCGAGCGAGCCCAAACCCACGTTTTGGGGTGTTAGCCGCCTCCGGGGTGGCCCACGCTCACTGGAAAACGCAATCCCGATGCCGGATTTGATCCTGGAGCTGAGATATTAAAGCTCGCCGAAAGTGAAAAAAACGACCACCCCGGACCTGTCGTTTTGGCCGAGATCCCGACCCCGAGCGAGCGAGCCCAAACCCACCATTTGGGGTGTGGGCCGCCTCCGGGGTGGCCCACGCTCACTGGAAAAAGCAATCCCGATGCCGGATTTGACCCTGGAGCTGAGATATGAAAGCTCGCCGAAAGTGAAAAAAACGACCACCCCGGACCTGTCGTTTTGGCCGAGATCCCGACCCCGAGCGAGCGAGCCCAAACCCACGAATTAGGGTGTGAGCTGCCTCCGGGGTGGCCCACGCTCACTGGAAAAAGCAATCCCGAGGCCGGATTTGATCCTGGAGCTGAGATATTAAAGCTCGCCGAAAGTGAAAAAAACGACCACCCCGGACCTGTCGTTTTGGCCGAGATCCCGACCCCGAGCGAGCGAGCCCAAACCCACGTTTTGGGGTGTGAGCCGCCTCCGGGGTGGCCCACGCTCACTGGAAAACGCAATCCCGATGCCGGATTTGATCCTGGAGCTGAGATATTAAAGCTCGCCGAAAGTGAAAAAAACGACCACCCCGGACCTGTCGTTTTGGCCGAGATCCCGACCCCGAGCGAGCGAGCCCAAACCCACCATTTGGGGTGTGGGCCGCCTCCGGGGTGGCCCACGCTCACTGGAAAAAGCAATCCCGATGCCGGATTTGACCCTGGAGCTGAGATATTAAAGCTCGCCGAAAGTGAAAAAAACGACCACCCCGGACCTGTCGTTTTGGCCGAGATCCCGACCCCGAGCGAGCGAGCCCAAACCCACGAATTAGGGTGTGAGCTGCCTCCGGGGTGGCCCACGCTCACTGGAAAAAGCAATCCCGAGGCCAGATTTGATCCTGGAGCTGAGATATTAAAGCTCGCCGAAAGTGAAAAAAACGACCACCCCGGACCTGTCGTTTTGGCCGAGATCCCGACCCCGAGCGAGCGAGCCCAAACCCACGAATTAGGGTGTGAGCTGCCTCCGGGGTGGCCCACGCTCACTGGAAAAAGCAATCCCGAGGCCGGATTTGATCCTGGAGCTGAGATATTAAAGCTCGCCGAAAGTGAAAAAAACGACCACCCCGGACCTGTCGTTTTGGCCGAGATCCCGACCCCAAGCGAGCGAGCCCAAACCCACCATTTGGGGTGTGGGCCGCCTCCGGGGTGGCCCACGCTCACTGGAAAAAGCAATCCCGATGCCGGATTTGATCCTGGAGCTGAGAAACTAAAGCTCGCCGAAAGTGAAAAAAACGACCACCCCGGACCTGTCGTTTTGGCCGAGATCCCGACCCCGAGCGAGCGAGCCCAAACACACGTCTTGGGGTGTGGGCCGCCTCCGGGGTGGCCCACGCTCACTGGAAAACGCAATCCCGATGCCGGATTTGATCCTGGAGCTGAGATATTAAAGCTCGCCGAAAGTGAAAAAAACGACCACCCCGGACCTGTCGTTTTGGCCGAGATCCCGACCCCGAGCGAGCGAGCCCAAACCCACCATTTGGGGTGTGGGCCGCCTCCGGGGTGGCCCACGCTCACTGGAAAAAGCAATCCCGATGCCGGATTTGACCCTGGAGCTGAGATATGAAAGCTCGCCGAAAGTGAAAAAAACGACCACCCCGGACCTGTCGTTTTGGCCGAGATCCCGACCCCGAGCGAGCGAGCCCAAACCCACCATTTGGGGTGTGGGCCGCCTCCGGGGTGGCCCACGCTCACTGGAAAAAGCAATCCCGATGCCGGATTTGACCCTGGAGCTGAGATATGAAAGCTCGCCGAAAGTGAAAAAAACGACCACCCCGGACCTGTCGTTTTGGCCGAGATCCCGACCCCGAGCGAGCGAGCCCAAACCCACGTTTTGGGGTGTGAGCCGCCTCTGGGGTGGCCCACGCTCACTGGAAAACGCAATCCCGATGCCGGATTTGATCCTGGAGCTGAGATATTAAAGCTCGCCGAAAGTGAAAAAAACGACCACCCCGGACCTGTCGTTTTGGCCGAGATCCCGACCCCGAGCGAGCGAGCCCAAACCCACCATTTGGGGTGTGGGCCGCCTCCGGGGTGGCCCACGCTCACTGGAAAAAGCAATCCCGATGCCGGATTTGACCCTGGAGCTGAGATATGAAAGCTCGCCGAAAGTGAAAAAAACGACCACCCCGGACCTGTCGTTTTGGCCGAGATCCCGACCCCGAGCGAGCGAGCCCAAACCCACCATTTGGGGTGTGGGCCGCCTCCGGGGTGGCCCACGCTCACTGGAAAAAGCAATCCCGATGCCGGATTTGACCCTGGAGCTGAGATATGAAAGCTCGCCGAAAGTGAAAAAAACGACCACCCCGGACCTGTCGTTTTGGCCGAGATCCCGACCCCGAGCGAGCGAGCCCAAACCCACGAATTAGGGTGTGAGCTGCCTCCGGGGTGGCCCACGCTCACTGGAAAAAGCAATCCCGAGGCCGGATTTGATCCTGGAGCTGAGATATTAAAGCTCGCCGAAAGTGAAAAAAACGACCACCCCGGACCTGTCGTTTTGGCCGAGATCCCGACCCCGAGCGAGCGAGCCCAAACCCACGTTTTGGGGTGTGAGCCGCCTCCGGGGTGGCCCACGCTCACTGGAAAACGCAATCCCGATGCCGGATTTGATCCTGGAGCTGAGATATTAAAGCTCGCCGAAAGTGAAAAAAACGACCACCCCGGACCTGTCGTTTTGGCCGAGATCCCGACCCCGAGCGAGCGAGCCCAAACCCACCATTTGGGGTGTGGGCCGCCTCCGGGGTGGCCCACGCTCACTGGAAAAAGCAATCCCGATGCCGGATTTGACCCTGGAGCTGAGATATTAAAGCTCGCCGAAAGTGAAAAAAACGACCACCCCGGACCTGTCGTTTTGGCCGAGATCCCGACCCCGAGCGAGCGAGCCCAAACCCACGAATTAGGGTGTGAGCTGCCTCCGGGGTGGCCCACGCTCACTGGAAAAAGCAATCCCGAGGCCAGATTTGATCCTGGAGCTGAGATATTAAAGCTCGCCGAAAGTGAAAAAAACGACCACCCCGGACCTGTCGTTTTGGCCGAGATCCCGACCCCGAGCGAACGAGCCCAAACCCACAATTTGGGGTGTGGGCCGCCTCTGGGGTGGCCCACGCTCACTGGAAAACGCAATCCCGATGCCAGATTTGATCCTGGAGCTGAGATATTAAAGCTCGCCGAAAGTGAAAAAAACGACCACCCCGGACCTGTCGTTTTGGCCGAGATCCCGACCCCGAGCGAGCGAGCCCAAACCCACCATTTGGGGTGTGGGCCGCCTCCGGGGTGGCCCACGCTCACTGGAAAAAGCAATCCCGAGGCCGGATTTGATCCTGGAGCTGAGATATTAAAGCTCGCCGAAAGTGAAAAAAACGACCACCCCGGACCTGTCGTTTTGGCCGAGATCCCGACCCCGAGCGAGCGAGCCCAAACCCACGTTTTGGGGTGTGAGCCGCCTCCGGGGTGGCCCACGCTCACTGGAAAACGCAATCCCGATGCCGGATTTGATCCTGGAGCTGAGATATTAAAGCTCGCCGAAAGTGAAAAAAACGACCACCCCGGACCTGTCGTTTTGGCCGAGATCCCGACCCCGAGCGAGCGAGCCCAAACCCACCATTTGGGGTGTGGGCCGCCTCCGGGGTGGCCCACGCTCACTGGAAAAAGCAATCCCGATGCCGGATTTGATCCTGGAGCTGAGAAACTAAAGCTCGCCGAAAGTGAAAAAAACGACCACCCCGGACCTGTCGTTTTGGCCGAGATCCCGACCCCGAGCGAGCGAGCCCAAACACACGTCTTGGGGTGTGAGCCGCCTCCGGGGTGGCCCACGCTCACTGGAAAACGCAATCCCGATGCCGGATTTGATCCTGGAGCTGAGATATTAAAGCTCGCCGAAAGTGAAAAAAACGACCACCCCGGACCTGTCGTTTTGGCCGAGATCCCGACCCCGAGCGAGCGAGCCCAAACCCACCATTTGGGGTGTGGGCCGCCTCCGGGGTGGCCCACGCTCACTGGAAAAAGCAATCCCGATGCCGGATTTGACCCTGGAGCTGAGATATGAAAGCTCGCCGAAAGTGAAAAAAACGACCACCCCGGACCTGTCGTTTTGGCCGAGATCCCGACCCCGAGCGAGCGAGCCCAAACCCACCATTTGGGGTGTGGGCCGCCTCCGGGGTGGCCCACGCTCACTGGAAAAAGCAATCCCGATGCCGGATTTGATCCTGGAGCTGAGATATTAAAGCTCGCCGAAAGTGAAAAAAACGACCACCCCGGACCTGTCGTTTTGGCCGAGATCCCGACCCCGAGCGAGCGAGCCCAAACCCACCATTTGGGGTGTGGGCCGCCTCCGGGGTGGCCCACGCTCACTGGAAAAAGCAATCCCGATGCCGGATTTGACCCTGGAGCTGAGATATGAAAGCTCGCCGAAAGTGAAAAAAACGACCACCCCGGACCTGTCGTTTTGGCCGAGATCCCGACCCCGAGCGAGCGAGCCCAAACCCACGAATTAGGGTGTGAGCTGCCTCCGGGGTGGCCCACGCTCACTGGAAAAAGCAATCCCGAGGCCGGATTTGATCCTGGAGCTGAGATATTAAAGCTCGCCGAAAGTGAAAAAAACGACCACCCCGGACCTGTCGTTTTGGCCGAGATCCCGACCCCGAGCGAGCGAGCCCAAACCCACCATTTGGGGTGTGGGCCGCCTCCGGGGTGGCCCACGCTCACTGGAAAAAGCAATCCCGATGCCGGATTTGACCCTGGAGCTGAGATATGAAAGCTCGCCGAAAGTGAAAAAAACGACCACCCCGGACCTGTCGTTTTGGCCGAGATCCCGACCCCGAGCGAGCGAGCCCAAACCCACGTTTTGGGGTGTGAGCCGCCTCTGGGGTGGCCCACGCTCACTGGAAAACGCAATCCCGATGCCGGATTTGATCCTGGAGCTGAGATATTAAAGCTCGCCGAAAGTGAAAAAAACGACCACCCCGGACCTGTCGTTTTGGCCGAGATCCCGACCCCGAGCGAGCGAGCCCAAACCCACCATTTGGGGTGTGGGCCGCCTCCGGGGTGGCCCACGCTCACTGGAAAAAGCAATCCCGATGCCGGATTTGACCCTGGAGCTGAGATATGAAAGCTCGCCGAAAGTGAAAAAAACGACCACCCCGGACCTGTCGTTTTGGCCGAGATCCCGACCCCGAGCGAGCGAGCCCAAACCCACCATTTGGGGTGTGGGCCGCCTCCGGGGTGGCCCACGCTCACTGGAAAAAGCAATCCCGATGCCGGATTTGACCCTGGAGCTGAGATATTAAAGCTCGCCGAAAGTGAAAAAAACGACCACCCCGGACCTGTCGTTTTGGCCGAGATCCCGACCCCGAGCGAGCGAGCCCAAACCCACGAATTAGGGTGTGAGCTGCCTCCGGGGTGGCCCACGCTCACTGGAAAAAGCAATCCCGAGGCCAGATTTGATCCTGGAGCTGAGATATTAAAGCTCGCCGAAAGTGAAAAAAACGACCACCCCGGACCTGTCGTTTTGGCCGAGATCCCGACCCCGAGCGAACGAGCCCAAACCCACAATTTGGGGTGTGGGCCGCCTCTGGGGTGGCCCACGCTCACTGGAAAACGCAATCCCGATGCCAGATTTGATCCTGGAGCTGAGATATTAAAGCTCGCCGAAAGTGAAAAAAACGACCACCCCGGACCTGTCGTTTTGGCCGAGATCCCGACCCCGAGCGAGCGAGCCCAAACCCACCATTTGGGGTGTGGGCCGCCTCCGGGGTGGCCCACGCTCACTGGAAAAAGCAATCCCGAGGCCGGATTTGATCCTGGAGCTGAGATATTAAAGCTCGCCGAAAGTGAAAAAAACGACCACCCCGGACCTGTCGTTTTGGCCGAGATCCCGACCCCGAGCGAGCGAGCCCAAACCCACGTTTTGGGGTGTGAGCCGCCTCCGGGGTGGCCCACGCTCACTGGAAAACGCAATCCCGATGCCGGATTTGATCCTGGAGCTGAGATATTAAAGCTCGCCGAAAGTGAAAAAAACGACCACCCCGGACCTGTCGTTTTGGCCGAGATCCCGACCCCGAGCGAGCGAGCCCAAACCCACCATTTGGGGTGTGGGCCGCCTCCGGGGTGGCCCACGCTCACTGGAAAAAGCAATCCCGATGCCGGATTTGATCCTGGAGCTGAGAAACTAAAGCTCGCCGAAAGTGAAAAAAACGACCACCCCGGACCTGTCGTTTTGGCCGAGATCCCGACCCCGAGCGAGCGAGCCCAAACACACGTCTTGGGGTGTGAGCCGCCTCCGGGGTGGCCCACGCTCACTGGAAAACGCAATCCCGATGCCGGATTTGATCCTGGAGCTGAGATATTAAAGCTCGCCGAAAGTGAAAAAAACGACCACCCCGGACCTGTCGTTTTGGCCGAGATCCCGACCCCGAGCGAGCGAGCCCAAACCCACCATTTGGGGTGTGGGCCGCCTCCGGGGTGGCCCACGCTCACTGGAAAAAGCAATCCCGATGCCGGATTTGACCCTGGAGCTGAGATATGAAAGCTCGCCGAAAGTGAAAAAAACGACCACCCCGGACCTGTCGTTTTGGCCGAGATCCCGACCCCGAGCGAGCGAGCCCAAACCCACCATTTGGGGTGTGGGCCGCCTCCGGGGTGGCCCACGCTCACTGGAAAAAGCAATCCCGATGCCGGATTTGATCCTGGAGCTGAGATATTAAAGCTCGCCGAAAGTGAAAAAAACGACCACCCCGGACCTGTCGTTTTGGCCGAGATCCCGACCCCGAGCGAGCGAGCCCAAACCCACCATTTGGGGTGTGGGCCGCCTCCGGGGTGGCCCACGCTCACTGGAAAAAGCAATCCCGATGCCGGATTTGACCCTGGAGCTGAGATATGAAAGCTCGCCGAAAGTGAAAAAAACGACCACCCCGGACCTGTCGTTTTGGCCGAGATCCCGACCCCGAGCGAGCGAGCCCAAACCCACGAATTAGGGTGTGAGCTGCCTCCGGGGTGGCCCACGCTCACTGGAAAAAGCAATCCCGAGGCCGGATTTGATCCTGGAGCTGAGATATTAAAGCTCGCCGAAAGTGAAAAAAACGACCACCCCGGACCTGTCGTTTTGGCCGAGATCCCGACCCCGAGCGAGCGAGCCCAAACCCACCATTTGGGGTGTGGGCCGCCTCCGGGGTGGCCCACGCTCACTGGAAAAAGCAATCCCGATGCCGGATTTGACCCTGGAGCTGAGATATGAAAGCTCGCCGAAAGTGAAAAAAACGACCACCCCGGACCTGTCGTTTTGGCCGAGATCCCGACCCCGAGCGAGCGAGCCCAAACCCACGTTTTGGGGTGTGAGCCGCCTCTGGGGTGGCCCACGCTCACTGGAAAACGCAATCCCGATGCCGGATTTGATCCTGGAGCTGAGATATTAAAGCTCGCCGAAAGTGAAAAAAACGACCACCCCGGACCTGTCGTTTTGGCCGAGATCCCGACCCCGAGCGAGCGAGCCCAAACCCACCATTTGGGGTGTGGGCCGCCTCCGGGGTGGCCCACGCTCACTGGAAAAAGCAATCCCGATGCCGGATTTGACCCTGGAGCTGAGATATGAAAGCTCGCCGAAAGTGAAAAAAACGACCACCCCGGACCTGTCGTTTTGGCCGAGATCCCGACCCCGAGCGAGCGAGCCCAAACCCACCATTTGGGGTGTGGGCCGCCTCCGGGGTGGCCCACGCTCACTGGAAAAAGCAATCCCGATGCCGGATTTGACCCTGGAGCTGAGATATGAAAGCTCGCCGAAAGTGAAAAAAACGACCACCCCGGACCTGTCGTTTTGGCCGAGATCCCGACCCCGAGCGAGCGAGCCCAAACCCACGAATTAGGGTGTGAGCTGCCTCCGGGGTGGCCCACGCTCACTGGAAAAAGCAATCCCGAGGCCGGATTTGATCCTGGAGCTGAGATATTAAAGCTCGCCGAAAGTGAAAAAAACGACCACCCCGGACCTGTCGTTTTGGCCGAGATCCCGACCCCGAGCGAGCGAGCCCAAACCCACGTTTTGGGGTGTGAGCCGCCTCCGGGGTGGCCCACGCTCACTGGAAAACGCAATCCCGATGCCGGATTTGATCCTGGAGCTGAGATATTAAAGCTCGCCGAAAGTGAAAAAAACGACCACCCCGGACCTGTCGTTTTGGCCGAGATCCCGACCCCGAGCGAGCGAGCCCAAACCCACCATTTGGGGTGTGGGCCGCCTCCGGGGTGGCCCACGCTCACTGGAAAAAGCAATCCCGATGCCGGATTTGACCCTGGAGCTGAGATATTAAAGCTCGCCGAAAGTGAAAAAAACGACCACCCCGGACCTGTCGTTTTGGCCGAGATCCCGACCCCGAGCGAGCGAGCCCAAACCCACGAATTAGGGTGTGAGCTGCCTCCGGGGTGGCCCACGCTCACTGGAAAAAGCAATCCCGAGGCCAGATTTGATCCTGGAGCTGAGATATTAAAGCTCGCCGAAAGTGAAAAAAACGACCACCCCGGACCTGTCGTTTTGGCCGAGATCCCGACCCCGAGCGAACGAGCCCAAACCCACAATTTGGGGTGTGGGCCGCCTCTGGGGTGGCCCACGCTCACTGGAAAACGCAATCCCGATGCCAGATTTGATCCTGGAGCTGAGATATTAAAGCTCGCCGAAAGTGAAAAAAACGACCACCCCGGACCTGTCGTTTTGGCCGAGATCCCGACCCCGAGCGAGCGAGCCCAAACCCACCATTTGGGGTGTGGGCCGCCTCCGGGGTGGCCCACGCTCACTGGAAAAAGCAATCCCGAGGCCGGATTTGATCCTGGAGCTGAGATATTAAAGCTCGCCGAAAGTGAAAAAAACGACCACCCCGGACCTGTCGTTTTGGCCGAGATCCCGACCCCGAGCGAGCGAGCCCAAACCCACGTTTTGGGGTGTGAGCCGCCTCCGGGGTGGCCCACGCTCACTGGAAAACGCAATCCCGATGCCGGATTTGATCCTGGAGCTGAGATATTAAAGCTCGCCGAAAGTGAAAAAAACGACCACCCCGGACCTGTCGTTTTGGCCGAGATCCCGACCCCGAGCGAGCGAGCCCAAACCCACCATTTGGGGTGTGGGCCGCCTCCGGGGTGGCCCACGCTCACTGGAAAACGCAATCCCGATGCCGGATTTGATCCTGGAGCTGAGATATTAAAGCTCGCCGAAAGTGAAAAAAACGACCACCCCGGACCTGTCGTTTTGGCCGAGATCCCGACCCCGAGCGAGCGAGCCCAAACCCACCATTTGGGGTGTGGGCCGCCTCCGGGGTGGCCCACGCTCACTGGAAAAAGCAATCCCGATGCCGGATTTGACCCTGGAGCTGAGATATGAAAGCTCGCCGAAAGTGAAAAAAACGACCACCCCGGACCTGTCGTTTTGGCCGAGATCCCGACCCCGAGCGAGCGAGCCCAAACCCACCATTTGGGGTGTGGGCCGCCTCCGGGGTGGCCCACGCTCACTGGAAAAAGCAATCCCGATGCCGGATTTGATCCTGGAGCTGAGATATTAAAGCTCGCCGAAAGTGAAAAAAACGACCACCCCGGACCTGTCGTTTTGGCCGAGATCCCGACCCCGAGCGAGCGAGCCCAAACCCACCATTTGGGGTGTGGGCCGCCTCCGGGGTGGCCCACGCTCACTGGAAAAAGCAATCCCGATGCCGGATTTGACCCTGGAGCTGAGATATGAAAGCTCGCCGAAAGTGAAAAAAACGACCACCCCGGACCTGTCGTTTTGGCCGAGATCCCGACCCCGAGCGAGCGAGCCCAAACCCACGAATTAGGGTGTGAGCTGCCTCCGGGGTGGCCCACGCTCACTGGAAAAAGCAATCCCGAGGCCGGATTTGATCCTGGAGCTGAGATATTAAAGCTCGCCGAAAGTGAAAAAAACGACCACCCCGGACCTGTCGTTTTGGCCGAGATCCCGACCCCGAGCGAGCGAGCCCAAACCCACCATTTGGGGTGTGGGCCGCCTCCGGGGTGGCCCACGCTCACTGGAAAAAGCAATCCCGATGCCGGATTTGATCCTGGAGCTGAGAAACTAAAGCTCGCCGAAAGTGAAAAAAACGACCACCCCGGACCTGTCGTTTTGGCCGAGATCCCGACCCCGAGCGAGCGAGCCCAAACCCACCATTTGGGGTGTGGGCCGCCTCCGGGGTGGCCCACGCTCACTGGAAAAAGCAATCCCGATGCCGGATTTGACCCTGGAGCTGAGATATGAAAGCTCGCCGAAAGTGAAAAAAACGACCACCCCGGAACTGTCGTTTTGGCCGAGATCCCGACCCCGAGCGAGCGAGCCCAAACCCACCATTTGGGGTGTGGGCCGCCTCCGGGGTGGCCCACGCTCACTGGAAAAAGCAATCCCGATGCCGGATTTGACCCTGGAGCTGAGATATGAAAGCTCGCCGAAAGTGAAAAAAACGACCACCCCGGACCTGTCGTTTTGGCCGAGATCCCGACCCCGAGCGAGCGAGCCCAAACCCACGTTTTGGGGTGTGAGCCGCCTCCGGGGTGGCCCACGCTCACTGGAAAACGCAATCCCGATGCCGGATTTGACCCTGGAGCTGAGATATTAAAGCTCGCCGAAAGTGAAAAAAACGACCACCCCGGACCTGTCGTTTTGGCCGAGATCCCGACCCCGAGCGAGCGAGCCCAAACCCACCATTTGGGGTGTGGGCCGCCTCCGGGGTGGCCCACGCTCACTGGAAAAAGCAATCCCGATGCCGGATTTGATCCTGGAGCTGAGATACTAAAGCTCGCCGAAAGTGAAAAAAACGACCACCCCGGACCTGTCGTTTTGGCCGAGATCCCGACCCCGAGCGAGCGAGCCCAAACCCACCATTTGGGGTGTGGGCCGCCTCCGGGGTGGCCCACGCTCACTGGAAAAAGCAATCCCGATGCCGGATTTGACCCTGGAGCTGAGATATGAAAGCTCGCCGAAAGTGAAAAAAACGACCACCCCGGACCTGTCGTTTTGGCCGAGATCCCGACCCCGAGCGAGCGAGCCCAAACCCACGTTTTGGGGTGTGAGCCGCCTCCGGGGTGGCCCACGCTCACTGGAAAACGCAATCCCGATGCCGGATTTGACCCTGGAGCTGAGATATTAAAGCTCGCCGAAAGTGAAAAAAACGACCACCCCGGACCTGTCGTTTTGGCCGAGATCCCGACCCCGAGCGAGCGAGCCCAAACCCACCATTTGGGGTGTGGGCCGCCTCCGGGGTGGCCCACGCTCACTGGAAAAAGCAATCCCGATGCCGGATTTGATCCTGGAGCTGAGATACTAAAGCTCGCCGAAAGTGAAAAAAACGACCACCCCGGACCTGTCGTTTTGGCCGAGATCCCGACCCCGAGCGAGCGAGCCCAAACACACGTCTTGGGGTGTGAGCCGCCTCCGGGGTGGCCCACGCTCACTGGAAAACGCAATCCCGATGCCGGATTTGATCCTGGAGCTGAGATATTAAAGCTTGCCGAAAGTGAAAAAAACGACCACCCCGGACCTGTCGTTTTGGCCGAGATCCCGACCCCGAGCGAGCGAGCCCAAACCCACCATTTGGGGTGTGGGCCGCCTCCGGGGTGGCCCACGCTCACTGGAAAAAGCAATCCCGATGCCGGATTTGACCCTGGAGCTGAGATATGAAAGCTCGCCGAAAGTGAAAAAAACGACCACCCCGGACCTGTCGTTTTGGCCGAGATCCCGACCCCGAGCGAGCGAGCCCAAACCCACGAATTAGGGTGTGAGCTGCCTCCGGGGTGGCCCACGCTCACTGGAAAAAGCAATCCCGAGGCCGGATTTGATCCTGGAGCTGAGATATTAAAGCTCGCCGAAAGTGAAAAAAACGACCACCCCGGACCTGTCGTTTTGGCCGAGATCCCGACCCCGAGCGAGCGAGCCCAAACCCACGTTTTGGGGTGTGAGCCGCCTCCGGGGTGGCCCACGCTCACTGGAAAACGCAATCCCGATGCCGGATTTGATCCTGGAGCTGAGATATTAAAGCTCGCCGAAAGTGAAAAAAACGACCACCCCGGACCTGTCGTTTTGGCCGAGATCCCGACCCCGAGCGAGCGAGCCCAAACCCACCATTTGGGGTGTGGGCCGCCTCCGGGGTGGCCCACGCTCACTGGAAAAAGCAATCCCGATGCCGGATTTGACCCTGGAGCTGAGATATTAAAGCTCGCCGAAAGTGAAAAAAACGACCACCCCGGACCTGTCGTTTTGGCCGAGATCCCGACCCCGAGCGAGCGAGCCCAAACCCACGAATTAGGGTGTGAGCTGCCTCCGGGGTGGCCCACGCTCACTGGAAAAAGCAATCCCGAGGCCAGATTTGATCCTGGAGCTGAGATATTAAAGCTCGCCGAAAGTGAAAAAAACGACCACCCCGGACCTGTCGTTTTGGCCGAGATCCCGACCCCGAGCGAGCGAGCCCAAACCCACGAATTAGGGTGTGAGCTGCCTCCGGGGTGGCCCACGCTCACTGGAAAAAGCAATCCCGAGGCCGGATTTGATCCTGGAGCTGAGATATTAAAGCTCGCCGAAAGTGAAAAAAACGACCACCCCGGACCTGTCGTTTTGGCCGAGATCCCGACCCCGAGCGAGCGAGCCCAAACCCACCATTTGGGGTGTGGGCCGCCTCCGGGGTGGCCCACGCTCACTGGAAAAAGCAATCCCGATGCCGGATTTGATCCTGGAGCTGAGAAACTAAAGCTCGCCGAAAGTGAAAAAAACGACCACCCCGGACCTGTCGTTTTGGCCGAGATCCCGACCCCGAGCGAGCGAGCCCAAACACACGTCTTGGGGTGTGAGCCGCCTCCGGGGTGGCCCACGCTCACTGGAAAACGCAATCCCGATGCCGGATTTGATCCTGGAGCTGAGATATTAAAGCTCGCCGAAAGTGAAAAAAACGACCACCCCGGACCTGTCGTTTTGGCCGAGATCCCGACCCCGAGCGAGCGAGCCCAAACCCACCATTTGGGGTGTGGGCCGCCTCCGGGGTGGCCCACGCTCACTGGAAAAAGCAATCCCGATGCCGGATTTGACCCTGGAGCTGAGATATGAAAGCTCGCCGAAAGTGAAAAAAACGACCACCCCGGACCTGTCGTTTTGGCCGAGATCCCGACCCCGAGCGAGCGAGCCCAAACCCACGTTTTGGGGTGTGAGCCGCCTCTGGGGTGGCCCACGCTCACTGGAAAACGCAATCCCGATGCCGGATTTGATCCTGGAGCTGAGATATTAAAGCTCGCCGAAAGTGAAAAAAACGACCACCCCGGACCTGTCGTTTTGGCCGAGATCCCGACCCCGAGCGAGCGAGCCCAAACCCACCATTTGGGGTGTGGGCCGCCTCCGGGGTGGCCCACGCTCACTGGAAAAAGCAATCCCGATGCCGGATTTGACCCTGGAGCTGAGATATGAAAGCTCGCCGAAAGTGAAAAAAACGACCACCCCGGACCTGTCGTTTTGGCCGAGATCCCGACCCCGAGCGAGCGAGCCCAAACCCACCATTTGGGGTGTGGGCCGCCTCCGGGGTGGCCCACGCTCACTGGAAAAAGCAATCCCGATGCCGGATTTGACCCTGGAGCTGAGATATTAAAGCTCGCCGAAAGTGAAAAAAACGACCACCCCGGACCTGTCGTTTTGGCCGAGATCCCGACCCCGAGCGAGCGAGCCCAAACCCACGAATTAGGGTGTGAGCTGCCTCCGGGGTGGCCCACGCTCACTGGAAAAAGCAATCCCGAGGCCAGATTTGATCCTGGAGCTGAGATATTAAAGCTCGCCGAAAGTGAAAAAAACGACCACCCCGGACCTGTCGTTTTGGCCGAGATCCCGACCCCGAGCGAACGAGCCCAAACCCACAATTTGGGGTGTGGGCCGCCTCTGGGGTGGCCCACGCTCACTGGAAAACGCAATCCCGATGCCAGATTTGATCCTGGAGCTGAGATATTAAAGCTCGCCGAAAGTGAAAAAAACGACCACCCCGGACCTGTCGTTTTGGCCGAGATCCCGACCCCGAGCGAGCGAGCCCAAACCCACCATTTGGGGTGTGGGCCGCCTCCGGGGTGGCCCACGCTCACTGGAAAAAGCAATCCCGATGCCGGATTTGATCCTGGAGCTGAGAAACTAAAGCTCGCCGAAAGTGAAAAAAACGACCACCCCGGACCTGTCGTTTTGGCCGAGATCCCGACCCCGAGCGAGCGAGCCCAAACACACGTCTTGGGGTGTGAGCCGCCTCCGGGGTGGCCCACGCTCACTGGAAAACGCAATCCCGATGCCGGATTTGATCCTGGAGCTGAGATATTAAAGCTCGCCGAAAGTGAAAAAAACGACCACCCCGGACCTGTCGTTTTGGCCGAGATCCCGACCCCGAGCGAGCGAGCCCAAACCCACCATTTGGGGTGTGGGCCGCCTCCGGGGTGGCCCACGCTCACTGGAAAAAGCAATCCCGATGCCGGATTTGACCCTGGAGCTGAGATATGAAAGCTCGCCGAAAGTGAAAAAAACGACCACCCCGGACCTGTCGTTTTGGCCGAGATCCCGACCCCGAGCGAGCGAGCCCAAACCCACCATTTGGGGTGTGGGCCGCCTCCGGGGTGGCCCACGCTCACTGGAAAAAGCAATCCCGATGCCGGATTTGATCCTGGAGCTGAGATATTAAAGCTCGCCGAAAGTGAAAAAAACGACCACCCCGGACCTGTCGTTTTGGCCGAGATCCCGACCCCGAGCGAGCGAGCCCAAACCCACCATTTGGGGTGTGGGCCGCCTCCGGGGTGGCCCACGCTCACTGGAAAAAGCAATCCCGATGCCGGATTTGACCCTGGAGCTGAGATATGAAAGCTCGCCGAAAGTGAAAAAAACGACCACCCCGGACCTGTCGTTTTGGCCGAGATCCCGACCCCGAGCGAGCGAGCCCAAACCCACGAATTAGGGTGTGAGCTGCCTCCGGGGTGGCCCACGCTCACTGGAAAAAGCAATCCCGAGGCCGGATTTGATCCTGGAGCTGAGATATTAAAGCTCGCCGAAAGTGAAAAAAACGACCACCCCGGACCTGTCGTTTTGGCCGAGATCCCGACCCCGAGCGAGCGAGCCCAAACCCACCATTTGGGGTGTGGGCCGCCTCCGGGGTGGCCCACGCTCACTGGAAAAAGCAATCCCGATGCCGGATTTGATCCTGGAGCTGAGAAACTAAAGCTCGCCGAAAGTGAAAAAAACGACCACCCCGGACCTGTCGTTTTGGCCGAGATCCCGACCCCGAGCGAGCGAGCCCAAACCCACGAATTAGGGTGTGAGCTGCCTCCGGGGTGGCCCACGCTCACTGGAAAAAGCAATCCCGAGGCCGGATTTGATCCTGGAGCTGAGATATTAAAGCTCGCCGAAAGTGAAAAAAACGACCACCCCGGACCTGTCGTTTTGGCCGAGATCCCGACCCCGAGCGAGCGAGCCCAAACACACGTCTTGGGGTGTGAGCCGCCTCCGGGGTGGCCCACGCTCACTGGAAAACGCAATCCCGATGCCGGATTTGATCCTGGAGCTGAGATATTAAAGCTCGCCGAAAGTGAAAAAAACGACCACCCCGGACCTGTCGTTTTGGCCGAGATCCCGACCCCGAGCGAACGAGCCCAAACCCACAATTTGGGGTGTGGGCCGCCTCTGGGGTGGCCCACGCTCACTGGAAAACGCAATCCCGATGCCAGATTTGATCCTGGAGCTGAGATATTAAAGCTCGCCGAAAGTGAAAAAAACGACCACCCCGGACCTGTCGTTTTGGCCGAGATCCCGACCCCGAGCGAGCGAGCCCAAACCCACCATTTGGGGTGTGGGCCGCCTCCGGGGTGGCCCACGCTCACTGGAAAAAGCAATCCCGATGCCGGATTTGATCCTGGAGCTGAGAAACTAAAGCTCGCCGAAAGTGAAAAAAACGACCACCCCGGACCTGTCGTTTTGGCCGAGATCCCGACCCCGAGCGAGCGAGCCCAAACACACGTCTTGGGGTGTGAGCCGCCTCCGGGGTGGCCCACGCTCACTGGAAAACGCAATCCCGATGCCGGATTTGATCCTGGAGCTGAGATATGAAAGCTCGCCGAAAGTGAAAAAAACGACCACCCCGGACCTGTCGTTTTGGCCGAGATCCCGACCCCGAGCGAGCGAGCCCAAACCCACCATTTGGGGTGTGGGCCGCCTCCGGGGTGGCCCACGCTCACTGGAAAAAGCAATCCCGATGCCGGATTTGATCCTGGAGCTGAGATATTAAAGCTCGCCGAAAGTGAAAAAAACGACCACCCCGGACCTGTCGTTTTGGCCGAGATCCCGACCCCGAGCGAGCGAGCCCAAACCCACCATTTGGGGTGTGGGCCGCCTCCGGGGTAGCCCACGCTCACTGGAAAAAGCAATCCCGATGCCGCATTTGACCCTGGAGCTGAGATATGAAAGCTCGCCGAAAGTGAAAAAAACGACCACCCCGGACCTGTCGTTTTGGCCGAGATCCCGACCCCGAGCGAGCGAGCCCAAACCCACGAATTAGGGTGTGAGCTGCCTCCGGGGTGGCCCACGCTCACTGGAAAAAGCAATCCCGAGGCCGGATTTGATCCTGGAGCTGAGATATTAAAGCTCGCCGAAAGTGAAAAAAACGACCACCCCGGACCTGTCGTTTTGGCCGAGATCCCGACCCCGAGCGAGCGAGCCCAAACCCACCATTTGGGGTGTGGGCCGCCTCCGGGGTGGCCCACGCTCACTGGAAAAAGCAATCCCGATGCCGGATTTGATCCTGGAGCTGAGAAACTAAAGCTCGCCGAAAGTGAAAAAAACGACCACCCCGGACCTGTCGTTTTGGCCGAGATCCCGACCCCGAGCGAGCGAGCCCAAACCCACGAATTAGGGTGTGAGCTGCCTCCGGGGTGGCCCACGCTCACTGGAAAAAGCAATCCCGAGGCCGGATTTGATCCTGGAGCTGAGATATTAAAGCTCGCCGAAAGTGAAAAAAACGACCACCCCGGACCTGTCGTTTTGGCCGAGATCCCGACCCCGAGCGAGCGAGCCCAAACACACGTCTTGGGGTGTGAGCCGCCTCCGGGGTGGCCCACGCTCACTGGAAAACGCAATCCCGATGCCGGATTTGATCCTGGAGCTGAGATATTAAAGCTCGCCGAAAGTGAAAAAAACGACCACCCCGGACCTGTCGTTTTGGCCGAGATCCCGACCCCGAGCGAGCGAGCCCAAACCCACCATTTGGGGTGTGGGCCGCCTCCGGGGTGGCCCACGCTCACTGGAAAAAGCAATCCCGATGCTGGATTTGACCCTGGAGCTGAGATATTAAAGCTCGCCGAAAGTGAAAAAAACGACCACCCCGGACCTGTCGTTTTGGCCGAGATCCCGACCCCGAGCGAGCGAGCCAAAACCCACGAATTAGGGTGTGAGCTGCCTCCGGGGTGGCCCACGCTCACTGGAAAAAGCAATCCCGAGGCCAGATTTGATCCTGGAGCTGAGATATTAAAGCTCGCCGAAAGTGAAAAAAACGACCACCCCGGACCTGTCGTTTTGGCCGAGATCCCGACCCCGAGCGAGCGAGCCCAAACCCACGAATTAGGGTGTGAGCTGCCTCCGGGGTGGCCCACGCTCACTGGAAAAAGCAATCCCGAGGCCGGATTTGATCCTGGAGCTGAGATATTAAAGCTCGCCGAAAGTGAAAAAAACGACCACCCCGGACCTGTCGTTTTGGCCGAGATCCCGACCCCGAGCGAGCGAGCCCAAACACACGTCTTGGGGTGTGAGCCGCCTCCGGGGTGGCCCACGCTCACTGGAAAACGCAATCCCGATGCCGGATTTGATCCTGGAGCTGAGATATGAAAGCTCGCCGAAAGTGAAAAAAACGACCACCCCGGACCTGTCGTTTTGGCCGAGATCCCGACCCCGAGCGAGCGAGCCCAAACCCACCATTTGGGGTGTGGGCCGCCTCCGGGGTGGCCCACGCTCACTGGAAAAAGCAATCCCGATGCCGGATTTGATCCTGGAGCTGAGATATTAAAGCTCGCCGAAAGTGAAAAAAACGACCACCCCGGACCTGTCGTTTTGGCCGAGATCCCGACCCCGAGCGAGCGAGCCCAAACCCACCATTTGGGGTGTGGGCCGCCTCCGGGGTAGCCCACGCTCACTGGAAAAAGCAATCCCGATGCCGCATTTGACCCTGGAGCTGAGATATGAAAGCTCGCCGAAAGTGAAAAAAACGACCACCCCGGACCTGTCGTTTTGGCCGAGATCCCGACCCCGAGCGAGCGAGCCCAAACCCACGAATTAGGGTGTGAGCTGCCTCCGGGGTGGCCCACGCTCACTGGAAAAAGCAATCCCGAGGCCGGATTTGATCCTGGAGCTGAGATATTAAAGCTCGCCGAAAGTGAAAAAAACGACCACCCCGGACCTGTCGTTTTGGCCGAGATCCCGACCCCGAGCGAGCGAGCCCAAACCCACCATTTGGGGTGTGGGCCGCCTCCGGGGTGGCCCACGCTCACTGGAAAAAGCAATCCCGATGCCGGATTTGATCCTGGAGCTGAGAAACTAAAGCTCGCCGAAAGTGAAAAAAACGACCACCCCGGACCTGTCGTTTTGGCCGAGATCCCGACCCCGAGCGAGCGAGCCCAAACCCACGAATTAGGGTGTGAGCTGCCTCCGGGGTGGCCCACGCTCACTGGAAAAAGCAATCCCGAGGCCGGATTTGATCCTGGAGCTGAGATATTAAAGCTCGCCGAAAGTGAAAAAAACGACCACCCCGGACCTGTCGTTTTGGCCGAGATCCCGACCCCGAGCGAGCGAGCCCAAACACACGTCTTGGGGTGTGAGCCGCCTCCGGGGTGGCCCACGCTCACTGGAAAACGCAATCCCGATGCCGGATTTGATCCTGGAGCTGAGATATTAAAGCTCGCCGAAAGTGAAAAAAACGACCACCCCGGACCTGTCGTTTTGGCCGAGATCCCGACCCCGAGCGAGCGAGCCCAAACCCACCATTTGGGGTGTGGGCCGCCTCCGGGGTGGCCCACGCTCACTGGAAAAAGCAATCCCGATGCTGGATTTGACCCTGGAGCTGAGATATTAAAGCTCGCCGAAAGTGAAAAAAACGACCACCCCGGACCTGTCGTTTTGGCCGAGATCCCGACCCCGAGCGAGCGAGCCAAAACCCACGAATTAGGGTGTGAGCTGCCTCCGGGGTGGCCCACGCTCACTGGAAAAAGCAATCCCGAGGCCAGATTTGATCCTGGAGCTGAGATATTAAAGCTCGCCGAAAGTGAAAAAAACGACCACCCCGGACCTGTCGTTTTGGCCGAGATCCCGACCCCGAGCGAGCGAGCCCAAACCCACGAATTAGGGTGTGAGCTGCCTCCGGGGTGGCCCACGCTCACTGGAAAAAGCAATCCCGAGGCCGGATTTGATCCTGGAGCTGAGATATTAAAGCTCGCCGAAAGTGAAAAAAACGACCACCCCGGACCTGTCGTTTTGGCCGAGATCCCGACCCCGAGCGAGCGAGCCCAAACACACGTCTTGGGGTGTGAGCCGCCTCCGGGGTGGCCCACGCTCACTGGAAAACGCAATCCCGATGCCGGATTTGATCCTGGAGCTGAGATATTAAAGCTCGCCGAAAGTGAAAAAAACGACCACCCCGGACCTGTCGTTTTGGCCGAGATCCCGACCCCGAGCGAGCGAGCCCAAACCCACGAATTAGGGTGTGAGCTGCCTCCGGGGTGGCCCACGCTCACTGGAAAAAGCAATCCCGAGGCCGGATTTGATCCTGGAGCTGAGATATTAAAGCTCGCCGAAAGTGAAAAAAACGACCACCCCGGACCTGTCGTTTTGGCCGAGATCCCGACCCCGAGCGAGCGAGCCCAAACACACGTCTTGGGGTGTGAGCCGCCTCCGGGGTGGCCCACGCTCACTGGAAAACGCAATCCCGATGCCGGATTTGATCCTGGAGCTGAGATATTAAAGCTCGCCGAAAGTGAAAAAAACGACCACCCCGGACCTGTCGTTTTGGCCGAGATCCCGACCCCGAGCGAGCGAGCCCAAACCCACCATTTGGGGTGTGGGCCGCCTCCGGGGTGGCCCACGCTCACTGGAAAAAGCAATCCCGATGCCGGATTTGACCCTGGAGCTGAGATATGAAAGCTCGCCGAAAGTGAAAAAAACGACCACCCCGGACCTGTCGTTTTGGCCGAGATCCCGACCCCGAGCGAGCGAGCCCAAACCCACCATTTGGGGTGTGGGCCGCCTCCGGGGTGGCCCACGCTCACTGGAAAAAGCAATCCCGATGCCGGATTTGACCCTGGAGCTGAGATATGAAAGCTCGCCGAAAGTGAAAAAAACGACCACCCCGGACCTGTCGTTTTGGCCGAGATCCCGACCCCGAGCGAGCGAGCCCAAACCCACGAATTAGGGTGTGAGCTGCCTCCGGGGTGGCCCACGCTCACTGGAAAAAGCAATCCCGAGGCCGGATTTGATCCTGGAGCTGAGATATTAAAGCTCGCCGAAAGTGAAAAAAACGACCACCCCGGACCTGTCGTTTTGGCCGAGATCCCGACCCCGAGCGAGCGAGCCCAAACACACGTCTTGGGGTGTGAGCCGCCTCCGGGGTGGCCCACGCTCACTGGAAAACGCAATCCCGATGCCGGATTTGATCCTGGAGCTGAGATATTAAAGCTCGCCGAAAGTGAAAAAAACGACCACCCCGGACCTGTCGTTTTGGCCGAGATCCCGACCCCGAGCGAGCGAGCCCAAACCCACCATTTGGGGTGTGGGCCGCCTCCGGGGTGGCCCACGCTCACTGGAAAAAGCAATCCCGATGCCGGATTTGACCCTGGAGCTGAGATATGAAAGCTCGCCGAAAGTGAAAAAAACGACCACCCCGGACCTGTCGTTTTGGCCGAGATCCCGACCCCGAGCGAGCGAGCCCAAACCCACCATTTGGGGTGTGGGCCGCCTCCGGGGTGGCCCACGCTCACTGGAAAAAGCAATCCCGATGCCGGATTTGACCCTGGAGCTGAGATATGAAAGCTCGCCGAAAGTGAAAAAAACGACCACCCCGGACCTGTCGTTTTGGCCGAGATCCCGACCCCGAGCGAGCGAGCCCAAACCCACGAATTAGGGTGTGAGCTGCCTCCGGGGTGGCCCACGCTCACTGGAAAAAGCAATCCCGAGGCCGGATTTGATCCTGGAGCTGAGATATTAAAGCTCGCCGAAAGTGAAAAAAACGACCACCCCGGACCTGTCGTTTTGGCCGAGATCCCGACCCCGAGCGAGCGAGCCCAAACACACGTCTTGGGGTGTGAGCCGCCTCCGGGGTGGCCCACGCTCACTGGAAAACGCAATCCCGATGCCGGATTTGATCCTGGAGCTGAGATATTAAAGCTCGCCGAAAGTGAAAAAAACGACCACCCCGGACCTGTCGTTTTGGCCGAGATCCCGACCCCGAGTGAACGAGCCCAAACCCACAATTTGGGGTGTGGGCCGCCTCTGGGGTGGCCCACGCTCACTGGAAAACGCAATCCCGATGCCAGATTTGATCCTGGAGCTGAGATATTAAAGCTCGCCGAAAGTGAAAAAAACGACCACCCCGGACCTGTCGTTTTGGCCGAGATCCCGACCCCGAGCGAGCGAGCCCAAACCCACCATTTGGGGTGTGGGCCGCCTCCGGGGTGGCCCACGCTCACTGGAAAAAGCAATCCCGATGCCGGATTTGATCCTGGAGCTGAGAAACTAAAGCTCGCCGAAAGTGAAAAAAACGACCACCCCGGACCTGTCGTTTTGGCCGAGATCCCGACCCCGAGCGAGCGAGCCCAAACACACGTCTTGGGGTGTGAGCCGCCTCCGGGGTGGCCCACGCTCACTGGAAAACGCAATCCCGATGCCGGATTTGATCCTGGAGCTGAGATATGAAAGCTCGCCGAAAGTGAAAAAAACGACCACCCCGGACCTGTCGTTTTGGCCGAGATCCCGACCCCGAGCGAGCGAGCCCAAACCCACCATTTGGGGTGTGGGCCGCCTCCGGGGTGGCCCACGCTCACTGGAAAAAGCAATCCCGATGCCGGATTTGATCCTGGAGCTGAGATATTAAAGCTCGCCGAAAGTGAAAAAAACGACCACCCCGGACCTGTCGTTTTGGCCGAGATCCCGACCCCGAGCGAGCGAGCCCAAACCCACCATTTGGGGTGTGGGCCGCCTCCGGGGTGGCCCACGCTCACTGGAAAAAGCAATCCCGATGCCGGATTTGACCCTGGAGCTGAGATATGAAAGCTCGCCGAAAGTGAAAAAAACGACCACCCCGGACCTGTCGTTTTGGCCGAGATCCCGACCCCGAGCGAGCGAGCCCAAACCCACGAATTAGGGTGTGAGCTGCCTCCGGGGTGGCCCACGCTCACTGGAAAAAGCAATCCCGAGGCCGGATTTGATCCTGGAGCTGAGATATTAAAGCTCGCCGAAAGTGAAAAAAACGACCACCCCGGACCTGTCGTTTTGGCCGAGATCCCGACCCCGAGCGAGCGAGCCCAAACCCACCATTTGGGGTGTGGGCCGCCTCCGGGGTGGCCCACGCTCACTGGAAAAAGCAATCCCGATGCCGGATTTGATCCTGGAGCTGAGAAACTAAAGCTCGCCGAAAGTGAAAAAAACGACCACCCCGGACCTGTCGTTTTGGCCGAGATCCCGACCCCGAGCGAGCGAGCCCAAACCCACGAATTAGGGTGTGAGCTGCCTCCGGGGTGGCCCACGCTCACTGGAAAAAGCAATCCCGAGGCCGGATTTGATCCTGGAGCTGAGATATTAAAGCTCGCCGAAAGTGAAAAAAACGACCACCCCGGACCTGTCGTTTTGGCCGAGATCCCGACCCCGAGCGAGCGAGCCCAAACACACGTCTTGGGGTGTGAGCCGCCTCCGGGGTGGCCCACGCTCACTGGAAAACGCAATCCCGATGCCGGATTTGATCCTGGAGCTGAGATATTAAAGCTCGCCGAAAGTGAAAAAAACGACCACCCTGGACCTGTCGTTTTGGCCGAGATCCCGACCCCGAGCGAGCGAGCCCAAACCCACCATTTGGGGTGTGGGCCGCCTCCGGGGTGGCCCACGCTCACTGGAAAAAGCAATCCCGATGCTGGATTTGACCCTGGAGCTGAGATATTAAAGCTCGCCGAAAGTGAAAAAAACGACCACCCCGGACCTGTCGTTTTGGCCGAGATCCCGACCCCGAGCGAGCGAGCCAAAACCCACGAATTAGGGTGTGAGCTGCCTCCGGGGTGGCCCACGCTCACTGGAAAAAGCAATCCCGAGGCCAGATTTGATCCTGGAGCTGAGATATTAAAGCTCGCCGAAAGTGAAAAAAACGACCACCCCGGACCTGTCGTTTTGGCCGAGTTCCCGACCCCGAGCGAGCGAGCCCAAACCCACGAATTAGGGTGTGAGCTGCCTCCGGGGTGGCCCACGCTCACTGGAAAAAGCAATCCCTAGGCCGGATTTGATCCTGGAGCTGAGATATTAAAGCTCGCCGAAAGTGAAAAAAACGACCACCCCGGACCTGTCGTTTTGGCCGAGATCCCGACCCCGAGCGAGCGAGCCCAAACACACGTCTTGGGGTGTGAGCCGCCTCCGGGGTGGCCCACGCTCACTGGAAAACGCAATCCCGATGCCGGATTTGATCCTGGAGCTGAGATATTAAAGCTCGCCGAAAGTGAAAAAAACGACCACCCCGGACCTGTCGTTTTGGCCGAGATCCCGACCCCGAGCGAGCGAGCCCAAACACACGTCTTGGGGTGTGAGCCGCCTCCGGGGTGGCCCACGCTCACTGGAAAACGCAATCCCGATGCCGGATTTGATCCTGGAGCTGAGATATTAAAGCTCGCCGAAAGTGAAAAAAACGACCACCCCGGACCTGTCGTTTTGGCCGAGATCCCGACCCCGAGCGAGCGAGCCCAAACCCACCATTTGGGGTGTGGGCCGCCTCCGGGGTGGCCCACGCTCACTGGAAAAAGCAATCCCGATGCTGGATTTGACCCTGGAGCTGAGATATTAAAGCTCGCCGAAAGTGAAAAAAACGACCACCCCGGACCTGTCGTTTTGGCCGAGATCCCGACCCCGAGCGAGCGAGCCAAAACCCACGAATTAGGGTGTGAGCTGCCTCCGGGGTGGCCCACGCTCACTGGAAAAAGCAATCCCGAGGCCAGATTTGATCCTGGAGCTGAGATATTAAAGCTCGCCGAAAGTGAAAAAAACGACCACCCCGGACCTGTCGTTTTGGCCGAGATCCCGACCCCGAGCGAACGAGCCCAAACCCACCATTTGGGGTGTGGGCCGCCTCCGGGGTGGCCCACGCTCACTGGAAAAAGCAATCCCGATGCCGGATTTGACCCTGGAGCTGAGATATGAAAGCTCGCCGAAAGTGAAAAAAACGACCACCCCGGACCTGTCGTTTTGGCCGAGATCCCGACCCCGAGCGAGCGAGCCCAAACCCACGAATTAGGGTGTGAGCTGCCTCCGGGGTGGCCCACGCTCACTGGAAAAAGCAATCCCGAGGCCGGATTTGATCCTGGAGCTGAGATATTAAAGCTCGCCGAAAGTGAAAAAAACGACCACCCCGGACCTGTCGTTTTGGCCGAGATCCCGACCCCGAGCGAGCGAGCCCAAACACACGTCTTGGGGTGTGAGCCGCCTCCGGGGTGGCCCACGCTCACTGGAAAACGCAATCCCGATGCCGGATTTGATCCTGGAGCTGAGATATTAAAGCTCGCCGAAAGTGAAAAAAACGACCACCCCGGACCTGTCGTTTTGGCCGAGATCCCGACCCCGAGCGAGCGAGCCCAAACCCACCATTTGGGGTGTGGGCCGCCTCCGGGGTGGCCCACGCTCACTGGAAAAAGCAATCCCGATGCCGGATTTGACCCTGGAGCTGAGATATGAAAGCTCGCCGAAAGTGAAAAAAACGACCACCCCGGACCTGTCGTTTTGGCCGAGATCCCGACCCCGAGCGAGCGAGCCCAAACCCACCATTTGGGGTGTGGGCCGCCTCCGGGGTGGCCCACGCTCACTGGAAAAAGCAATCCCGATGCCGGATTTGACCCTGGAGCTGAGATATGAAAGCTCGCCGAAAGTGAAAAAAACGACCACCCCGGACCTGTCGTTTTGGCCGAGATCCCGACCCCGAGCGAGCGAGCCCAAACCCACGTTTTGGGGTGTGAGCCGCCTCTGGGGTGGCCCACGCTCACTGGAAAACGCAATCCCGATGCCGGATTTGACCCTGGAGCTGAGATATTAAAGCTCGCCGAAAGTGAAAAAAACGACCACCCCGGACCTGTCGTTTTGGCCGAGATCCCGACCCCGAGCGAGCGAGCCCAAACCCACCATTTGGGGTGTGGGCCGCCTCCGGGGTGGCCCACGCTCACTGGAAAAAGCAATCCCGATGCCGGATTTGACCCTGGAGCTGAGATATTAAAGCTCGCCGAAAGTGAAAAAAACGACCACCCGGACCTGTCGTTTTGGCCGAGATCCCGACCCCGAGCGAGCGAGCCCAAACCCACGAATTAGGGTGTGAGCTGCCTCCGGGGTGGCCCACGCTCACTGGAAAAAGCAATCCCGATGCCGGATTTGACCCTGGAGCTGAGATATGAAAGCTCGCCGAAAGTGAAAAAAACGACCACCCCGGACCTGTCGTTTTGGCCGAGATCCCGACCCCGAGCGAGCGAGCCCAAACCCAAGAATTAGGGTGTGAGCTGCCTCCGGGGTGGCCCACGCTCACTGGAAAAAGCAATCCCGAGGCCGGATTTGATCCTGGAGCTGAGATATTAAAGCTCGCCGAAAGTGAAAAAAACGACCACCCCGGACCTGTCGTTTTGGCCGAGATCCCGACCCCGAGCGAGCGAGCCCAAACCCACGTTTTGGGGTGTGAGCCGCCTCTGGGGTGGCCCACGCTCACTGGAAAACGCAATCCCGATGCCAGATTTGATCCTGGAGCTGAGATATTAAAGCTCGCCGAAAGTGAAAAAAACGACCACCCCGGACCTGTCGTTTTGGCCGAGATCCCGACCCCGAGCGAGCGAGCCCAAACCCACCATTTGGGGTGTGGGCCGCCTCCGGGGTGGCCCACGCTCACTGGAAAAAGCAATCCCGATGCCGGATTTGACCCTGGAGCTGAGATATGAAAGCTCGCCGAAAGTGAAAAAAACGACCACCCCGGACCTGTCGTTTTGGCCGAGATCCCGACCCCGAGCGAGCGAGCCCAAACCCACCATTTGGGGTGTGGGCCGCCTCCGGGGTGGCCCACGCTCACTGGAAAAAGCAATCCCGATGCCGGATTTGACCCTGGAGCTGAGATATGAAAGCTCGCCGAAAGTGAAAAAAACGACCACCCCGGAACTGTCGTTTTGGCCGAGATCCCGACCCCGAGCGAGCGAGCCCAAACCCACCATTTGGGGTGTGGGCCGCCTCCGGGGTGGCCCACGCTCACTGGAAAAAGCAATCCCGATGCCGGATTTGACCCTGGAGCTGAGATATTAAAGCTCGCCGAAAGTGAAAAAAACGACCACCCGGACCTGTCGTTTTGGCCGAGATCCCGACCCCGAGCGAGCGAGCCCAAACCCACGAATTAGGGTGTGAGCTGCCTCCGGGGTGGCCCACGCTCACTGGAAAAAGCAATCCCGAGGCCAGATTTGATCCTGGAGCTGAGATATTAAAGCTCGCCGAAAGTGAAAAAAACGACCACCCCGGACCTGTCGTTTTGGCCGAGATCCCGACCCCGAGCGAGCGAGCCCAAACCCACCATTTGGGGTGTGGGCCGCCTCCGGGGTGGCCCACGCTCACTGGAAAAAGCAATCCCGATGCCGGATTTGACCCTGGAGCTGAGATATGAAAGCTCGCCGAAAGTGAAAAAAACGACCACCCCGGACCTGTCGTTTTGGCCGAGATCCCGACCCCGAGCGAGCGAGCCCAAACCCACGAATTAGGGTGTGAGCTGCCTCCGGGGTGGCCCACGCTCACTGGAAAAAGCAATCCCGAGGCCGGATTTGATCCTGGAGCTGAGATATTAAAGCTCGCCGAAAGTGAAAAAAACGACCACCCCGGACCTGTCGTTTTGGCCGAGATCCCGACCCCGAGCGAGCGAGCCCAAACACACGTCTTGGGGTGTGAGCCGCCTCCGGGGTGGCCCACGCTCACTGGAAAACGCAATCCCGATGCCGGATTTGATCCTGGAGCTGAGATATTAAAGCTCGCCGAAAGTGAAAAAAACGACCACCCCGGACCTGTCGTTTTGGCCGAGATCCCGACCCCGAGCGAGCGAGCCCAAACACACGTCTTGGGGTGTGAGCCGCCTCCGGGGTGGCCCACGCTCACTGGAAAACGCAATCCCGATGCCGGATTTGATCCTGGAGCTGAGATATTAAAGCTCGCCGAAAGTGAAAAAAACGACCACCCCGGACCTGTCGTTTTGGCCGAGATCCCGACCCCGAGCGAGCGAGCCCAAACCCACCATTTGGGGTGTGGGCCGCCTCCGGGGTGGCCCACGCTCACTGGAAAAAGCAATCCCGATGCTGGATTTGACCCTGGAGCTGAGATATTAAAGCTCGCCGAAAGTGAAAAAAACGACCACCCCGGACCTGTCGTTTTGGCCGAGATCCCGACCCCGAGCGAGCGAGCCAAAACCCACGAATTAGGGTGTGAGCTGCCTCCGGGGTGGCCCACGCTCACTGGAAAAAGCAATCCCGAGGCCAGATTTGATCCTGGAGCTGAGATATGAAAGCTCGCCGAAAGTGAAAAAAACGACCACCCCGGACCTGTCGTTTTGGCCGAGATCCCGACCCCGAGCGAGCGAGCCCAAACCCACCATTTGGGGTGTGGGCCGCCTCCGGGGTGGCCCACGCTCACTGGAAAAAGCAATCCCGATGCCGGATTTGACCCTGGAGCTGAGATATGAAAGCTCGCCGAAAGTGAAAAAAACGACCACCCCGGACCTGTCGTTTTGGCCGAGATCCCGACCCCGAGCGAGCGAGCCCAAACCCACGTTTTGGGGTGTGAGCCGCCTCTGGGGTGGCCCACGCTCACTGGAAAACGCAATCCCGATGCCGGATTTGACCCTGGAGCTGAGATATTAAAGCTCGCCGAAAGTGAAAAAAACGACCACCCCGGACCTGTCGTTTTGGCCGAGATCCCGACCCCGAGCGAGCGAGCCCAAACCCACGTTTTGGGGTGTGAGCCGCCTCTGGGGTGGCCCACGCTCACTGGAAAACGCAATCCCGATGCCGGATTTGACCCTGGAGCTGAGATATTAAAGCTCGCCGAAAGTGAAAAAAACGACCACCCCGGACCTGTCGTTTTGGCCGAGATCCCGACCCCGAGCGAGCGAGCCCAAACCCACCATTTGGGGTGTGGGCCGCCTCCGGGGTGGCCCACGCTCACTGGAAAAAGCAATCCCGATGCCGGATTTGACCCTGGAGCTGAGATATTAAAGCTCGCCGAAAGTGAAAAAAACGACCACCCGGACCTGTCGTTTTGGCCGAGATCCCGACCCCGAGCGAGCGAGCCCAAACCCACGAATTAGGGTGTGAGCTGCCTCCGGGGTGGCCCACGCTCACTGGAAAAAGCAATCCCGATGCCGGATTTGACCCTGGAGCTGAGATATGAAAGCTCGCCGAAAGTGAAAAAAACGACCACCCCGGACCTGTCGTTTTGGCCGAGATCCCGACCCCGAGCGAGCGAGCCCAAACCCAAGAATTAGGGTGTGAGCTGCCTCCGGGGTGGCCCACGCTCACTGGAAAAAGCAATCCCGAGGCCGGATTTGATCCTGGAGCTGAGATATTAAAGCTCGCCGAAAGTGAAAAAAACGACCACCCCGGACCTGTCGTTTTGGCCGAGATCCCGACCCCGAGCGAGCGAGCCCAAACCCACGTTTTGGGGTGTGAGCCGCCTCTGGGGTGGCCCACGCTCACTGGAAAACGCAATCCCGATGCCAGATTTGATCCTGGAGCTGAGATATTAAAGCTCGCCGAAAGTGAAAAAAACGACCACCCCGGACCTGTCGTTTTGGCCGAGATCCCGACCCCGAGCGAGCGAGCCCAAACCCACCATTTGGGGTGTGGGCCGCCTCCGGGGTGGCCCACGCTCACTGGAAAAAGCAATCCCGATGCCGGATTTGACCCTGGAGCTGAGATATGAAAGCTCGCCGAAAGTGAAAAAAACGACCACCCCGGACCTGTCGTTTTGGCCGAGATCCCGACCCCGAGCGAGCGAGCCCAAACCCACCATTTGGGGTGTGGGCCGCCTCCGGGGTGGCCCACGCTCACTGGAAAAAGCAATCCCGATGCCGGATTTGACCCTGGAGCTGAGATATGAAAGCTCGCCGAAAGTGAAAAAAACGACCACCCCGGAACTGTCGTTTTGGCCGAGATCCCGACCCCGAGCGAGCGAGCCCAAACCCACCATTTGGGGTGTGGGCCGCCTCCGGGGTGGCCCACGCTCACTGGAAAAAGCAATCCCGATGCCGGATTTGACCCTGGAGCTGAGATATTAAAGCTCGCCGAAAGTGAAAAAAACGACCACCCGGACCTGTCGTTTTGGCCGAGATCCCGACCCCGAGCGAGCGAGCCCAAACCCACGAATTAGGGTGTGAGCTGCCTCCGGGGTGGCCCACGCTCACTGGAAAAAGCAATCCCGAGGCCAGATTTGATCCTGGAGCTGAGATATTAAAGCTCGCCGAAAGTGAAAAAAACGACCACCCCGGACCTGTCGTTTTGGCCGAGATCCCGACCCCGAGCGAGCGAGCCCAAACCCACCATTTGGGGTGTGGGCCGCCTCCGGGGTGGCCCACGCTCACTGGAAAAAGCAATCCCGATGCCGGATTTGACCCTGGAGCTGAGATATGAAAGCTCGCCGAAAGTGAAAAAAACGACCACCCCGGACCTGTCGTTTTGGCCGAGATCCCGACCCCGAGCGAGCGAGCCCAAACCCACGAATTAGGGTGTGAGCTGCCTCCGGGGTGGCCCACGCTCACTGGAAAAAGCAATCCCGAGGCCGGATTTGATCCTGGAGCTGAGATATTAAAGCTCGCCGAAAGTGAAAAAAACGACCACCCCGGACCTGTCGTTTTGGCCGAGATCCCGACCCCGAGCGAGCGAGCCCAAACACACGTCTTGGGGTGTGAGCCGCCTCCGGGGTGGCCCACGCTCACTGGAAAACGCAATCCCGATGCCGGATTTGATCCTGGAGCTGAGATATTAAAGCTCGCCGAAAGTGAAAAAAACGACCACCCCGGACCTGTCGTTTTGGCCGAGATCCCGACCCCGAGCGAGCGAGCCCAAACACACGTCTTGGGGTGTGAGCCGCCTCCGGGGTGGCCCACGCTCACTGGAAAACGCAATCCCGATGCCGGATTTGATCCTGGAGCTGAGATATTAAAGCTCGCCGAAAGTGAAAAAAACGACCACCCCGGACCTGTCGTTTTGGCCGAGATCCCGACCCCGAGCGAGCGAGCCCAAACCCACCATTTGGGGTGTGGGCCGCCTCCGGGGTGGCCCACGCTCACTGGAAAAAGCAATCCCGATGCTGGATTTGACCCTGGAGCTGAGATATTAAAGCTCGCCGAAAGTGAAAAAAACGACCACCCCGGACCTGTCGTTTTGGCCGAGATCCCGACCCCGAGCGAGCGAGCCAAAACCCACGAATTAGGGTGTGAGCTGCCTCCGGGGTGGCCCACGCTCACTGGAAAAAGCAATCCCGAGGCCAGATTTGATCCTGGAGCTGAGATATTAAAGCTCGCCGAAAGTGAAAAAAACGACCACCCCGGACCTGTCGTTTTGGCCGAGATCCCGACCCCGAGCGAACGAGCCCAAACCCACCATTTGGGGTGTGGGCCGCCTCCGGGGTGGCCCACGCTCACTGGAAAAAGCAATCCCGATGCCGGATTTGACCCTGGAGCTGAGATATGAAAGCTCGCCGAAAGTGAAAAAAACGACCACCCCGGACCTGTCGTTTTGGCCGAGATCCCGACCCCGAGCGAGCGAGCCCAAACCCACGAATTAGGGTGTGAGCTGCCTCCGGGGTGGCCCACGCTCACTGGAAAAAGCAATCCCGAGGCCGGATTTGATCCTGGAGCTGAGATATTAAAGCTCGCCGAAAGTGAAAAAAACGACCACCCCGGACCTGTCGTTTTGGCCGAGATCCCGACCCCGAGCGAGCGAGCCCAAACACACGTCTTGGGGTGTGAGCCGCCTCCGGGGTGGCCCACGCTCACTGGAAAACGCAATCCCGATGCCGGATTTGATCCTGGAGCTGAGATATTAAAGCTCGCCGAAAGTGAAAAAAACGACCACCCCGGACCTGTCGTTTTGGCCGAGATCCCGACCCCGAGCGAGCGAGCCCAAACCCACCATTTGGGGTGTGGGCCGCCTCCGGGGTGGCCCACGCTCACTGGAAAAAGCAATCCCGATGCCGGATTTGACCCTGGAGCTGAGATATGAAAGCTCGCCGAAAGTGAAAAAAACGACCACCCCGGACCTGTCGTTTTGGCCGAGATCCCGACCCCGAGCGAGCGAGCCCAAACCCACCATTTGGGGTGTGGGCCGCCTCCGGGGTGGCCCACGCTCACTGGAAAAAGCAATCCCGATGCCGGATTTGACCCTGGAGCTGAGATATGAAAGCTCGCCGAAAGTGAAAAAAACGACCACCCCGGACCTGTCGTTTTGGCCGAGATCCCGACCCCGAGCGAGCGAGCCCAAACCCACGTTTTGGGGTGTGAGCCGCCTCTGGGGTGGCCCACGCTCACTGGAAAACGCAATCCCGATGCCGGATTTGACCCTGGAGCTGAGATATTAAAGCTCGCCGAAAGTGAAAAAAACGACCACCCCGGACCTGTCGTTTTGGCCGAGATCCCGACCCCGAGCGAGCGAGCCCAAACCCACCATTTGGGGTGTGGGCCGCCTCCGGGGTGGCCCACGCTCACTGGAAAAAGCAATCCCGATGCCGGATTTGACCCTGGAGCTGAGATATTAAAGCTCGCCGAAAGTGAAAAAAACGACCACCCGGACCTGTCGTTTTGGCCGAGATCCCGACCCCGAGCGAGCGAGCCCAAACCCACGAATTAGGGTGTGAGCTGCCTCCGGGGTGGCCCACGCTCACTGGAAAAAGCAATCCCGATGCCGGATTTGACCCTGGAGCTGAGATATGAAAGCTCGCCGAAAGTGAAAAAAACGACCACCCCGGACCTGTCGTTTTGGCCGAGATCCCGACCCCGAGCGAGCGAGCCCAAACCCAAGAATTAGGGTGTGAGCTGCCTCCGGGGTGGCCCACGCTCACTGGAAAAAGCAATCCCGAGGCCGGATTTGATCCTGGAGCTGAGATATTAAAGCTCGCCGAAAGTGAAAAAAACGACCACCCCGGACCTGTCGTTTTGGCCGAGATCCCGACCCCGAGCGAGCGAGCCCAAACCCACGTTTTGGGGTGTGAGCCGCCTCTGGGGTGGCCCACGCTCACTGGAAAACGCAATCCCGATGCCAGATTTGATCCTGGAGCTGAGATATTAAAGCTCGCCGAAAGTGAAAAAAACGACCACCCCGGACCTGTCGTTTTGGCCGAGATCCCGACCCCGAGCGAGCGAGCCCAAACCCACCATTTGGGGTGTGGGCCGCCTCCGGGGTGGCCCACGCTCACTGGAAAAAGCAATCCCGATGCCGGATTTGACCCTGGAGCTGAGATATGAAAGCTCGCCGAAAGTGAAAAAAACGACCACCCCGGACCTGTCGTTTTGGCCGAGATCCCGACCCCGAGCGAGCGAGCCCAAACCCACCATTTGGGGTGTGGGCCGCCTCCGGGGTGGCCCACGCTCACTGGAAAAAGCAATCCCGATGCCGGATTTGACCCTGGAGCTGAGATATGAAAGCTCGCCGAAAGTGAAAAAAACGACCACCCCGGAACTGTCGTTTTGGCCGAGATCCCGACCCCGAGCGAGCGAGCCCAAACCCACCATTTGGGGTGTGGGCCGCCTCCGGGGTGGCCCACGCTCACTGGAAAAAGCAATCCCGATGCCGGATTTGACCCTGGAGCTGAGATATTAAAGCTCGCCGAAAGTGAAAAAAACGACCACCCGGACCTGTCGTTTTGGCCGAGATCCCGACCCCGAGCGAGCGAGCCCAAACCCACGAATTAGGGTGTGAGCTGCCTCCGGGGTGGCCCACGCTCACTGGAAAAAGCAATCCCGAGGCCAGATTTGATCCTGGAGCTGAGATATTAAAGCTCGCCGAAAGTGAAAAAAACGACCACCCCGGACCTGTCGTTTTGGCCGAGATCCCGACCCCGAGCGAGCGAGCCCAAACCCACCATTTGGGGTGTGGGCCGCCTCCGGGGTGGCCCACGCTCACTGGAAAAAGCAATCCCGATGCCGGATTTGACCCTGGAGCTGAGATATGAAAGCTCGCCGAAAGTGAAAAAAACGACCACCCCGGACCTGTCGTTTTGGCCGAGATCCCGACCCCGAGCGAGCGAGCCCAAACCCACGAATTAGGGTGTGAGCTGCCTCCGGGGTGGCCCACGCTCACTGGAAAAAGCAATCCCGAGGCCGGATTTGATCCTGGAGCTGAGATATTAAAGCTCGCCGAAAGTGAAAAAAACGACCACCCCGGACCTGTCGTTTTGGCCGAGATCCCGACCCCGAGCGAGCGAGCCCAAACACACGTCTTGGGGTGTGAGCCGCCTCCGGGGTGGCCCACGCTCACTGGAAAACGCAATCCCGATGCCGGATTTGATCCTGGAGCTGAGATATTAAAGCTCGCCGAAAGTGAAAAAAACGACCACCCCGGACCTGTCGTTTTGGCCGAGATCCCGACCCCGAGCGAGCGAGCCCAAACCCACCATTTGGGGTGTGGGCCGCCTCCGGGGTGGCCCACGCTCACTGGAAAAAGCAATCCCGATGCCGGATTTGACCCTGGAGCTGAGATATGAAAGCTCGCCGAAAGTGAAAAAAACGACCACCCCGGACCTGTCGTTTTGGCCGAGATCCCGACCCCGAGCGAGCGAGCCCAAACCCACCATTTGGGGTGTGGGCCGCCTCCGGGGTGGCCCACGCTCACTGGAAAAAGCAATCCCGATGCCGGATTTGACCCTGGAGCTGAGATATTAAAGCTCGCCGAAAGTGAAAAAAACGACCACCCGGACCTGTCGTTTTGGCCGAGATCCCGACCCCGAGCGAGCGAGCCCAAACCCACGAATTAGGGTGTGAGCTGCCTCCGGGGTGGCCCACGCTCACTGGAAAAAGCAATCCCGATGCCGGATTTGACCCTGGAGCTGAGATATGAAAGCTCGCCGAAAGTGAAAAAAACGACCACCCCGGACCTGTCGTTTTGGCCGAGATCCCGACCCCGAGCGAGCGAGCCCAAACCCACGAATTAGGGTGTGAGCTGCCTCCGGGGTGGCCCACGCTCACTGGAAAAAGCAATCCCGAGGCCGGATTTGATCCTGGAGCTGAGATATTAAAGCTCGCCGAAAGTGAAAAAAACGACCACCCCGGACCTGTCGTTTTGGCCGAGATCCCGACCCCGAGCGAGCGAGCCCAAACCCACGTTTTGGGGTGTGAGCCGCCTCTGGGGTGGCCCACGCTCACTGGAAAACGCAATCCCGATGCCAGATTTGATCCTGGAGCTGAGATATTAAAGCTCGCCGAAAGTGAAAAAAACGACCACCCCGGACCTGTCGTTTTGGCCGAGATCCCGACCCCGAGCGAGCGAGCCCAAACCCACCATTTGGGGTGTGGGCCGCCTCCGGGGTGGCCCACGCTCACTGGAAAAAGCAATCCCGATGCCGGATTTGACCCTGGAGCTGAGATATGAAAGCTCGCCGAAAGTGAAAAAAACGACCACCCCGGACCTGTCGTTTTGGCCGAGATCCCGACCCCGAGCGAGCGAGCCCAAACCCACCATTTGGGGTGTGGGCCGCCTCCGGGGTGGCCCACGCTCACTGGAAAAAGCAATCCCGATGCCGGATTTGACCCTGGAGCTGAGATATTAAAGCTCGCCGAAAGTGAAAAAAACGACCACCCGGACCTGTCGTTTTGGCCGAGATCCCGACCCCGAGCGAGCGAGCCCAAACCCACGAATTAGGGTGTGAGCTGCCTCCGGGGTGGCCCACGCTCACTGGAAAAAGCAATCCCGAGGCCAGATTTGATCCTGGAGCTGAGATATTAAAGCTCGCCGAAAGTGAAAAAAACGACCACCCCGGACCTGTCGTTTTGGCCGAGATCCCGACCCCGAGCGAGCGAGCCCAAACCCACCATTTGGGGTGTGGGCCGCCTCCGGGGTGGCCCACGCTCACTGGAAAAAGCAATCCCGATGCCGGATTTGACCCTGGAGCTGAGATATGAAAGCTCGCCGAAAGTGAAAAAAACGACCACCCCGGACCTGTCGTTTTGGCCGAGATCCCGACCCCGAGCGAGCGAGCCCAAACCCACGAATTAGGGTGTGAGCTGCCTCCGGGGTGGCCCACGCTCACTGGAAAAAGCAATCCCGAGGCCGGATTTGATCCTGGAGCTGAGATATTAAAGCTCGCCGAAAGTGAAAAAAACGACCACCCCGGACCTGTCGTTTTGGCCGAGATCCCAACCCCGAGCGAGCGAGCCCAAACCCACGTTTTGGGGTGTGAGCCGCCTCTGGGGTGGCCCACGCTCACTGGAAAACGCAATCCCGATGCCAGATTTGATCCTGGAGCTGAGATATTAAAGCTCGCCGAAAGTGAAAAAAACGACCACCCCGGACCTGTCGTTTTGGCCGAGATCCCGACCCCGAGCGAGCGAGCCCAAACCCACCATTTGGGGTGTGGGCCGCCTCCGGGGTGGCCCACGCTCACTGGAAAAAGCAATCCCGATGCCGGATTTGATCCTGGAGCTGAGAAACTAAAGCTCGCCGAAAGTGAAAAAAACGACCACCCCGGACCTGTCGTTTTGGCCGAGATCCCGACCCCGAGCGAGCGAGCCCAAACCCACGAATTAGGGTGTGAGCTGCCTCCGGGGTGGCCCACGCTCACTGGAAAAAGCAATCCCGAGGCCGGATTTGATCCTGGAGCTGAGATATTAAAGCTCGCCGAAAGTGAAAAAAACGACCACCCCGGACCTGTCGTTTTGGCCGAGATCCCGACCCCGAGCGAACGAGCCCAAACACACGTCTTGGGGTGTGAGCCGCCTCCGGGGTGGCCCACGCTCACTGGAAAACGCAATCCCGATGCCGGATTTGATCCTGGAGCTGAGATATTAAAGCTCGCCGAAAGTGAAAAAAACGACCACCCCGGACCTGTCGTTTTGGCCGAGATCCCGACCCCGAGCGAACGAGCCCAAACCCACCATTTGGGGTGTGGGCCGCCTCCGGGGTGGCCCACGCTCACTGGAAAACGCAATCCCGATGCCGGATTTGACCCTGGAGCTGAGATATTAAAGCTCGCCGAAAGTGAAAAAAACGACCACCCCGGACCTGTCGTTTTGGCCGAGATCCCGACCCCGAGCGAGCGAGCCCAAACCCACGAATTAGGGTGTGAGCTGCCTCCGGGGTGGCCCACGCTCACTGGAAAAAGCAATCCCGAGGCCAGATTTGATCCTGGAGCTGAGATATTAAAGCTCGCCGAAAGTGAAAAAAACGACCACCCCGGACCTGTCGTTTTGGCCGAGATCCCGACCCCGAGCGAACGAGCCCAAACCCACCATTTGGGGTGTGGGCCGCCTCCGGGGTGGCCCACGCTCACTGGAAAAAGCAATCCCGATGCCGGATTTGACCCTGGAGCTGAGATATGAAAGCTCGCCGAAAGTGAAAAAAACGACCACCCCGGACCTGTCGTTTTGGCCGAGATCCCGACCCCGAGCGAGCGAGCCCAAACCCACGAATTAGGGTGTGAGCTGCCTCCGGGGTGGCCCACGCTCACTGGAAAACGCAATCCCGAGGCCGGATTTGATCCTGGAGCTGAGATATTAAAGCTCGCCGAAAGTGAAAAAAACGACCACCCCGGACCTGTCGTTTTGGCCGAGATCCCGACCCCGAGCGAACGAGCCCAAACCCACCATTTGGGGTGTGGGCCGCCTCCGGGGTGGCCCACGCTCACTGGAAAAAGCAATCCCGATGCCGGATTTGACCCTGGAGCTGAGATATTAAAGCTCGCCGAAAGTGAAAAAAACGACCACCCCGGACCTGTCGTTTTGGCCGAGATCCCGACCCCGAGCGAGCGAGCCCAAACCCACGAATTAGGGTGTGAGCTGCCGCCGGGGTGGCCCACGCTCACTGGAAAAAGCAATCCCGAGGCCAGATTTGATCCTGGAGCTGAGATATTAAAGCTCGCCGAAAGTGAAAAAAACGACCACCCCGGACCTGTCGTTTTGGCCGAGATCCCGACCCCGAGCGAACGAGCCCAAACCCACCATTTGGGGTGTGGGCCGCCTCCGGGGTGGCCCACGCTCACTGGAAAAAGCAATCCCGATGCCGGATTTGACCCTGGAGCTGAGATATGAAAGCTCGCCGAAAGTGAAAAAAACGACCACCCCGGACCTGTCGTTTTGGCCGAGATCCCGACCCCGAGCGAGCGAGCCCAAACCCACGAATTAGGGTGTGAGCTGCCTCCGGGGTGGCCCACGCTCACTGGAAAAAGCAATCCCGAGGCCGGATTTGATCCTGGAGCTGAGATATTAAAGCTCGCCGAAAGTGAAAAAAACGACCACCCCGGACCTGTCGTTTTGGCCGAGATCCCGACCCCGAGCGAGCGAGCCCAAACCCACGTTTTGGCGTGTGAGCCGCCTCTGGGGTGGCCCACGCTCACTGGAAAACGCAATCCCGATGCCAGATTTGATCCTGGAGCTGAGATATTAAAGCTCGCCGAAAGTGAAAAAAACGACCACCCCGGACCTGTCGTTTTGGCCGAGATCCCGACCCCGAGCGAGCGAGCCCAAACCCACCATTTGGGGTGTGGGCCGCCTCCGGGGTGGCCCACGCTCACTGGAAAAAGCAATCCCGATGCCGGATTTGATCCTGGAGCTGAGAAACTAAAGCTCGCCGAAAGTGAAAAAAACGACCACCCCGGACCTGTCGTTTTGGCCGAGATCCCGACCCCGAGCGAGCGAGCCCAAACACACGTCTTGGGGTGTGAGCCGCCTCCGGGGTGGCCCACGCTCACTGGAAAACGCAATCCCGATGCCGGATTTGATCCTGGAGCTGAGATATTAAAGCTCGCCGAAAGTGAAAAAAACGACCACCCCGGACCTGTCGTTTTGGCCGAGATCCCGACCCCGAGCGAGCGAGCCCAAACCCACCATTTGGGGTGTGGGCCGCCTCCGGGGTGGCCCACGCTCACTGGAAAAAGCAATCCCGATGCCGGATTTGACCCTGGAGCTGAGATATGAAAGCTCGCCGAAAGTGAAAAAAACGACCACCCCGGACCTGTCGTTTTGGCCGAGATCCCGACCCCGAGCGAGCGAGCCCAAACCCACCATTTGGGGTGTGGGCCGCCTCCGGGGTGGCCCACGCTCACTGGAAAAAGCAATCCCGATGCCGGATTTGACCCTGGAGCTGAGATATGAAAGCTCGCCGAAAGTGAAAAAAACGACCACCCCGGACCTGTCGTTTTGGCCGAGATCCCGACCCCGAGCGAGCGAGCCCAAACCCACGTTTTGGGGTGTGAGCCGCCTCTGGGGTGGCCCACGCTCACTGGAAAACGCAATCCCGATGCCGGATTTGACCCTGGAGCTGAGATATTAAAGCTCGCCGAAAGTGAAAAAAACGACCACCCCGGACCTGTCGTTTTGGCCGAGATCCCGACCCCGAGCGAGCGAGCCCAAACCCACGAATTAGGGTGTGAGCTGCCTCCGGGGTGGCCCACGCTCACTGGAAAAAGCAATCCCGAGGCCAGATTTGATCCTGGAGCTGAGATATTAAAGCTCGCCGAAAGTGAAAAAAACGACCACCCCGGACCTGTCGTTTTGGCCGAGATCCCGACCCCGAGCGAGCGAGCCCAAACCCACGTTTTGGGGTGTGAGCCGCCTCTGGGGTGGCCCACGCTCACTGGAAAACGCAATCCCGATGCCGGATTTGACCCTGGAGCTGAGATATTAAAGCTCGCCGAAAGTGAAAAAAACGACCACCCGGACCTGTCGTTTTGGCCGAGATCCCGACCCCGAGCGAGCGAGCCCAAACCCACGAATTAGGGTGTGAGCTGCCTCCGGGGTGGCCCACGCTCACTGGAAAAAGCAATCCCGAGGCCAGATTTGATCCTGGAGCTGAGATATTAAAGCTCGCCGAAAGTGAAAAAAACGACCACCCCGGACCTGTCGTTTTGGCCGAGATCCCGACCCCGAGCGAGCGAGCCCAAACCCACCATTTGGGGTGTGGGCCGCCTCCGGGGTGGCCCACGCTCACTGGAAAAAGCAATCCCGATGCCGGATTTGACCCTGGAGCTGAGATATGAAAGCTCGCCGAAAGTGAAAAAAACGACCACCCCGGACCTGTCGTTTTGGCCGAGATCCCGACCCCGAGCGAGCGAGCCCAAACCCACGAATTAGGGTGTGAGCTGCCTCCGGGGTGGCCCACGCTCACTGGAAAAAGCAATCCCGAGGCCGGATTTGATCCTGGAGCTGAGATATTAAAGCTCGCCGAAAGTGAAAAAAACGACCACCCCGGACCTGTCGTTTTGGCCGAGATCCCGACCCCGAGCGAGCGAGCCCAAACCCACGTTTTGGGGTGTGAGCCGCCTCTGGGGTGGCCCACGCTCACTGGAAAACGCAATCCCGATGCCAGATTTGATCCTGGAGCTGAGATATTAAAGCTCGCCGAAAGTGAAAAAAACGACCACCCCGGACCTGTCGTTTTGGCCGAGATCCCGACCCCGAGCGAGCGAGCCCAAACCCACCATTTGGGGTGTGGGCCGCCTCCGGGGTGGCCCACGCTCACTGGAAAAAGCAATCCCGATGCCGGATTTGATCCTGGAGCTGAGAAACTAAAGCTCGCCGAAAGTGAAAAAAACGACCACCCCGGACCTGTCGTTTTGGCCGAGATCCCGACCCCGAGCGAGCGAGCCCAAACACACGTCTTGGGGTGTGAGCCGCCTCCGGGGTGGCCCATGCTCACTGGAAAACGCAATCCCGATGCCGGATTTGATCCTGGAGCTGAGATATTAAAGCTCGCCGAAAGTGAAAAAAACGACCACCCCGGACCTGTCGTTTTGGCCGAGATCCCGACCCCGAGCGAACGAGCCCAAACCCACCATTTGGGGTGTGGGCCGCCTCCGGGGTGGCCCACGCTCACTGGAAAAAGCAATCCCGATGCCGGATTTGACCCTGGAGCTGAGATATTAAAGCTCGCCGAAAGTGAAAAAAACGACCACCCCGGACCTGTCGTTTTGGCCGAGATCCCGACCCCGAGCGAGCGAGCCCAAACCCACGAATTAGGGTGTGAGCTGCCTCCGGGGTGGCCCACGCTCACTGGAAAAAGCAATCCCGAGGCCAGATTTGATCCTGGAGCTGAGATATTAAAGCTCGCCGAAAGTGAAAAAAACGACCACCCCGGACCTGTCGTTTTGGCCGAGATCCCGACCCCGAGCGAACGAGCCCAAACCCACCATTTGGGGTGTGGGCCGCCTCCGGGGTGGCCCACGCTCACTGGAAAACGCAATCCCGATGCCGGATTTGATCCTGGAGCTGAGATATTAAAGCTCGCCGAAAGTGAAAAAAACGACCACCCCGGACCTGTCGTTTTGGCCGAGATCCCGACCCCGAGCGAGCGAGCCCAAACCCACCATTTGGGGTGTGGGCCGCCTCCGGGGTGGCCCACGCTCACTGGAAAAAGCAATCCCGATGCCGGATTTGACCCTGGAGCTGAGATATGAAAGCTCGCCGAAAGTGAAAAAAACGACCACCCCGGACCTGTCGTTTTGGCCGAGATCCCGACCCCGAGCGAGCGAGCCCAAACCCACCATTTGGGGTGTGGGCCGCCTCCGGGGTGGCCCACGCTCACTGGAAAAAGCAATCCCGATGCCGGATTTGACCCTGGAGCTGAGATATGAAAGCTCGCCGAAAGTGAAAAAAACGACCACCCCGGACCTGTCGTTTTGGCCGAGATCCCGACCCCGAGCGAGCGAGCCCAAACCCACGTTTTGGGGTGTGAGCCGCCTCTGGGGTGGCCCACGCTCACTGGAAAACGCAATCCCGATGCCGGATTTGACCCTGGAGCTGAGATATTAAAGCTCGCCGAAAGTGAAAAAAACGACCACCCCGGACCTGTCGTTTTGGCCGAGATCCCGACCCCGAGCGAGCGAGCCCAAACCCACCATTTGGGGTGTGGGCCGCCTCCGGGGTGGCCCACGCTCACTGGAAAAAGCAATCCCGATGCCGGATTTGACCCTGGAGCTGAGATATTAAAGCTCGCCGAAAGTGAAAAAAACGACCACCCGGACCTGTCGTTTTGGCCGAGATCCCGACCCCGAGCGAGCGAGCCCAAACCCACGAATTAGGGTGTGAGCTGCCTCCGGGGTGGCCCACGCTCACTGGAAAAAGCAATCCCGATGCCGGATTTGACCCTGGAGCTGAGATATGAAAGCTCGCCGAAAGTGAAAAAAACGACCACCCCGGACCTGTCGTTTTGGCCGAGATCCCGACCCCGAGCGAGCGAGCCCAAACCCACGAATTAGGGTGTGAGCTGCCTCCGGGGTGGCCCACGCTCACTGGAAAAAGCAATCCCGAGGCCGGATTTGATCCTGGAGCTGAGATATTAAAGCTCGCCGAAAGTGAAAAAAACGACCACCCCGGACCTGTCGTTTTGGCCGAGATCCCGACCCCGAGCGAGCGAGCCCAAACCCACGTTTTGGGGTGTGAGCCGCCTCTGGGGTGGCCCACGCTCACTGGAAAACGCAATCCCGATGCCAGATTTGATCCTGGAGCTGAGATATTAAAGCTCGCCGAAAGTGAAAAAAACGACCACCCCGGACCTGTCGTTTTGGCCGAGATCCCGACCCCGAGCGAGCGAGCCCAAACCCACGAATTAGGGTGTGAGCTGCCTCCGGGGTGGCCCACGCTCACTGGAAAAAGCAATCCCGAGGCCGGATTTGATCCTGGAGCTGAGATATTAAAGCTCGCCGAAAGTGAAAAAAACGACCACCCCGGACCTGTCGTTTTGGCCGAGATCCCGACCCCGAGCGAGCGAGCCCAAACCCACGTTTTGGCGTGTGAGCCGCCTCTGGGGTGGCCCACGCTCACTGGAAAACGCAATCCCGATGCCAGATTTGATCCTGGAGCTGAGATATTAAAGCTCGCCGAAAGTGAAAAAAACGACCACCCCGGACCTGTCGTTTTGGCCGAGATCCCGACCCCGAGCGAGCGAGCCCAAACCCACCATTTGGGGTGTGGGCCGCCTCCGGGGTGGCCCACGCTCACTGGAAAAAGCAATCCCGATGCCGGATTTGATCCTGGAGCTGAGAAACTAAAGCTCGCCGAAAGTGAAAAAAACGACCACCCCGGACCTGTCGTTTTGGCCGAGATCCCGACCCCGAGCGAGCGAGCCCAAACACACGTCTTGGGGTGTGAGCCGCCTCCGGGGTGGCCCACGCTCACTGGAAAACGCAATCCCGATGCCGGATTTGATCCTGGAGCTGAGATATTAAAGCTCGCCGAAAGTGAAAAAAACGACCACCCCGGACCTGTCGTTTTGGCCGAGATCCCGACCCCGAGCGAGCGAGCCCAAACCCACCATTTGGGGTGTGGGCCGCCTCCGGGGTGGCCCACGCTCACTGGAAAAAGCAATCCCGATGCCGGATTTGACCCTGGAGCTGAGATATGAAAGCTCGCCGAAAGTGAAAAAAACGACCACCCCGGACCTGTCGTTTTGGCCGAGATCCCGACCCCGAGCGAGCGAGCCCAAACCCACCATTTGGGGTGTGGGCCGCCTCCGGGGTGGCCCACGCTCACTGGAAAAAGCAATCCCGATGCCGGATTTGACCCTGGAGCTGAGATATGAAAGCTCGCCGAAAGTGAAAAAAACGACCACCCCGGACCTGTCGTTTTGGCCGAGATCCCGACCCCGAGCGAGCGAGCCCAAACCCACGTTTTGGGGTGTGAGCCGCCTCTGGGGTGGCCCACGCTCACTGGAAAACGCAATCCCGATGCCGGATTTGACCCTGGAGCTGAGATATTAAAGCTCGCCGAAAGTGAAAAAAACGACCACCCCGGACCTGTCGTTTTGGCCGAGATCCCGACCCCGAGCGAGCGAGCCCAAACCCACGAATTAGGGTGTGAGCTGCCTCCGGGGTGGCCCACGCTCACTGGAAAAAGCAATCCCGAGGCCAGATTTGATCCTGGAGCTGAGATATTAAAGCTCGCCGAAAGTGAAAAAAACGACCACCCCGGACCTGTCGTTTTGGCCGAGATCCCGACCCCGAGCGAGCGAGCCCAAACCCACGTTTTGGGGTGTGAGCCGCCTCTGGGGTGGCCCACGCTCACTGGAAAACGCAATCCCGATGCCGGATTTGACCCTGGAGCTGAGATATTAAAGCTCGCCGAAAGTGAAAAAAACGACCACCCGGACCTGTCGTTTTGGCCGAGATCCCGACCCCGAGCGAGCGAGCCCAAACCCACGAATTAGGGTGTGAGCTGCCTCCGGGGTGGCCCACGCTCACTGGAAAAAGCAATCCCGAGGCCAGATTTGATCCTGGAGCTGAGATATTAAAGCTCGCCGAAAGTGAAAAAAACGACCACCCCGGACCTGTCGTTTTGGCCGAGATCCCGACCCCGAGCGAGCGAGCCCAAACCCACCATTTGGGGTGTGGGCCGCCTCCGGGGTGGCCCACGCTCACTGGAAAAAGCAATCCCGATGCCGGATTTGACCCTGGAGCTGAGATATGAAAGCTCGCCGAAAGTGAAAAAAACGACCACCCCGGACCTGTCGTTTTGGCCGAGATCCCGACCCCGAGCGAGCGAGCCCAAACCCACGAATTAGGGTGTGAGCTGCCTCCGGGGTGGCCCACGCTCACTGGAAAAAGCAATCCCGAGGCCGGATTTGATCCTGGAGCTGAGATATTAAAGCTCGCCGAAAGTGAAAAAAACGACCACCCCGGACCTGTCGTTTTGGCCGAGATCCCGACCCCGAGCGAGCGAGCCCAAACCCACGTTTTGGGGTGTGAGCCGCCTCTGGGGTGGCCCACGCTCACTGGAAAACGCAATCCCGATGCCAGATTTGATCCTGGAGCTGAGATATTAAAGCTCGCCGAAAGTGAAAAAAACGACCACCCCGGACCTGTCGTTTTGGCCGAGATCCCGACCCCGAGCGAGCGAGCCCAAACCCACCATTTGGGGTGTGGGCCGCCTCCGGGGTGGCCCACGCTCACTGGAAAAAGCAATCCCGATGCCGGATTTGATCCTGGAGCTGAGAAACTAAAGCTCGCCGAAAGTGAAAAAAACGACCACCCCGGACCTGTCGTTTTGGCCGAGATCCCGACCCCGAGCGAGCGAGCCCAAACACACGTCTTGGGGTGTGAGCCGCCTCCGGGGTGGCCCATGCTCACTGGAAAACGCAATCCCGATGCCGGATTTGATCCTGGAGCTGAGATATTAAAGCTCGCCGAAAGTGAAAAAAACGACCACCCCGGACCTGTCGTTTTGGCCGAGATCCCGACCCCGAGCGAACGAGCCCAAACCCACCATTTGGGGTGTGGGCCGCCTCCGGGGTGGCCCACGCTCACTGGAAAAAGCAATCCCGATGCCGGATTTGACCCTGGAGCTGAGATATTAAAGCTCGCCGAAAGTGAAAAAAACGACCACCCCGGACCTGTCGTTTTGGCCGAGATCCCGACCCCGAGCGAGCGAGCCCAAACCCACGAATTAGGGTGTGAGCTGCCTCCGGGGTGGCCCACGCTCACTGGAAAAAGCAATCCCGAGGCCAGATTTGATCCTGGAGCTGAGATATTAAAGCTCGCCGAAAGTGAAAAAAACGACCACCCCGGACCTGTCGTTTTGGCCGAGATCCCGACCCCGAGCGAACGAGCCCAAACCCACCATTTGGGGTGTGGGCCGCCTCCGGGGTGGCCCACGCTCACTGGAAAACGCAATCCCGATGCCGGATTTGATCCTGGAGCTGAGATATTAAAGCTCGCCGAAAGTGAAAAAAACGACCACCCCGGACCTGTCGTTTTGGCCGAGATCCCGACCCCGAGCGAGCGAGCCCAAACCCACCATTTGGGGTGTGGGCCGCCTCCGGGGTGGCCCACGCTCACTGGAAAAAGCAATCCCGATGCCGGATTTGACCCTGGAGCTGAGATATGAAAGCTCGCCGAAAGTGAAAAAAACGACCACCCCGGACCTGTCGTTTTGGCCGAGATCCCGACCCCGAGCGAGCGAGCCCAAACCCACCATTTGGGGTGTGGGCCGCCTCCGGGGTGGCCCACGCTCACTGGAAAAAGCAATCCCGATGCCGGATTTGACCCTGGAGCTGAGATATGAAAGCTCGCCGAAAGTGAAAAAAACGACCACCCCGGACCTGTCGTTTTGGCCGAGATCCCGACCCCGAGCGAGCGAGCCCAAACCCACGTTTTGGGGTGTGAGCCGCCTCTGGGGTGGCCCACGCTCACTGGAAAACGCAATCCCGATGCCGGATTTGACCCTGGAGCTGAGATATTAAAGCTCGCCGAAAGTGAAAAAAACGACCACCCCGGACCTGTCGTTTTGGCCGAGATCCCGACCCCGAGCGAGCGAGCCCAAACCCACCATTTGGGGTGTGGGCCGCCTCCGGGGTGGCCCACGCTCACTGGAAAAAGCAATCCCGATGCCGGATTTGACCCTGGAGCTGAGATATTAAAGCTCGCCGAAAGTGAAAAAAACGACCACCCGGACCTGTCGTTTTGGCCGAGATCCCGACCCCGAGCGAGCGAGCCCAAACCCACGAATTAGGGTGTGAGCTGCCTCCGGGGTGGCCCACGCTCACTGGAAAAAGCAATCCCGATGCCGGATTTGACCCTGGAGCTGAGATATGAAAGCTCGCCGAAAGTGAAAAAAACGACCACCCCGGACCTGTCGTTTTGGCCGAGATCCCGACCCCGAGCGAGCGAGCCCAAACCCACGAATTAGGGTGTGAGCTGCCTCCGGGGTGGCCCACGCTCACTGGAAAAAGCAATCCCGAGGCCGGATTTGATCCTGGAGCTGAGATATTAAAGCTCGCCGAAAGTGAAAAAAACGACCACCCCGGACCTGTCGTTTTGGCCGAGATCCCGACCCCGAGCGAGCGAGCCCAAACCCACGTTTTGGGGTGTGAGCCGCCTCTGGGGTGGCCCACGCTCACTGGAAAACGCAATCCCGATGCCAGATTTGATCCTGGAGCTGAGATATTAAAGCTCGCCGAAAGTGAAAAAAACGACCACCCCGGACCTGTCGTTTTGGCCGAGATCCCGACCCCGAGCGAGCGAGCCCAAACCCACCATTTGGGGTGTGGGCCGCCTCCGGGGTGGCCCACGCTCACTGGAAAAAGCAATCCCGATGCCGGATTTGACCCTGGAGCTGAGATATGAAAGCTCGCCGAAAGTGAAAAAAACGACCACCCCGGACCTGTCGTTTTGGCCGAGATCCCGACCCCGAGCGAGCGAGCCCAAACCCACCATTTGGGGTGTGGGCCGCCTCCGGGGTGGCCCACGCTCACTGGAAAAAGCAATCCCGATGCCGGATTTGACCCTGGAGCTGAGATATGAAAGCTCGCCGAAAGTGAAAAAAACGACCACCCCGGAACTGTCGTTTTGGCCGAGATCCCGACCCCGAGCGAGCGAGCCCAAACCCACCATTTGGGGTGTGGGCCGCCTCCGGGGTGGCCCACGCTCACTGGAAAAAGCAATCCCGATGCCGGATTTGACCCTGGAGCTGAGATATTAAAGCTCGCCGAAAGTGAAAAAAACGACCACCCGGACCTGTCGTTTTGGCCGAGATCCCGACCCCGAGCGAGCGAGCCCAAACCCACGAATTAGGGTGTGAGCTGCCTCCGGGGTGGCCCACGCTCACTGGAAAAAGCAATCCCGAGGCCAGATTTGATCCTGGAGCTGAGATATTAAAGCTCGCCGAAAGTGAAAAAAACGACCACCCCGGACCTGTCGTTTTGGCCGAGATCCCGACCCCGAGCGAGCGAGCCCAAACCCACCATTTGGGGTGTGGGCCGCCTCCGGGGTGGCCCACGCTCACTGGAAAAAGCAATCCCGATGCCGGATTTGACCCTGGAGCTGAGATATGAAAGCTCGCCGAAAGTGAAAAAAACGACCACCCCGGACCTGTCGTTTTGGCCGAGATCCCGACCCCGAGCGAGCGAGCCCAAACCCACGAATTAGGGTGTGAGCTGCCTCCGGGGTGGCCCACGCTCACTGGAAAAAGCAATCCCGAGGCCGGATTTGATCCTGGAGCTGAGATATTAAAGCTCGCCGAAAGTGAAAAAAACGACCACCCCGGACCTGTCGTTTTGGCCGAGATCCCGACCCCGAGCGAGCGAGCCCAAACCCACGTTTTGGGGTGTGAGCCGCCTCTGGGGTGGCCCACGCTCACTGGAAAACGCAATCCCGATGCCAGATTTGATCCTGGAGCTGAGATATTAAAGCTCGCCGAAAGTGAAAAAAACGACCACCCCGGACCTGTCGTTTTGGCCGAGATCCCGACCCCGAGCGAGCGAGCCCAAACCCACCATTTGGGGTGTGGGCCGCCTCCGGGGTGGCCCACGCTCACTGGAAAAAGCAATCCCGATGCCGGATTTGATCCTGGAGCTGAGAAACTAAAGCTCGCCGAAAGTGAAAAAAACGACCACCCCGGACCTGTCGTTTTGGCCGAGATCCCGACCCCGAGCGAGCGAGCCCAAACCCACGAATTAGGGTGTGAGCTGCCTCCGGGGTGGCCCACGCTCACTGGAAAAAGCAATCCCGAGGCCGGATTTGATCCTGGAGCTGAGATATTAAAGCTCGCCGAAAGTGAAAAAAACGACCACCCCGGACCTGTCGTTTTGGCCGAGATCCCGACCCCGAGCGAGCGAGCCCAAACACACGTCTTGGGGTGTGAGCCGCCTCCGGGGTGGCCCACGCTCACTGGAAAACGCAATCCCGATGCCGGATTTGATCCTGGAGCTGAGATATTAAAGCTCGCCGAAAGTGAAAAAAACGACCACCCCGGACCTGTCGTTTTGGCCGAGATCCCGACCCCGAGCGAACGAGCCCAAACCCACCATTTGGGGTGTGGGCCGCCTCCGGGGTGGCCCACGCTCACTGGAAAACGCAATCCCGATGCCGGATTTGACCCTGGAGCTGAGATATTAAAGCTCGCCGAAAGTGAAAAAAACGACCACCCCGGACCTGTCGTTTTGGCCGAGATCCCGACCCCGAGCGAGCGAGCCCAAACCCACGAATTAGGGTGTGAGCTGCCTCCGGGGTGGCCCACGCTCACTGGAAAAAGCAATCCCGAGGCCAGATTTGATCCTGGAGCTGAGATATTAAAGCTCGCCGAAAGTGAAAAAAACGACCACCCCGGACCTGTCGTTTTGGCCGAGATCCCGACCCCGAGCGAACGAGCCCAAACCCACCATTTGGGGTGTGGGCCGCCTCCGGGGTGGCCCACGCTCACTGGAAAAAGCAATCCCGATGCCGGATTTGACCCTGGAGCTGAGATATGAAAGCTCGCCGAAAGTGAAAAAAACGACCACCCCGGACCTGTCGTTTTGGCCGAGATCCCGACCCCGAGCGAGCGAGCCCAAACCCACGAATTAGGGTGTGAGCTGCCTCCGGGGTGGCCCACGCTCACTGGAAAACGCAATCCCGAGGCCGGATTTGATCCTGGAGCTGAGATATTAAAGCTCGCCGAAAGTGAAAAAAACGACCACCCCGGACCTGTCGTTTTGGCCGAGATCCCGACCCCGAGCGAACGAGCCCAAACCCACCATTTGGGGTGTGGGCCGCCTCCGGGGTGGCCCACGCTCACTGGAAAAAGCAATCCCGATGCCGGATTTGACCCTGGAGCTGAGATATTAAAGCTCGCCGAAAGTGAAAAAAACGACCACCCCGGACCTGTCGTTTTGGCCGAGATCCCGACCCCGAGCGAGCGAGCCCAAACCCACGAATTAGGGTGTGAGCTGCCGCCGGGGTGGCCCACGCTCACTGGAAAAAGCAATCCCGAGGCCAGATTTGATCCTGGAGCTGAGATATTAAAGCTCGCCGAAAGTGAAAAAAACGACCACCCCGGACCTGTCGTTTTGGCCGAGATCCCGACCCCGAGCGAACGAGCCCAAACCCACCATTTGGGGTGTGGGCCGCCTCCGGGGTGGCCCACGCTCACTGGAAAAAGCAATCCCGATGCCGGATTTGACCCTGGAGCTGAGATATGAAAGCTCGCCGAAAGTGAAAAAAACGACCACCCCGGACCTGTCGTTTTGGCCGAGATCCCGACCCCGAGCGAGCGAGCCCAAACCCACGAATTAGGGTGTGAGCTGCCTCCGGGGTGGCCCACGCTCACTGGAAAAAGCAATCCCGAGGCCGGATTTGATCCTGGAGCTGAGATATTAAAGCTCGCCGAAAGTGAAAAAAACGACCACCCCGGACCTGTCGTTTTGGCCGAGATCCCGACCCCGAGCGAGCGAGCCCAAACCCACGTTTTGGCGTGTGAGCCGCCTCTGGGGTGGCCCACGCTCACTGGAAAACGCAATCCCGATGCCAGATTTGATCCTGGAGCTGAGATATTAAAGCTCGCCGAAAGTGAAAAAAACGACCACCCCGGACCTGTCGTTTTGGCCGAGATCCCGACCCCGAGCGAGCGAGCCCAAACCCACCATTTGGGGTGTGGGCCGCCTCCGGGTGGCCCACGCTCACTGGAAAAAGCAATCCCGATGCCGGATTTGATCCTGGAGCTGAGAAACTAAAGCTCGCCGAAAGTGAAAAAAACGACCACCCCGGACCTGTCGTTTTGGCCGAGATCCCGACCCCGAGCGAGCGAGCCCAAACACACGTCTTGGGGTGTGAGCCGCCTCCGGGGTGGCCCAAGCTCACTGGAAAACGCAATCCCGATGCCGGATTTGATCCTGGAGCTGAGATATTAAAGCTCGCCGAAAGTGAAAAAAACGACCACCCCGGACCTGTCGTTTTGGCCGAGATCCCGACCCCGAGCGAGCGAGCCCAAACCCACCATTTGGGGTGTGGGCCGCCTCCGGGGTGGCCCACGCTCACTGGAAAAAGCAATCCCGATGCCGGATTTGACCCTGGAGCTGAGATATGAAAGCTCGCCGAAAGTGAAAAAAACGACCACCCCGGACCTGTCGTTTTGGCCGAGATCCCGACCCCGAGCGAGCGAGCCCAAACCCACCATTTGGGGTGTGGGCCGCCTCCGGGGTGGCCCACGCTCACTGGAAAAAGCAATCCCGATGCCGGATTTGACCCTGGAGCTGAGATATGAAAGCTCGCCGAAAGTGAAAAAAACGACCACCCCGGACCTGTCGTTTTGGCCGAGATCCCGACCCCGAGCGAGCGAGCCCAAACCCACGTTTTGGGGTGTGAGCCGCCTCTGGGGTGGCCCACGCTCACTGGAAAACGCAATCCCGATGCCGGATTTGACCCTGGAGCTGAGATATTAAAGCTCGCCGAAAGTGAAAAAAACGACCACCCCGGACCTGTCGTTTTGGCCGAGATCCCGACCCCGAGCGAGCGAGCCCAAACCCACGAATTAGGGTGTGAGCTGCCTCCGGGGTGGCCCACGCTCACTGGAAAAAGCAATCCCGAGGCCAGATTTGATCCTGGAGCTGAGATATTAAAGCTCGCCGAAAGTGAAAAAAACGACCACCCCGGACCTGTCGTTTTGGCCGAGATCCCGACCCCGAGCGAGCGAGCCCAAACCCACGTTTTGGGGTGTGAGCCGCCTCTGGGGTGGCCCACGCTCACTGGAAAACGCAATCCCGATGCCGGATTTGACCCTGGAGCTGAGATATTAAAGCTCGCCGAAAGTGAAAAAAACGACCACCCGGACCTGTCGTTTTGGCCGAGATCCCGACCCCGAGCGAGCGAGCCCAAACCCACGAATTAGGGTGTGAGCTGCCTCCGGGGTGGCCCACGCTCACTGGAAAAAGCAATCCCGAGGCCAGATTTGATCCTGGAGCTGAGATATTAAAGCTCGCCGAAAGTGAAAAAAACGACCACCCCGGACCTGTCGTTTTGGCCGAGATCCCGACCCCGAGCGAGCGAGCCCAAACCCACCATTTGGGGTGTGGGCCGCCTCCGGGGTGGCCCACGCTCACTGGAAAAAGCAATCCCGATGCCGGATTTGACCCTGGAGCTGAGATATGAAAGCTCGCCGAAAGTGAAAAAAACGACCACCCCGGACCTGTCGTTTTGGCCGAGATCCCGACCCCGAGCGAGCGAGCCCAAACCCACCATTTGGGGTGTGGGCCGCCTCCGGGGTGGCCCACGCTCACTGGAAAAAGCAATCCCGATGCCGGATTTGACCCTGGAGCTGAGATATGAAAGCTCGCCGAAAGTGAAAAAAACGACCACCCCGGACCTGTCGTTTTGGCCGAGATCCCGACCCCGAGCGAGCGAGCCCAAACCCACGTTTTGGGGTGTGAGCCGCCTCTGGGGTGGCCCACGCTCACTGGAAAACGCAATCCCGATGCCGGATTTGACCCTGGAGCTGAGATATTAAAGCTCGCCGAAAGTGAAAAAAACGACCACCCCGGACCTGTCGTTTTGGCCGAGATCCCGACCCCGAGCGAGCGAGCCCAAACCCACGAATTAGGGTGTGAGCTGCCTCCGGGGTGGCCCACGCTCACTGGAAAAAGCAATCCCGAGGCCAGATTTGATCCTGGAGCTGAGATATTAAAGCTCGCCGAAAGTGAAAAAAACGACCACCCCGGACCTGTCGTTTTGGCCGAGATCCCGACCCCGAGCGAGCGAGCCCAAACCCACGTTTTGGGGTGTGAGCCGCCTCTGGGGTGGCCCACGCTCACTGGAAAACGCAATCCCGATGCCGGATTTGACCCTGGAGCTGAGATATTAAAGCTCGCCGAAAGTGAAAAAAACGACCACCCGGACCTGTCGTTTTGGCCGAGATCCCGACCCCGAGCGAGCGAGCCCAAACCCACGAATTAGGGTGTGAGCTGCCTCCGGGGTGGCCCACGCTCACTGGAAAAAGCAATCCCGAGGCCAGATTTGATCCTGGAGCTGAGATATTAAAGCTCGCCGAAAGTGAAAAAAACGACCACCCCGGACCTGTCGTTTTGGCCGAGATCCCGACCCCGAGCGAGCGAGCCCAAACCCACCATTTGGGGTGTGGGCCGCCTCCGGGGTGGCCCACGCTCACTGGAAAAAGCAATCCCGATGCCGGATTTGACCCTGGAGCTGAGATATGAAAGCTCGCCGAAAGTGAAAAAAACGACCACCCCGGACCTGTCGTTTTGGCCGAGATCCCGACCCCGAGCGAGCGAGCCCAAACCCACGAATTAGGGTGTGAGCTGCCTCCGGGGTGGCCCACGCTCACTGGAAAAAGCAATCCCGAGGCCGGATTTGATCCTGGAGCTGAGATATTAAAGCTCGCCGAAAGTGAAAAAAACGACCACCCCGGACCTGTCGTTTTGGCCGAGATCCCGACCCCGAGCGAGCGAGCCCAAACCCACGTTTTGGGGTGTGAGCCGCCTCTGGGGTGGCCCACGCTCACTGGAAAACGCAATCCCGATGCCAGATTTGATCCTGGAGCTGAGATATTAAAGCTCGCCGAAAGTGAAAAAAACGACCACCCCGGACCTGTCGTTTTGGCCGAGATCCCGACCCCGAGCGAGCGAGCCCAAACCCACCATTTGGGGTGTGGGCCGCCTCCGGGGTGGCCCACGCTCACTGGAAAAAGCAATCCCGATGCCGGATTTGATCCTGGAGCTGAGAAACTAAAGCTCGCCGAAAGTGAAAAAAACGACCACCCCGGACCTGTCGTTTTGGCCGAGATCCCGACCCCGAGCGAGCGAGCCCAAACACACGTCTTGGGGTGTGAGCCGCCTCCGGGGTGGCCCATGCTCACTGGAAAACGCAATCCCGATGCCGGATTTGATCCTGGAGCTGAGATATTAAAGCTCGCCGAAAGTGAAAAAAACGACCACCCCGGACCTGTCGTTTTGGCCGAGATCCCGACCCCGAGCGAACGAGCCCAAACCCACCATTTGGGGTGTGGGCCGCCTCCGGGGTGGCCCACGCTCACTGGAAAAAGCAATCCCGATGCCGGATTTGACCCTGGAGCTGAGATATTAAAGCTCGCCGAAAGTGAAAAAAACGACCACCCCGGACCTGTCGTTTTGGCCGAGATCCCGACCCCGAGCGAGCGAGCCCAAACCCACGAATTAGGGTGTGAGCTGCCTCCGGGGTGGCCCACGCTCACTGGAAAAAGCAATCCCGAGGCCAGATTTGATCCTGGAGCTGAGATATTAAAGCTCGCCGAAAGTGAAAAAAACGACCACCCCGGACCTGTCGTTTTGGCCGAGATCCCGACCCCGAGCGAACGAGCCCAAACCCACCATTTGGGGTGTGGGCCGCCTCCGGGGTGGCCCACACTCACTGGAAAAAGCAATCCCGATGCCGGATTTGACCCTGGAGCTGAGATATGAAAGCTCGCCGAAAGTGAAAAAAACGACCACCCGGACCTGTCGTTTTGGCCGAGATCCCGACCCCGAGCGAGCGAGCCCAAACCCACCATTTGGGGTGTGGGCCGCCTCCGGGGTGGCCCACGCTCACTGGAAAAAGCAATCCCGATGCCGGATTTGACCCTGGAGCTGAGATATGAAAGCTCGCCGAAAGTGAAAAAAACGACCACCCCGGACCTGTCGTTTTGGCCGAGATCCCGACCCCGAGCGAGCGAGCCCAAACCCACGAATTAGGGTGTGAGCTGCCTCCGGGGTGGCCCACGCTCACTGGAAAACGCAATCCCGAGGCCGGATTTGATCCTGGAGCTGAGATATTAAAGCTCGCCGAAAGTGAAAAAAACGACCACCCCGGACCTGTCGTTTTGGCCGAGATCCCGACCCCGAGCGAGCGAGCCCAAACCCACGTTTTGGGGTGTGAGCCGCCTCTGGGGTGGCCCACGCTCACTGGAAAACGCAATCCCGATGCCAGATTTGATCCTGGAGCTGAGATATTAAAGCTCGCCGAAAGTGAAAAAAACGACCACCCCGGACCTGTCGTTTTGGCCGAGATCCCGACCCCGAGCGAGCGAGCCCAAACCCACCATTTGGGGTGTGGGCCGCCTCCGGGGTGGCCCACGCTCACTGGAAAAAGCAATCCCGATGCCGGATTTGATCCTGGAGCTGAGAAACTAAAGCTCGCCGAAAGTGAAAAAAACGACCACCCCGGACCTGTCGTTTTGGCCGAGATCCCGACCCCGAGCGAGCGAGCCCAAACCCACGAATTAGGGTGTGAGCTGCCTCCGGGGTGGCCCACGCTCACTGGAAAAAGCAATCCCGAGGCCGGATTTGATCCTGGAGCTGAGATATTAAAGCTCGCCGAAAGTGAAAAAAACGACCACCCCGGACCTGTCGTTTTGGCCGAGATCCCGACCCCGAGCGAGCGAGCCCAAACACACGTCTTGGGGTGTGAGCCGCCTCCGGGGTGGCCCACGCTCACTGGAAAACGCAATCCCGATGCCGGATTTGATCCTGGAGCTGAGATATTAAAGCTCGCCGAAAGTGAAAAAAACGACCACCCCGGACCTGTCGTTTTGGCCGAGATCCCGACCCCGAGCGAACGAGCCCAAACCCACCATTTGGGGTGTGGGCCGCCTCCGGGGTGGCCCACGCTCACTGGAAAAAGCAATCCCGATGCCGGATTTGACCCTGGAGCTGAGATATTAAAGCTCGCCGAAAGTGAAAAAAACGACCACCCCGGACCTGTCGTTTTGGCCGAGATCCCGACCCCGAGCGAGCGAGCCCAAACCCACGAATTAGGGTGTGAGCTGCCTCCGGGGTGGCCCACGCTCACTGGAAAAAGCAATCCCGAGGCCGGATTTGATCCTGGAGCTGAGATATTAAAGCTCGCCGAAAGTGAAAAAAACGACCACCCCGGACCTGTCGTTTTGGCCGAGATCCCGACCCCGAGCGAACGAGCCCAAACCCACCATTTGGGGTGTGGGCCGCCTCCGGGGTGGCCCACGCTCACTGGAAAAAGCAATCCCGATGCCGGATTTGACCCTGGAGCTGAGATATGAAAGCTCGCCGAAAGTGAAAAAAACGACCACCCCGGACCTGTCGTTTTGGCCGAGATCCCGACCCCGAGCGAGCGAGCCCAAACCCACGAATTAGGGTGTGAGCTGCCTCCGGGGTGGCCCACGCTCACTGGAAAACGCAATCCCGAGGCCGGATTTGATCCTGGAGCTGAGATATTAAAGCTCGCCGAAAGTGAAAAAAACGACCACCCCGGACCTGTCGTTTTGGCCGAGATCCCGACCCCGAGCGAACGAGCCCAAACCCACCATTTGGGGTGTGGGCCGCCTCCGGGGTGGCCCACGCTCACTGGAAAAAGCAATCCCGATGCCGGATTTGACCCTGGAGCTGAGATATTAAAGCTCGCCGAAAGTGAAAAAAACGACCACCCCGGACCTGTCGTTTTGGCCGAGATCCCGACCCCGAGCGAGCGAGCCCAAACCCACGAATTAGGGTGTGAGCTGCCGCCGGGGTGGCCCACGCTCACTGGAAAAAGCAATCCCGAGGCCAGATTTGATCCTGGAGCTGAGATATTAAAGCTCGCCGAAAGTGAAAAAAACGACCACCCCGGACCTGTCGTTTTGGCCGAGATCCCGACCCCGAGCGAACGAGCCCAAACCCACCATTTGGGGTGTGGGCCGCCTCCGGGGTGGCCCACGCTCACTGGAAAAAGCAATCCCGATGCCGGATTTGACCCTGGAGCTGAGATATGAAAGCTCGCCGAAAGTGAAAAAAACGACCACCCCGGACCTGTCGTTTTGGCCGAGATCCCGACCCCGAGCGAGCGAGCCCAAACCCACGAATTAGGGTGTGAGCTGCCGCCGGGGTGGCCCACGCTCACTGGAAAAAGCAATCCCGAGGCCAGATTTGATCCTGGAGCTGAGATATTAAAGCTCGCCGAAAGTGAAAAAAACGACCACCCCGGACCTGTCGTTTTGGCCGAGATCCCGACCCCGAGCGAACGAGCCCAAACCCACCATTTGGGGTGTGGGCCGCCTCCGGGGTGGCCCACGCTCACTGGAAAAAGCAATCCCGATGCCGGATTTGACCCTGGAGCTGAGATATGAAAGCTCGCCGAAAGTGAAAAAAACGACCACCCCGGACCTGTCGTTTTGGCCGAGATCCCGACCCCGAGCGAGCCCAAACCCACGAATTAGGGTGTGAGCTGCCTCCGGGGTGGCCCACGCTCACTGGAAAAAGCAATCCCGAGGCCGGATTTGATCCTGGAGCTGAGATATTAAAGCTCGCCGAAAGTGAAAAAAACGACCACCCCGGACCAGTCGTTTTGGCCGAGATCCCGACCCCGAGCGAGCGAGCCCAAACCCACGTTTTGGGGTGTGAGCCGCCTCTGGGGTGGCCCACGCTCACTGGAAAACGCAATCCCGATGCCAGATTTGATCCTGGAGCTGAGATATTAAAGCTCGCCGAAAGTGAAAAAAACGACCACCCCGGACCTGTCGTTTTGGCCGAGATCCCGACCCCGAGCGAGCGAGCCCAAACCCACCATTTGGGGTGTGGGCCGCCTCCGGGGTGGCCCACGCTCACTGGAAAAAGCAATCCCGATGCCGGATTTGACCCTGGAGCTGAGATATGAAAGCTCGCCGAAAGTGAAAAAAACGACCACCCCGGACCTGTCGTTTTGGCCGAGATCCCGACCCCGAGCGAGCGAGCCCAAACCCACGAATTAGGGTGTGAGCTGCCTCCGGGGTGGCCCACGCTCACTGGAAAAAGCAATCCCGAGGCCGGATTTGATCCTGGAGCTGAGATATTAAAGCTCGCCGAAAGTGAAAAAAACGACCACCCCGGACCTGTCGTTTTGGCCGAGATCCCGACCCCGAGCGAGCGAGCCCAAACCCACGTTTTGGGGTGTGAGCCGCCTCCGGGGTGGCCCACGCTCACTGGAAAATGCAATCCCGATGCCAGATTTGATCCTGGAGCTGAGATATTAAAGCTCGCCGAAAGTGAAAAAAACGACCACCCCGGACCTGTCGTTTTGGCCGAGATCCCGACCCCGAGCGAACGAGCCCAAACCCACCATTTGGGGTGTGGGCCGCCTCCGGGGTGGCCCACGCTCACTGGAAAAAGCAATCCCGATGCCGGATTTGACCCTGGAGCTGAGATATTAAAGCTCGCCGAAAGTGAAAAAAACGACCACCCCGGACCAGTCGTTTTGGCCGAGATCCCGACCCCGAGCGAGCGAGCCCAAACCCACGTTTTGGGGTGTGAGCCGCCTCTGGGGTGGCCCACGCTCACTGGAAAACGCAATCCCGATGCCAGATTTGATCCTGGAGCTGAGATATTAAAGCTCGCCGAAAGTGAAAAAAACGACCACCCCGGACCTGTCGTTTTGGCCGAGATCCCGACCCCGAGCGAGCGAGCCCAAACCCACCATTTGGGGTGTGGGCCGCCTCCGGGGTGGCCCACGCTCACTGGAAAAAGCAATCCCGATGCCGGATTTGACCCTGGAGCTGAGATATGAAAGCTCGCCGAAAGTGAAAAAAACGACCACCCCGGACCTGTCGTTTTGGCCGAGATCCCGACCCCGAGCGAGCGAGCCCAAACCCACGAATTAGGGTGTGAGCTGCCTCCGGGGTGGCCCACGCTCACTGGAAAAAGCAATCCCGAGGCCGGATTTGATCCTGGAGCTGAGATATTAAAGCTCGCCGAAAGTGAAAAAAACGACCACCCCGGACCTGTCGTTTTGGCCGAGATCCCGACCCCGAGCGAGCGAGCCCAAACCCACGTTTTGGGGTGTGAGCCGCCTCCGGGGTGGCCCACGCTCACTGGAAAATGCAATCCCGATGCCAGATTTGATCCTGGAGCTGAGATATTAAAGCTCGCCGAAAGTGAAAAAAACGACCACCCCGGACCTGTCGTTTTGGCCGAGATCCCGACCCCGAGCGAACGAGCCCAAACCCACCATTTGGGGTGTGGGCCGCCTCCGGGGTGGCCCACGCTCACTGGAAAAAGCAATCCCGATGCCGGATTTGACCCTGGAGCTGAGATATTAAAGCTCGCCGAAAGTGAAAAAAACGACCACCCCGGACCTGTCGTTTTGGCCGAGATCCCGACCCCGAGCGAGCGAGCCCAAACCCACGAATTAGGGTGTGAGCTGCCTCCGGGGTGGCCCACGCTCACTGGAAAAAGCAATCCCGAGGCCGGATTTGATCCTGGAGCTGAGATATTAAAGCTCGCCGAAAGTGAAAAAAACGACCACCCCGGACCTGTCGTTTTGGCCGAGATCCCGACCCCGAGCGAACGAGCCCAAACCCACCATTTGGGGTGTGGGCCGCCTCCGGGGTGGCCCACGCTCACTGGAAAAAGCAATCCCGATGCCGGATTTGACCCTGGAGCTGAGATATGAAAGCTCGCCGAAAGTGAAAAAAACGACCACCCCGGACCTGTCGTTTTGGCCGAGATCCCGACCCCGAGCGAGCGAGCCCAAACCCACGAATTAGGGTGTGAGCTGCCTCCGGGGTGGCCCACGCTCACTGGAAAACGCAATCCCGAGGCCGGATTTGATCCTGGAGCTGAGATATTAAAGCTCGCCGAAAGTGAAAAAAACGACCACCCCGGACCTGTCGTTTTGGCCGAGATCCCGACCCCGAGCGAACGAGCCCAAACCCACCATTTGGGGTGTGGGCCGCCTCCGGGGTGGCCCACGCTCACTGGAAAAAGCAATCCCGATGCCGGATTTGACCCTGGAGCTGAGATATTAAAGCTCGCCGAAAGTGAAAAAAACGACCACCCCGGACCTGTCGTTTTGGCCGAGATCCCGACCCCGAGCGAGCGAGCCCAAACCCACGAATTAGGGTGTGAGCTGCCGCCGGGGTGGCCCACGCTCACTGGAAAAAGCAATCCCGAGGCCAGATTTGATCCTGGAGCTGAGATATTAAAGCTCGCCGAAAGTGAAAAAAACGACCACCCCGGACCTGTCGTTTTGGCCGAGATCCCGACCCCGAGCGAACGAGCCCAAACCCACCATTTGGGGTGTGGGCCGCCTCCGGGGTGGCCCACGCTCACTGGAAAAAGCAATCCCGATGCCGGATTTGACCCTGGAGCTGAGATATGAAAGCTCGCCGAAAGTGAAAAAAACGACCACCCCGGACCTGTCGTTTTGGCCGAGATCCCGACCCCGAGCGAGCGAGCCCAAACCCACGAATTAGGGTGTGAGCTGCCGCCGGGGTGGCCCACGCTCACTGGAAAAAGCAATCCCGAGGCCAGATTTGATCCTGGAGCTGAGATATTAAAGCTCGCCGAAAGTGAAAAAAACGACCACCCCGGACCTGTCGTTTTGGCCGAGATCCCGACCCCGAGCGAACGAGCCCAAACCCACCATTTGGGGTGTGGGCCGCCTCCGGGGTGGCCCACGCTCACTGGAAAAAGCAATCCCGATGCCGGATTTGACCCTGGAGCTGAGATATGAAAGCTCGCCGAAAGTGAAAAAAACGACCACCCCGGACCTGTCGTTTTGGCCGAGATCCCGACCCCGAGCGAGCCCAAACCCACGAATTAGGGTGTGAGCTGCCTCCGGGGTGGCCCACGCTCACTGGAAAAAGCAATCCCGAGGCCGGATTTGATCCTGGAGCTGAGATATTAAAGCTCGCCGAAAGTGAAAAAAACGACCACCCCGGACCAGTCGTTTTGGCCGAGATCCCGACCCCGAGCGAGCGAGCCCAAACCCACGTTTTGGGGTGTGAGCCGCCTCTGGGGTGGCCCACGCTCACTGGAAAACGCAATCCCGATGCCAGATTTGATCCTGGAGCTGAGATATTAAAGCTCGCCGAAAGTGAAAAAAACGACCACCCCGGACCTGTCGTTTTGGCCGAGATCCCGACCCCGAGCGAGCGAGCCCAAACCCACCATTTGGGGTGTGGGCCGCCTCCGGGGTGGCCCACGCTCACTGGAAAAAGCAATCCCGATGCCGGATTTGACCCTGGAGCTGAGATATGAAAGCTCGCCGAAAGTGAAAAAAACGACCACCCCGGACCTGTCGTTTTGGCCGAGATCCCGACCCCGAGCGAGCGAGCCCAAACCCACGAATTAGGGTGTGAGCTGCCTCCGGGGTGGCCCACGCTCACTGGAAAAAGCAATCCCGAGGCCGGATTTGATCCTGGAGCTGAGATATTAAAGCTCGCCGAAAGTGAAAAAAACGACCACCCCGGACCTGTCGTTTTGGCCGAGATCCCGACCCCGAGCGAGCGAGCCCAAACCCACGTTTTGGGGTGTGAGCCGCCTCTGGGGTGGCCCACGCTCACTGGAAAATGCAATCCCGATGCCAGATTTGATCCTGGAGCTGAGATATTAAAGCTCGCCGAAAGTGAAAAAAACGACCACCCCGGACCTGTCGTTTTGGCCGAGATCCCGACCCCGAGCGAGCGAGCCCAAACCCACCATTTGGGGTGTGGGCCGCCTCCGGGGTGGCCCACGCTCACTGGAAAAAGCAATCCCGATGCCGGATTTGACCCTGGAGCTGAGATATGAAAGCTCGCCGTAAGTGAAAAAAACGACCACCCCGGACCTGTCGTTTTGGCCGAGATCCCGACCCCGAGCGAGCGAGCCCAAACACACGTCTTGGGGTGTGAGCCGCCTCCGGGGTGGCCCACGCTCACTGGAAAACGCAATCCCGATGCCGGATTTGATCCTGGAGCTGAGATATTAAAGCTCGCCGAAAGTGAAAAAAACGACCACCCCGGACCTGTCGTTTTGGCCGAGATCCCGACCCCGAGCGAGCGAGCCCAAACCCACCATTTGGGGTGTGGGCCGCCTCCGGGGTGGCCCACGCTCACTGGAAAAAGCAATCCCGATGCCGGATTTGACCCTGGAGCTGAGATATGAAAGCTCGCCGAAAGTGAAAAAAACGACCACCCCGGACCTGTCGTTTTGGCCGAGATCCCGACCCCGAGCGAGCGAGCCCAAACCCACCATTTGGGGTGTGGGCCGCCTCCGGGGTGGCCCACGCTCACTGGAAAAAGCAATCCCGATGCCGGATTTGACCCTGGAGCTGAGATATGAAAGCTCGCCGAAAGTGAAAAAAACGACCACCCCGGACCTGTCGTTTTGGCCGAGATCCCGACCCCGAGCGAGCGAGCCCAAACCCACGTTTTGGGGTGTGAGCCGCCTCTGGGGTGGCCCACGCTCACTGGAAAACGCAATCCCGATGCCGGATTTGACCCTGGAGCTGAGATATTAAAGCTCGCCGAAAGTGAAAAAAACGACCACCCCGGACCTGTCGTTTTGGCCGAGATCCCGACCCCGAGCGAGCGAGCCCAAACCCACCATTTGGGGTGTGGGCCGCCTCCGGGGTGGCCCACGCTCACTGGAAAAAGCAATCCCGATGCCGGATTTGATCCTGGAGCTGAGAAACTAAAGCTCGCCGAAAGTGAAAAAAACGACCACCCCGGACCTGTCGTTTTGGCCGAGATCCCGACCCCGAGCGAGCGAGCCCAAACCCACGAGTTAGGGTGTGAGCTGCCTCCGGGGTGGCCCACGCTCACTGGAAAAAGCAATCCCGAGGCCGGATTTGATCCTGGAGCTGAGATATTAAAGCTCGCCGAAAGTGAAAAAAACGACCACCCCGGACCTGTCGTTTTGGCCGAGATCCCGACCCCGAGCGAGCGAGCCCAAACACACGTCTTGGGGTGTGAGCCGCCTCCGGGGTGGCCCACGCTCACTGGAAAACGCAATCCCGATGCCGGATTTGATCCTGGAGCTGAGATATTAAAGCTCGCCGAAAGTGAAAAAAACGACCACCCCGGACCTGTCGTTTTGGCCGAGATCCCGACCCCGAGCGAACGAGCCCAAACCCACCATTTGGGGTGTGGGCCGCCTCCGGGGTGGCCCACGCTCACTGGAAAAAGCAATCCCGATGCCGGATTTGACCCTGGAGCTGAGATATGAAAGCTCGCCGAAAGTGAAAAAAACGACCACCCCGGACCTGTCGTTTTGGCCGAGATCCCGACCCCGAGCGAGCGAGCCCAAACCCACGAATTAGGGTGTGAGCTGCCGCCGGGGTGGCCCACGCTCACTGGAAAAAGCAATCCCGAGGCCAGATTTGATCCTGGAGCTGAGATATTAAAGCTCGCCGAAAGTGAAAAAAACGACCACCCCGGACCTGTCGTTTTGGCCGAGATCCCGACCCCGAGCGAACGAGCCCAAACCCACCATTTGGGGTGTGGGCCGCCTCCGGGGTGGCCCACGCTCACTGGAAAAAGCAATCCCGATGCCGGATTTGACCCTGGAGCTGAGATATGAAAGCTCGCCGAAAGTGAAAAAAACGACCACCCCGGACCTGTCGTTTTGGCCGAGATCCCGACCCCGAGCGAGCCCAAACCCACGAATTAGGGTGTGAGCTGCCTCCGGGGTGGCCCACGCTCACTGGAAAAAGCAATCCCGAGGCCGGATTTGATCCTGGAGCTGAGATATTAAAGCTCGCCGAAAGTGAAAAAAACGACCACCCCGGACCAGTCGTTTTGGCCGAGATCCCGACCCCGAGCGAGCGAGCCCAAACCCACGTTTTGGGGTGTGAGCCGCCTCTGGGGTGGCCCACGCTCACTGGAAAACGCAATCCCGATGCCAGATTTGATCCTGGAGCTGAGATATTAAAGCTCGCCGAAAGTGAAAAAAACGACCACCCCGGACCTGTCGTTTTGGCCGAGATCCCGACCCCGAGCGAGCGAGCCCAAACCCACCATTTGGGGTGTGGGCCGCCTCCGGGGTGGCCCACGCTCACTGGAAAAAGCAATCCCGATGCCGGATTTGACCCTGGAGCTGAGATATGAAAGCTCGCCGAAAGTGAAAAAAACGACCACCCCGGACCTGTCGTTTTGGCCGAGATCCCGACCCCGAGCGAGCGAGCCCAAACACACGTCTTGGGGTGTGAGCCGCCTCCGGGGTGGCCCACGCTCACTGGAAAACGCAATCCCGATGCCGGATTTGATCCTGGAGCTGAGATATTAAAGCTCGCCGAAAGTGAAAAAAACGACCACCCCGGACCTGTCGTTTTGGCCGAGATCCCGACCCCGAGCGAGCGAGCCCAAACCCACCATTTGGGGTGTGGGCCGCCTCCGGGGTGGCCCACGCTCACTGGAAAAAGCAATCCCGATGCCGGATTTGACCCTGGAGCTGAGATATGAAAGCTCGCCGAAAGTGAAAAAAACGACCACCCCGGACCTGTCGTTTTGGCCGAGATCCCGACCCCGAGCGAGCGAGCCCAAACCCACCATTTGGGGTGTGGGCCGCCTCCGGGGTGGCCCACGCTCACTGGAAAAAGCAATCCCGATGCCGGATTTGACCCTGGAGCTGAGATATGAAAGCTCGCCGAAAGTGAAAAAAACGACCACCCCGGACCTGTCGTTTTGGCCGAGATCCCGACCCCGAGCGAGCGAGCCCAAACCCACGTTTTGGGGTGTGAGCCGCCTCTGGGGTGGCCCACGCTCACTGGAAAACGCAATCCCGATGCCGGATTTGACCCTGGAGCTGAGATATTAAAGCTCGCCGAAAGTGAAAAAAACGACCACCCCGGACCTGTCGTTTTGGCCGAGATCCCGACCCCGAGCGAGCGAGCCCAAACCCACCATTTGGGGTGTGGGCCGCCTCCGGGGTGGCCCACGCTCACTGGAAAAAGCAATCCCGATGCCGGATTTGATCCTGGAGCTGAGAAACTAAAGCTCGCCGAAAGTGAAAAAAACGACCACCCCGGACCTGTCGTTTTGGCCGAGATCCCGACCCCGAGCGAGCGAGCCCAAACCCACGAGTTAGGGTGTGAGCTGCCTCCGGGGTGGCCCACGCTCACTGGAAAAAGCAATCCCGAGGCCGGATTTGATCCTGGAGCTGAGATATTAAAGCTCGCCGAAAGTGAAAAAAACGACCACCCCGGACCTGTCGTTTTGGCCGAGATCCCGACCCCGAGCGAGCGAGCCCAAACACACGTCTTGGGGTGTGAGCCGCCTCCGGGGTGGCCCACGCTCACTGGAAAACGCAATCCCGATGCCGGATTTGATCCTGGAGCTGAGATATTAAAGCTCGCCGAAAGTGAAAAAAACGACCACCCCGGACCTGTCGTTTTGGCCGAGATCCCGACCCCGAGCGAACGAGCCCAAACCCACCATTTGGGGTGTGGGCCGCCTCCGGGGTGGCCCACGCTCACTGGAAAAAGCAATCCCGATGCCGGATTTGACCCTGGAGCTGAGATATGAAAGCTCGCCGAAAGTGAAAAAAACGACCACCCCGGACCTGTCGTTTTGGCCGAGATCCCGACCCCGAGCGAGCGAGCCCAAACCCACGAATTAGGGTGTGAGCTGCCGCCGGGGTGGCCCACGCTCACTGGAAAAAGCAATCCCGAGGCCAGATTTGATCCTGGAGCTGAGATATTAAAGCTCGCCGAAAGTGAAAAAAACGACCACCCCGGACCTGTCGTTTTGGCCGAGATCCCGACCCCGAGCGAACGAGCCCAAACCCACCATTTGGGGTGTGGGCCGCCTCCGGGGTGGCCCACGCTCACTGGAAAAAGCAATCCCGATGCCGGATTTGACCCTGGAGCTGAGATATGAAAGCTCGCCGAAAGTGAAAAAAACGACCACCCCGGACCTGTCGTTTTGGCCGAGATCCCGACCCCGAGCGAGCCCAAACCCACGAATTAGGGTGTGAGCTGCCTCCGGGGTGGCCCACGCTCACTGGAAAAAGCAATCCCGAGGCCGGATTTGATCCTGGAGCTGAGATATTAAAGCTCGCCGAAAGTGAAAAAAACGACCACCCCGGACCAGTCGTTTTGGCCGAGATCCCGACCCCGAGCGAGCGAGCCCAAACCCACGTTTTGGGGTGTGAGCCGCCTCTGGGGTGGCCCACGCTCACTGGAAAACGCAATCCCGATGCCAGATTTGATCCTGGAGCTGAGATATTAAAGCTCGCCGAAAGTGAAAAAAACGACCACCCCGGACCTGTCGTTTTGGCCGAGATCCCGACCCCGAGCGAGCGAGCCCAAACCCACCATTTGGGGTGTGGGCCGCCTCCGGGGTGGCCCACGCTCACTGGAAAAAGCAATCCCGATGCCGGATTTGACCCTGGAGCTGAGATATGAAAGCTCGCCGAAAGTGAAAAAAACGACCACCCCGGACCTGTCGTTTTGGCCGAGATCCCGACCCCGAGCGAGCGAGCCCAAACCCACGAATTAGGGTGTGAGCTGCCTCCGGGGTGGCCCACGCTCACTGGAAAAAGCAATCCCGAGGCCGGATTTGATCCTGGAGCTGAGATATTAAAGCTCGCCGAAAGTGAAAAAAACGACCACCCCGGACCTGTCGTTTTGGCCGAGATCCCGACCCCGAGCGAGCGAGCCCAAACCCACGTTTTGGGGTGTGAGCCGCCTCTGGGGTGGCCCACGCTCACTGGAAAATGCAATCCCGATGCCAGATTTGATCCTGGAGCTGAGATATTAAAGCTCGCCGAAAGTGAAAAAAACGACCACCCCGGACCTGTCGTTTTGGCCGAGATCCCGACCCCGAGCGAGCGAGCCCAAACCCACCATTTGGGGTGTGGGCCGCCTCCGGGGTGGCCCACGCTCACTGGAAAAAGCAATCCCGATGCCGGATTTGACCCTGGAGCTGAGATATGAAAGCTCGCCGTAAGTGAAAAAAACGACCACCCCGGACCTGTCGTTTTGGCCGAGATCCCGACCCCGAGCGAGCGAGCCCAAACACACGTCTTGGGGTGTGAGCCGCCTCCGGGGTGGCCCACGCTCACTGGAAAACGCAATCCCGATGCCGGATTTGATCCTGGAGCTGAGATATTAAAGCTCGCCGAAAGTGAAAAAAACGACCACCCCGGACCTGTCGTTTTGGCCGAGATCCCGACCCCGAGCGAGCGAGCCCAAACCCACCATTTGGGGTGTGGGCCGCCTCCGGGGTGGCCCACGCTCACTGGAAAAAGCAATCCCGATGCCGGATTTGACCCTGGAGCTGAGATATGAAAGCTCGCCGAAAGTGAAAAAAACGACCACCCCGGACCTGTCGTTTTGGCCGAGATCCCGACCCCGAGCGAGCGAGCCCAAACCCACCATTTGGGGTGTGGGCCGCCTCCGGGGTGGCCCACGCTCACTGGAAAAAGCAATCCCGATGCCGGATTTGACCCTGGAGCTGAGATATGAAAGCTCGCCGAAAGTGAAAAAAACGACCACCCCGGACCTGTCGTTTTGGCCGAGATCCCGACCCCGAGCGAGCGAGCCCAAACCCACGTTTTGGGGTGTGAGCCGCCTCTGGGGTGGCCCACGCTCACTGGAAAACGCAATCCCGATGCCGGATTTGACCCTGGAGCTGAGATATTAAAGCTCGCCGAAAGTGAAAAAAACGACCACCCCGGACCTGTCGTTTTGGCCGAGATCCCGACCCCGAGCGAGCGAGCCCAAACCCACCATTTGGGGTGTGGGCCGCCTCCGGGGTGGCCCACGCTCACTGGAAAAAGCAATCCCGATGCCGGATTTGATCCTGGAGCTGAGAAACTAAAGCTCGCCGAAAGTGAAAAAAACGACCACCCCGGACCTGTCGTTTTGGCCGAGATCCCGACCCCGAGCGAGCGAGCCCAAACCCACGAGTTAGGGTGTGAGCTGCCTCCGGGGTGGCCCACGCTCACTGGAAAAAGCAATCCCGAGGCCGGATTTGATCCTGGAGCTGAGATATTAAAGCTCGCCGAAAGTGAAAAAAACGACCACCCCGGACCTGTCGTTTTGGCCGAGATCCCGACCCCGAGCGAGCGAGCCCAAACACACGTCTTGGGGTGTGAGCCGCCTCCGGGGTGGCCCACGCTCACTGGAAAACGCAATCCCGATGCCGGATTTGATCCTGGAGCTGAGATATTAAAGCTCGCCGAAAGTGAAAAAAACGACCACCCCGGACCTGTCGTTTTGGCCGAGATCCCGACCCCGAGCGAACGAGCCCAAACCCACCATTTGGGGTGTGGGCCGCCTCCGGGGTGGCCCACGCTCACTGGAAAAAGCAATCCCGATGCCGGATTTGACCCTGGAGCTGAGATATTAAAGCTCGCCGAAAGTGAAAAAAACGACCACCCCGGACCTGTCGTTTTGGCCGAGATCCCGACCCCGAGCGAGCGAGCCCAAACCCACGAATTAGGGTGTGAGCTGCCTCCGGGGTGGCCCACGCTCACTGGAAAAAGCAATCCCGAGGCCGGATTTGATTCTGGAGCTGAGATATTAAAGCTCGCCGAAAGTGAAAAAAACGACCACCCCGGACCTGTCGTTTTGGCCGAGATCCCGACCCCGAGCGAACGAGCCCAAACCCACCATTTGGGGTGTGGGCCGCCTCCGGGGTGGCCCACGCTCACTGGAAAAAGCAATCCCGATGCCGGATTTGACCCTGGAGCTGAGATATGAAAGCTCGCCGAAAGTGAAAAAAACGACCACCCCGGACCTGTCGTTTTGGCCGAGATCCCGACCCCGAGCGAGCGAGCCCAAACCCACGAATTAGGGTGTGAGCTGCCTCCGGGGTGGCCCACGCTCACTGGAAAACGCAATCCCGAGGCCGGATTTGATCCTGGAGCTGAGATATTAAAGCTCGCCGAAAGTGAAAAAAACGACCACCCCGGACCTGTCGTTTTGGCCGAGATCCCGACCCCGAGCGAACGAGCCCAAACCCACCATTTGGGGTGTGGGCCGCCTCCGGGGTGGCCCACGCTCACTGGAAAAAGCAATCCCGATGCCGGATTTGACCCTGGAGCTGAGATATTAAAGCTCGCCGAAAGTGAAAAAAACGACCACCCCGGACCTGTCGTTTTGGCCGAGATCCCGACCCCGAGCGAGCGAGCCCAAACCCACGAATTAGGGTGTGAGCTGCCGCCGGGGTGGCCCACGCTCACTGGAAAAAGCAATCCCGAGGCCAGATTTGATCCTGGAGCTGAGATATTAAAGCTCGCCGAAAGTGAAAAAAACGACCACCCCGGACCTGTCGTTTTGGCCGAGATCCCGACCCCGAGCGAACGAGCCCAAACCCACCATTTGGGGTGTGGGCCGCCTCCGGGGTGGCCCACGCTCACTGGAAAAAGCAATCCCGATGCCGGATTTGACCCTGGAGCTGAGATATGAAAGCTCGCCGAAAGTGAAAAAAACGACCACCCCGGACCTGTCGTTTTGGCCGAGATCCCGACCCCGAGCGAGCGAGCCCAAACCCACGAATTAGGGTGTGAGCTGCCGCCGGGGTGGCCCACGCTCACTGGAAAAAGCAATCCCGAGGCCAGATTTGATCCTGGAGCTGAGATATTAAAGCTCGCCGAAAGTGAAAAAAACGACCACCCCGGACCTGTCGTTTTGGCCGAGATCCCGACCCCGAGCGAACGAGCCCAAACCCACCATTTGGGGTGTGGGCCGCCTCCGGGGTGGCCCACGCTCACTGGAAAAAGCAATCCCGATGCCGGATTTGACCCTGGAGCTGAGATATGAAAGCTCGCCGAAAGTGAAAAAAACGACCACCCCGGACCTGTCGTTTTGGCCGAGATCCCGACCCCGAGCGAGCCCAAACCCACGAATTAGGGTGTGAGCTGCCTCCGGGGTGGCCCACGCTCACTGGAAAAAGCAATCCCGAGGCCGGATTTGATCCTGGAGCTGAGATATTAAAGCTCGCCGAAAGTGAAAAAAACGACCACCCCGGACCAGTCGTTTTGGCCGAGATCCCGACCCCGAGCGAGCGAGCCCAAACCCACGTTTTGGGGTGTGAGCCGCCTCTGGGGTGGCCCACGCTCACTGGAAAACGCAATCCCGATGCCAGATTTGATCCTGGAGCTGAGATATTAAAGCTCGCCGAAAGTGAAAAAAACGACCACCCCGGACCTGTCGTTTTGGCCGAGATCCCGACCCCGAGCGAGCGAGCCCAAACCCACCATTTGGGGTGTGGGCCGCCTCCGGGGTGGCCCACGCTCACTGGAAAAAGCAATCCCGATGCCGGATTTGACCCTGGAGCTGAGATATGAAAGCTCGCCGAAAGTGAAAAAAACGACCACCCCGGACCTGTCGTTTTGGCCGAGATCCCGACCCCGAGCGAGCGAGCCCAAACCCACGAATTAGGGTGTGAGCTGCCTCCGGGGTGGCCCACGCTCACTGGAAAAAGCAATCCCGAGGCCGGATTTGATCCTGGAGCTGAGATATTAAAGCTCGCCGAAAGTGAAAAAAACGACCACCCCGGACCTGTCGTTTTGGCCGAGATCCCGACCCCGAGCGAGCGAGCCCAAACACACGTCTTGGGGTGTGAGCCGCCTCCGGGGTGGCCCACGCTCACTGGAAAACGCAATCCCGATGCCGGATTTGATCCTGGAGCTGAGATATTAAAGCTCGCCGAAAGTGAAAAAAACGACCACCCCGGACCTGTCGTTTTGGCCGAGATCCCGACCCCGAGCGAGCGAGCCCAAACCCACCATTTGGGGTGTGGGCCGCCTCCGGGGTGGCCCACGCTCACTGGAAAAAGCAATCCCGATGCCGGATTTGACCCTGGAGCTGAGATATGAAAGCTCGCCGAAAGTGAAAAAAACGACCACCCCGGACCTGTCGTTTTGGCCGAGATCCCGACCCCGAGCGAGCGAGCCCAAACCCACCATTTGGGGTGTGGGCCGCCTCCGGGGTGGCCCACGCTCACTGGAAAAAGCAATCCCGATGCCGGATTTGACCCTGGAGCTGAGATATGAAAGCTCGCCGAAAGTGAAAAAAACGACCACCCCGGACCTGTCGTTTTGGCCGAGATCCCGACCCCGAGCGAGCGAGCCCAAACCCACGTTTTGGGGTGTGAGCCGCCTCTGGGGTGGCCCACGCTCACTGGAAAACGCAATCCCGATGCCGGATTTGACCCTGGAGCTGAGATATTAAAGCTCGCCGAAAGTGAAAAAAACGACCACCCCGGACCTGTCGTTTTGGCCGAGATCCCGACCCCGAGCGAGCGAGCCCAAACCCACCATTTGGGGTGTGGGCCGCCTCCGGGGTGGCCCACGCTCACTGGAAAAAGCAATCCCGATGCCGGATTTGACCCTGGAGCTGAGATATTAAAGCTCGCCGAAAGTGAAAAAAACGACCACCCGGACCTGTCGTTTTGGCCGAGATCCCGACCCCGAGCGAGCGAGCCCAAACCCACGAATTAGGGTGTGAGCTGCCTCCGGGGTGGCCCACGCTCACTGGAAAAAGCAATCCCGAGGCCAGATTTGATCCTGGAGCTGAGAAACTAAAGCTCGCCGAAAGTGAAAAAAACGACCACCCCGGACCTGTCGTTTTGGCCGAGATCCCGACCCCGAGCGAGCGAGCCCAAACACACGTCTTGGGGTGTGAGCCGCCTCCGGGGTGGCCCACGCTCACTGGAAAACGCAATCCCGATGCCGGATTTGATCCTGGAGCTGAGATATTAAAGCTCGCCGAAAGTGAAAAAAACGACCACCCCGGACCTGTCGTTTTGGCCGAGATCCCGACCCCGAGCGAGCGAGCCCAAACCCACCATTTGGGGTGTGGGCCGCCTCCGGGGTGGCCCACGCTCACTGGAAAAAGCAATCCCGATGCCGGATTTGACCCTGGAGCTGAGATATGAAAGCTCGCCGAAAGTGAAAAAAACGACCACCCCGGACCTGTCGTTTTGGCCGAGATCCCGACCCCGAGCGAGCGAGCCCAAACCCACCATTTGGGGTGTGGGCCGCCTCCGGGGTGGCCCACGCTCACTGGAAAAAGCAATCCCGATGCCGGATTTGACCCTGGAGCTGAGATATGAAAGCTCGCCGAAAGTGAAAAAAACGACCACCCCGGACCTGTCGTTTTGGCCGAGATCCCGACCCCGAGCGAGCGAGCCCAAACCCACGTTTTGGGGTGTGAGCCGCCTCTGGGGTGGCCCACGCTCACTGGAAAACGCAATCCCGATGCCGGATTTGACCCTGGAGCTGAGATATTAAAGCTCGCCGAAAGTGAAAAAAACGACCACCCCGGACCTGTCGTTTTGGCCGAGATCCCGACCCCGAGCGAGCGAGCCCAAACCCACCATTTGGGGTGTGGGCCGCCTCCGGGGTGGCCCACGCTCACTGGAAAAAGCAATCCCGATGCCGGATTTGACCCTGGAGCTGAGATATTAAAGCTCGCCGAAAGTGAAAAAAACGACCACCCGGACCTGTCGTTTTGGCCGAGATCCCGACCCCGAGCGAGCGAGCCCAAACCCACGAATTAGGGTGTGAGCTGCCTCCGGGGTGGCCCACGCTCACTGGAAAAAGCAATCCCGAGGCCAGATTTGATCCTGGAGCTGAGATATTAAAGCTCGCCGAAAGTGAAAAAAACGACCACCCCGGACCTGTCGTTTTGGCCGAGATCCCGACCCCGAGCGAGCGAGCCCAAACCCACGTTTTGGGGTGTGAGCCGCCTCTGGGGTGGCCCACGCTCACTGGAAAACGCAATCCCGATGCCGGATTTGACCCTGGAGCTGAGATATTAAAGCTCGCCGAAAGTGAAAAAAACGACCACCCGGACCTGTCGTTTTGGCCGAGATCCCGACCCCGAGCGAGCGAGCCCAAACCCACGAATTAGGGTGTGAGCTGCCTCCGGGGTGGCCCACGCTCACTGGAAAAAGCAATCCCGAGGCCAGATTTGATCCTGGAGCTGAGATATTAAAGCTCGCCGAAAGTGAAAAAAACGACCACCCCGGACCTGTCGTTTTGGCCGAGATCCCGACCCCGAGCGAGCGAGCCCAAACCCACCATTTGGGGTGTGGGCCGCCTCCGGGGTGGCCCACGCTCACTGGAAAAAGCAATCCCGATGCCGGATTTGACCCTGGAGCTGAGATATGAAAGCTCGCCGAAAGTGAAAAAAACGACCACCCCGGACCTGTCGTTTTGGCCGAGATCCCGACCCCGAGCGAGCGAGCCCAAACCCACCATTTGGGGTGTGGGCCGCCTCCGGGGTGGCCCACGCTCACTGGAAAAAGCAATCCCGATGCCGGATTTGACCCTGGAGCTGAGATATGAAAGCTCGCCGAAAGTGAAAAAAACGACCACCCCGGACCTGTCGTTTTGGCCGAGATCCCGACCCCGAGCGAGCGAGCCCAAACCCACGTTTTGGGGTGTGAGCCGCCTCTGGGGTGGCCCACGCTCACTGGAAAACGCAATCCCGATGCCGGATTTGACCCTGGAGCTGAGATATTAAAGCTCGCCGAAAGTGAAAAAAACGACCACCCCGGACCTGTCGTTTTGGCCGAGATCCCGACCCCGAGCGAGCGAGCCCAAACCCACGAATTAGGGTGTGAGCTGCCTCCGGGGTGGCCCACGCTCACTGGAAAAAGCAATCCCGAGGCCAGATTTGATCCTGGAGCTGAGATATTAAAGCTCGCCGAAAGTGAAAAAAACGACCACCCCGGACCTGTCGTTTTGGCCGAGATCCCGACCCCGAGCGAGCGAGCCCAAACCCACGTTTTGGGGTGTGAGCCGCCTCTGGGGTGGCCCACGCTCACTGGAAAACGCAATCCCGATGCCGGATTTGACCCTGGAGCTGAGATATTAAAGCTCGCCGAAAGTGAAAAAAACGACCACCCGGACCTGTCGTTTTGGCCGAGATCCCGACCCCGAGCGAGCGAGCCCAAACCCACGAATTAGGGTGTGAGCTGCCTCCGGGGTGGCCCACGCTCACTGGAAAAAGCAATCCCGAGGCCAGATTTGATCCTGGAGCTGAGATATTAAAGCTCGCCGAAAGTGAAAAAAACGACCACCCCGGACCTGTCGTTTTGGCCGAGATCCCGACCCCGAGCGAGCGAGCCCAAACCCACCATTTGGGGTGTGGGCCGCCTCCGGGGTGGCCCACGCTCACTGGAAAAAGCAATCCCGATGCCGGATTTGACCCTGGAGCTGAGATATGAAAGCTCGCCGAAAGTGAAAAAAACGACCACCCCGGACCTGTCGTTTTGGCCGAGATCCCGACCCCGAGCGAGCGAGCCCAAACCCACGAATTAGGGTGTGAGCTGCCTCCGGGGTGGCCCACGCTCACTGGAAAAAGCAATCCCGAGGCCGGATTTGATCCTGGAGCTGAGATATTAAAGCTCGCCGAAAGTGAAAAAAACGACCACCCCGGACCTGTCGTTTTGGCCGAGATCCCGACCCCGAGCGAGCGAGCCCAAACCCACGTTTTGGGGTGTGAGCCGCCTCTGGGGTGGCCCACGCTCACTGGAAAACGCAATCCCGATGCCAGATTTGATCCTGGAGCTGAGATATTAAAGCTCGCCGAAAGTGAAAAAAACGACCACCCCGGACCTGTCGTTTTGGCCGAGATCCCGACCCCGAGCGAGCGAGCCCAAACCCACCATTTGGGGTGTGGGCCGCCTCCGGGGTGGCCCACGCTCACTGGAAAAAGCAATCCCGATGCCGGATTTGATCCTGGAGCTGAGAAACTAAAGCTCGCCGAAAGTGAAAAAAACGACCACCCCGGACCTGTCGTTTTGGCCGAGATCCCGACCCCGAGCGAGCGAGCCCAAACACACGTCTTGGGGTGTGAGCCGCCTCCGGGGTGGCCCATGCTCACTGGAAAACGCAATCCCGATGCCGGATTTGATCCTGGAGCTGAGATATTAAAGCTCGCCGAAAGTGAAAAAAACGACCACCCCGGACCTGTCGTTTTGGCCGAGATCCCGACCCCGAGCGAACGAGCCCAAACCCACCATTTGGGGTGTGGGCCGCCTCCGGGGTGGCCCACGCTCACTGGAAAAAGCAATCCCGATGCCGGATTTGACCCTGGAGCTGAGATATTAAAGCTCGCCGAAAGTGAAAAAAACGACCACCCCGGACCTGTCGTTTTGGCCGAGATCCCGACCCCGAGCGAGCGAGCCCAAACCCACGAATTAGGGTGTGAGCTGCCTCCGGGGTGGCCCACGCTCACTGGAAAAAGCAATCCCGAGGCCAGATTTGATCCTGGAGCTGAGATATTAAAGCTCGCCGAAAGTGAAAAAAACGACCACCCCGGACCTGTCGTTTTGGCCGAGATCCCGACCCCGAGCGAACGAGCCCAAACCCACCATTTGGGGTGTGGGCCGCCTCCGGGGTGGCCCACACTCACTGGAAAAAGCAATCCCGATGCCGGATTTGACCCTGGAGCTGAGATATGAAAGCTCGCCGAAAGTGAAAAAAACGACCACCCGGACCTGTCGTTTTGGCCGAGATCCCGACCCCGAGCGAGCGAGCCCAAACCCACCATTTGGGGTGTGGGCCGCCTCCGGGGTGGCCCACGCTCACTGGAAAAAGCAATCCCGATGCCGGATTTGACCCTGGAGCTGAGATATGAAAGCTCGCCGAAAGTGAAAAAAACGACCACCCCGGACCTGTCGTTTTGGCCGAGATCCCGACCCCGAGCGAGCGAGCCCAAACCCACGAGTTAGGGTGTGAGCTGCCTCCGGGGTGGCCCACGCTCACTGGAAAAAGCAATCCCGAGGCCGGATTTGATCCTGGAGCTGAGATATTAAAGCTCGCCGAAAGTGAAAAAAACGACCACCCCGGACCTGTCGTTTTGGCCGAGATCCCGACCCCGAGCGAGCGAGCCCAAACACACGTCTTGGGGTGTGAGCCGCCTCCGGGGTGGCCCACGCTCACTGGAAAACGCAATCCCGATGCCGGATTTGATCCTGGAGCTGAGATATTAAAGCTCGCCGAAAGTGAAAAAAACGACCACCCCGGACCTGTCGTTTTGGCCGAGATCCCGACCCCGAGCGAACGAGCCCAAACCCACCATTTGGGGTGTGGGCCGCCTCCGGGGTGGCCCACGCTCACTGGAAAAAGCAATCCCGATGCCGGATTTGACCCTGGAGCTGAGATATTAAAGCTCGCCGAAAGTGAAAAAAACGACCACCCCGGACCTGTCGTTTTGGCCGAGATCCCGACCCCGAGCGAGCGAGCCCAAACCCACGAATTAGGGTGTGAGCTGCCTCCGGGGTGGCCCACGCTCACTGGAAAAAGCAATCCCGAGGCCGGATTTGATTCTGGAGCTGAGATATTAAAGCTCGCCGAAAGTGAAAAAAACGACCACCCCGGACCTGTCGTTTTGGCCGAGATCCCGACCCCGAGCGAACGAGCCCAAACCCACCATTTGGGGTGTGGGCCGCCTCCGGGGTGGCCCACGCTCACTGGAAAAAGCAATCCCGATGCCGGATTTGACCCTGGAGCTGAGATATGAAAGCTCGCCGAAAGTGAAAAAAACGACCACCCCGGACCTGTCGTTTTGGCCGAGATCCCGACCCCGAGCGAGCGAGCCCAAACCCACGAATTAGGGTGTGAGCTGCCTCCGGGGTGGCCCACGCTCACTGGAAAACGCAATCCCGAGGCCGGATTTGATCCTGGAGCTGAGATATTAAAGCTCGCCGAAAGTGAAAAAAACGACCACCCCGGACCTGTCGTTTTGGCCGAGATCCCGACCCCGAGCGAACGAGCCCAAACCCACCATTTGGGGTGTGGGCCGCCTCCGGGGTGGCCCACGCTCACTGGAAAAAGCAATCCCGATGCCGGATTTGACCCTGGAGCTGAGATATTAAAGCTCGCCGAAAGTGAAAAAAACGACCACCCCGGACCTGTCGTTTTGGCCGAGATCCCGACCCCGAGCGAGCGAGCCCAAACCCACGAATTAGGGTGTGAGCTGCCGCCGGGGTGGCCCACGCTCACTGGAAAAAGCAATCCCGAGGCCAGATTTGATCCTGGAGCTGAGATATTAAAGCTCGCCGAAAGTGAAAAAAACGACCACCCCGGACCTGTCGTTTTGGCCGAGATCCCGACCCCGAGCGAACGAGCCCAAACCCACCATTTGGGGTGTGGGCCGCCTCCGGGGTGGCCCACGCTCACTGGAAAAAGCAATCCCGATGCCGGATTTGACCCTGGAGCTGAGATATGAAAGCTCGCCGAAAGTGAAAAAAACGACCACCCCGGACCTGTCGTTTTGGCCGAGATCCCGACCCCGAGCGAGCGAGCCCAAACCCACGAATTAGGGTGTGAGCTGCCGCCGGGGTGGCCCACGCTCACTGGAAAAAGCAATCCCGAGGCCAGATTTGATCCTGGAGCTGAGATATTAAAGCTCGCCGAAAGTGAAAAAAACGACCACCCCGGACCTGTCGTTTTGGCCGAGATCCCGACCCCGAGCGAACGAGCCCAAACCCACCATTTGGGGTGTGGGCCGCCTCCGGGGTGGCCCACGCTCACTGGAAAAAGCAATCCCGATGCCGGATTTGATCCTGGAGCTGAGAAACTAAAGCTCGCCGAAAGTGAAAAAAACGACCACCCCGGACCTGTCGTTTTGGCCGAGATCCCGACCCCGAGCGAGCGAGCCCAAACCCACGTTTTGGGGTGTGAGCCGCCTCTGGGGTGGCCCACGCTCACTGGAAAACGCAATCCCGATGCCGGATTTGACCCTGGAGCTGAGATATTAAAGCTCGCCGAAAGTGAAAAAAACGACCACCCGGACCTGTCGTTTTGGCCGAGATCCCGACCCCGAGCGAGCGAGCCCAAACCCACGAATTAGGGTGTGAGCTGCCTCCGGGGTGGCCCACGCTCACTGGAAAAAGCAATCCCGAGGCCAGATTTGATCCTGGAGCTGAGATATTAAAGCTCGCCGAAAGTGAAAAAAACGACCACCCCGGACCTGTCGTTTTGGCCGAGATCCCGACCCCGAGCGAGCGAGCCCAAACCCACCATTTGGGGTGTGGGCCGCCTCCGGGGTGGCCCACGCTCACTGGAAAAAGCAATCCCGATGCCGGATTTGACCCTGGAGCTGAGATATGAAAGCTCGCCGAAAGTGAAAAAAACGACCACCCCGGACCTGTCGTTTTGGCCGAGATCCCGACCCCGAGCGAGCGAGCCCAAACCCACGAATTAGGGTGTGAGCTGCCTCCGGGGTGGCCCACGCTCACTGGAAAAAGCAATCCCGAGGCCGGATTTGATCCTGGAGCTGAGATATTAAAGCTCGCCGAAAGTGAAAAAAACGACCACCCCGGACCTGTCGTTTTGGCCGAGATCCCGACCCCGAGCGAGCGAGCCCAAACCCACGTTTTGGGGTGTGAGCCGCCTCTGGGGTGGCCCACGCTCACTGGAAAACGCAATCCCGATGCCAGATTTGATCCTGGAGCTGAGATATTAAAGCTCGCCGAAAGTGAAAAAAACGACCACCCCGGACCTGTCGTTTTGGCCGAGATCCCGACCCCGAGCGAGCGAGCCCAAACCCACCATTTGGGGTGTGGGCCGCCTCCGGGGTGGCCCACGCTCACTGGAAAAAGCAATCCCGATGCCGGATTTGATCCTGGAGCTGAGAAACTAAAGCTCGCCGAAAGTGAAAAAAACGACCACCCCGGACCTGTCGTTTTGGCCGAGATCCCGACCCCGAGCGAGCGAGCCCAAACACACGTCTTGGGGTGTGAGCCGCCTCCGGGGTGGCCCATGCTCACTGGAAAACGCAATCCCGATGCCGGATTTGATCCTGGAGCTGAGATATTAAAGCTCGCCGAAAGTGAAAAAAACGACCACCCCGGACCTGTCGTTTTGGCCGAGATCCCGACCCCGAGCGAACGAGCCCAAACCCACCATTTGGGGTGTGGGCCGCCTCCGGGGTGGCCCACGCTCACTGGAAAAAGCAATCCCGATGCCGGATTTGACCCTGGAGCTGAGATATTAAAGCTCGCCGAAAGTGAAAAAAACGACCACCCCGGACCTGTCGTTTTGGCCGAGATCCCGACCCCGAGCGAGCGAGCCCAAACCCACGAATTAGGGTGTGAGCTGCCTCCGGGGTGGCCCACGCTCACTGGAAAAAGCAATCCCGAGGCCAGATTTGATCCTGGAGCTGAGATATTAAAGCTCGCCGAAAGTGAAAAAAACGACCACCCCGGACCTGTCGTTTTGGCCGAGATCCCGACCCCGAGCGAACGAGCCCAAACCCACCATTTGGGGTGTGGGCCGCCTCCGGGGTGGCCCACACTCACTGGAAAAAGCAATCCCGATGCCGGATTTGACCCTGGAGCTGAGATATGAAAGCTCGCCGAAAGTGAAAAAAACGACCACCCGGACCTGTCGTTTTGGCCGAGATCCCGACCCCGAGCGAGCGAGCCCAAACCCACCATTTGGGGTGTGGGCCGCCTCCGGGGTGGCCCACGCTCACTGGAAAAAGCAATCCCGATGCCGGATTTGACCCTGGAGCTGAGATATGAAAGCTCGCCGAAAGTGAAAAAAACGACCACCCCGGACCTGTCGTTTTGGCCGAGATCCCGACCCCGAGCGAGCGAGCCCAAACCCACGAGTTAGGGTGTGAGCTGCCTCCGGGGTGGCCCACGCTCACTGGAAAAAGCAATCCCGAGGCCGGATTTGATCCTGGAGCTGAGATATTAAAGCTCGCCGAAAGTGAAAAAAACGACCACCCCGGACCTGTCGTTTTGGCCGAGATCCCGACCCCGAGCGAGCGAGCCCAAACACACGTCTTGGGGTGTGAGCCGCCTCCGGGGTGGCCCACGCTCACTGGAAAACGCAATCCCGATGCCGGATTTGATCCTGGAGCTGAGATATTAAAGCTCGCCGAAAGTGAAAAAAACGACCACCCCGGACCTGTCGTTTTGGCCGAGATCCCGACCCCGAGCGAACGAGCCCAAACCCACCATTTGGGGTGTGGGCCGCCTCCGGGGTGGCCCACGCTCACTGGAAAAAGCAATCCCGATGCCGGATTTGACCCTGGAGCTGAGATATTAAAGCTCGCCGAAAGTGAAAAAAACGACCACCCCGGACCTGTCGTTTTGGCCGAGATCCCGACCCCGAGCGAGCGAGCCCAAACCCACGAATTAGGGTGTGAGCTGCCTCCGGGGTGGCCCACGCTCACTGGAAAAAGCAATCCCGAGGCCGGATTTGATTCTGGAGCTGAGATATTAAAGCTCGCCGAAAGTGAAAAAAACGACCACCCCGGACCTGTCGTTTTGGCCGAGATCCCGACCCCGAGCGAACGAGCCCAAACCCACCATTTGGGGTGTGGGCCGCCTCCGGGGTGGCCCACGCTCACTGGAAAAAGCAATCCCGATGCCGGATTTGACCCTGGAGCTGAGATATGAAAGCTCGCCGAAAGTGAAAAAAACGACCACCCCGGACCTGTCGTTTTGGCCGAGATCCCGACCCCGAGCGAGCGAGCCCAAACCCACGAATTAGGGTGTGAGCTGCCTCCGGGGTGGCCCACGCTCACTGGAAAACGCAATCCCGAGGCCGGATTTGATCCTGGAGCTGAGATATTAAAGCTCGCCGAAAGTGAAAAAAACGACCACCCCGGACCTGTCGTTTTGGCCGAGATCCCGACCCCGAGCGAACGAGCCCAAACCCACCATTTGGGGTGTGGGCCGCCTCCGGGGTGGCCCACGCTCACTGGAAAAAGCAATCCCGATGCCGGATTTGACCCTGGAGCTGAGATATTAAAGCTCGCCGAAAGTGAAAAAAACGACCACCCCGGACCTGTCGTTTTGGCCGAGATCCCGACCCCGAGCGAGCGAGCCCAAACCCACGAATTAGGGTGTGAGCTGCCGCCGGGGTGGCCCACGCTCACTGGAAAAAGCAATCCCGAGGCCAGATTTGATCCTGGAGCTGAGATATTAAAGCTCGCCGAAAGTGAAAAAAACGACCACCCCGGACCTGTCGTTTTGGCCGAGATCCCGACCCCGAGCGAACGAGCCCAAACCCACCATTTGGGGTGTGGGCCGCCTCCGGGGTGGCCCACGCTCACTGGAAAAAGCAATCCCGATGCCGGATTTGACCCTGGAGCTGAGATATGAAAGCTCGCCGAAAGTGAAAAAAACGACCACCCCGGACCTGTCGTTTTGGCCGAGATCCCGACCCCGAGCGAGCGAGCCCAAACCCACGAATTAGGGTGTGAGCTGCCGCCGGGGTGGCCCACGCTCACTGGAAAAAGCAATCCCGAGGCCAGATTTGATCCTGGAGCTGAGATATTAAAGCTCGCCGAAAGTGAAAAAAACGACCACCCCGGACCTGTCGTTTTGGCCGAGATCCCGACCCCGAGCGAACGAGCCCAAACCCACCATTTGGGGTGTGGGCCGCCTCCGGGGTGGCCCACGCTCACTGGAAAAAGCAATCCCGATGCCGGATTTGACCCTGGAGCTGAGATATGAAAGCTCGCCGAAAGTGAAAAAAACGACCACCCCGGACCTGTCGTTTTGGCCGAGATCCCGACCCCGAGCGAGCCCAAACCCACGAATTAGGGTGTGAGCTGCCTCCGGGGTGGCCCACGCTCACTGGAAAAAGCAATCCCGAGGCCGGATTTGATCCTGGAGCTGAGATATTAAAGCTCGCCGAAAGTGAAAAAAACGACCACCCCGGACCAGTCGTTTTGGCCGAGATCCCGACCCCGAGCGAGCGAGCCCAAACCCACGTTTTGGGGTGTGAGCCGCCTCTGGGGTGGCCCACGCTCACTGGAAAACGCAATCCCGATGCCAGATTTGATCCTGGAGCTGAGATATTAAAGCTCGCCGAAAGTGAAAAAAACGACCACCCCGGACCTGTCGTTTTGGCCGAGATCCCGACCCCGAGCGAGCGAGCCCAAACCCACCATTTGGGGTGTGGGCCGCCTCCGGGGTGGCCCACGCTCACTGGAAAAAGCAATCCCGATGCCGGATTTGACCCTGGAGCTGAGATATGAAAGCTCGCCGAAAGTGAAAAAAACGACCACCCCGGACCTGTCGTTTTGGCCGAGATCCCGACCCCGAGCGAGCGAGCCCAAACCCACGAATTAGGGTGTGAGCTGCCTCCGGGGTGGCCCACGCTCACTGGAAAAAGCAATCCCGAGGCCGGATTTGATCCTGGAGCTGAGATATTAAAGCTCGCCGAAAGTGAAAAAAACGACCACCCCGGACCTGTCGTTTTGGCCGAGATCCCGACCCCGAGCGAGCGAGCCCAAACACACGTCTTGGGGTGTGAGCCGCCTCCGGGGTGGCCCACGCTCACTGGAAAACGCAATCCCGATGCCGGATTTGATCCTGGAGCTGAGATATTAAAGCTCGCCGAAAGTGAAAAAAACGACCACCCCGGACCTGTCGTTTTGGCCGAGATCCCGACCCCGAGCGAGCGAGCCCAAACCCACCATTTGGGGTGTGGGCCGCCTCCGGGGTGGCCCACGCTCACTGGAAAAAGCAATCCCGATGCCGGATTTGACCCTGGAGCTGAGATATGAAAGCTCGCCGAAAGTGAAAAAAACGACCACCCCGGACCTGTCGTTTTGGCCGAGATCCCGACCCCGAGCGAGCGAGCCCAAACCCACCATTTGGGGTGTGGGCCGCCTCCGGGGTGGCCCACGCTCACTGGAAAAAGCAATCCCGATGCCGGATTTGACCCTGGAGCTGAGATATGAAAGCTCGCCGAAAGTGAAAAAAACGACCACCCCGGACCTGTCGTTTTGGCCGAGATCCCGACCCCGAGCGAGCGAGCCCAAACCCACGTTTTGGGGTGTGAGCCGCCTCTGGGGTGGCCCACGCTCACTGGAAAACGCAATCCCGATGCCGGATTTGACCCTGGAGCTGAGATATTAAAGCTCGCCGAAAGTGAAAAAAACGACCACCCCGGACCTGTCGTTTTGGCCGAGATCCCGACCCCGAGCGAGCGAGCCCAAACCCACCATTTGGGGTGTGGGCCGCCTCCGGGGTGGCCCACGCTCACTGGAAAAAGCAATCCCGATGCCGGATTTGACCCTGGAGCTGAGATATTAAAGCTCGCCGAAAGTGAAAAAAACGACCACCCGGACCTGTCGTTTTGGCCGAGATCCCGACCCCGAGCGAGCGAGCCCAAACCCACGAATTAGGGTGTGAGCTGCCTCCGGGGTGGCCCACGCTCACTGGAAAAAGCAATCCCGAGGCCAGATTTGATCCTGGAGCTGAGAAACTAAAGCTCGCCGAAAGTGAAAAAAACGACCACCCCGGACCTGTCGTTTTGGCCGAGATCCCGACCCCGAGCGAGCGAGCCCAAACACACGTCTTGGGGTGTGAGCCGCCTCCGGGGTGGCCCACGCTCACTGGAAAACGCAATCCCGATGCCGGATTTGATCCTGGAGCTGAGATATTAAAGCTCGCCGAAAGTGAAAAAAACGACCACCCCGGACCTGTCGTTTTGGCCGAGATCCCGACCCCGAGCGAGCGAGCCCAAACCCACCATTTGGGGTGTGGGCCGCCTCCGGGGTGGCCCACGCTCACTGGAAAAAGCAATCCCGATGCCGGATTTGACCCTGGAGCTGAGATATGAAAGCTCGCCGAAAGTGAAAAAAACGACCACCCCGGACCTGTCGTTTTGGCCGAGATCCCGACCCCGAGCGAGCGAGCCCAAACCCACCATTTGGGGTGTGGGCCGCCTCCGGGGTGGCCCACGCTCACTGGAAAAAGCAATCCCGATGCCGGATTTGACCCTGGAGCTGAGATATGAAAGCTCGCCGAAAGTGAAAAAAACGACCACCCCGGACCTGTCGTTTTGGCCGAGATCCCGACCCCGAGCGAGCGAGCCCAAACCCACGTTTTGGGGTGTGAGCCGCCTCTGGGGTGGCCCACGCTCACTGGAAAACGCAATCCCGATGCCGGATTTGACCCTGGAGCTGAGATATTAAAGCTCGCCGAAAGTGAAAAAAACGACCACCCCGGACCTGTCGTTTTGGCCGAGATCCCGACCCCGAGCGAGCGAGCCCAAACCCACCATTTGGGGTGTGGGCCGCCTCCGGGGTGGCCCACGCTCACTGGAAAAAGCAATCCCGATGCCGGATTTGACCCTGGAGCTGAGATATTAAAGCTCGCCGAAAGTGAAAAAAACGACCACCCGGACCTGTCGTTTTGGCCGAGATCCCGACCCCGAGCGAGCGAGCCCAAACCCACGAATTAGGGTGTGAGCTGCCTCCGGGGTGGCCCACGCTCACTGGAAAAAGCAATCCCGAGGCCAGATTTGATCCTGGAGCTGAGATATTAAAGCTCGCCGAAAGTGAAAAAAACGACCACCCCGGACCTGTCGTTTTGGCCGAGATCCCGACCCCGAGCGAGCGAGCCCAAACCCACCATTTGGGGTGTGGGCCGCCTCCGGGGTGGCCCACGCTCACTGGAAAAAGCAATCCCGATGCCGGATTTGACCCTGGAGCTGAGATATGAAAGCTCGCCGAAAGTGAAAAAAACGACCACCCCGGACCTGTCGTTTTGGCCGAGATCCCGACCCCGAGCGAGCGAGCCCAAACCCACGAATTAGGGTGTGAGCTGCCTCCGGGGTGGCCCACGCTCACTGGAAAAAGCAATCCCGAGGCCGGATTTGATCCTGGAGCTGAGATATTAAAGCTCGCCGAAAGTGAAAAAAACGACCACCCCGGACCTGTCGTTTTGGCCGAGATCCCGACCCCGAGCGAGCGAGCCCAAACCCACGTTTTGGGGTGTGAGCCGCCTCTGGGGTGGCCCACGCTCACTGGAAAACGCAATCCCGATGCCAGATTTGATCCTGGAGCTGAGATATTAAAGCTCGCCGAAAGTGAAAAAAACGACCACCCCGGACCTGTCGTTTTGGCCGAGATCCCGACCCCGAGCGAGCGAGCCCAAACCCACCATTTGGGGTGTGGGCCGCCTCCGGGGTGGCCCACGCTCACTGGAAAAAGCAATCCCGATGCCGGATTTGATCCTGGAGCTGAGAAACTAAAGCTCGCCGAAAGTGAAAAAAACGACCACCCCGGACCTGTCGTTTTGGCCGAGATCCCGACCCCGAGCGAGCGAGCCCAAACCCACGAATTAGGGTGTGAGCTGCCTCCGGGGTGGCCCACGCTCACTGGAAAAAGCAATCCCGAGGCCGGATTTGATCATGGAGCTGAGATATTAAAGCTCGCCGAAAGTGAAAAAAACGACCACCCCGGACCTGTCGTTTTGGCCGAGATCCCGACCCCGAGCGAGCGAGCCCAAACACACGTCTTGGGGTGTGAGCCGCCTCCGGGGTGGCCCACGCTCACTGGAAAACGCAATCCCGATGCCGGATTTGATCCTGGAGCTGAGATATTAAAGCTCGCCGAAAGTGAAAAAAACGACCACCCCGGACCTGTCGTTTTGGCCGAGATCCCGACCCCGAGCGAGCGAGCCCAAACCCACCATTTGGGGTGTGGGCCGCCTCCGGGGTGGCCCACGCTCACTGGAAAAAGCAATCCCGATGCCGGATTTGACCCTGGAGCTGAGATATGAAAGCTCGCCGAAAGTGAAAAAAACGACCACCCCGGACCTGTCGTTTTGGCCGAGATCCCGACCCCGAGCGAGCGAGCCCAAACCCACGTTTTGGGGTGTGAGCCGCCTCTGGGGTGGCCCACGCTCACTGGAAAACGCAATCCCGATGCCGGATTTGACCCTGGAGCTGAGATATTAAAGCTCGCCGAAAGTGAAAAAAACGACCACCCCGGACCTGTCGTTTTGGCCGAGATCCCGACCCCGAGCGAGCGAGCCCAAACCCACCATTTGGGGTGTGGGCCGCCTCCGGGGTGGCCCACGCTCACTGGAAAAAGCAATCCCGATGCCGGATTTGACCCTGGAGCTGAGATATTAAAGCTCGCCGAAAGTGAAAAAAACGACCACCCGGACCTGTCGTTTTGGCCGAGATCCCGACCCCGAGCGAGCGAGCCCAAACCCACGAATTAGGGTGTGAGCTGCCTCCGGGGTGGCCCACGCTCACTGGAAAAAGCAATCCCGAGGCCAGATTTGATCCTGGAGCTGAGAAACTAAAGCTCGCCGAAAGTGAAAAAAACGACCACCCCGGACCTGTCGTTTTGGCCGAGATCCCGACCCCGAGCGAGCGAGCCCAAACACACGTCTTGGGGTGTGAGCCGCCTCCGGGGTGGCCCACGCTCACTGGAAAACGCAATCCCGATGCCGGATTTGATCCTGGAGCTGAGATATTAAAGCTCGCCGAAAGTGAAAAAAACGACCACCCCGGACCTGTCGTTTTGGCCGAGATCCCGACCCCGAGCGAGCGAGCCCAAACCCACCATTTGGGGTGTGGGCCGCCTCCGGGGTGGCCCACGCTCACTGGAAAAAGCAATCCCGATGCCGGATTTGACCCTGGAGCTGAGATATGAAAGCTCGCCGAAAGTGAAAAAAACGACCACCCCGGACCTGTCGTTTTGGCCGAGATCCCGACCCCGAGCGAGCGAGCCCAAACCCACCATTTGGGGTGTGGGCCGCCTCCGGGGTGGCCCACGCTCACTGGAAAAAGCAATCCCGATGCCGGATTTGACCCTGGAGCTGAGATATGAAAGCTCGCCGAAAGTGAAAAAAACGACCACCCCGGACCTGTCGTTTTGGCCGAGATCCCGACCCCGAGCGAGCGAGCCCAAACCCACGTTTTGGGGTGTGAGCCGCCTCTGGGGTGGCCCACGCTCACTGGAAAACGCAATCCCGATGCCGGATTTGACCCTGGAGCTGAGATATTAAAGCTCGCCGAAAGTGAAAAAAACGACCACCCCGGACCTGTCGTTTTGGCCGAGATCCCGACCCCGAGCGAGCGAGCCCAAACCCACCATTTGGGGTGTGGGCCGCCTCCGGGGTGGCCCACGCTCACTGGAAAAAGCAATCCCGATGCCGGATTTGACCCTGGAGCTGAGATATTAAAGCTCGCCGAAAGTGAAAAAAACGACCACCCGGACCTGTCGTTTTGGCCGAGATCCCGACCCCGAGCGAGCGAGCCCAAACCCACGAATTAGGGTGTGAGCTGCCTCCGGGGTGGCCCACGCTCACTGGAAAAAGCAATCCCGAGGCCAGATTTGATCCTGGAGCTGAGATATTAAAGCTCGCCGAAAGTGAAAAAAACGACCACCCCGGACCTGTCGTTTTGGCCGAGATCCCGACCCCGAGCGAGCGAGCCCAAACCCACCATTTGGGGTGTGGGCCGCCTCCGGGGTGGCCCACGCTCACTGGAAAAAGCAATCCCGATGCCGGATTTGACCCTGGAGCTGAGATATGAAAGCTCGCCGAAAGTGAAAAAAACGACCACCCCGGACCTGTCGTTTTGGCCGAGATCCCGACCCCGAGCGAGCGAGCCCAAACCCACGAATTAGGGTGTGAGCTGCCTCCGGGGTGGCCCACGCTCACTGGAAAAAGCAATCCCGAGGCCGGATTTGATCCTGGAGCTGAGATATTAAAGCTCGCCGAAAGTGAAAAAAACGACCACCCCGGACCTGTCGTTTTGGCCGAGATCCCGACCCCGAGCGAGCGAGCCCAAACCCACGTTTTGGGGTGTGAGCCGCCTCTGGGGTGGCCCACGCTCACTGGAAAACGCAATCCCGATGCCAGATTTGATCCTGGAGCTGAGATATTAAAGCTCGCCGAAAGTGAAAAAAACGACCACCCCGGACCTGTCGTTTTGGCCGAGATCCCGACCCCGAGCGAGCGAGCCCAAACCCACCATTTGGGGTGTGGGCCGCCTCCGGGGTGGCCCACGCTCACTGGAAAAAGCAATCCCGATGCCGGATTTGATCCTGGAGCTGAGAAACTAAAGCTCGCCGAAAGTGAAAAAAACGACCACCCCGGACCTGTCGTTTTGGCCGAGATCCCGACCCCGAGCGAGCGAGCCCAAACCCACGAATTAGGGTGTGAGCTGCCTCCGGGGTGGCCCACGCTCACTGGAAAAAGCAATCCCGAGGCCGGATTTGATCATGGAGCTGAGATATTAAAGCTCGCCGAAAGTGAAAAAAACGACCACCCCGGACCTGTCGTTTTGGCCGAGATCCCGACCCCGAGCGAGCGAGCCCAAACACACGTCTTGGGGTGTGAGCCGCCTCCGGGGTGGCCCACGCTCACTGGAAAACGCAATCCCGATGCCGGATTTGATCCTGGAGCTGAGATATTAAAGCTCGCCGAAAGTGAAAAAAACGACCACCCCGGACCTGTCGTTTTGGCCGAGATCCCGACCCCGAGCGAACGAGCCCAAACCCACCATTTGGGGTGTGGGCCGCCTCCGGGGTGGCCCACGCTCACTGGAAAACGCAATCCCGATGCCGGATTTGACCCTGGAGCTGAGATATTAAAGCTCGCCGAAAGTGAAAAAAACGACCACCCCGGACCTGTCATTTTGGCCGAGATCCCGACCCCGAGCGAGCGAGCCCAAACCCACGAATTAGGGTGTGAGCTGCCTCCGGGGTGGCCCACGCTCACTGGAAAAAGCAATCCCGAGGCCAGATTTGATCCTGGAGCTGAGATATTAAAGCTCGCCGAAAGTGAAAAAAACGACCACCCCGGACCTGTCGTTTTGGCCGAGATCCCGACCCCGAGCGAACGAGCCCAAACCCACCATTTGGGGTGTGGGCCGCCTCCGGGGTGGCCCACGCTCACTGGAAAAAGCAATCCCGATGCCGGATTTGACCCTGGAGCTGAGATATGAAAGCTCGCCGAAAGTGAAAAAAACGACCACCCCGGACCTGTCGTTTTGGCCGAGATCCCGACCCCGAGCGAGCGAGCCCAAACCCACGAATTAGGGTGTGAGCTGCCTCCGGGGTGGCCCACGCTCACTGGAAAACGCAATCCCGAGGCCGGATTTGATCCTGGAGCTGAGATATTAAAGCTCGCCGAAAGTGAAAAAAACGACCACCCCGGACCTGTCGTTTTGGCCGAGATCCCGACCCCGAGCGAACGAGCCCAAACCCACCATTTGGGGTGTGGGCCGCCTCCGGGGTGGCCCACGCTCACTGGAAAAAGCAATCCCGATGCCGGATTTGACCCTGGAGCTGAGATATTAAAGCTCGCCGAAAGTGAAAAAAACGACCACCCCGGACCTGTCGTTTTGGCCGAGATCCCGACCCCGAGCGAGCGAGCCCAAACCCACGAATTAGGGTGTGAGCTGCCGCCGGGGTGGCCCACGCTCACTGGAAAAAGCAATCCCGAGGCCAGATTTGATCCTGGAGCTGAGATATTAAAGCTCGCCGAAAGTGAAAAAAACGACCACCCCGGACCTGTCGTTTTGGCCGAGATCCCGACCCCGAGCGAACGAGCCCAAACCCACCATTTGGGGTGTGGGCCGCCTCCGGGGTGGCCCACGCTCACTGGAAAAAGCAATCCCGATGCCGGATTTGACCCTGGAGCTGAGATATGAAAGCTCGCCGAAAGTGAAAAAAACGACCACCCCGGACCTGTCGTTTTGGCCGAGATCCCGACCCCGAGCGAGCGAGCCCAAACCCACGAATTAGGGTGTGAGCTGCCTCCGGGGTGGCCCACGCTCACTGGAAAAAGCAATCCCGAGGCCGGATTTGATCCTGGAGCTGAGATATTAAAGCTCGCCGAAAGTGAAAAAAACGACCATCCCGGACCTGTCGTTTTGGCCGAGATCCCGACCCCGAGCGAGCGAGCCCAAACCCACGTTTTGGCGTGTGAGCCGCCTCTGGGGTGGCCCACGCTCACTGGAAAACGCAATCCCGATGCCAGATTTGATCCTGGAGCTGAGATATTAAAGCTCGCCGAAAGTGAAAAAAACGACCACCCCGGACCTGTCGTTTTGGCCGAGATCCCGACCCCGAGCGAGCGAGCCCAAACCCACCATTTGGGGTGTGGGCCGCCTCCGGGGTGGCCCACGCTCACTGGAAAAAGCAATCCCGATGCCGGATTTGATCCTGGAGCTGAGAAACTAAAGCTCGCCGAAAGTGAAAAAAACGACCACCCCGGACCTGTCGTTTTGGCCGAGATCCCGACCCCGAGCGAGCGAGCCCAAACACACGTCTTGGGGTGTGAGCCGCCTCCGGGGTGGCCCACGCTCACTGGAAAACGCAATCCCGATGCCGGATTTGATCCTGGAGCTGAGATATTAAAGCTCGCCGAAAGTGAAAAAAACGACCACCCCGGACCTGTCGTTTTGGCCGAGATCCCGACCCCGAGCGAGCGAGCCCAAACCCACCATTTGGGGTGTGGGCCGCCTCCGGGGTGGCCCACGCTCACTGGAAAAAGCAATCCCGATGCCGGATTTGACCCTGGAGCTGAGATATGAAAGCTCGCCGAAAGTGAAAAAAACGACCACCCCGGACCTGTCGTTTTGGCCGAGATCCCGACCCCGAGCGAGCGAGCCCAAACCCACCATTTGGGGTGTGGGCCGCCTCCGGGGTGGCCCACGCTCACTGGAAAAAGCAATCCCGATGCCGGATTTGACCCTGGAGCTGAGATATGAAAGCTCGCCGAAAGTGAAAAAAACGACCACCCCGGACCTGTCGTTTTGGCCGAGATCCCGACCCCGAGCGAGCGAGCCCAAACCCACGTTTTGGGGTGTGAGCCGCCTCTGGGGTGGCCCACGCTCACTGGAAAACGCAATCCCGATGCCGGATTTGACCCTGGAGCTGAGATATTAAAGCTCGCCGAAAGTGAAAAAAACGACCACCCCGGACCTGTCGTTTTGGCCGAGATCCCGACCCCGAGCGAGCGAGCCCAAACCCACCATTTGGGGTGTGGGCCGCCTCCGGGGTGGCCCACGCTCACTGGAAAAAGCAATCCCGATGCCGGATTTGACCCTGGAGCTGAGATATTAAAGCTCGCCGAAAGTGAAAAAAACGACCACCCGGACCTGTCGTTTTGGCCGAGATCCCGACCCCGAGCGAGCGAGCCCAAACCCACGAATTAGGGTGTGAGCTGCCTCCGGGGTGGCCCACGCTCACTGGAAAAAGCAATCCCGAGGCCAGATTTGATCCTGGAGCTGAGATATTAAAGCTCGCCGAAAGTGAAAAAAACGACCACCCCGGACCTGTCGTTTTGGCCGAGATCCCGACCCCGAGCGAGCGAGCCCAAACCCACCATTTGGGGTGTGGGCCGCCTCCGGGGTGGCCCACGCTCACTGGAAAAAGCAATCCCGATGCCGGATTTGACCCTGGAGCTGAGATATGAAAGCTCGCCGAAAGTGAAAAAAACGACCACCCCGGACCTGTCGTTTTGGCCGAGATCCCGACCCCGAGCGAGCGAGCCCAAACCCACGAATTAGGGTGTGAGCTGCCTCCGGGGTGGCCCACGCTCACTGGAAAAAGCAATCCCGAGGCCGGATTTGATCCTGGAGCTGAGATATTAAAGCTCGCCGAAAGTGAAAAAAACGACCACCCCGGACCTGTCGTTTTGGCCGAGATCCCGACCCCGAGCGAGCGAGCCCAAACCCACGTTTTGGGGTGTGAGCCGCCTCTGGGGTGGCCCACGCTCACTGGAAAACGCAATCCCGATGCCAGATTTGATCCTGGAGCTGAGATATTAAAGCTCGCCGAAAGTGAAAAAAACGACCACCCCGGACCTGTCGTTTTGGCCGAGATCCCGACCCCGAGCGAGCGAGCCCAAACCCACCATTTGGGGTGTGGGCCGCCTCCGGGGTGGCCCACGCTCACTGGAAAAAGCAATCCCGATGCCGGATTTGATCCTGGAGCTGAGAAACTAAAGCTCGCCGAAAGTGAAAAAAACGACCACCCCGGACCTGTCGTTTTGGCCGAGATCCCGACCCCGAGCGAGCGAGCCCAAACACACGTCTTGGGGTGTGAGCCGCCTCCGGGGTGGCCCATGCTCACTGGAAAACGCAATCCCGATGCCGGATTTGATCCTGGAGCTGAGATATTAAAGCTCGCCGAAAGTGAAAAAAACGACCACCCCGGACCTGTCGTTTTGGCCGAGATCCCGACCCCGAGCGAACGAGCCCAAACCCACCATTTGGGGTGTGGGCCGCCTCCGGGGTGGCCCACGCTCACTGGAAAAAGCAATCCCGATGCCGGATTTGACCCTGGAGCTGAGATATTAAAGCTCGCCGAAAGTGAAAAAAACGACCACCCCGGACCTGTCGTTTTGGCCGAGATCCCGACCCCGAGCGAGCGAGCCCAAACCCACGAATTAGGGTGTGAGCTGCCTCCGGGGTGGCCCACGCTCACTGGAAAAAGCAATCCCGAGGCCAGATTTGATCCTGGAGCTGAGATATTAAAGCTCGCCGAAAGTGAAAAAAACGACCACCCCGGACCTGTCGTTTTGGCCGAGATCCCGACCCCGAGCGAACGAGCCCAAACCCACCATTTGGGGTGTGGGCCGCCTCCGGGGTGGCCCACACTCACTGGAAAAAGCAATCCCGATGCCGGATTTGACCCTGGAGCTGAGATATGAAAGCTCGCCGAAAGTGAAAAAAACGACCACCCGGACCTGTCGTTTTGGCCGAGATCCCGACCCCGAGCGAGCGAGCCCAAACCCACCATTTGGGGTGTGGGCCGCCTCCGGGGTGGCCCACGCTCACTGGAAAAAGCAATCCCGATGCCGGATTTGACCCTGGAGCTGAGATATGAAAGCTCGCCGAAAGTGAAAAAAACGACCACCCCGGACCTGTCGTTTTGGCCGAGATCCCGACCCCGAGCGAGCGAGCCCAAACCCACGAATTAGGGTGTGAGCTTCCTCCGGGGTGGCCCACGCTCACTGGAAAAAGCAATCCCGAGGCCGGATTTGATCCTGGAGCTGAGATATTAAAGCTCGCCGAAAGTGAAAAAAACGACCACCCCGGACCTGTCGTTTTGGCCGAGATCCCGACCCCGAGCGAGCGAGCCCAAACCCACGTTTTGGGGTGTGAGCCGCCTCTGGGGTGGCCCACGCTCACTGGAAAACGCAATCCCGATGCCAGATTTGATCCTGGAGCTGAGATATTAAAGCTCGCCGAAAGTGAAAAAAACGACCACCCCGGACCTGTCGTTTTGGCCGAGATCCCGACCCCGAGCGAGCGAGCCCAAACCCACCATTTGGGGTGTGGGCCGCCTCCGGGGTGGCCCACGCTCACTGGAAAAAGCAATCCCGATGCCGGATTTGATCCTGGAGCTGAGAAACTAAAGCTCGCCGAAAGTGAAAAAAACGACCACCCCGGACCTGTCGTTTTGGCCGAGATCCCGACCCCGAGCGAGCGAGCCCAAACCCACGAATTAGGGTGTGAGCTGCCTCCGGGGTGGCCCACGCTCACTGGAAAAAGCAATCCCGAGGCCGGATTTGATCCTGGAGCTGAGATATTAAAGCTCGCCGAAAGTGAAAAAAACGACCACCCCGGACCTGTCGTTTTGGCCGAGATCCCGACCCCGAGCGAGCGAGCCCAAACACACGTCTTGGGGTGTGAGCCGCCTCCGGGGTGGCCCACGCTCACTGGAAAACGCAATCCCGATGCCGGATTTGATCCTGGAGCTGAGATATTAAAGCTCGCCGAAAGTGAAAAAAACGACCACCCCGGACCTGTCGTTTTGGCCGAGATCCCGACCCCGAGCGAACGAGCCCAAACCCACCATTTGGGGTGTGGGCCGCCTCCGGGGTGGCCCACGCTCACTGGAAAAAGCAATCCCGATGCCGGATTTGACCCTGGAGCTGAGATATTAAAGCTCGCCGAAAGTGAAAAAAACGACCACCCCGGACCTGTCGTTTTGGCCGAGATCCCGACCCCGAGCGAGCGAGCCCAAACCCACGAATTAGGGTGTGAGCTGCCTCCGGGGTGGCCCACGCTCACTGGAAAAAGCAATCCCGAGGCCGGATTTGATCCTGGAGCTGAGATATTAAAGCTCGCCGAAAGTGAAAAAAACGACCACCCCGGACCTGTCGTTTTGGCCGAGATCCCGACCCCGAGCGAACGAGCCCAAACCCACCATTTGGGGTGTGGGCCGCCTCCGGGGTGGCCCACGCTCACTGGAAAAAGCAATCCCGATGCCGGATTTGACCCTGGAGCTGAGATATGAAAGCTCGCCGAAAGTGAAAAAAACGACCACCCCGGACCTGTCGTTTTGGCCGAGATCCCGACCCCGAGCGAGCGAGCCCAAACCCACGAATTAGGGTGTGAGCTGCCTCCGGGGTGGCCCACGCTCACTGGAAAACGCAATCCCGAGGCCGGATTTGATCCTGGAGCTGAGATATTAAAGCTCGCCGAAAGTGAAAAAAACGACCACCCCGGACCTGTCGTTTTGGCCGAGATCCCGACCCCGAGCGAACGAGCCCAAACCCACCATTTGGGGTGTGGGCCGCCTCCGGGGTGGCCCACGCTCACTGGAAAAAGCAATCCCGATGCCGGATTTGACCCTGGAGCTGAGATATGAAAGCTCGCCGAAAGTGAAAAAAACGACCACCCCGGACCTGTCGTTTTGGCCGAGATCCCGACCCCGAGCGAGCGAGCCCAAACCCACGAATTAGGGTGTGAGCTGCCTCCGGGGTGGCCCACGCTCACTGGAAAAAGCAATCCCGAGGCCGGATTTGATCCTGGAGCTGAGATATTAAAGCTCGCCGAAAGTGAAAAAAACGACCACCCCGGACCTGTCGTTTTGGCCGAGATCCCGACCCCGAGCGAGCGAGCCCAAACCCACGTTTTGGGGTGTGAGCCGCCTCTGGGGTGGCCCACGCTCACTGGAAAACGCAATCCCGATGCCAGATTTGATCCTGGAGCTGAGATATTAAAGCTCGCCGAAAGTGAAAAAAACGACCACCCCGGACCTGTCGTTTTGGCCGAGATCCCGACCCCGAGCGAGCGAGCCCAAACCCACCATTTGGGGTGTGGGCCGCCTCCGGGGTGGCCCACGCTCACTGGAAAAAGCAATCCCGATGCCGGATTTGACCCTGGAGCTGAGATATGAAAGCTCGCCGTAAGTGAAAAAAACGACCACCCCGGACCTGTCGTTTTGGCCGAGATCCCGACCCCGAGCGAGCGAGCCCAAACACACGTCTTGGGGTGTGAGCCGCCTCCGGGGTGGCCCACGCTCACTGGAAAACGCAATCCCGATGCCGGATTTGATCCTGGAGCTGAGATATTAAAGCTCGCCGAAAGTGAAAAAAACGACCACCCCGGACCTGTCGTTTTGGCCGAGATCCCGACCCCGAGCGAGCGAGCCCAAACCCACCATTTGGGGTGTGGGCCGCCTCCGGGGTGGCCCACGCTCACTGGAAAAAGCAATCCCGATGCCGGATTTGACCCTGGAGCTGAGATATGAAAGCTCGCCGAAAGTGAAAAAAACGACCACCCCGGACCTGTCGTTTTGGCCGAGATCCCGACCCCGAGCGAGCGAGCCCAAACCCACCATTTGGGGTGTGGGCCGCCTCCGGGGTGGCCCACGCTCACTGGAAAAAGCAATCCCGATGCCGGATTTGACCCTGGAGCTGAGATATGAAAGCTCGCCGAAAGTGAAAAAAACGACCACCCCGGACCTGTCGTTTTGGCCGAGATCCCGACCCCGAGCGAGCGAGCCCAAACCCACGTTTTGGGGTGTGAGCCGCCTCTGGGGTGGCCCACGCTCACTGGAAAACGCAATCCCGATGCCAGATTTGATCCTGGAGCTGAGATATTAAAGCTCGCCGAAAGTGAAAAAAACGACCACCCCGGACCTGTCGTTTTGGCCGAGATCCCGACCCCGAGCGAGCGAGCCCAAACCCACCATTTGGGGTGTGGGCCGCCTCCGGGGTGGCCCACGCTCACTGGAAAAAGCAATCCCGATGCCGGATTTGACCCTGGAGCTGAGATATGAAAGCTCGCCGAAAGTGAAAAAAACGACCACCCCGGACCTGTCGTTTTGGCCGAGATCCCGACCCCGAGCGAGCGAGCCCAAACACACGTCTTGGGGTGTGAGCCGCCTCCGGGGTGGCCCACGCTCACTGGAAAACGCAATCCCGATGCCGGATTTGATCCTGGAGCTGAGATATTAAAGCTCGCCGAAAGTGAAAAAAACGACCACCCCGGACCTGTCGTTTTGGCCGAGATCCCGACCCCGAGCGAGCGAGCCCAAACCCACCATTTGGGGTGTGGGCCGCCTCCGGGGTGGCCCACGCTCACTGGAAAAAGCAATCCCGATGCCGGATTTGACCCTGGAGCTGAGATATGAAAGCTCGCCGAAAGTGAAAAAAACGACCACCCCGGACCTGTCGTTTTGGCCGAGATCCCGACCCCGAGCGAGCGAGCCCAAACCCACCATTTGGGGTGTGGGCCGCCTCCGGGGTGGCCCACGCTCACTGGAAAAAGCAATCCCGATGCCGGATTTGACCCTGGAGCTGAGATATGAAAGCTCGCCGAAAGTGAAAAAAACGACCACCCCGGACCTGTCGTTTTGGCCGAGATCCCGACCCCGAGCGAGCGAGCCCAAACCCACGTTTTGGGGTGTGAGCCGCCTCTGGGGTGGCCCACGCTCACTGGAAAACGCAATCCCGATGCCGGATTTGACCCTGGAGCTGAGATATTAAAGCTCGCCGAAAGTGAAAAAAACGACCACCCCGGACCTGTCGTTTTGGCCGAGATCCCGACCCCGAGCGAGCGAGCCCAAACCCACCATTTGGGGTGTGGGCCGCCTCCGGGGTGGCCCACGCTCACTGGAAAAAGCAATCCCGATGCCGGATTTGATCCTGGAGCTGAGAAACTAAAGCTCGCCGAAAGTGAAAAAAACGACCACCCCGGACCTGTCGTTTTGGCCGAGATCCCGACCCCGAGCGAGCGAGCCCAAACCCACGAGTTAGGGTGTGAGCTGCCTCCGGGGTGGCCCACGCTCACTGGAAAAAGCAATCCCGAGGCCGGATTTGATCCTGGAGCTGAGATATTAAAGCTCGCCGAAAGTGAAAAAAACGACCACCCCGGACCTGTCGTTTTGGCCGAGATCCCGACCCCGAGCGAGCGAGCCCAAACACACGTCTTGGGGTGTGAGCCGCCTCCGGGGTGGCCCACGCTCACTGGAAAACGCAATCCCGATGCCGGATTTGATCCTGGAGCTGAGATATTAAAGCTCGCCGAAAGTGAAAAAAACGACCACCCCGGACCTGTCGTTTTGGCCGAGATCCCGACCCCGAGCGAACGAGCCCAAACCCACCATTTGGGGTGTGGGCCGCCTCCGGGGTGGCCCACGCTCACTGGAAAAAGCAATCCCGATGCCGGATTTGACCCTGGAGCTGAGATATTAAAGCTCGCCGAAAGTGAAAAAAACGACCACCCCGGACCTGTCGTTTTGGCCGAGATCCCGACCCCGAGCGAGCGAGCCCAAACCCACGAATTAGGGTGTGAGCTGCCTCCGGGGTGGCCCACGCTCACTGGAAAAAGCAATCCCGAGGCCGGATTTGATCCTGGAGCTGAGATATTAAAGCTCGCCGAAAGTGAAAAAAACGACCACCCCGGACCTGTCGTTTTGGCCGAGATCCCGACCCCGAGCGAACGAGCCCAAACCCACCATTTGGGGTGTGGGCCGCCTCCGGGGTGGCCCACGCTCACTGGAAAAAGCAATCCCGATGCCGGATTTGACCCTGGAGCTGAGATATGAAAGCTCGCCGAAAGTGAAAAAAACGACCACCCCGGACCTGTCGTTTTGGCCGAGATCCCGACCCCGAGCGAGCGAGCCCAAACCCACGAATTAGGGTGTGAGCTGCCTCCGGGGTGGCCCACGCTCACTGGAAAACGCAATCCCGAGGCCGGATTTGATCCTGGAGCTGAGATATTAAAGCTCGCCGAAAGTGAAAAAAACGACCACCCCGGACCTGTCGTTTTGGCCGAGATCCCGACCCCGAGCGAACGAGCCCAAACCCACCATTTGGGGTGTGGGCCGCCTCCGGGGTGGCCCACGCTCACTGGAAAAAGCAATCCCGATGCCGGATTTGACCCTGGAGCTGAGATATTAAAGCTCGCCGAAAGTGAAAAAAACGACCACCCCGGACCTGTCGTTTTGGCCGAGATCCCGACCCCGAGCGAGCGAGCCCAAACCCACGTTTTGGGGTGTGAGCCAAACCCACGTTTTGGGGTGTGAGCCGCCTCCGGGGTGGCCCACGCTCACTGGAAAACGCAATCCCGATGCCAGATTTGATCCTGGAGCTGAGATATTAAAGCTCGCCGAAAGTGAAAAAAACGACCACCCCGGACCTGTCGTTTTGGCCGAGATCCCGACCCCGAGCGAGCGAGCCCAAACCCACCATTTGGGGTGTGGGCCGCCTCCGGGGTGGCCCACGCTCACTGGAAAAAGCAATCCCGATGCCGGATTTGATCCTGGAGCTGAGAAACTAAAGCTCGCCGAAAGTGAAAAAAACGACCACCCCGGACCTGTCGTTTTGGCCGAGATCCCGACCCCGAGCGAGCGAGCCCAAACCCACGAATTAGGGTGTGAGCTGCCTCCGGGGTGGCCCACGCTCACTGGAAAAAGCAATCCCGAGGCCGGATTTGGTCCTGGAGCTGAGATATTAAAGCTCGCCGAAAGTGAAAAAAACGACCACCCCGGACCTGTCGTTTTGGCCGAGATCCCGACCCCGAGCGAGCGAGCCCAAACACACGTCTTGGGGTGTGAGCCGCCTCCGGGGTGGCCCACGCTCACTGGAAAACGCAATCCCGATGCCGGATTTGATCCTGGAGCTGAGAAACTAAAGCTCGCCGAAAGTGAAAAAAACGACCACCCCGGACCTGTCGTTTTGGCCGAGATCCCGACCCCGAGCGAGCGAGCCCAAACCCACGAATTAGGGTGTGAGCTGCCTCCGGGGTGGCCCACGCCCACTGGAAAAAGCAATCCCGAGGCCGGATTTGACCCTGGAGCTGAGATATTAAAGCTCGCCGAAAGTGAAAAAAACGACCACCCCGGACCTGTCGTTTTGGCCGAGATCCCGACCCCGAGCGAGCGAGCCCAAACCCACGAATTAGGGTGTGAGCTGCCTCCGGGGTGGCCCACGCTCACTGGAAAAAGCAATCCCGAGGCCGGATTTGATCCTGGAGCTGAGATATTAAAGCTCGCCGAAAGTGAAAAAAACGACCACCCCGGACCTGTCGTTTTGGCCGAGATCCCGACCCCGAGCGAGCGAGCCCAAACACACGTCTTGGGGTGTGAGCCGCCTCCGGGCTGGCCCACGCTCACTGGAAAACGCAATCCCGATGCCGGATTTGATCCTGGAGCTGAGATATTAAAGCTCGCCGAAAGTGAAAAAAACGACCACCCCGGACCTGTCGTTTTGGCCGAGATCCCGACCCCGAGCGAGCGAGCCAAAACCCACCATTTGGGGTGTGGGCCGCCTCCGGGGTGGCCCACGCTCACTGGAAAAAGCAATCCCGATGCCGGATTTGACCCTGGAGCTGAGATATGAAAGCTCGCCGAAGTGAAAAAAACGACCACCCCGGACCTGTCGTTTTGGCCGAGATCCCGACCCCGAGCGAGCGAGCCCAAACCCACGAATTAGGGTGTGAGCTGCCTCCGGGGTGGCCCACGCTCACTGGAAAAAGCAATCCCGAGGCCGGATTTGATCCTGGAGCTGAGATATTAAAGCTCGCCGAAAGTGAAAAAAACGACCACCCCGGACCTGTCGTTTTGGCCGAGATCCCGACCCCGAGCGAGCGAGCCCAAACCCACCATTTGGGGTGTGGGCCGCCTCCGGGGTGGCCCACGCTCACTGGAAAACGCAATCCCGAGGCCGGATTTGATCCTGGAGCTGAGATATTAAAGCTCGCCGAAAGTGAAAAAAACGACCACCCCGGACCTGTCGTTTTGGCCGAGATCCCGACCCCGAGCGAGCGAGCCCAAACCCACCATTTGGGGTGTGGGCCGCCTCCGGGGTGGCCCACGCTCACTGGAAAAAGCAATCCCGATGCCGGATTTGACCCTGGAGCTGAGATATTAAAGCTCGCCGAAAGTGAAAAAAACGACCACCCCGGACCTGTCGTTTTGGCCGAGATCCCGACCCCGAGCGAGCGAGCCCAAACCCACGAATTAGGTTGTGAGCTGCCTCCGGGGTGGCCCACGCTCACTGGAAAAAGCAATCCCGAGGCCAGATTTGATCCTGGAGCTGAGATATGAAAGCTCGCCGAAAGTGAAAAAAACGACCACCCCGGACCTGTCGTTTTGGCCGAGATCCCGACCCCGAGCGAACGAGCCCAAACCCACCATTTGGGGTGTGGGCCGCCTCCGGGGTGGCCCACGCTCACTGGAAAAAGCAATCCCGATGCCGGATTTGATCCTGGAGCTGAGATATGAAAGCTCGCCGAAAGTGAAAAAAACGACCACCCCGGACCTGTCGTTTTGGCCGAGATCCCGACCCCGAGCGAGCGAGCCCAAACCCACGAATTAGGGTGTGAGCTGCCTCCGGGGTGGCCCACGCTCACTGGAAAAAGCAATCCCGATGCCGGATTTGACCCTGGAGCTGAGATATGAAAGCTCGCCGAAAGTGAAAAAAACGACCACCCCGGACCTGTCGTTTTGGCCGAGATCCCGACCCCGAGCGAGCGAGCCCAAACCCACCATTTGGGGTGTGGGCCGCCTCCGGGGTGGCCCACGCTCACTGGAAAAAGCAATCCCGATGCCGGATTTGACCCTGGAGCTGAGATATTAAAGCTCGCCGAAAGTGAAAAAAACGACCACCCCGGACCTGTCGTTTTGGCCGAGATCCCGACCCCGAGCGAGCGAGCCCAAACCCACGAATTAGGGTGTGAGCTGCCTCCGGGGTGGCCCACGCTCACTGGAAAAAGCAATCCCGAGGCCGGATTTGATCCTGGAGCTGAGATATTAAAGCTCGCCGAAAGTGAAAAAAACGACCACCCCGGACCTGTCGTTTTGGCCGAGATCCCGACCCCGAGCGAGCGAGCCCAAACCCACCATTTGGGGTGTGGGCCGCCTCCGGGGTGGCCCACGCTCACTGGAAAACGCAATCCCGATGCCGGATTTGATCCTGGAGCTGAGATATTAAAGCTCGCCGAAAGTGAAAAAAACGACCACCCCGGACCTGTCGTTTTGGCCGAGATCCCGACCCCGAGCGAGCGAGCCCAAACCCACGAATTAGGGTGTGAGCTGCCTCCGGGGTGGCCCACGCTCACTGGAAAAAGCAATCCCGAGGCCGGATTTGATCCTGGAGCTGAGATATTAAAGCTCGCCGAAAGTGAAAAAAACGACCACCCCGGACCTGTCGTTTTGGCCGAGATCCCGACCCCGAGCGAGCGAGCCCAAACACACGTCTTGGGGTGTGAGCCGCCTCCGGGGTGGCCCACGCTCACTGGAAAACGCAATCCCGATGCCGGATTTGATCCTGGAGCTGAGAAACTAAAGCTCGCCGAAAGTGAAAAAAACGACCACCCCGGACCTGTCGTTTTGGCCGAGATCCCGACCCCGAGCGAGCGAGCCCAAACCCACGAATTAGGGTGTGAGCTGCCTCCGGGGTGGCCCACGCCCACTGGAAAAAGCAATCCCGAGGCCGGATTTGATCCTGGAGCTGAGATATTAAAGCTCGCCGAAAGTGAAAAAAACGACCACCCCGGACCTGTCGTTTTGGCCGAGATCCCGACCCCGAGCGAGCGAGCCCAAACCCACCATTTGGGGTGTGGGCCGCCTCCGGGGTGGCCCACGCTCACTGGAAAAAGCAATCCCGATGCCGGATTTGACCCTGGAGCTGAGATATTAAAGCTCGCCGAAAGTGAAAAAAACGACCACCCCGGACCTGTCGTTTTGGCCGAGATCCCGACCCCGAGCGAGCGAGCCCAAACCCACGAATTAGGGTGTGAGCTGCCTCCGGGGTGGCCCACGCTCACTGGAAAAAGCAATCCCGAGGCCAGATTTGATCCTGGAGCTGAGATATTAAAGCTCGCCGAAAGTGAAAAAAACGACCACCCCGGACCTGTCGTTTTGGCCGAGATCCCGACCCCGAGCGAGCGAGCCCAAACACACGTCTTGGGGTGTGAGCCGCCTCCGGGGTGGCCCACGCTCACTGGAAAACGCAATCCCGATGCCGGATTTTATCCTGGAGCTGAGAAACTAAAGCTCGCCGAAAGTGAAAAAAACGACCACCCCGGACCTGTCGTTTTGGCCGAGATCCCGACCCCGAGCGAGCGAGCCCAAACCCACGAATTAGGGTGTGAGCTGCCTCCGGGGTGGCCCACGCTCACTGGAAAAAGCAATTCCGAGGCCGGATTTGATCCTGGAGCTGAGATATTAAAGCTCGCCGAAAGTGAAAAAAACGACCACCCCGGACCTGTCGTTTTGGCCGAGATCCCGACCCCGAGCGAGCGAGCCCAAACACACGTCTTGGGGTGTGAGCCGCCTCCGGGGTGGCCCACGCTCACTGGAAAACGCAATCCCGATGCCGGATTTGATCCTGGAGCTGAGATATTAAAGCTCGCCGAAAGTGAAAAAAACGACCACCCCGGACCTGTCGTTTTGGCCGAGATCCCGACCCCGAGCGAGCGAGCCCAAACCCACCATTTGGGGTGTGGGCCGCCTCCGGGGTGGCCCACGCTCACTGGAAAAAGCAATCCCGATGCCGGATTTGACCCTGGAGCTGAGATATGAAAGCTCGCCGAAAGTGAAAAAAACGACCACCCCGGACCTGTCGTTTTGGCCGAGATCCCGACCCCGAGCGAGCGAGCCCAAACCCACGAATTAGGGTGTGAGCTGCCTCCGGGGTGGCCCACGCTCACTGGAAAAAGCAATCCCGAGGCCGGATTTGATCCTGGAGCTGAGATATTAAAGCTCGCCGAAAGTGAAAAAAACGACCACCCCGGACCTGTCGTTTTGGCCGAGATCCCGACCCCGAGCGAGCGAGCCCAAGCCCACCATTTGGGGTGTGGGCCGCCTCCGGGGTGGCCCACGCTCACTGGAAAACGCAATCCCGAGGCCGGATTTGATCCTGGAGCTGAGATATTAAAGCTCGCCGAAAGTGAAAAAAACGACCACCCCGGACCTGTCGTTTTGGCCGAGATCCCGACCCCGAGCGAGCGAGCCCAAACCCACCATTTGGGGTGTGGGCCGCCTCCGGGGTGGCCCACGCTCACTGGAAAAAGCAATCCCGATGCCGGATTTGACCCTGGAGCTGAGATATTAAAGCTCGCCGAAAGTGAAAAAAACGACCACCCCGGACCTGTCGTTTTGGCCGAGATCCCGACCCCGAGCGAGCGAGCCCAAACCCACGAATTAGGGTGTGAGCTGCCTCCGGGGTGGCCCACGCTCACTGGAAAAAGCAATCCCGAGGCCAGATTTGATCCTGGAGCTGAGATATTAAAGCTCGCCGAAAGTGAAAAAAACGACCACCCCGGACCTGTCGTTTTGGCCGAGATCCCGACCCCGAGCGAACGAGCCCAAACCCACCATTTGGGGTGTGGGCCGCCTCCGGGGTGGCCCACGCTCACTGGAAAAAGCAATCCCGATGCCGGATTTGATCCTGGAGCTGAGATACTAAAGCTCGCCGAAAGTGAAAAAAACGACCATCCCGGACCTGTCGTTTTGGCCGAGATCCCGACCCCGAGCGAGCAAGCCCAAACCCACGAATTAGGGTGTGAGCTGCCTCCGGGGTGGCCCACGCTCACTGGAAAAAGCAATCCCGATGCCGGATTTGACCCTGGAGCTGAGATATGAAAGCTCGCCGAAAGTGAAAAAAACGACCACCCCGGACCTGTCGTTTTGGCCGAGATCCCGACCCCGAGCGAGCGAGCCCAAACCCACCATTTGGGGTGTGGGCCGCCTCCGGGGTGGCCCACGCTCACTGGAAAACGCAATCCCGATGCCGGATTTGATCCTGGAGCTGAGATATTAAAGCTCGCCGAAAGTGAAAAAAACGACCACCCCGGACCTGTCGTTTTGGCCGAGATCCCGACCCCGAGCGAGCGAGCCCAAACCCACCATTTGGGGTGTGGGCCGCCTCCGGGGTGGCCCACGCTCACTGGAAAAAGCAATCCCGATGCCGGATTTGACCCTGGAGCTGAGATATTAAAGCTCGCCGAAAGTGAAAAAAACGACCACCCCGGACCTGTCGTTTTGGCCGAGATCCCGACCCCGAGCGAGCGAGCCCAAACCCACGTTTTGGGGTGTGAGCCGCCTCCGGGGTGGCCCACGCTCACTGGAAAACGCAATCCCGATGCCGGATTTGATCCTGGAGCTGAGATATTAAAGCTCGCCGAAAGTGAAAAAAACGACCACCCCGGACCTGTCGTTTTGGCCGAGATCCCGACCCCGAGCGAGCGAGCCCAAACCCACCATTTGGGGTATGGGCCGCCTCCGGGGTGGCCCACGCTCACTGGAAAAAGCAATCCCGATGCCGGATTTGACCCTGGAGCTGAGATATTAAAGCTCGCCGAAAGTGAAAAAAACGACCACCCCGGACCTGTCGTTTTGGCCGAGATCCCGACCCCGAGCGAGCGAGCCCAAACCCACGTTTTGGGGTGTGAGCCGCCTCCGGGGTGGCCCACGCTCACTGGAAAACGCAATCCCGATGCCGGATTTGATCCTGGAGCTGAGATATTAAAGCTCGCCGAAAGTGAAAAAAACGACCACCCCGGACCTGTCGTTTTGGCCGAGATCCCGACCCCGAGCGAGCGAGCCCAAACCCACGAATTAGGGTGTGAGCTGCCTCCGGGGTGGCCCAGGCTCACTGGAAAAAGCAATCCCGAGGCCAGATTTGATCTTGGAGCTGAGATATTAAAGATCGCCGAAAGTGAAAAAAACGACCACCCCGGACCTGTCGTTTTGGCCGAGATCCCGACCCCGAGCGAACGAGCCCAAACCCACCATTTGGGGTGTGGGCCGCCTCCGGGGTGGCCCACGCTCACTGGAAAAAGCAATCCCGATGCCGGATTTGACCCTGGAGCTGAGATATGAAAGCTCGCCGAAAGTGAAAAAAACGACCACCCCGGACCTGTCGTTTTGGCCGAGATCCCGACCCCGAGCGAGCGAGCCCAAACCCACGAATTAGGGTGTGAGCTGCCTCCGGGGTGGCCCACGCTCACTGGAAAAAGCAATCCCGATGCCGGATTTGATCCTGGAACTGAGATATTAAAGCTCGCCGAAAGTGAAAAAAACGACCACCCCGGACCTGTCGTTTTGGCCGAGATCCCGACCCCGAGCGAGCGAGCCCAAACCCACCATTTGGGGTGTGGGCCGCCTCCGGGGTGGCCCACGCTCACTGGAAAAAGCAATCCCGATGCCGGATTTGACCCTGGAGCTGAGATATTAAAGCTCGCCGAAAGTGAAAAAAACGACCACCCCGGACCTGTCGTTTTGGCCGAGATCCCGACCCCGAGCGAGCGAGCCCAAACCCACGTTTTGGGGTGTGAGCCGCCTCCGGGGTGGCCCACGCTCACTGGAAAACGCAATCCCGATGCCGGATTTGATCCTGGAGCTGAGATATTAAAGCTCGCCGAAAGTGAAAAAAACGACCACCCCGGACCTGTCGTTTTGGCCGAGATCCCGACCCCGAGCGAGCGAGCCCAAACCCACCATTTGGGGTGTGGGCCGCCTCCGGGGTGGCCCACGCTCACTGGAAAAAGCAATCCCGATGCCGGATTTGACCCTGGAGCTGAGATATTAAAGCTCGCCGAAAGTGAAAAAAACGACCACCCCGGACCTGTCGTTTTGGCCGAGATCCCGACCCCGAGCGAGCGAGCCCAAACCCACGTTTTGGGGTGTGAGCCGCCTCCGGGGTGGCCCACGCTCACTGGAAAACGCAATCCCGATGCCGGATTTGATCCTGGAGCTGAGATATTAAAGCTCGCCGAAAGTGAAAAAAACGACCACCCCGGACCTGTCGTTTTGGCCGAGATCCCGACCCCGAGCGAGCGAGCCCAAACCCACGAATTAGGGTGTGAGCTGCCTCCGGGGTGGCCCACGCTCACTGGAAAAAGAAATCCCGAGGCCAGATTTGATCTTGGAGCTGAGATATTAAAGATCGCCGAAAGTTAAAAAAACGACCACCCCGGACCTGTCGTTTTGGCCGAGATCCCGACCCCGAGCGAACGAGCCCAAACCCACCATTTGGGGTGTGGGCCGCCTCCGGGGTGGCCCACGCTCACTGGAAAAAGCAATCCCGATGCCGGATTTGACCCTGGAGCTGAGATATGAAAGCTCGCCGAAAGTGAAAAAAACGACCACCCCGGACCTGTCGTTTTGGCCGAGATCCCGACCCCGAGCGAGCGAGCCCAAACCCACGAATTAGGGTGTGAGCTGCCTCCGGGGTGGCCCACGCTCACTGGAAAAAGCAATCCCGATGCCGGATTTGATCCTGGAGCTGAGATATTAAAGCTCGCCGAAAGTGAAAAAAACGACCACCCCGGACCTGTCGTTTTGGCCGAGATCCCGACCCCGAGCGAGCGAGCCCAAACCCACGTTTTGGGGTGTGAGCCGCCTCCGGGGTGGCCCACGCTCACTGGAAAACGCAATCCCGATGCCGGATTTGATCCTGGAGCTGAGATATTAAAGCTCGCCGAAAGTGAAAAAAACGACCACCCCGGACCTGTCGTTTTGGCCGAGATCCCGACCCCGAGCGAGCGAGCCCAAACCCACCATTTGGGGTGTGGGCCGCCTCCGGGGTGGCCCACGCTCACTGGAAAAAGCAATCCCGATGCCGGATTTGACCCTGGAGCTGAGATATTAAAGCTCGCCGAAAGTGAAAAAAACGACCACCCCGGACCTGTCGTTTTGGCCGAGATCCCGACCCCGAGCGAGCGAGCCCAAACCCACGTTTTGGGGTGTGAGCCGCCTCCGGGGTGGCCCACAATCACTGGAAAACGCAATCCCGATGCCGGATTTGATCCTGGAGCTGAGATATTAAAGCTCGCCGAAAGTGAAAAAAACGACCACCCCGGACCTGTCGTTTTGGCCGAGATCCCGACCCCGAGCGAGCGAGCCCAAACCCACGAATTAGGGTGTGAGCTGCCTCCGGGGTGGCCCACGCTCACTGGAAAAAGCAATCCCGAGGCCAGATTTGATCTTGGAGCTGAGATATTAAAGATCGCCGAAAGTGAAAAAAACGACCACCCCGGACCTGTCGTTTTGGCCGAGATCCCGACCCCGAGCGAACGAGCCCAAACCCACCATTTGGGGTGTGGGCCGCCTCCGGGGTGGCCCACGCTCACTGGAAAAAGCAATCCCGATGCCGGATTTGACCCTGGAGCTGAGATATGAAAGCTCGCCGAAAGTGAAAAAAACGACCACCCCGGACCTGTCGTTTTGGCCGAGATCCCGACCCCGAGCGAGCGAGCCCAAACCCACGAATTAGGGTGTGAGCTGCCTCCGGGGTGGCCCACGCTCACTGGAAAAAGCAATCCCGATGCCGGATTTGATCCTGGAGCTGAGATATGAAAGCTCGCCGAAAGTGAAAAAAACGACCACCCCGGACCTGTCGTTTTGGCCGAGATCCCGACCCCGAGCGAGCGAGCCCAAACCCACCATTTGGGGTGTGGGCCGCCTCCGGGGTGGCCCACGCTCACTGGAAAAAGCAATCCCGATGCCGGATTTGACCCTGGAGCTGAGATATTAAAGCTCGCCGAAAGTGAAAAAAACGACCACCCCGGACCTGTCGTTTTGGCCGAGATCCCGACCCCGAGCGAGCGAGCCCAAACCCACGAATTAGGGTGTGAGCTGCCTCCGGGGTGGCCCACGCTCACTGGAAAAAGCAATCCCGAGGCCAGATTTGATCCTGGAGCTGAGATATTAAAGCTCGCCGAAAGTGAAAAAAACGACCACCCCGGACCTGTCGTTTTGGCCGAGATCCCGACCCCGAGCGAGCGAGCCCAAACACACGTCTTGGGGTGTGAGCCGCCTCCGGGGTGGCCCACGCTCACTGGAAAACGCAATCCCGATGCCGGATTTTATCCTGGAGCTGAGAAACTAAAGCTCGCCGAAAGTGAAAAAAACGACCACCCCGGACCTGTCGTTTTGGCCGAGATCCCGACCCCGAGCGAGCGAGCCCAAACCCACGAATTAGGGTGTGAGCTGCCTCCGGGGTGGCCCACGCTCACTGGAAAAAGCAATTCCGAGGCCGGATTTGATCCTGGAGCTGAGATATTAAAGCTCGCCGAAAGTGAAAAAAACGACCACCCCGGACCTGTCGTTTTGGCCGAGATCCCGACCCCGAGCGAGCGAGCCCAAACACACGTCTTGGGGTGTGAGCCGCCTCCGGGGTGGCCCACGCTCACTGGAAAACGCAATCCCGATGCCGGATTTGATCCTGGAGCTGAGATATTAAAGCTCGCCGAAAGTGAAAAAAACGACCACCCCGGACCTGTCGTTTTGGCCGAGATCCCGACCCCGAGCGAGCGAGCCCAAACCCACCATTTGGGGTGTGGGCCGCCTCCGGGGTGGCCCACGCTCACTGGAAAAAGCAATCCCGATGCCGGATTTGACCCTGGAGCTGAGATATGAAAGCTCGCCGAAAGTGAAAAAAACGACCACCCCGGACCTGTCGTTTTGGCCGAGATCCCGACCCCGAGCGAGCGAGCCCAAACCCACGAATTAGGGTGTGAGCTGCCTCCGGGGTGGCCCACGCTCACTGGAAAAAGCAATCCCGAGGCCGGATTTGATCCTGGAGCTGAGATATTAAAGCTCGCCGAAAGTGAAAAAAACGACCACCCCGGACCTGTCGTTTTGGCCGAGATCCCGACCCCGAGCGAGCGAGCCCAAGCCCACCATTTGGGGTGTGGGCCGCCTCCGGGGTGGCCCACGCTCACTGGAAAACGCAATCCCGAGGCCGGATTTGATCCTGGAGCTGAGATATTAAAGCTCGCCGAAAGTGAAAAAAACGACCACCCCGGACCTGTCGTTTTGGCCGAGATCCCGACCCCGAGCGAGCGAGCCCAAACCCACCATTTGGGGTGTGGGCCGCCTCCGGGGTGGCCCACGCTCACTGGAAAAAGCAATCCCGATGCCGGATTTGACCCTGGAGCTGAGATATTAAAGCTCGCCGAAAGTGAAAAAAACGACCACCCCGGACCTGTCGTTTTGGCCGAGATCCCGACCCCGAGCGAGCGAGCCCAAATCCACGAATTAGGGTGTGAGCTGCCTCCGGGGTGGCCCACGCTCACTGGAAAAAGCAATCCCGAGGCCAGATTTGATCCTGGAGCTGAGATATTAAAGCTCGCCGAAAGTGAAAAAAACGACCACCCCGGACCTGTCGTTTTGGCCGAGATCCCGACCCCGAGCGAACGAGCCCAAACCCACCATTTGGGGTGTGGGCCGCCTCCGGGGTGGCCCACGCTCACTGGAAAAAGCAATCCCGATGCCGGATTTGATCCTGGAGCTGAGATACTAAAGCTCGCCGAAAGTGAAAAAAACGACCATCCCGGACCTGTCGTTTTGGCCGAGATCCCGACCCCGAGCGAGCAAGCCCAAACCCACGAATTAGGGTGTGAGCTGCCTCCGGGGTGGCCCACGCTCACTGGAAAAAGCAATCCCGATGCCGGATTTGACCCTGGAGCTGAGATATGAAAGCTCGCCGAAAGTGAAAAAAACGACCACCCCGGACCTGTCGTTTTGGCCGAGATCCCGACCCCGAGCGAGCGAGCCCAAACCCACCATTTGGGGTGTGGGCCGCCTCCGGGGTGGCCCACGCTCACTGGAAAACGCAATCCCGATGCCGGATTTGATCCTGGAGCTGAGATATTAAAGCTCGCCGAAAGTGAAAAAAACGACCACCCCGGACCTGTCGTTTTGGCCGAGATCCCGACCCCGAGCGAGCGAGCCCAAACCCACCATTTGGGGTGTGGGCCGCCTCCGGGGTGGCCCACGCTCACTGGAAAAAGCAATCCCGATGCCGGATTTGACCCTGGAGCTGAGATATTAAAGCTCGCCGAAAGTGAAAAAAACGACCACCCCGGACCTGTCGTTTTGGCCGAGATCCCGACCCCGAGCGAGCGAGCCCAAACCCACGTTTTGGGGTGTGAGCCGCCTCCGGGGTGGCCCACGCTCACTGGAAAACGCAATCCCGATGCCGGATTTGATCCTGGAGCTGAGATATTAAAGCTCGCCGAAAGTGAAAAAAACGACCACCCCGGACCTGTCGTTTTGGCCGAGATCCCGACCCCGAGCGAGCGAGCCCAAACCCACCATTTGGGGTGTGGGCCGCCTCCGGGGTGGCCCACGCTCACTGGAAAAAGCAATCCCGATGCCGGATTTGACCCTGGAGCTGAGATATTAAAGCTCGCCGAAAGTGAAAAAAACGACCACCCCGGACCTGTCGTTTTGGCCGAGATCCCGACCCCGAGCGAGCGAGCCCAAACCCACGTTTTGGGGTGTGAGCCGCCTCCGGGGTGGCCCACGCTCACTGGAAAACGCAATCCCGATGCCGGATTTGATCCTGGAGCTGAGATATTAAAGCTCGCCGAAAGTGAAAAAAACGACCACCCCGGACCTGTCGTTTTGGCCGAGATCCCGACCCCGAGCGAGCGAGCCCAAACCCACGAATTAGGGTGTGAGCTGCCTCCGGGGTGGCCCACGCTCACTGGAAAAAGCAATCCCGAGGCCAGATTTGATCTTGGAGCTGAGATATTAAAGATCGCCGAAAGTGAAAAAAACGACCACCCCGGACCTGTCGTTTTGGCCGAGATCCCGACCCCGAGCGAACGAGCCCAAACCCACCATTTGGGGTGTGGGCCGCCTCCGGGGTGGCCCACGCTCACTGGAAAAAGCAATCCCGATGCCGGATTTGACCCTGGAGCTGAGATATGAAAGCTCGCCGAAAGTGAAAAAAACGACCACCCCGGACCTGTCGTTTTGGCCGAGATCCCGACCCCGAGCAAGCGAGCCCAAACCCACGAATTAGGGTGTGAGCTGCCTCCGGGGTGGCCCACGCTCACTGGAAAAAGCAATCCCGATGCCGGATTTGATCCTGGAGCTGAGATATTAAAGCTCGCCGAAAGTGAAAAAAACGACCACCCCGGACCTGTCGTTTTGGCCGAGATCCCGACCCCGAGCGAGCGAGCCCAAACCCACCATTTGGGGTGTGGGCCGCCTCCGGGGTGGCCCACGCTCACTGGAAAAAGCAATCCCGATGCCGGATTTGACCCTGGAGCTGAGATATTAAAGCTCGCCGAAAGTGAAAAAAACGACCACCCCGGACCTGTCGTTTTGGCCGAGATCCCGACCCCGAGCGAGCGAGCCCAAACCCACGTTTTGGGGTGTGAGCCGCCTCCGGGGTGGCCCACGCTCACTGGAAAACGCAATCCCGATGCCGGATTTGATCCTGGAGCTGAGATATTAAAGCTCGCCGAAAGTGAAAAAAACGACCACCCCGGACCTGTCGTTTTGGCCGAGATCCCGACCCCGAGCGAACGAGCCCAAACCCACCATTTGGGGTGTGGGCCGCCTCCGGGGTGGCCCACGCTCACTGGAAAAAGCAATCCCGATGCCGGATTTGACCCTGGAGCTGAGATATGAAAGCTCGCCGAAAGTGAAAAAAACGACCACCCCGGACCTGTCGTTTTGGCCGAGATCCCGACCCCGAGCGAGCGAGCCCAAACCCACGAATTAGGGTGTGAGCTGCCTCCGGGGTGGCCCACGCTCACTGGAAAAAGCAATCCCGATGCCGGATTTGATCCTGGAGCTGAGATATTAAAGCTCGCCGAAAGTGAAAAAAACGACCACCCCGGACCTGTCGTTTTGGCCGAGATCCCGACCCCGAGCGAGCGAGCCCAAACCCACCATTTGGGGTGTGGGCCGCCTCCGGGGTGGCCCACGCTCACTGGAAAAAGCAATCCCGATGCCGGATTTGACCCTGGAGCTGAGATATTAAAGCTCGCCGAAAGTGAAAAAAACGACCACCCCGGACCTGTCGTTTTGGCCGAGATCCCGACCCCGAGCGAGCGAGCCCAAACCCACGTTTTGGGGTGTGAGCCGCCTCCGGGGTGGCCCACGCTCACTGGAAAACGCAATCCCGATGCCGGATTTGATCCTGGAGCTGAGATATTAAAGCTCGCCGAAAGTGAAAAAAACGACCACCCCGGACCTGTCGTTTTGGCCGAGATCCCGACCCCGAGCGAGCGAGCCCAAACCCACGAATTAGGGTGTGAGCTGCCTCCGGGGTGGCCCACGCTCACTCGAAAAAGCAATCCCGAGGCCGGATTTGATCCTGGAGCTGAGATATTAAAGCTCGCCGAAAGTGAAAAAAACGACCACCCCGGACCTGTCGTTTTGGCCGAGATCCCGACCCCGAGCGAGCGAGCCCAAACCCACGTTTTGGGGTGTGAGCCGCCTCCGGGGTGGCCCACGCTCACTGGAAAACGCAATCCCGATGCCGGATTTGATCCTGGAGCTGAGATATTAAAGCTCGCCGAAAGTGAAAAAAACGACCACCCCGGACCTGTCGTTTTGGCCGAGATCCCGACCCCGAGCGAGCGAGCCCAAACCCACCATTTGGGGTGTGGGCCGCCTCCGGGGTGGCCCACGCTCACTGGAAAAAGCAATCCCGATGCCGGATTTGACCCTGGAGCTGAGATATGAAAGCTCGCCGAAAGTGAAAAAAACGACCACCCCGGACCTGTCGTTTTGGCCGAGATCCCGACCCCGAGCGAGCGAGCCCAAACCCACGAATTAGGGTGTGAGCTGCCTCCGGGGTGGCCCACGCTCACTGGAAAAAGCAATCCCGAGGCCGGATTTGATCCTGGAGCTGAGATATGAAAGCTCGCCGAAAGTGAAAAAAACGACCACCCCGGACCTGTCGTTTTGGCCGAGATCCCGACCCCGAGCGAGCGAGCCCAAACCCACGAATTAGGGTGTGAGCTGCCTCCGGGGTGGCCCACGCTCACTGGAAAAAGCAATCCCGAGGCCAGATTTGATCCTGGAGCTGAGATATTAAAGCTCGCCGAAATTGAAAAAAACGACCACCCCGGACCTGTCGTTTTGGCCGAGATCCCGACCCCGAGCGAACGAGCCCAAACCCACCATTTGGGGTGTGGGCCGTCTCCGGGGTGGCCCACGCTCACTGGAAAAAGCAATCCCGATGCCGGATTTGACCCTGGAGCTGAGATATGAAAGCTCGCCGAAAGTGAAAAAAACGACCACCCCGGACCTGTCGTTTTGGCCGAGATCCCGACCCCGAGCGAGCGAGCCCAAACCCACGAATTAGGGTGTGAGCTGCCTCCGGGGTGGCCCACGCTCACTGGAAAAAGCAATCCCGAGGCCGGATTTGATCCTGGAGCTGAGATATTAAAGCTCGCCGAAAGTGAAAAAAACGACCACCCCGGACCTGTCGTTTTGGCCGAGATCCCGACCCCGAGCGAGCGAGCCCAAACACACGTCTTGGGGTGTGAGCCGCCTCCGGGGTGGCCCACGCTCACTGGAAAACGCAATCCCGATGCCGGATTTGATCCTGGAGCTGAGATATTAAAGCTCGCCGAAAGTGAAAAAAACGACCACCCCGGACCTGTCGTTTTGGCCGAGATCCCGACCCCGAGCGAGCGAGCCCAAACCCACGTTTTGGGGTGTGGGCCGCCTCCGGGGTGGCCCACGCTCACTGGAAAAAGCAATCCCGATGCCGGATTTGACCCTGGAGCTGAGATATGAAAGCTCGCCGAAAGTGAAAAAAACGACCACCCCGGACCTGTCGTTTTGGCCGAGATCCCGACCCCGAGCGAGCGAGCCCAAACCCACGAATTAGGGTGTGAGCTGCCTCCGGGGTGGCCCACGCTCACTGGAAAAAGCAATCCCGAGGCCGGATTTGATCCTGGAGCTGAGATATGAAAGCTCGCCGAAAGTGAAAAAAACGACCACCCCGGACCTGTCGTTTTGGCCGAGATCCCGACCCCGAGCGAGCGAGCCCAAACCCACGAATTAGGGTGTGAGCTGCCTCCGGGGTGGCCCACGCTCACTGGAAAAAGCAATCCCGAGGCCGGATTTGATCCTGGAGCTGAGATATTAAAGCTCGCCGAAAGTGAAAAAAACGACCACCCCGGACCTGTCGTTTTGGCCGAGATCCCGACCCCGAGCGAGCGAGCCCAAACACACGTCTTGGGGTGTGAGCCGCCTCCGGGGTGGCCCACGCTCACTGGAAAACGCAATCCCGATGCCGGATTTGATCCTGGAGCTGAGATATTAAAGCTCGCCGAAAGTGAAAAAAACGACCACCCCGGACCTGTCGTTTTGGCCGAGATCCCGACCCCGAGCGAGCGAGCCCAAACCCACGTTTTGGGGTGTGGGCCGCCTCCGGGGTGGCCCACGCTCACTGGAAAAAGCAATCCCGATGCCGGATTTGACCCTTGAGCTGAGATATGAAAGCTCGCCGAAAGTGAAAAAAACGACCACCCCGGACCTGTCGTTTTGGCCGAGATCCCGACCCCGAGCGAGCGAGCCCAAACCCACGAATTAGGGTGTGAGCTGCCTCCGGGGTGGCCCACGCTCACTGGAAAAAGCAATCCCGAGGCCGGATTTGATCCTGGAGCTGAGATATGAAAGCTCGCCGAAAGTGAAAAAAACGACCACCCCGGACCTGTCGTTTTGGCCGAGATCCCGACCCCGAGCGAGCGAGCCCAAACCCACGAATTAGGGTGTGAGCTGCCTCCGGGGTGGCCCACGCTCACTGGAAAAAGCAATCCCGAGGCCGGATTTGATCCTGGAGCTGAGATATTAAAGCTCGCCGAAAGTGAAAAAAACGACCACCCCGGACCTGTCGTTTTGGCCGAGATCCCGACCCCGAGCGAGCGAGCCCAAACACACGTCTTGGGGTGTGAGCCGCCTCCGGGGTGGCCCACGCTCACTGGAAAACGCAATCCCGATGCCGGATTTGATCCTGGAGCTGAGATATTAAAGCTCGCCGAAAGTGAAAAAAACGACCACCCCGGACCTGTCGTTTTGGCCGAGATCCCGACCCCGAGCGAGCGAGCCCAAACCCACGAATTAGGGTGTGAGCTGCCTCCGGGGTGGCCCACGCTCACTGGAAAAAGCAATCCCGAGGCCGGATTTGATCCTGGAGCTGAGATATTAAAGCTCGCCGAAAGTGAAAAAAACGACCACCCCGGACCTGTCGTTTTGGCCGAGATCCCGACCCCGAGCGAGCGAGCCCAAACACACGTCTTGGGGTGTGAGCCGCCTCCGGGGTGGCCCACGCTCACTGGAAAACGCAATCCCGATGCCGGATTTGATCCTGGAGCTGAGATATTAAAGCTCGCCGAAAGTGAAAAAAACGACCACCCCGGACCTGTCGTTTTGGCCGAGATCCCGACCCCGAGCGAGCGAGCCCAAACCCACGTTTTGGGGTGTGGGCCGCCTCCGGGGTGGCCCACGCTCACTGGAAAAAGCAATCCCGATGCCGGATTTGACCCTGGAGCTGAGATATGAAAGCTCGCCGAAAGTGAAAAAAACGACCACCCCGGACCTGTCGTTTTGGCCGAGATCCCGACCCCGAGCGAGCGAGCCCAAACCCACGAATTAGGGTGTGAGCTGCCTCCGGGGTGGCCCACGCTCACTGGAAAAAGCAATCCCGAGGCCGGATTTGATCCTGGAGCTGAGATATGAAAGCTCGCCGAAAGTGAAAAAAACGACCACCCCGGACCTGTCGTTTTGGCCGAGATCCCGACCCCGAGCGAGCGAGCCCAAACCCACGAATTAGGGTGTGAGCTGCCTCCGGGGTGGCCCACGCTCACTGGAAAAAGCAATCCCGAGGCCGGATTTGATCCTGGAGCTGAGATATTAAAGCTCGCCGAAAGTGAAAAAAACGACCACCCCGGACCTGTCGTTTTGGCCGAGATCCCGACCCCGAGCGAGCGAGCCCAAACACACGTCTTGGGGTGTGAGCCGCCTCCGGGGTGGCCCACGCTCACTGGAAAACGCAATCCCGATGCCGGATTTGATCCTGGAGCTGAGATATGAAAGCTCGCCGAAAGTGAAAAAAACGACCACCCCGGACCTGTCGTTTTGGCCGAGATCCCGACCCCGAGCGAGCGAGCCCAAACCCACGTTTTGGGGTGTGGGCCGCCTCCGGGGTGGCCCACGCTCACTGGAAAAAGCAATCCCGATGCCGGATTTGACCCTGGAGCTGAGATATGAAAGCTCGCCGAAAGTGAAAAAAACGACCACCCCGGACCTGTCGTTTTGGCCGAGATCCCGACCCCGAGCGAGCGAGCCCAAACCCACGAATTAGGGTGTGAGCTGCCTCCGGGGTGGCCCACGCTCACTGGAAAAAGCAATCCCGAGGCCGGATTTGATCCTGGAGCTGAGATATGAAAGCTCGCCGAAAGTGAAAAAAACGACCACCCCGGACCTGTCGTTTTGGCCGAGATCCCGACCCCGAGCGAGCGAGCCCAAACCCACGAATTAGGGTGTGAGCTGCCTCCGGGGTGGCCCACGCTCACTGGAAAAAGCAATCCCGAGGCCGGATTTGATCCTGGAGCTGAGATATTAAAGCTCGCCGAAAGTGAAAAAAACGACCACCCCGGACCTGTCGTTTTGGCCGAGATCCCGACCCCGAGCGAGCGAGCCCAAACACACGTCTTGGGGTGTGAGCCGCCTCCGGGGTGGCCCACGCTCACTGGAAAACGCAATCCCGATGCCGGATTTGATCCTGGAGCTGAGATATTAAAGCTCGCCGAAAGTGAAAAAAACGACCACCCCGGACCTGTCGTTTTGGCCGAGATCCCGACCCCGAGCGAGCGAGCCCAAACCCACGTTTTGGGGTGTGGGCCGCCTCCGGGGTGGCCCACGCTCACTGGAAAAAGCAATCCCGATGCCGGATTTGACCCTGGAGCTGAGATATGAAAGCTCGCCGAAAGTGAAAAAAACGACCACCCCGGACCTGTCGTTTTGGCCGAGATCCCGACCCCGAGCGAGCGAGCCCAAACCCACGAATTAGGGTGTGAGCTGCCTCCGGGGTGGCCCACGCTCACTGGAAAAAGCAATCCCGAGGCCGGATTTGATCCTGGAGCTGAGATATGAAAGCTCGCCGAAAGTGAAAAAAACGACCACCCCGGACCTGTCGTTTTGGCCGAGATCCCGACCCCGAGCGAGCGAGCCCAAACCCACGAATTAGGGTGTGAGCTGCCTCCGGGGTGGCCCACGCTCACTGGAAAAAGCAATCCCGAGGCCGGATTTGATCCTGGAGCTGAGATATTAAAGCTCGCCGAAAGTGAAAAAAACGACCACCCCGGACCTGTCGTTTTGGCCGAGATCCCGACCCCGAGCGAGCGAGCCCAAACACACGTCTTGGGGTGTGAGCCGCCTCCGGGGTGGCCCACGCTCACTGGAAAACGCAATCCCGATGCCGGATTTGATCCTGGAGCTGAGATATTAAAGCTCGCCGAAAGTGAAAAAAACGACCACCCCGGACCTGTCGTTTTGGCCGAGATCCCGACCCCGAGCGAGCGAGCCCAAACCCACGTTTTGGGGTGTGGGCCGCCTCCGGGGTGGCCCACGCTCACTGGAAAAAGCAATCCCGATGCCGGATTTGACCCTGGAGCTGAGATATGAAAGCTCGCCGAAAGTGAAAAAAACGACCACCCCGGACCTGTCGTTTTGGCCGAGATCCCGACCCCGAGCGAGCGAGCCCAAACCCACGAATTAGGGTGTGAGCTGCCTCCGGGGTGGCCCACGCTCACTGGAAAAAGCAATCCCGAGGCCGGATTTGATCCTGGAGCTGAGATATTAAAGCTCGCCGAAAGTGAAAAAAACGACCACCCCGGACCTGTCGTTTTGGCCGAGATCCCGACCCCGAGCGAGCGAGCCCAAACACACGTCTTGGGGTGTGAGCCGCCTCCGGGGTGGCCCACGCTCACTGGAAAACGCAATCCCGATGCCGGATTTGATCCTGGAGCTGAGATATTAAAGCTCGCCGAAAGTGAAAAAAACGACCACCCCGGACCTGTCGTTTTGGCCGAGATCCCGACCCCGAGCGAGCGAGCCCAAACCCACGTTTTGGGGTGTGGGCCGCCTCCGGGGTGGCCCACGCTCACTGGAAAAAGCAATCCCGATGCCGGATTTGACCCTGGAGCTGAGATATGAAAGCTCGCCGAAAGTGAAAAAAACGACCACCCCGGACCTGTCGTTTTGGCCGAGATCCCGACCCCGAGCGAGCGAGCCCAAACCCACGAATTAGGGTGTGAGCTGCCTCCGAGGTGGCCCACGCTCACTGGAAAAAGCAATCCCGAGGCCGGATTTGATCCTGGAGCTGAGATATGAAAGCTCGCCGAAAGTGAAAAAAACGACCACCCCGGACCTGTCGTTTTGGCCGAGATCCCGACCCCGAGCGAGCGAGCCCAAACCCACGAATTAGGGTGTGAGCTGCCTCCGGGGTGGCCCACGCTCACTGGAAAAAGCAATCCCGAGGCCGGATTTGATCCTGGAGCTGAGATATTAAAGCTCGCCGAAAGTGAAAAAAACGACCACCCCGGACCTGTCGTTTTGGCCGAGATCCCGACCCCGAGCGAGCGAGCCCAAACACACGTCTTGGGGTGTGAGCCGCCTCCGGGGTGGCCCACGCTCACTGGAAAACGCAATCCCGATGCCGGATTTGATCCTGGAGCTGAGATATTAAAGCTCGCCGAAAGTGAAAAAAACGACCACCCCGGACCTGTCGTTTTGGCCGAGATCCCGACCCCGAGCGAGCGAGCCCAAACCCACGTTTTGGGGTGTGGGCCGCCTCCGGGGTGGCCCACGCTCACTGGAAAAAGCAATCCCGATGCCGGATTTGACCCTGGAGCTGAGATATGAAAGCTCGCCGAAAGTGAAAAAAACGACCACCCCGGACCTGTCGTTTTGGCCGAGATCCCGACCCCGAGCGAGCGAGCCCAAACCCACGAATTAGGGTGTGAGCTGCCTCCGGGGTGGCCCACGCTCACTGGAAAAAGCAATCCCGAGGCCGGATTTGATCCTGGAGCTGAGATATGAAAGCTCGCCGAAAGTGAAAAAAACGACCACCCCGGACCTGTCGTTTTGGCCGAGATCCCGACCCCGAGCGAGCGAGCCCAAACCCACGAATTAGGGTGTGAGCTGCCTCCGGGGTGGCCCACGCTCACTGGAAAAAGCAATCCCGAGGCCGGATTTGATCCTGGAGCTGAGATATTAAAGCTCGCCGAAAGTGAAAAAAACGACCACCCCGGACCTGTCGTTTTGGCCGAGATCCCGACCCCGAGCGAGCGAGCCCAAACACACGTCTTGGGGTGTGAGCCGCCTCCGGGGTGGCCCACGCTCACTGGAAAACGCAATCCCGATGCCGGATTTGATCCTGGAGCTGAGATATTAAAGCTCGCCGAAAGTGAAAAAAACGACCACCCCGGACCTGTCGTTTTGGCCGAGATCCCGACCCCGAGCGAGCGAGCCCAAACCCACGTTTTGGGGTGTGGGCCGCCTCCGGGGTGGCCCACGCTCACTGGAAAAAGCAATCCCGATGCCGGATTTGACCCTGGAGCTGAGATATGAAAGCTCGCCGAAAGTGAAAAAAACGACCACCCCGGACCTGTCGTTTTGGCCGAGATCCCGACCCCGAGCGAGCGAGCCCAAACCCACGAATTAGGGTGTGAGCTGCCTCCGGGGTGGCCCACGCTCACTGGAAAAAGCAATCCCGAGGCCGGATTTGATCCTGGAGCTGAGATATTAAAGCTCGCCGAAAGTGAAAAAAACGACCACCCCGGACCTGTCGTTTTGGCCGAGATCCCGACCCCGAGCGAGCGAGCCCAAACCCACGTTTTGGGGTGTGAGCCGCCTCTGGGGTGGCCCACGCTCACTGGAAAACGCAATCCCAATGCCGGATTTGACCCTGGAGCTGAGATATTAAAGCTCGCCGAAAGTGAAAAAAACGACCACCCCGGACCTGTCGTTTTGGCCGAGATCCCGACCCCGAGCGAGCGAGCCCAAACCCACGAATTAGGGTGTGAGCTGCCTCCGGGGTGGCCCACGCTCACTGGAAAAAGCAATCCCGAGGCCGGATTTGATCCTGGAGCTGAGATATTAAAGCTCGCCGAAAGTGAAAAAAACGACCACCCCGGACCTGTCGTTTTGGCCGAGATCCCGACCCCGAGCGAGCGAGCCCAAACACACGTCTTGGGGTGTGAGCCGCCTCCGGGGTGGCCCACGCTCACTGGAAAACGCAATCCCGATGCCGGATTTGATCCTGGAGCTGAGATATTAAAGCTCGCCGAAAGTGAAAAAAACGACCACCCCGGACCTGTCGTTTTGGCCGAGATCCCGACCCCGAGCGAGCGAGCCCAAACCCACCATTTGGGGTGTGGGCCGCCTCCGGGGTGGCCCACGCTCACTGGAAAAAGCAATCCCGATGCCGTATTTGACCCTGGAGCTGAGATATGAAAGCTCGCCGAAAGTGAAAAAAACGACCACCCCGGACCTGTCGTTTTGGCCGAGATCCCGACCCCGAGCGAGCGAGCCCAAACCCACCATTTGGGGTGTGGGCCGCCTCCGGGGTGGCCCACGCTCACTGGAAAAAGCAATCCCGATGCCGGATTTGACCCTGGAGCTGAGATATGAAAGCTCGCCGAAAGTGAAAAAAACGACCACCCCGGACCTGTCGTTTTGGCCGAGATCCCGACCCCGAGCGAGCGAGCCCAAACCCACGTTTTGGGGTGTGAGCCGCCTCTGGGGTGGCCCACGCTCACTGGAAAACGCAATCCCGATGCCGGATTTGACCCTGGAGCTGAGATATTAAAGCTCGCCGAAAGTGAAAAAAACGACCACCCCGGACCTGTCGTTTTGGCCGAGATCCCGACCCCGAGCGAGCGAGCCCAAACCCACGTTTTGGGGTGTGAGCCGCCTCCGGGGTGGCCCACGCTCACTGGAAAACGCAATCCCGATGCCGGATTTGATCCTGGAGCTGAGATATTAAAGCTCGCCGAAAGTGAAAAAAACGACCACCCCGGACCTGTCGTTTTGGCCGAGATCCCGACCCCGAGCGAGCGAGCCCAAACCCACCATTTGGGGTGTGGGCCGCCTCCGGGGTGGCCCACGCTCACTGGAAAAAGCAATCCCGATGCCGGATTTGACCCTGGAGCTGAGATATTAAAGCTCGCCGAAAGTGAAAAAAACGACCACCCCGGACCTGTCGTTTTGGCCGAGATCCCGACCCCGAGCGAGCGAGCCCAAACCCACGAATTAGGGTGTGAGCTGCCTCCGGGGTGGCCCACGCTCACTGGAAAAAGCAATCCTGAGGCCAGATTTGATCCTGGAGCTGAGATATTAAAGCTCGCCGAAAGTGAAAAAAACGACCACCCCGGACCTGTCGTTTTGGCCGAGATCCCGACCCCGAGCGAACGAGCCCAAACCCACCATTTGGGGTGTGGGCCGCCTCCGGGGTGGCCCACGCTCACTGGAAAAAGCAATCCCGATGCCGGATTTGACCCTGGAGCTGAGATATGAAAGCTCGCCGAAAGTGAAAAAAACGACCACCCCGGACCTGTCGTTTTGGCCGAGATCCCGACCCCGAGCGAGCGAGCCCAAACCCACGTTTTGGGGTGTGAGCCGCCTCTGGGGTGGCCCACGCTCACTGGAAAACGCAATCCCGATGCCGGATTTGACCCTGGAGCTGAGATATTAAAGCTCGCCGAAAGTGAAAAAAACGACCACCCCGGACCTGTCGTTTTGGCCGAGATCCCGACCCCGAGCGAGCGAGCCCAAACCCACGAATTAGGGTGTGAGCTGCCTCCGGGGTGGCCCACGCTCACTGGAAAAAGCAATCCCGAGGCCGGATTTGATCCTGGAGCTGAGATATGAAAGCTCGCCGAAAGTGAAAAAAACGACCACCCCGGACCTGTCGTTTTGGCCGAGATCCCGACCCCGAGCGAGCGAGCCCAAACCCACGTTTTGGGGTGTGAGCCGCCTCTGGGGTGGCCCACGCTCACTGGAAAACGCAATCCCAATGCCGGATTTGACCCTGGAGCTGAGATATTAAAGCTCGCCGAAAGTGAAAAAAACGACCACCCCGGACCTGTCGTTTTGGCCGAGATCCCGACCCCGAGCGAGCGAGCCCAAACCCACGAATTAGGGTGTGAGCTGCCTCCGGGGTGGCCCACGCTCACTGGAAAAAGCAATCCCGAGGCCGGATTTGATCCTGGAGCTGAGATATTAAAGCTCGCCGAAAGTGAAAAAAACGACCACCCCGGACCTGTCGTTTTGGCCGAGATCCCGACCCCGAGCGAGCGAGCCCAAACACACGTCTTGGGGTGTGAGCCGCCTCCGGGGTGGCCCACGCTCACTGGAAAACGCAATCCCGATGCCGGATTTGATCCTGGAGCTGAGATATTAAAGCTCGCCGAAAGTGAAAAAAACGACCACCCCGGACCTGTCGTTTTGGCCGAGATCCCGACCCCGAGCGAGCGAGCCCAAACCCACCATTTGGGGTGTGGGCCGCCTCCGGGGTGGCCCACGCTCACTGGAAAAAGCAATCCCGATGCCGTATTTGACCCTGGAGCTGAGATATGAAAGCTCGCCGAAAGTGAAAAAAACGACCACCCCGGACCTGTCGTTTTGGCCGAGATCCCGACCCCGAGCGAGCGAGCCCAAACCCACCATTTGGGGTGTGGGCCGCCTCCGGGGTGGCCCACGCTCACTGGAAAAAGCAATCCCGATGCCGGATTTGACCCTGGAGCTGAGATATCAAAGCTCGCCGAAAGTGAAAAAAACGACCACCCCGGACCTGTCGTTTTGGCCGAGATCCCGACCCCGAGCGAGCGAGCCCAAACCCACGTTTTGGGGTGTGAGCCGCCTCTGGGGTGGCCCACGCTCACTGGAAAACGCAATCCCGATGCCGGATTTGACCCTGGAGCTGAGATATTAAAGCTCGCCGAAAGTGAAAAAAACGACCACCCCGGACCTGTCGTTTTGGCCGAGATCCCGACCCCGAGCGAGCGAGCCCAAACCCACGTTTTGGGGTGTGAGCCGCCTCCGGGGTGGCCCACGCTCACTGGAAAACGCAATCCCGATGCCGGATTTGATCCTGGAGCTGAGATATTAAAGCTCGCCGAAAGTGAAAAAAACGACCACCCCGGACCTGTCGTTTTGGCCGAGATCCCGACCCCGAGCGAGCGAGCCCAAACCCACCATTTGGGGTGTGGGCCGCCTCCGGGGTGGCCCACGCTCACTGGAAAAAGCAATCCCGATGCCGGATTTGACCCTGGAGCTGAGATATTAAAGCTCGCCGAAAGTGAAAAAAACGACCACCCCGGACCTGTCGTTTTGGCCGAGATCCCGACCCCGAGCGAGCGAGCCCAAACCCACGAATTAGGGTGTGAGCTGCCTCCGGGGTGGCCCACGCTCACTGGAAAAAGCAATCCTGAGGCCAGATTTGATCCTGGAGCTGAGATATTAAAGCTCGCCGAAAGTGAAAAAAACGACCACCCCGGACCTGTCGTTTTGGCCGAGATCCCGACCCCGAGCGAACGAGCCCAAACCCACCATTTGGGGTGTGGGCCGCCTCCGGGGTGGCCCACGCTCACTGGAAAAAGCAATCCCGATGCCGGATTTGACCCTGGAGCTGAGATATGAAAGCTCGCCGAAAGTGAAAAAAACGACCACCCCGGACCTGTCGTTTTGGCCGAGATCCCGACCCCGAGCGAGCGAGCCCAAACCCACGTTTTGGGGTGTGAGCCGCCTCTGGGGTGGCCCACGCTCACTGGAAAACGCAATCCCGATGCCGGATTTGACCCTGGAGCTGAGATATTAAAGCTCGCCGAAAGTGAAAAAAACGACCACCCCGGACCTGTCGTTTTGGCCGAGATCCCGACCCCGAGCGAGCGAGCCCAAACCCACGAATTAGGGTGTGAGCTGCCTCCGGGGTGGCCCACGCTCACTGGAAAAAGCAATCCCGAGGCCGGATTTGATCCTGGAGCTGAGATATGAAAGCTCGCCGAAAGTGAAAAAAACGACCACCCCGGACCTGTCGTTTTGGCCGAGATCCCGACCCCGAGCGAGCGAGCCCAAACCCACGAATTAGGGTGTGAGCTGCCTCCGGGGTGGCCCACGCTCACTGGAAAATGCAATCCCGAGGCCGGATTTGATCCTGGAGCTGAGATATTAAAGCTCGCCGAAAGTGAAAAAAACGACCACCCCGGACCTGTCGTTTTGGCCGAGATCCCGACCCCGAGCGAGCGAGCCCAAACCCACGTTTTGGGGTGTGAGCCGCCTCTGGGGTGGCCCACGCTCACTGGAAAACGCAATCCCGATGCCGGATTTGACCCTGGAGCTGAGATATTAAAGCTCGCCGAAAGTGAAAAAAACGACCACCCCGGACCTGTCGTTTTGGCCGAGATCCCGACCCCGAGCGAGCGAGCCCAAACCCACGAATTAGGGTGTGAGCTGCCTCCGGGGTGGCCCACGCTCACTGGAAAAACAAATCCCGAGGCCGGATTTGATCCTGGAGCTGAGATATTAAAGCTCGCCGAAAGTGAAAAAAACGACCACCCCGGACCTGTCGTTTTGGCCGAGATCCCGACCCCGAGCGAGCGAGCCCAAACACACGTCTTGGGGTGTGAGCCGCCTCCGAGGTGGCCCACGCTCACTGGAAAACGCAATCCCGATGCCGGATTTGATCCTGGAGCTGAGATATTAAAGCTCGCCGAAAGTGAAAAAAACGACCACCCCGGACCTGTCGTTTTGGCCGAGATCCCGACCCCGAGCGAGCGAGCCCAAACCCACGAATTAGGGTGTGAGCTGCCTCCGGGGTGGCCCACGCTCACTGGAAAAAGCAATCCCGAGGCCGGATTTGATCCTGGAGCTGAGATATGAAAGCTCGCCGAAAGTGAAAAAAACGACCACCCCGGACCTGTCGTTTTGGCCGAGATCCCGACCCCGAGCGAGCGAGCCCAAACCCACGTTTTGGGGTGTGAGCCGCCTCCGGGGTGGCCCACGCTCACTGGAAAACGCAATCCCGATGCCGGATTTGATCCTGGAGCTGAGATATTAAAGCTCGCCGAAAGTGAAAAAAACGACCACCCCGGACCTGTCGTTTTGGCCGAGATCCCGACCCCGAGCGAGCGAGCCCAAACCCACCATTTGGGGTGTGGGCCGCCTCCGGGGTGGCCCACGCTCACTGGAAAACGCAATCCCGATGCCGGATTTGACCCTGGAGCTGAGATATTAAAGCTCGCCGAAAGTGAAAAAAACGACCACCCCGGACCTGTCGTTTTGGCCGAGATCCCGACCCCGAGCGAGCGAGCCCAAACCCACGAATTAGGGTGTGAGCTGCCTCCGGGGTGGCCCACGCTCACTGGAAAAAGCAATCCCGAGGCCGGATTTGATCCTGGAGCTGAGATATTAAAGCTCGCCGAAAGTGAAAAAAACGACCACCCCGGACCTGTCGTTTTGGCCGAGATCCCGACCCCGAGCGAGCGAGCCCAAACCCACCATTTGGGGTGTGAGCCGCCTCCGGGGTGGCCCACGCTCACTGGAAAACGCAATCCCGATGCCGGATTTGATCCTGGAGCTGAGATATTAAAGCTCGCCGAAAGTGAAAAAAACGACTACCCCGGACCTGTCGTTTTGGCCGAGATCCCGACCCCGAGCGAGCGAGCCCAAACCCACCATTTGGGGCTGGGCCGCCTCCGGGGTGGCCCACGCTCACTGGAAAAAGCAATCCCGATGCCGGATTTGACCCTGGAGCTGAGATATTAAAGCTCGCCGAAAGTGAAAAAAACGACCACCCCGGACCTGTCGTTTTGGCCGAGATCCCGACCCCGAGCGAGCGAGCCCAAACCCACGAATTAGGGTGTGAGCTGCCTCCGGGGTGGCCCACGCTCACTGGAAAAAGCAATCCCGAGGCCAGATTTGATCCTGGAGCTGAGATATTAAAGCTCGCCGAAAGTGAAAAAAACGACCACCCCGGACCTGTCGTTTTGGCCGAGATCCTGACCCCGAGCGAACGAGCCCAAACCCACCATTTGGGGTGTGGGCCGCCTCTGGGGTGGCCCACGCTCACTGGAAAACGCAATCCCGATGCCGGATTTGATCCTGGAGCTGAGATACTAAAGCTCGCCGAAAGTGAAAAAAACGACCACCCCGGACCTGTCGTTTTGGCCGAGATCCCGACCCCGAGCGAGCGAGCCCAAACCCACCATTTGGGGTGTGGGCCGCCTCCGGGGTGGCCCACGCTCACTGGAAAAAGCAATCCCGATGCCGGATTTGACCGTGGAGCTGAGATATTAAAGCTCGCCGAAAGGGAAAAAAACGACCACCCCGGACCTGTCGTTTTGGCCGAGATCCCGACCCCGAGCGAGCGAGCCCAAACCCACGAATTAGGGTGTGAGCTGCCTCCGGGGTGGCCCACGCTCACTGGAAAAAGCAATCCCGAGGCCGGATTTGATCCTGGAGCTGAGATATTAAAGCTCGCCGAAAGTGAAAAAAACGACCACCCCGGACCTGTCGTTTTGGCCGAGATCCCGACCCCGAGCGAGCGAGCCCAAACACACGTCTTGGGGTGTGAGCCGCCTCCGGGGTGGCCCACGCTCACTGGAAAACGCAATCCCGATGCCGGATTTGATCCTGGAGCTGAGATATTAAAGCTCGCCGAAAGTGAAAAAAACGACCACCCCGGACCTGTCGTTTTGGCCGAGATCCCGACCCCGAGCGAGCGAGCCCAAACCCACGTTTTGGGGTGTGGGCCGCCTCCGGGGTGGCCCACGCTCACTGGAAAAAGCAATCCCGATGCCGGATTTGACCCTGGAGCTGAGATATGAAAGCTCGCCGAAAGTGAAAAAAACGACCACCCCGGACCTGTCGTTTTGGCCGAGATCCCGACCCCGAGCGAGCGAGCCCAAACCCACGAATTAGGGTGTGAGCTGCCTCCGGGGTTGCCCACGCTCACTGGAAAAAGCAATCCCGAGGCCGGATTTGATCCTGGAGCTGAGATATTAAAGCTCGCCGAAAGTGAAAAAAACGACCACCCCGGACCTGTCGTTTTGGCCGAGATCCCGACCCCGAGCGAGCGAGCCCAAACCCACGTTTTGGGGTGTGAGCCGCCTCTGGGGTGGCCCACGCTCACTGGAAAACGCAATCCCGATGCCGGATTTGACCCTGGAGCTGAGATATTAAAGCTCGCCGAAAGTGAAAAAAACGACCACCCCGGACCTGTCGTTTTGGCCGAGATCCCGACCCCGAGCGAGCGAGCCCAAACCCACGTTTTGGGGTGTGAGCCGCCTCCGGGGTGGCCCACGCTCACTGGAAAACGCAATCCCGATGCCGGATTTGATCCTGGAGCTGAGATATTAAAGCTCGCCGAAAGTGAAAAAAACGACCACCCCGGACCTGTCGTTTTGGCCGAGATCCCGACCCCGAGCGAGCGAGCCCAAACCCACCATTTGGGGTGTGGGCCGCCTCCGGGGTGGCCCACGCTCACTGGAAAAAGCAATCCCGATGCCGGATTTGACCCTGGAGCTGAGATATTAAAGCTCGCCGAAAGTGAAAAAAACGACCACCCCGGACCTGTCGTTTTGGCCGAGATCCCGACCCCGAGCGAGCGAGCCCAAACCCACGAATTAGGGTGTGAGCTGCCTCCGGGGTGGCCCACGCTCACTGGAAAAAGCAATCCTGAGGCCAGATTTGATCCTGGAGCTGAGATATTAAAGCTCGCCGAAAGTGAAAAAAACGACCACCCCGGACCTGTCGTTTTGGCCGAGATCCCGACCCCGAGCGAGCGAGCCCAAACCCACCATTTGGGGTGTGGGCCGCCTCCGGGGTGGCCCACGCTCACTGGAAAAAGCAATCCCGATGCCGGATTTGACCGTGGAGCTGAGATATTAAAGCTCGCCGAAAGGGAAAAAAACGACCACCCCGGACCTGTCGTTTTGGCCGAGATCCCGACCCCGAGCGAGCGAGCCCAAACCCACGAATTAGGGTGTGAGCTGCCTCCGGGGTGGCCCACGCTCACTGGAAAAAGCAATCCCGAGGCCGGATTTGATCCTGGAGCTGAGATATTAAAGCTCGCCGAAAGTGAAAAAAACGACCACCCCGGACCTGTCGTTTTGGCCGAGATCCCGACCCCGAGCGAGCGAGCCCAAACACACGTCTTGGGGTGTGAGCCGCCTCCGGGGTGGCCCACGCTCACTGGAAAACGCAATCCCGATGCCGGATTTGATCCTGGAGCTGAGATATTAAAGCTCGCCGAAAGTGAAAAAAACGACCACCCCGGACCTGTCGTTTTGGCCGAGATCCCGACCCCGAGCGAGCGAGCCCAAACCCACGTTTTGGGGTGTGGGCCGCCTCCGGGGTGGCCCACGCTCACTGGAAAAAGCAATCCCGATGCCGGATTTGACCCTGGAGCTGAGATATGAAAGCTCGCCGAAAGTGAAAAAAACGACCACCCCGGACCTGTCGTTTTGGCCGAGATCCCGACCCCGAGCGAGCGAGCCCAAACCCACGAATTAGGGTGTGAGCTGCCTCCGGGGTTGCCCACGCTCACTGGAAAAAGCAATCCCGAGGCCGGATTTGATCCTGGAGCTGAGATATTAAAGCTCGCCGAAAGTGAAAAAAACGACCACCCCGGACCTGTCGTTTTGGCCGAGATCCCGACCCCGAGCGAGCGAGCCCAAACCCACGTTTTGGGGTGTGAGCCGCCTCTGGGGTGGCCCACGCTCACTGGAAAACGCAATCCCGATGCCGGATTTGACCCTGGAGCTGAGATATTAAAGCTCGCCGAAAGTGAAAAAAACGACCACCCCGGACCTGTCGTTTTGGCCGAGATCCCGACCCCGAGCGAGCGAGCCCAAACCCACGTTTTGGGGTGTGAGCCGCCTCCGGGGTGGCCCACGCTCACTGGAAAACGCAATCCCGATGCCGGATTTGATCCTGGAGCTGAGATATTAAAGCTCGCCGAAAGTGAAAAAAACGACCACCCCGGACCTGTCGTTTTGGCCGAGATCCCGACCCCGAGCGAGCGAGCCCAAACCCACCATTTGGGGTGTGGGCCGCCTCCGGGGTGGCCCACGCTCACTGGAAAAAGCAATCCCGATGCCGGATTTGACCCTGGAGCTGAGATATTAAAGCTCGCCGAAAGTGAAAAAAACGACCACCCCGGACCTGTCGTTTTGGCCGAGATCCCGACCCCGAGCGAGCGAGCCCAAACCCACGAATTAGGGTGTGAGCTGCCTCCGGGGTGGCCCACGCTCACTGGAAAAAGCAATCCTGAGGCCAGATTTGATCCTGGAGCTGAGATATTAAAGCTCGCCGAAAGTGAAAAAAACGACCACCCCGGACCTGTCGTTTTGGCCGAGATCCCGACCCCGAGCGAACGAGCCCAAACCCACCATTTGGGGTGTGGGCCGCCTCCGGGGTGGCCCACGCTCACTGGAAAACGCAATCCCGATGCCGGATTTGACCCTGGAGCTGAGATATTAAAGCTCGCCGAAAGTGAAAAAAACGACCACCCCGGACCTGTCGTTTTGGCCGAGATCCCGACCCCGAGCGAGCGAGCCCAAACCCACGAATTAGGGTGTGAGCTGCCTCCGGGGTGGCCCACGCTCACTGGAAAAAGCAATCCCGAGGCCGGATTTGATCCTGGAGCTGAGATATGAAAGCTCGCCGAAAGTGAAAAAAACGACCACCCCGGACCTGTCGTTTTGGCCGAGATCCCGACCCCGAGCGAGCGAGCCCAAACCCACGAATTAGGGTGTGAGCTGCCTCCGGGGTGGCCCACGCTCACTGGAAAATGCAATCCCGAGGCCGGATTTGATCCTGGAACTGAGATATGAAAGCTCGCCGAAAGTGAAAAAAACGACCACCCCGGACCTGTCGTTTTGGCCGAGATCCCGACCCCGAGCGAGCGAGCCCAAACCCACGTTTTGGGGTGTGAGCCGCCTCTGGGGTGGCCCACGCTCACTGGAAAACGCAATCCCGATGCCGGATTTGACCCTGGAGCTGAGATATTAAAGCTCGCCGAAAGTGAAAAAAACGACCACCCCGGACCTGTCGTTTTGGCCGAGATCCCGACCCCGAGCGAGCGAGCCCAAACCCACGAATTAGGGTGTGAGCTGCCTCCGGGGTGGCCCACGCTCACTGGAAAAACAAATCCCGAGGCCGGATTTGATCCTGGAGCTGAGATATTAAAGCTCGCCGAAAGTGAAAAAAACGACCACCCCGGACCTGTCGTTTTGGCCGAGATCCCGACCCCGAGCGAGCGAGCCCAAACACACGTCTTGGGGTGTGAGCCGCCTCCGAGGTGGCCCACGCTCACTGGAAAACGCAATCCCGATGCCGGATTTGATCCTGGAGCTGAGATATTAAAGCTCGCCGAAAGTGAAAAAAACGACCACCCCGGACCTGTCGTTTTGGCCGAGATCCCGACCCCGAGCGAGCGAGCCCAAACCCACGAATTAGGGTGTGAGCTGCCTCCGGGGTGGCCCACGCTCACTGGAAAAAGCAATCCCGAGGCCGGATTTGATCCTGGAGCTGAGATATGAAAGCTCGCCGAAAGTGAAAAAAACGACCACCCCGGACCTGTCGTTTTGGCCGAGATCCCGACCCCGAGCGAGCGAGCCCAAACCCACGTTTTGGGGTGTGAGCCGCCTCCGGGGTGGCCCACGCTCACTGGAAAACGCAATCCCGATGCCGGATTTGATCCTGGAGCTGAGATATTAAAGCTCGCCGAAAGTGAAAAAAACGACCACCCCGGACCTGTCGTTTTGGCCGAGATCCCGACCCCGAGCGAGCGAGCCCAAACCCACCATTTGGGGTGTGGGCCGCCTCCGGGGTGGCCCACGCTCACTGGAAAACGCAATCCCGATGCCGGATTTGACCCTGGAGCTGAGATATTAAAGCTCGCCGAAAGTGAAAAAAACGACCACCCCGGACCTGTCGTTTTGGCCGAGATCCCGACCCCGAGCGAGCGAGCCCAAACCCACGAATTAGGGTGTGAGCTGCCTCCGGGGTGGCCCACGCTCACTGGAAAAAGCAATCCCGAGGCCGGATTTGATCCTGGAGCTGAGATATTAAAGCTCGCCGAAAGTGAAAAAAACGACCACCCCGGACCTGTCGTTTTGGCCGAGATCCCGACCCCGAGCGAGCGAGCCCAAACCCACCATTTGGGGTGTGAGCCGCCTCCGGGGTGGCCCACGCTCACTGGAAAACGCAATCCCGATGCCGGATTTGATCCTGGAGCTGAGATATTAAAGCTCGCCGAAAGTGAAAAAAACGACTACCCCGGACCTGTCGTTTTGGCCGAGATCCCGACCCCGAGCGAGCGAGCCCAAACCCACCATTTGGGGCTGGGCCGCCTCCGGGGTGGCCCACGCTCACTGGAAAAAGCAATCCCGATGCCGGATTTGACCCTGGAGCTGAGATATTAAAGCTCGCCGAAAGTGAAAAAAACGACCACCCCGGACCTGTCGTTTTGGCCGAGATCCTGACCCCGAGCGAACGAGCCCAAACCCACCATTTGGGGTGTGGGCCGCCTCTGGGGTGGCCCACGCTCACTGGAAAACGCAATCCCGATGCCGGATTTGATCCTGGAGCTGAGATACTAAAGCTCGCCGAAAGTGAAAAAAACGACCACCCCGGACCTGTCGTTTTGGCCGAGATCCCGACCCCGAGCGAGCGAGCCCAAACCCACCATTTGGGGTGTGGGCCGCCTCCGGGGTGGCCCACGCTCACTGGAAAAAGCAATCCCGATGCCGGATTTGACCGTGGAGCTGAGATATTAAAGCTCGCCGAAAGGGAAAAAAACGACCACCCCGGACCTGTCGTTTTGGCCGAGATCCCGACCCCGAGCGAGCGAGCCCAAACCCACGAATTAGGGTGTGAGCTGCCTCCGGGGTGGCCCACGCTCACTGGAAAAAGCAATCCCGAGGCCGGATTTGATCCTGGAGCTGAGATATTAAAGCTCGCCGAAAGTGAAAAAAACGACCACCCCGGACCTGTCGTTTTGGCCGAGATCCCGACCCCGAGCGAGCGAGCCCAAACACACGTCTTGGGGTGTGAGCCGCCTCCGGGGTGGCCCACGCTCACTGGAAAACGCAATCCCGATGCCGGATTTGATCCTGGAGCTGAGATATTAAAGCTCGCCGAAAGTGAAAAAAACGACCACCCCGGACCTGTCGTTTTGGCCGAGATCCCGACCCCGAGCGAGCGAGCCCAAACCCACGTTTTGGGGTGTGGGCCGCCTCCGGGGTGGCCCACGCTCACTGGAAAAAGCAATCCCGATGCCGGATTTGACCCTGGAGCTGAGATATGAAAGCTCGCCGAAAGTGAAAAAAACGACCACCCCGGACCTGTCGTTTTGGCCGAGATCCCGACCCCGAGCGAGCGAGCCCAAACCCACGAATTAGGGTGTGAGCTGCCTCCGGGGTTGCCCACGCTCACTGGAAAAAGCAATCCCGAGGCCGGATTTGATCCTGGAGCTGAGATATTAAAGCTCGCCGAAAGTGAAAAAAACGACCACCCCGGACCTGTCGTTTTGGCCGAGATCCCGACCCCGAGCGAGCGAGCCCAAACCCACGTTTTGGGGTGTGAGCCGCCTCCGGGGTGGCCCACGCTCACTGGAAAACGCAATCCCGATGCCGGATTTGACCCTGGAGCTGAGATATGAAAGCTCGCCGAAAGTGAAAAAAACGACCACCCCGGACCTGTCGTTTTGGCCGAGATCCCGACCCCGAGCGAGCGAGCCCAAACCCACGAATTAGGGTGTGAGCTGCCTCCGGGGTTGCCCACGCTCACTGGAAAAAGCAATCCCGAGGCCGGATTTGATCCTGGAGCTGAGATATTAAAGCTCGCCGAAAGTGAAAAAAACGACCACCCCGGACCTGTCGTTTTGGCCGAGATCCCGACCCCGAGCGAGCGAGCCCAAACCCACGTTTTGGGGTGTGAGCCGCCTCTGGGGTGGCCCACGCTCACTGGAAAACGCAATCCCGATGCCGGATTTGACCCTGGAGCTGAGATATTAAAGCTCGCCGAAAGTGAAAAAAACGACCACCCCGGACCTGTCGTTTTGGCCGAGATCCCGACCCCGAGCGAGCGAGCCCAAACCCACGTTTTGGGGTGTGAGCCGCCTCCGGGGTGGCCCACGCTCACTGGAAAACGCAATCCCGATGCCGGATTTGATCCTGGAGCTGAGATATTAAAGCTCGCCGAAAGTGAAAAAAACGACCACCCCGGACCTGTCGTTTTGGCCGAGATCCTGACCCCGAGCGAACGAGCCCAAACCCACCATTTGGGGTGTGGGCCGCCTCTGGGGTGGCCCACGCTCACTGGAAAACGCAATCCCGATGCCGGATTTGATCCTGGAGCTGAGATACTAAAGCTCGCCGAAAGTGAAAAAAACGACCACCCCGGACCTGTCGTTTTGGCCGAGATCCCGACCCCGAGCGAGCGAGCCCAAACCCACCATTTGGGGTGTGGGCCGCCTCCGGGGTGGCCCACGCTCACTGGAAAAAGCAATCCCGATGCCGGATTTGACCGTGGAGCTGAGATATTAAAGCTCGCCGAAAGGGAAAAAAACGACCACCCCGGACCTGTCGTTTTGGCCGAGATCCCGACCCCGAGCGAGCGAGCCCAAACCCACGAATTAGGGTGTGAGCTGCCTCCGGGGTGGCCCACGCTCACTGGAAAAAGCAATCCCGAGGCCGGATTTGATCCTGGAGCTGAGATATTAAAGCTCGCCGAAAGTGAAAAAAACGACCACCCCGGACCTGTCGTTTTGGCCGAGATCCCGACCCCGAGCGAGCGAGCCCAAACACACGTCTTGGGGTGTGAGCCGCCTCCGGGGTGGCCCACGCTCACTGGAAAACGCAATCCCGATGCCGGATTTGATCCTGGAGCTGAGATATTAAAGCTCGCCGAAAGTGAAAAAAACGACCACCCCGGACCTGTCGTTTTGGCCGAGATCCCGACCCCGAGCGAGCGAGCCCAAACCCACGTTTTGGGGTGTGGGCCGCCTCCGGGGTGGCCCACGCTCACTGGAAAAAGCAATCCCGATGCCGGATTTGACCCTGGAGCTGAGATATGAAAGCTCGCCGAAAGTGAAAAAAACGACCACCCCGGACCTGTCGTTTTGGCCGAGATCCCGACCCCGAGCGAGCGAGCCCAAACCCACGAATTAGGGTGTGAGCTGCCTCCGGGGTTGCCCACGCTCACTGGAAAAAGCAATCCCGAGGCCGGATTTGATCCTGGAGCTGAGATATTAAAGCTCGCCGAAAGTGAAAAAAACGACCACCCCGGACCTGTCGTTTTGGCCGAGATCCCGACCCCGAGCGAGCGAGCCCAAACCCACGTTTTGGGGTGTGAGCCGCCTCCGGGGTGGCCCACGCTCACTGGAAAACGCAATCCCGATGCCGGATTTGACCCTGGAGCTGAGATATGAAAGCTCGCCGAAAGTGAAAAAAACGACCACCCCGGACCTGTCGTTTTGGCCGAGATCCCGACCCCGAGCGAGCGAGCCCAAACCCACGAATTAGGGTGTGAGCTGCCTCCGGGGTTGCCCACGCTCACTGGAAAAAGCAATCCCGAGGCCGGATTTGATCCTGGAGCTGAGATATTAAAGCTCGCCGAAAGTGAAAAAAACGACCACCCCGGACCTGTCGTTTTGGCCGAGATCCCGACCCCGAGCGAGCGAGCCCAAACCCACGTTTTGGGGTGTGAGCCGCCTCTGGGGTGGCCCACGCTCACTGGAAAACGCAATCCCGATGCCGGATTTGACCCTGGAGCTGAGATATTAAAGCTCGCCGAAAGTGAAAAAAACGACCACCCCGGACCTGTCGTTTTGGCCGAGATCCCGACCCCGAGCGAGCGAGCCCAAACCCACGTTTTGGGGTGTGAGCCGCCTCCGGGGTGGCCCACGCTCACTGGAAAACGCAATCCCGATGCCGGATTTGATCCTGGAGCTGAGATATTAAAGCTCGCCGAAAGTGAAAAAAACGACCACCCCGGACCTGTCGTTTTGGCCGAGATCCCGACCCCGAGCGAGCGAGCCCAAACCCACCATTTGGGGTGTGGGCCGCCTCCGGGGTGGCCCACGCTCACTGGAAAAAGCAATCCCGATGCCGGATTTGACCCTGGAGCTGAGATATTAAAGCTCGCCGAAAGTGAAAAAAACGACCACCCCGGACCTGTCGTTTTGGCCGAGATCCCGACCCCGAGCGAGCGAGCCCAAACCCACGAATTAGGGTGTGAGCTGCCTCCGGGGTGGCCCACGCTCACTGGAAAAAGCAATCCTGAGGCCAGATTTGATCCTGGAGCTGAGATATTAAAGCTCGCCGAAAGTGAAAAAAACGACCACCCCGGACCTGTCGTTTTGGCCGAGATCCCGACCCCGAGCGAACGAGCCCAAACCCACCATTTGGGGTGTGGGCCGCCTCCGGGGTGGCCCACGCTCACTGGAAAACGCAATCCCGATGCCGGATTTGACCCTGGAGCTGAGATATTAAAGCTCGCCGAAAGTGAAAAAAACGACCACCCCGGACCTGTCGTTTTGGCCGAGATCCCGACCCCGAGCGAGCGAGCCCAAACCCACGAATTAGGGTGTGAGCTGCCTCCGGGGTGGCCCACGCTCACTGGAAAAAGCAATCCCGAGGCCGGATTTGATCCTGGAGCTGAGATATGAAAGCTCGCCGAAAGTGAAAAAAACGACCACCCCGGACCTGTCGTTTTGGCCGAGATCCCGACCCCGAGCGAGCGAGCCCAAACCCACGAATTAGGGTGTGAGCTGCCTCCGGGGTGGCCCACGCTCACTGGAAAATGCAATCCCGAGGCCGGATTTGATCCTGGAACTGAGATATGAAAGCTCGCCGAAAGTGAAAAAAACGACCACCCCGGACCTGTCGTTTTGGCCGAGATCCCGACCCCGAGCGAGCGAGCCCAAACCCACGTTTTGGGGTGTGAGCCGCCTCTGGGGTGGCCCACGCTCACTGGAAAACGCAATCCCGATGCCGGATTTGACCCTGGAGCTGAGATATTAAAGCTCGCCGAAAGTGAAAAAAACGACCACCCCGGACCTGTCGTTTTGGCCGAGATCCCGACCCCGAGCGAGCGAGCCCAAACCCACGAATTAGGGTGTGAGCTGCCTCCGGGGTGGCCCACGCTCACTGGAAAAACAAATCCCGAGGCCGGATTTGATCCTGGAGCTGAGATATTAAAGCTCGCCGAAAGTGAAAAAAACGACCACCCCGGACCTGTCGTTTTGGCCGAGATCCCGACCCCGAGCGAGCGAGCCCAAACACACGTCTTGGGGTGTGAGCCGCCTCCGAGGTGGCCCACGCTCACTGGAAAACGCAATCCCGATGCCGGATTTGATCCTGGAGCTGAGATATTAAAGCTCGCCGAAAGTGAAAAAAACGACCACCCCGGACCTGTCGTTTTGGCCGAGATCCCGACCCCGAGCGAGCGAGCCCAAACCCACGAATTAGGGTGTGAGCTGCCTCCGGGGTGGCCCACGCTCACTGGAAAAAGCAATCCCGAGGCCGGATTTGATCCTGGAGCTGAGATATGAAAGCTCGCCGAAAGTGAAAAAAACGACCACCCCGGACCTGTCGTTTTGGCCGAGATCCCGACCCCGAGCGAGCGAGCCCAAACCCACGTTTTGGGGTGTGAGCCGCCTCCGGGGTGGCCCACGCTCACTGGAAAACGCAATCCCGATGCCGGATTTGATCCTGGAGCTGAGATATTAAAGCTCGCCGAAAGTGAAAAAAACGACCACCCCGGACCTGTCGTTTTGGCCGAGATCCCGACCCCGAGCGAGCGAGCCCAAACCCACCATTTGGGGTGTGGGCCGCCTCCGGGGTGGCCCACGCTCACTGGAAAACGCAATCCCGATGCCGGATTTGACCCTGGAGCTGAGATATTAAAGCTCGCCGAAAGTGAAAAAAACGACCACCCCGGACCTGTCGTTTTGGCCGAGATCCCGACCCCGAGCGAGCGAGCCCAAACCCACGAATTAGGGTGTGAGCTGCCTCCGGGGTGGCCCACGCTCACTGGAAAAAGCAATCCCGAGGCCGGATTTGATCCTGGAGCTGAGATATTAAAGCTCGCCGAAAGTGAAAAAAACGACCACCCCGGACCTGTCGTTTTGGCCGAGATCCCGACCCCGAGCGAGCGAGCCCAAACCCACCATTTGGGGTGTGAGCCGCCTCCGGGGTGGCCCACGCTCACTGGAAAACGCAATCCCGATGCCGGATTTGATCCTGGAGCTGAGATATTAAAGCTCGCCGAAAGTGAAAAAAACGACTACCCCGGACCTGTCGTTTTGGCCGAGATCCCGACCCCGAGCGAGCGAGCCCAAACCCACCATTTGGGGCTGGGCCGCCTCCGGGGTGGCCCACGCTCACTGGAAAAAGCAATCCCGATGCCGGATTTGACCCTGGAGCTGAGATATTAAAGCTCGCCGAAAGTGAAAAAAACGACCACCCCGGACCTGTCGTTTTGGCCGAGATCCCGACCCCGAGCGAGCGAGCCCAAACCCACGAATTAGGGTGTGAGCTGCCTCCGGGGTGGCCCACGCTCACTGGAAAAAGCAATCCCGAGGCCAGATTTGATCCTGGAGCTGAGATATTAAAGCTCGCCGAAAGTGAAAAAAACGACCACCCCGGACCTGTCGTTTTGGCCGAGATCCTGACCCCGAGCGAACGAGCCCAAACCCACCATTTGGGGTGTGGGCCGCCTCTGGGGTGGCCCACGCTCACTGGAAAACGCAATCCCGATGCCGGATTTGATCCTGGAGCTGAGATACTAAAGCTCGCCGAAAGTGAAAAAAACGACCACCCCGGACCTGTCGTTTTGGCCGAGATCCCGACCCCGAGCGAGCGAGCCCAAACCCACCATTTGGGGTGTGGGCCGCCTCCGGGGTGGCCCACGCTCACTGGAAAAAGCAATCCCGATGCCGGATTTGACCGTGGAGCTGAGATATTAAAGCTCGCCGAAAGGGAAAAAAACGACCACCCCGGACCTGTCGTTTTGGCCGAGATCCCGACCCCGAGCGAGCGAGCCCAAACCCACGAATTAGGGTGTGAGCTGCCTCCGGGGTGGCCCACGCTCACTGGAAAAAGCAATCCCGAGGCCGGATTTGATCCTGGAGCTGAGATATTAAAGCTCGCCGAAAGTGAAAAAAACGACCACCCCGGACCTGTCGTTTTGGCCGAGATCCCGACCCCGAGCGAGCGAGCCCAAACACACGTCTTGGGGTGTGAGCCGCCTCCGGGGTGGCCCACGCTCACTGGAAAACGCAATCCCGATGCCGGATTTGATCCTGGAGCTGAGATATTAAAGCTCGCCGAAAGTGAAAAAAACGACCACCCCGGACCAGTCGTTTTGGCCGAGATCCCGACCCCGAGCGAGCGAGCCCAAACCCACGTTTTGGGGTGTGGGCCGCCTCCGGGGTGGCCCACGCTCACTGGAAAAAGCAATCCCGATGCCGGATTTGACCCTGGAGCTGAGATATGAAAGCTCGCCGAAAGTGAAAAAAACGACCACCCCGGACCTGTCGTTTTGGCCGAGATCCCGACCCCGAGCGAGCGAGCCCAAACCCACGAATTAGGGTGTGAGCTGCCTCCGGGGTTGCCCACGCTCACTGGAAAAAGCAATCCCGAGGCCGGATTTGATCCTGGAGCTGAGATATTAAAGCTCGCCGAAAGTGAAAAAAACGACCACCCCGGACCTGTCGTTTTGGCCGAGATCCCGACCCCGAGCGAGCGAGCCCAAACCCACGTTTTGGGGTGTGAGCCGCCTCCGGGGTGGCCCACGCTCACTGGAAAACGCAATCCCGATGCCGGATTTGATCCTGGAGCTGAGATATTAAAGCTCGCCGAAAGTGAAAAAAACGACCACCCCGGACCTGTCGTTTTGGCCGAGATCCCGACCCCGAGCGAGCGAGCCCAAACCCACCATTTGGGGTGTGGGCCGCCTCCGGGGTGGCCCACGCTCACTGGAAAAAGCAATCCCGATGCCGGATTTGACCCTGGAGCTGAGATATTAAAGCTCGCCGAAAGTGAAAAAAACGACCACCCCGGACCTGTCGTTTTGGCCGAGATCCCGACCCCGAGCGAGCGAGCCCAAACCCACGAATTAGGGTGTGAGCTGCCTCCGGGGTGGCCCACGCTCACTGGAAAAAGCAATCCCGAGGCCGGATTTGATCCTGGAGTTGAGATATTAAAGCTCGCCGAAAGTGAAAAAAACGACCACCCCGGACCTGTCGTTTTGGCCGAGATCCCGACCCCGAGCGAGCGAGCCCAAACACACGTCTTGGGGTGTGAGCCGCCTCCGGGGTGGCCCACGCTCACTGGAAAACGCAATCCCGATGCCGGATTTGATCCTGGAGCTGAGATATTAAAGCTCGCCGAAAGTGAAAAAAACGACCACCCCGGACCTGTCGTTTTGGCCGAGATCCCGACCCCGAGCGAGCGAGCCCAAACCCACGTTTTGGGGTGTGGGCCGCCTCCGGGGTGGCCCACGCTCACTGGAAAAAGCAATCCCGATGCCGGATTTGACCCTGGAGCTGAGATATGAAAGCTCGCCGAAAGTGAAAAAAACGACCACCCCGGACCTGTCGTTTTGGCCGAGATCCCGACCCCGAGCGAGCGAGCCCAAACCCACGAATTAGGGTGTGAGCTGCCTCCGGGGTGGCCCACGCTCACTGGAAAAAGCAATCCCGAGGCCGGATTTGATCCTGGAGCTGAGATATTAAAGCTCGCCGAAAGTGAAAAAAACGACCACCCCGGACCTGTCGTTTTGGCCGAGATCCCGACCCCGAGCGAGCGAGCCCAAACCCACGTTTTGGGGTGTGAGCCGCCTCCGGGGTGGCCCACGCTCACTGGAAAACGCAATCCCGATGCCGGATTTGATCCTGGAGCTGAGATATTAAAGCTCGCCGAAAGTGAAAAAAACGACCACCCCGGACCTGTCGTTTTGGCCGAGATCCCGACCCCGAGCGAGCGAGCCCAAACCCACGAATTAGGGTGTGAGCTGCCTCCGGGGTGGCCCACGCTCACTGGAAAAAGCAATCCCGAGGCCGGATTTGATCCTGGAGCTGAGATATTAAAGCTCGCCGAAAGTGAAAAAAACGACCACCCCGGACCTGTCGTTTTGGCCGAGATCCCGACCCCGAGCGAGCGAGCCCAAACACACGTCTTGGGGTGTGAGCCGCCTCCGGGGTGGCCCACGCTCACTGGAAAACGCAATCCCGATGCCGGATTTGATCCTGGAGCTGAGATATTAAAGCTCGCCGAAAGTGAAAAAAACGACCACCCCGGACCTGTCGTTTTGGCCGAGATCCCGACCCCGAGCGAGCGAGCCCAAACCCACCATTTGGGGTGTGGGCCGCCTCCGGGGTGGCCCACGCTCACTGGAAAAAGCAATCCCGATGCCGGATTTGACCCTGGAGCTGAGATATGAAAGCTCGCCGAAAGTGAAAAAAACGACCACCCCCGGACCTGTCGTTTTGGCCGAGATCCCGACCCCGAGCGAGCGAGCCCAAACCCACCATTTGGGGTGTGGGCCGCCTCCGGGGTGGCCCACGCTCACTGGAAAAAGCAATCCCGATGCCGGATTTGACCCTGGAGCTGAGATATGAAAGCTCGCCGAAAGTGAAAAAAACGACCACCCCGGACCTGTCGTTTTGGCCGAGATCCCGACCCCGAGCGAGCGAGCCCAAACCCACGTTTTGGGGTGTGAGCCGCCTCTGGGGTGGCCCACGCTCACTGGAAAACGCAATCCCGATGCCGGATTTGACCCTGGAGCTGAGATATTAAAGCTCGCCGAAAGTGAAAAAAACGACCACCCCGGACCTGTCGTTTTGGCCGAGATCCCGACCCCGAGCGAGCGAGCCCAAACCCACGAATTAGGGTGTGAGCTGCCTCCGGGGTGGCCCACGCTCACTGGAAAAAGCAATCCCGAGGCCGGATTTGATCCTGGAGCTGAGATATTAAAGCTCGCCGAAAGTGAAAAAAACGACCACCCCGGACCTGTCGTTTTGGCCGAGATCCCGACCCCGAGCGAGCGAGCCCAAACCCACCATTTGTGGTGTGGGCCGCCTCCGGGGTGGCCCACGCTCACTGGAAAAAGCAATCCCGATGCCGGATTTGACCCTGGAGCTGAGATATGAAAGCTCGCCGAAAGTGAAAAAAACGACCACCCCGGACCTGTCGTTTTGGCCGAGATCCCGACCCCGAGCGAGCGAGCCCAAACCCACGTTTTGGGGTGTGAGCCGCCTCTGGGGTGGCCCACGCTCACTGGAAAAAGCAATCCCGAGGCCGGATTTGATCCTGGAGCTGAGATATGAAAGCTCGCCGAAAGTGAAAAAAACGACCACCCCGGACCTGTCGTTTTGGCCGAGATCCCGACCCCGAGCGAGCGAGCCCAAACACACGTCTTGGGGTGTGAGCCGCCTCCGGGGTGGCCCACGCTCACTGGAAAACGCAATCCCGATGCCGGATTTGATCCTGGAGCTGAGATATTAAAGCTCGCCGAAAGTGAAAAAAACGACCACCCCGGACCTGTCGTTTTGGCCGAGATCCCGACCCCGAGCGAGCGAGCCCAAACCCACCATTTGGGGTGTGGGCCGCCTCCGGGGTGGCCCACGCTCACTGGAAAAAGCAATCCCGATGCCGGATTTGACCCTGGAGCTGAGATATGAAAGGTCGCCGAAAGTGAAAAAAACGACCACCCCGGACCTGTCGTTTTGGCCGAGATCCCGACCCCGAGCGAGCGAGCCCAAACCCACCATTTGGGGTGTGGGCCGCCTCCGGGGTGGCCCACGCTCACTGGAAAAAGCAATCCCGATGCCGGATTTGACCCTGGAGCTGAGATATGAAAGCTCGCCGAAAGTGAAAAAAACGACCACCCCGGACCTGTCGTTTTGGCCGAGATCCCGACCCCGAGCGAGCGAGCCCAAACCCACGTTTTGGGGTGTGAGCCGCCTCTGGGGTGGCCCACGCTCACTGGAAAACGCAATCCCGATGCCGGATTTGACCCTGGAGCTGAGATATTAAAGCTCGCCGAAAGTGAAAAAAACGACCACCCCGGACCTGTCGTTTTGGCCGAGATCCCGACCCCGAGCGAGCGAGCCCAAACCCACGTTTTGGGGTGTGAGCCGCCTCCGGGGTGGCCCAAGCTCACTGGAAAACGCAATCCCGATGCCGGATTTGATCCTGGAGCTGAGATATTAAAGCTCGCCGAAAGTGAAAAAAACGACCACCCCGGACCTGTCGTTTTGGCCGAGATCCCGACCCCGAGCGAGCGAGCCCAAACCCACCATTTGGGGTGTGGGCCGCCTCCGGGGTGGCCCACGCTCACTGGAAAAAGCAATCCCGATGCCGGATTTGACCCTGGAGCTGAGATATTAAAGCTCGCCGAAAGTGAAAAAAACGACCACCCCGGACCTGTCGTTTTGGCCGAGATCCCGACCCCGAGCGAGCGAGCCCAAACCCACGAATTAGGGTGTGAGCTGCCTCCGGGGTGGCCCACGCTCACTGGAAAAAGCAATCCCGAGGCCAGATTTGATCCTGGAGCTGAGATATTAAAGCTCGCCGAAAGTGAAAAAAACGACCACCCCGGACCTGTCGTTTTGGCCGAGATCCCGACCCCGAGCGAACGAGCCCAAACCCACCATTTGGGGTGTGGGCCGCCTCCGGGGTGGCCCACGCTCACTGGAAAAAGCAATCCCGATGCCGGATTTGACCCTGGAGCTGAGATATGAAAGCTCGCCGAAAGTGAAAAAAACGACCACCCCGGACCTGTCGTTTTGGCCGAGATCCCGACCCCGAGCGAGCGAGCCCAAACCCACGTTTTGGGGTGTGAGCCGCCTCTGGGGTGGCCCACGCTCACTGGAAAACGCAATCCCGATGCCGGATTTGACCCTGGAGCTGAGATATTAAAGCTCGCCGAAAGTGAAAAAAACGACCACCCCGGACCTGTCGTTTTGGCCGAGATCCCGACCCCGAGCGAGCGAGCCCAAACCCACGAATTAGGGTGTGAGCTGCCTCCGGGGTGGCCCACGCTCACTGGAAAAAGCAATCCCGAGGCCGGATTTGATCCTGGAGCTGAGATATGAAAGCTCGCCGAAAGTGAAAAAAACGACCACCCCGGACCTGTCGTTTTGGCCGAGATCCCGACCCCGAGCGAGCGAGCCCAAACCCACGAATTAGGGTGTGAGCTGCCTCCGGGGTGGCCCACGCTCACTGGAAAAAGCAATCCCGAGGCCGGATTTGATCCTGGAGCTGAGATATGAAAGCTCGCCGAAAGTGAAAAAAACGACCACCCCGGACCTGTCGTTTTGGCCGAGATCCCGACCCCGAGCGAGCGAGCCCAAACCCACGTTTTGGGGTGTGAGCCGCCTCTGGGGTGGCCCACGCTCACTGGAAAACGCAATCCCGATGCCGGATTTGACCCTGGAGCTGAGATATTGAAGCTCGCCGAAAGTGAAAAAAACGACCACCCCGGACCTGTCGTTTTGGCCGAGATCCCGACCCCGAGCGAGCGAGCCCAAACCCACGAATTAGGGTGTGAGCTGCCTCCGGGGTGGCCCACGCTCACTGGAAAAAAAAAACCCGAGGCCGGATTTGATCCTGGAGCTGAGATATTAAAGCTCGCCGAAAGTGAAAAAAACGACCACCCCGGACCTGTCGTTTTGGCCGAGATCCCGACCCCGAGCGAGCGAGCCCAAACCCACCATTTGGGGTGTGGGCCGCCTCCGGGGTGGCCCACGCTCACTGGAAAAAGCAATCCCGATGCCGGATTTGACCCTGGAGCTGAGATATGAAAGCTCGCCGAAAGTGAAAAAAACGACCACCCCCGGACCTGTCGTTTTGGCCGAGATCCCGACCCCGAGCGAGCGAGCCCAAACCCACCATTTGGGGTGTGGGCCGCCTCCGGGGTGGCCCACGCTCACTGGAAAAAGCAATCCCGATGCCGGATTTGACCCTGGAGCTGAGATATGAAAGCTCGCCGAAAGTGAAAAAAACGACCACCCCGGACCTGTCGTTTTGGCCGAGATCCCGACCCCGAGCGAGCGAGCCCAAACCCACGTTTTGGGGTGTGAGCCGCCTCTGGGGTGGCCCACGCTCACTGGAAAACGCAATCCCGATGCCGGATTTGACCCTGGAGCTGAGATATTAAAGCTCGCCGAAAGTGAAAAAAACGACCACCCCGGACCTGTCGTTTTGGCCGAGATCCCGACCCCGAGCGAGCGAGCCCAAACCCACGAATTAGGGTGTGAGCTGCCTCCGGGGTGGCCCACGCTCACTGGAAAAAGCAATCCCGAGGCCGGATTTGATCCTGGAGCTGAGATATTAAAGCTCGCCGAAAGTGAAAAAAACGACCACCCCGGACCTGTCGTTTTGGCCGAGATCCCGACCCCGAGCGAGCGAGCCCAAACCCACCATTTGGGGTGTGGGCCGCCTCCGGGGTGGCCCACGCTCACTGGAAAAAGCAATCCCGATGCCGGATTTGACCCTGGAGCTGAGATATGAAAGCTCGCCGAAAGTGAAAAAAACGACCACCCCGGACCTGTCGTTTTGGCCGAGATCCCGACCCCGAGCGAGCGAGCCCAAACCCACGTTTTGGGGTGTGAGCCGCCTCTGGGGTGGCCCACGCTCACTGGAAAAAGCAATCCCGAGGCCGGATTTGATCCTGGAGCTGAGATATGAAAGCTCGCCGAAAGTGAAAAAAACGACCACCCCGGACCTGTCGTTTTGGCCGAGATCCCGACCCCGAGCGAGCGAGCCCAAACACACGTCTTGGGGTGTGAGCCGCCTCCGGGGTGGCCCACGCTCACTGGAAAACGCAATCCCGATGCCGGATTTGATCCTGGAGCTGAGATATTAAAGCTCGCCGAAAGTGAAAAAAACGACCACCCCGGACCTGTCGTTTTGGCCGAGATCCCGACCCCGAGCGAGCGAGCCCAAACCCACCATTTGGGGTGTGGGCCGCCTCCGGGGTGGCCCACGCTCACTGGAAAAAGCAATCCCGATGCCGGATTTGACCCTGGAGCTGAGATATTAAAGCTCGCCGAAAGTGAAAAAAACGACCACCCCGGACCTGTCGTTTTGGCCGAGATCCCGACCCCGAGCGAGCGAGCCCAAACCCACCATTTGGGGTGTGGGCCGCCTCCGGGGTGGCCCACGCTCACTGGAAAAAGCAATCCCGATGCCGGATTTGACCCTGGAGCTGAGATATGAAAGCTCGCCGAAAGTGAAAAAAACGACCACCCCGGACCTGTCGTTTTGGCCGAGATCCCGACCCCGAGCGAGCGAGCCCAAACCCACGTTTTGGGGTGTGAGCCGCCTCTGGGGTGGCCCACGCTCACTGGAAAACGCAATCCCGATGCCGGATTTGACCCTGGAGCTGAGATATTAAAGCTCGCCGAAAGTGAAAAAAACGACCACCCCGGACCTGTCGTTTTGGCCGAGATCCCGACCCCGAGCGAGCGAGCCCAAACCCACGTTTTGGGGTGTGAGCCGCCTCCGGGGTGGCCCACGCTCACTGGAAAACGCAATCCCGATGCCGGATTTGATCCTGGAGCTGAGATATTAAAGCTCGCCGAAAGTGAAAAAAACGACCACCCCGGACCTGTCGTTTTGGCCGAGATCCCGACCCCGAGCGAGCGAGCCCAAACCCACCATTTGGGGTGTGGGCCGCCTCCGGGGTGGCCCACGCTCACTGGAAAAAGCAATCCCGATGCCGGATTTGACCCTGGAGCTGAGATATTAAAGCTCGCCGAAAGTGAAAAAAACGACCACCCCGGACCTGTCGTTTTGGCCGAGATCCCGACCCCGAGCGAGCGAGCCCAAACCCACGAATTAGGGTGTGAGCTGCCTCCGGGGTGGCCCACGCTCACTGGAAAAAGCAATCCCGAGGCCAGATTTGATCCTGGAGCTGAGATATTAAAGCTCGCCGAAAGTGAAAAAAACGACCACCCCGGACCTGTCGTTTTGGCCGAGATCCCGACCCCGAGCGAACGAGCCCAAACCCACCATTTGGGGTGTGGGCCGCCTCCGGGGTGGCCCACGCTCACTGGAAAACGCAATCCCGATGCCGGATTTGATCCTGGAGCTGAGATACTAAAGCTCGCCGAAAGTGAAAAAAACGACCACCCCGGACCTGTCGTTTTGGCCGAGATCCCGACCCCGAGCGAGCGAGCCCAAACCCACCATTTGGGGTGTGGGCCGCCTCCGGGGTGGCCCACGCTCACTGGAAAAAGCAATCCCGATGCCGGATTTGACCCTGGAGCTGAGATATTAAAGCTCGCCGAAAGGGAAAAAAACGACCACCCCGGACCTGTCGTTTTGGCCGAGATCCCGACCCCGAGCGAGCGAGCCCAAACCCACCATTTGGGGTGTGGGCCGCCTCTGGGGTGGCCCACGCTCACTGGAAAACGCAATCCCGATGCCGGATTTGATCCTGGAGCTGAGATACTAAAGCTCGCCGAAAGTGAAAAAAACGACCACCCCGGACCTGTCGTTTTGGCCGAGATCCCGACCCCGAGCGAGCGAGCCCACACCCACCATTTGGGGTGTGGGCCGCCTCCGGGGTGGCCCACGCTCACTGGAAAAAGCAATCCCGATGCCGGATTTGACCCTGGAGCTGAGATATGAAAGCTCGCCGAAAGTGAAAAAAACGACCACCCCGGACCTGTCGTTTTGGCCGAGATCCCGACCCCGAGCGAGCGAGCCCAAACCCACGAATTAGGGTGTGAGCTGCCTCCGGGGTGGCCCACGCTCACTGGAAAAAGCAATCCCGAGGCCGGATTTGATCCTGGAGCTGAGATATGAAAGCTCGCCGAAAGTGAAAAAAACGACCACCCCGGACCTGTCGTTTTGGCCGAGATCCCGACCCCGAGCGAGCGAGCCCAAACCCACGTTTTGGGGTGTGAGCCGCCTCCGGGGTGGCCCACGCTCACTGGAAAACGCAATCCCGATGCCGGATTTGATCCTGGAGCTGAGATATTAAAGCTCGCCGAAAGTGAAAAAAACGACCACCCCGGACCTGTCGTTTTGGCCGAGATCCCGACCCCGAGCGAGCGAGCCCAAACCCACGAATTAGGGTGTGAGCTGCCTCCGGGGTGGCCCACGCTCACTGGAAAAAGCAATCCCGAGGCCGGATTTGATCCTGGAGCTGAGATATGAAAGCTCGCCGAAAGTGAAAAAAACGACCACCCCGGACCTGTCGTTTTGGCCGAGATCCCGACCCCGAGCGAGCGAGCCCAAACCCACGAATTAGGGTGTGAGCTGCCTCCGGGGTGGCCCACGCTCACTGGAAAAAGCAATCCCGAGGCCGGATTTGATCCTGGAGCTGAGATATGAAAGCTCGCCGAAAGTGAAAAAAACGACCACCCCGGACCTGTCGTTTTGGCCGAGATCCCGACCCCGAGCGAGCGAGCCCAAATCCACGAATTAGGGTGTGAGCTGCCTCCGGGGTGGCCCACGCTCACTGGAAAAACAAATCCCGAGGCCGGATTTGATCCTGGAGCTGAGATATTAAAGCTCGCCGAAAGTGAAAAAAACGACCACCCCGGACCTGTCGTTTTGGCCGAGATCCCGACCCCGAGCGAGCGAGCCCAAACACACGTCTTGGGGTGTGAGCCGCCTCCGGGGTGGCCCACGCTCACTGGAAAACGCAATCCCGATGCCGGATTTGATCCTGGAGCTGAGATATTAAAGCTCGCCGAAAGTGAAAAAAACGACCACCCCGGACCTGTCGTTTTGGCCGAGATCCCGACCCCGAGCGAGCGAGCCCAAACCCACCATTTGGGGTGTGGGCCGCCTCCGGGGTGGCCCACGCTCACTGGAAAAAGCAATCCCGATGCCGGATTTGACCCTGGAGCTGAGATATGAAAGCTCGCCGAAAGTGAAAAAAACGACCACCCCGGACCTGTCGTTTTGGCCGAGATCCCGACCCCGAGCGAGCGAGCCCAAACCCACGAATTAGGGTGTGAGCTGCCTCCGGGATGGCCCACGCTCACTGGAAAAAGCAATCCCGAGGCCGGATTTGATCCTGGAGCTGAGATATGAAAGCTCGCCGAAAGTGAAAAAAACGACCACCCCGGACCTGTCGTTTTGGCCGAGATCCCGACCCCAAGCGAGCGAGCCCAAACCCACGTTTTGGGGTGTGAGCCGCCTCCGGGGTGGCCCACGCTCACTGGAAAACGCAATCCCGATGCCGGATTTGATCCTGGAGCTGAGATATTAAAGCTCGCCGAAAGTGAAAAAAACGACCACCCCGGACCTGTCGTTTTGGCCGAGATCCCGACCCCGAGCGAGCGAGCCCAAACCCACCATTTGGGGTGTGGGCCGCCTCCGGGGTGGCCCACGCTCACTGGAAAACGCAATCCCGATGCCGGATTTGACCCTGGAGCTGAGATATTAAAGCTCGCCGAAAGTGAAAAAAACGACCACCCCGGACCTGTCGTTTTGGCCGAGATCCCGACCCCGAGCGAGCGAGCCCAAACCCACGAATTAGGGTGTGAGCTGCCTCCGGGGTGGCCCACGCTCACTGGAAAACGCAATCCCGATGCCGGATTTGATCCTGGAGCTGAGATATTAAAGCTCGCCGAAAGTGAAAAAAACGACCACCCCGGACCTGTCGTTTTGGCCGAGATCCCGACCCCGAGCGAGCGAGCCCAAACCCACCATTTGGGGCTGGGCCGCCTCCGGGGTGGCCCACGCTCACTGGAAAAAGCAATCCCGATGCCGGATTTGACCCTGGAGCTGAGATATGAAAGCTCGCCGAAAGTGAAAAAAACGACCACCCCGGACCTGTCGTTTTGGCCGAGATCCCGACCCCGAGCGAGCGAGCCCAAAACCACGAATTAGGGTGTGAGCTGCCTCCGGGGTGGCCCACGCTCACTGGAAAAAGCAATCCCGAGGCCAGATTTGATCCTGGAGCTGAGATATTAAAGCTCGCCGAAAGTGAAAAAAACGACCACCCCGGACCTGTCGTTTTGGCCGAGATCCTGACCCCGAGCGAACGAGCCCAAACCCACCATTTGGGGTGTGGGCCGCCTCTGGGGTGGCCCACGCTCACTGGAAAACGCAATCCCGATGCCGGATTTGATCCTGGAGCTGAGATACTAAAGCTCGCCGAAAGTGAAAAAAACGACCACCCCGGACCTGTCGTTTTGGCCGAGATCCCGACCCCGAGCGAGCGAGCCCAAACCCACCATTTGGGGTGTGGGCCGCCTCCGGGGTGGCCCACGCTCACTGGAAAAAGCAATCCCGATGCCGGATTTGACCGTGGAGCTGAGATATTAAAGCTCGCCGAAAGGGAAAAAAACGACCACCCCGGACCTGTCGTTTTGGCCGAGATCCCGACCCCGAGCGAGCGAGCCCAAACCCACCATTTGGGGTGTGGGCCGCCTCTGGGGTGGCCCACGCTCACTGGAAAACGCAATCCCGATGCCGGATTTGATCCTGGAGCTGAGATACTAAAGCTCGCCGAAAGTGAAAAAAACGACCACCCCGGACCTGTCGTTTTGGCCGAGATCCCGACCCCGAGCGAGCGAGCCCACACCCACCATTTGGGGTGTGGGCCGCCTCCGGGGTGGCCCACGCTCACTGGAAAAAGCAATCCCGATGCCGGATTTGACCCTGGAGCTGAGATATGAAAGCTCGCCGAAAGTGAAAAAAACGACCACCCCGGACCTGTCGTTTTGGCCGAGATCCCGACCCCGAGCGAGCGAGCCCAAACCCACGAATTAGGGTGTGAGCTGCCTCCGGGGTGGCCCACGCTCACTGGAAAAAGCAATCCCGAGGCCGGATTTGATCCTGGAGCTGAGATATGAAAGCTCGCCGAAAGTGAAAAAAACGACCACCCTGGACCTGTCGTTTTGGCCGAGATCCCGACCCCGAGCGAGCGAGCCCAAACCCACGTTTTGGGGTGTGAGCCGCCTCCGGGGTGGCCCACGCTCACTGGAAAACGCAATCCCGATGCCGGATTTGATCCTGGAGCTGAGATATTAAAGCTCGCCGAAAGTGAAAAAAACGACCACCCCGGACCTGTCGTTTTGGCCGAGATCCCGACCCCGAGCGAGCGAGCCCAAACCCACCATTTGGGGTGTGGGCCGCCTCCGGGGTGGCCCACGCTCACTGGAAAACGCAATCCCGAGGCCGGATTTGATCCTGGAGCTGAGATATGAAAGCTCGCCGAAAGTGAAAAAAACGACCACCCCGGACCTGTCGTTTTGGCCGAGATCCCGACCCCAAGCGAGCGAGCCCAAACCCACGTTTTGGGGTGTGAGCCGCCTCCGGGGTGGCCCACGCTCACTGGAAAACGCAATCCCGATGCCGGATTTGATCCTGGAGCTGAGATATTAAAGCTCGCCGAAAGTGAAAAAAACGACCACCCCGGACCTGTCGTTTTGGCCGAGATCCCGACCCCGAGCGAGCGAGCCCAAACCCACCATTTGGGGTGTGGGCCGCCTCCGGGGTGGCCCACGCTCACTGGAAAACGCAATCCCGATGCCGGATTTGACCCTGGAGCTGAGATATTAAAGCTCGCCGAAAGTGAAAAAAACGACCACCCCGGACCTGTCGTTTTGGCCGAGATCCCGACCCCGAGCGAGCGAGCCCAAACCCACGAATTAGGGTGTGAGCTGCCTCCGGGGTGGCCCACGCTCACTGGAAAAAGCAATCCCGAGGCCGGATTTGATCCTGGAGCTGAGATATTAAAGCTCGCCGAAAGTGAAAAAAACGACCACCCCGGACCTGTCGTTTTGGCCGAGATCCCGACCCCGAGCGAGCGAGCCCAAACCCACCATTTGGGGTGTGAGCCGCCTCCGGGGTGGCCCACGCTCACTGGAAAACGCAATCCCGATGCCGGATTTGATCCTGGAGCTGAGATATTAAAGCTCGCCGAAAGTGAAAAAAACGACCACCCCGGACCTGTCGTTTTGGCCGAGATCCCGACCCCGAGCGAGCGAGCCCAAACCCACCATTTGGGGCTGGGCCGCCTCCGGGGTGGCCCACGCTCACTGGAAAAAGCAATCCCGATGCCGGATTTGACCCTGGAGCTGAGATATGAAAGCTCGCCGAAAGTGAAAAAAACGACCACCCCGGACCTGTCGTTTTGGCCGAGATCCCGACCCCGAGCGAGCGAGCCCAAAACCACGAATTAGGGTGTGAGCTGCCTCCGGGGTGGCCCACGCTCACTGGAAAAAGCAATCCCGAGGCCAGATTTGATCCTGGAGCTGAGATATTAAAGCTCGCCGAAAGTGAAAAAAACGACCACCCCGGACCTGTCGTTTTGGCCGAGATCCTGACCCCGAGCGAACGAGCCCAAACCCACCATTTGGGGTGTGGGCCGCCTCTGGGGTGGCCCACGCTCACTGGAAAACGCAATCCCGATGCCGGATTTGATCCTGGAGCTGAGATACTAAAGCTCGCCGAAAGTGAAAAAAACGACCACCCCGGACCTGTCGTTTTGGCCGAGATCCCGACCCCGAGCGAGCGAGCCCAAACCCACCATTTGGGGTGTGGGCCGCCTCCGGGGTGGCCCACGCTCACTGGAAAAAGCAATCCCGATGCCGGATTTGACCGTGGAGCTGAGATATTAAAGCTCGCCGAAAGGGAAAAAAACGACCACCCCGGACCTGTCGTTTTGGCCGAGATCCCGACCCCGAGCGAGCGAGCCCAAACCCACCATTTGGGGTGTGGGCCGCCTCTGGGGTGGCCCACGCTCACTGGAAAACGCAATCCCGATGCCGGATTTGATCCTGGAGCTGAGATACTAAAGCTCGCCGAAAGTGAAAAAAACGACCACCCCGGACCTGTCGTTTTGGCCGAGATCCCGACCCCGAGCGAGCGAGCCCACACCCACCATTTGGGGTGTGGGCCGCCTCCGGGGTGGCCCACGCTCACTGGAAAAAGCAATCCCGATGCCGGATTTGACCCTGGAGCTGAGATATGAAAGCTCGCCGAAAGTGAAAAAAACGACCACCCCGGACCTGTCGTTTTGGCCGAGATCCCGACCCCGAGCGAGCGAGCCCAAACCCACGAATTAGGGTGTGAGCTGCCTCCGGGGTGGCCCACGCTCACTGGAAAAAGCAATCCCGAGGCCGGATTTGATCCTGGAGCTGAGATATGAAAGCTCGCCGAAAGTGAAAAAAACGACCACCCTGGACCTGTCGTTTTGGCCGAGATCCCGACCCCGAGCGAGCGAGCCCAAACCCACGTTTTGGGGTGTGAGCCGCCTCCGGGGTGGCCCACGCTCACTGGAAAACGCAATCCCGATGCCGGATTTGATCCTGGAGCTGAGATATTAAAGCTCGCCGAAAGTGAAAAAAACGACCACCCCGGACCTGTCGTTTTGGCCGAGATCCCGACCCCGAGCGAGCGAGCCCAAACCCACCATTTGGGGTGTGGGCCGCCTCCGGGGTGGCCCACGCTCACTGGAAAACGCAATCCCGATGCCGGATTTGACCCTGGAGCTGAGATATTAAAGCTCGCCGAAAGTGAAAAAAACGACCACCCCGGACCTGTCGTTTTGGCCGAGATCCCGACCCCGAGCGAGCGAGCCCAAACCCACGAATTAGGGTGTGAGCTGCCTCCGGGGTGGCCCACGCTCACTGGAAAAAGCAATCCCGAGGCCGGATTTGATCCTGGAGCTGAGATATTAAAGCTCGCCGAAAGTGAAAAAAACGACCACCCCGGACCTGTCGTTTTGGCCGAGATCCCGACCCCGAGCGAGTGAGCCCAAACCCACCATTTGGGGTGTGAGCCGCCTCCGGGGTGGCCCACGCTCACTGGAAAACGCAATCCCGATGCCGGATTTGATCCTGGAGCTGAGATATTAAAGCTCGCCGAAAGTGAAAAAAACGACCACCCCGGACCTGTCGTTTTGGCCGAGATCCCGACCCCGAGCGAGCGAGCCCAAACCCACCATTTGGGGCTGGGCCGCCTCCGGGGTGGCCCACGCTCACTGGAAAAAGCAATCCCGATGCCGGATTTGACCCTGGAGCTGAGATATGAAAGCTCGCCGAAAGTGAAAAAAACGACCACCCCGGACCTGTCGTTTTGGCCGAGATCCCGACCCCGAGCGAGCGAGCCCAAAACCACGAATTAGGGTGTGAGCTGCCTCCGGGGTGGCCCACGCTCACTGGAAAAAGCAATCCCGAGGCCAGATTTGATCCTGGAGCTGAGATATTAAAGCTCGCCGAAAGTGAAAAAAACGACCACCCCGGACCTGTCGTTTTGGCCGAGATCCTGACCCCGAGCGAACGAGCCCAAACCCACCATTTGGGGTGTGGGCCGCCTCTGGGGTGGCCCACGCTCACTGGAAAACGCAATCCCGATGCCGGATTTGATCCTGGAGCTGAGATACTAAAGCTCGCCGAAAGTGAAAAAAACGACCACCCCGGACCTGTCGTTTTGGCCGAGATCCCGACCCCGAGCGAGCGAGCCCAAACCCACCATTTGGGGTGTGGGCCGCCTCCGGGGTGGCCCACGCTCACTGGAAAAAGCAATCCCGATGCCGGATTTGACCGTGGAGCTGAGATATTAAAGCTCGCCGAAAGGGAAAAAAACGACCACCCCGGACCTGTCGTTTTGGCCGAGATCCCGACCCCGAGCGAGCGAGCCCAAACCCACCATTTGGGGTGTGGGCCGCCTCTGGGGTGGCCCACGCTCACTGGAAAACGCAATCCCGATGCCGGATTTGATCCTGGAGCTGAGATACTAAAGCTCGCCGAAAGTGAAAAAAACGACCACCCCGGACCTGTCGTTTTGGCCGAGATCCCGACCCCGAGCGAGCGAGCCCAAACCCACCATTTGGGGTGTGGGCCGCCTCCGGGGTGGCCCACGCTCACTGGAAAAAGCAATCCCGATGCCGGATTTGACCCTGGAGCTGAGATATTAAAGCTCGCCGAAAGGGAAAAAAACGACCACCCCGGACCTGTCGTTTTGGCCGAGATCCCGACCCCGAGCGAGCGAGCCCAAACCCACCATTTGGGGTGTGGGCCGCCTCTGGGGTGGCCCACGCTCACTGGAAAACGCAATCCCGATGCCGGATTTGATCCTGGAGCTGAGATACTAAAGCTCGCCGAAAGTGAAAAAAACGACCACCCCGGACCTGTCGTTTTGGCCGAGATCCCGACCCCGAGCGAGCGAGCCCACACCCACCATTTGGGGTGTGGGCCGCCTCCGGGGTGGCCCACGCTCACTGGAAAAAGCAATCCCGATGCCGGATTTGACCCTGGAGCTGAGATATGAAAGCTCGCCGAAAGTGAAAAAAACGACCACCCCGGACCTGTCGTTTTGGCCGAGATCCCGACCCCGAGCGAGCGAGCCCAAACCCACGAATTAGGGTGTGAGCTGCCTCCGGGGTGGCCCACGCTCACTGGAAAAAGCAATCCCGAGGCCGGATTTGATCCTGGAGCTGAGATATGAAAGCTCGCCGAAAGTGAAAAAAACGACCACCCCGGACCTGTCGTTTTGGCCGAGATCCCGACCCCGAGCGAGCGAGCCCAAACCCACGTTTTGGGGTGTGAGCCGCCTCCGGGGTGGCCCACGCTCACTGGAAAACGCAATCCCGATGCCGGATTTGATCCTGGAGCTGAGATATTAAAGCTCGCCGAAAGTGAAAAAAACGACCACCCCGGACCTGTCGTTTTGGCCGAGATCCCGACCCCGAGCGAGCGAGCCCAAACCCACGAATTAGGGTGTGAGCTGCCTCCGGGGTGGCCCACGCTCACTGGAAAAAGCAATCCCGAGGCCGGATTTGATCCTGGAGCTGAGATATGAAAGCTCGCCGAAAGTGAAAAAAACGACCACCCCGGACCTGTCGTTTTGGCCGAGATCCCGACCCCGAGCGAGCGAGCCCAAACCCACGAATTAGGGTGTGAGCTGCCTCCGGGGTGGCCCACGCTCACTGGAAAAAGCAATCCCGAGGCCGGATTTGATCCTGGAGCTGAGATATGAAAGCTCGCCGAAAGTGAAAAAAACGACCACCCCGGACCTGTCGTTTTGGCCGAGATCCCGACCCCGAGCGAGCGAGCCCAAATCCACGAATTAGGGTGTGAGCTGCCTCCGGGGTGGCCCACGCTCACTGGAAAAACAAATCCCGAGGCCGGATTTGATCCTGGAGCTGAGATATTAAAGCTCGCCGAAAGTGAAAAAAACGACCACCCCGGACCTGTCGTTTTGGCCGAGATCCCGACCCCGAGCGAGCGAGCCCAAACACACGTCTTGGGGTGTGAGCCGCCTCCGGGGTGGCCCACGCTCACTGGAAAACGCAATCCCGATGCCGGATTTGATCCTGGAGCTGAGATATTAAAGCTCGCCGAAAGTGAAAAAAACGACCACCCCGGACCTGTCGTTTTGGCCGAGATCCCGACCCCGAGCGAGCGAGCCCAAACCCACCATTTGGGGTGTGGGCCGCCTCCGGGGTGGCCCACGCTCACTGGAAAAAGCAATCCCGATGCCGGATTTGACCCTGGAGCTGAGATATGAAAGCTCGCCGAAAGTGAAAAAAACGACCACCCCGGACCTGTCGTTTTGGCCGAGATCCCGACCCCGAGCGAGCGAGCCCAAACCCACGAATTAGGGTGTGAGCTGCCTCCGGGATGGCCCACGCTCACTGGAAAAAGCAATCCCGAGGCCGGATTTGATCCTGGAGCTGAGATATGAAAGCTCGCCGAAAGTGAAAAAAACGACCACCCCGGACCTGTCGTTTTGGCCGAGATCCCGACCCCAAGCGAGCGAGCCCAAACCCACGTTTTGGGGTGTGAGCCGCCTCCGGGGTGGCCCACGCTCACTGGAAAACGCAATCCCGATGCCGGATTTGATCCTTGAGCTGAGATATTAAAGCTCGCCGAAAGTGAAAAAAACGACCACCCCGGACCTGTCGTTTTGGCCGAGATCCCGACCCCGAGCGAGCGAGCCCAAACCCACCATTTGGGGTGTGGGCCGCCTCCGGGGTGGCCCACGCTCACTGGAAAACGCAATCCCGATGCCGGATTTGACCCTGGAGCTGAGATATTAAAGCTCGCCGAAAGTGAAAAAAACGACCACCCCGGACCTGTCGTTTTGGCCGAGATCCCGACCCCGAGCGAGCGAGCCCAAACCCACGAATTAGGGTGTGAGCTGCCTCCGGGGTGGCCCACGCTCACTGGAAAACGCAATCCCGATGCCGGATTTGATCCTGGAGCTGAGATATTAAAGCTCGCCGAAAGTGAAAAAAACGACCACCCCGGACCTGTCGTTTTGGCCGAGATCCCGACCCCGAGCGAGCGAGCCCAAACCCACGAATTAGGGTGTGAGCTGCCTCCGGGGTGGCCCACGCTCACTGGAAAAAGCAATCCCGAGGCCGGATTTGATCCTGGAGCTGAGATATTAAAGCTCGCCGAAAGTGAAAAAAACGACCACCCCGGACCTGTCGTTTTGGCCGAGATCCCGACCCCGAGCGAGCGAGCCCAAACCCACCATTTGGGGTGTGAGCCGCCTCCGGGGTGGCCCACGCTCACTGGAAAACGCAATCCCGATGCCGGATTTGATCCTGGAGCTGAGATATTAAAGCTCGCCGAAAGTGAAAAAAACGACCACCCCGGACCTGTCGTTTTGGCCGAGATCCCGACCCCGAGCGAGCGAGCCCAAACCCACCATTTGGGGCTGGGCCGCCTCCGGGGTGGCCCACGCTCACTGGAAAAAGCAATCCCGATGCCGGATTTGACCCTGGAGCTGAGATATGAAAGCTCGCCGAAAGTGAAAAAAACGACCACCCCGGACCTGTCGTTTTGGCCGAGATCCCGACCCCGAGCGAGCGAGCCCAAAACCACGAATTAGGGTGTGAGCTGCCTCCGGGGTGGCCCACGCTCACTGGAAAAAGCAATCCCGAGGCCAGATTTGATCCTGGAGCTGAGATATTAAAGCTCGCCGAAAGTGAAAAAAACGACCACCCCGGACCTGTCGTTTTGGCCGAGATCCTGACCCCGAGCGAACGAGCCCAAACCCACCATTTGGGGTGTGGGCCGCCTCTGGGGTGGCCCACGCTCACTGGAAAACGCAATCCCGATGCCGGATTTGATCCTGGAGCTGAGATACTAAAGCTCGCCGAAAGTGAAAAAAACGACCACCCCGGACCTGTCGTTTTGGCCGAGATCCCGACCCCGAGCGAGCGAGCCCAAACCCACTATTTGGGGTGTGGGCCGCCTCCGGGGTGGCCCACGCTCACTGGAAAAAGCAATCCCGATGCCGGATTTGACCGTGGAGCTGAGATATTAAAGCTCGCCGAAAGGGAAAAAAACGACCACCCCGGACCTGTCGTTTTGGCCGAGATCCCGACCCCGAGCGAGCGAGCCCAAACCCACCATTTGGGGTGTGGGCCGCCTCTGGGGTGGCCCACGCTCACTGGAAAACGCAATCCCGATGCCGGATTTGATCCTGGAGCTGAGATACTAAAGCTCGCCGAAAGTGAAAAAAACGACCACCCCGGACCTGTCGTTTTGGCCGAGATCCCGACCCCGAGCGAGCGAGCCCACACCCACCATTTGGGGTGTGGGCCGCCTCCGGGGTGGCCCACGCTCACTGGAAAAAGCAATCCCGATGCCGGATTTGATCCTGGAGCTGAGATATTAAAGCTCGCCGAAAGTGAAAAAAACGACCACCCCGGACCTGTCGTTTTGGCCGAGATCCCGACCCCGAGCGAACGAGCCCAAACTCACCATTTGGGGTGTGGGCCGCCTCCGGGGTGGCCCACGCTCACTGGAAAAAGCAATCCCGATGCCGGATTTGATCCTGGAGCTGAGATATTAAAGCTCGCTGAAAGGGAAAAAAACGACAGGTCCGGGGTGGTCGTTTTTTTCACTTTTTCACTTTCGGCGAGCTTTAAAAGCTCAGCTCCAGGATCATTTGATCCTGGAGCTGAGATTTTAAAGCTCGCCGAAAGGGAAAAAAACGACCACCCCGGACCTGTCGTTTTGGCCGAGATCCCGACCCCGAGCGAGCGAGCCCAAACCCACGAATTAGGGTGTGAGCTGCCTCCGGGGTGGCCCACGCTCACTGGAAAAAGCAATCCCGATGCCGGATTTGATCCTGGAGCTGAGATATTACAGCTCGCCGAAAGTGAAAAAAACGACGAACCCAGACCTGTCGTTTTGGCCGAGATCCCGACCCCGAGCGAACGAGCCCAAACTCACCATTTGGGGTGTGGGCCGCCTCCGGGGTGGCCCATGCTCACTGGAAAAAGCAATCCCGATCCCGGATTTGTTCCTGGAGCTGAGATATTAAAGCTCGCCGAAAGGGAAAAAAACGACAGGTCCGGGGTGGTCGTTTTTTTCACTTTTTCACTTTCAAATGATCCTGGAGCTGAGATTTTAAAGCTCGCCGAAAGGGAAAAAAACGACCACCCCGGACCAGTCGTCTTGGCCGAGATCCCGACCCCGAGCGAGCGAGCCCAAACCCACCATTTGGGGTGTGAGCCGCCTCCGGGGTGGCCCACGCTCACTGGAAAACGCAATCCCGATGCCGGATTTGATCCTGGAGCTGAGATATTAAAGCTCGCCGAAAGTGAAAAAAACGACCACCCCGGACCTGTCATTTTGGCCGAGATCCCGACCCCGAGCGAGCGAGCCCAAACCCACCATTTGGGGTGTGGGCCGCCTCCGGGGTGGCCCACGCTCACTGGAAAAAGCAATCCCGATGCCGGATTTGACCCTGGAGCTGAGATATTAAAGCTCGCCGAAAGTGAAAAAAACGACCACCCCGGACCTGTCGTTTTGGCCGAGATCCCGACCCCGAGCGAGCGAGCCCAAACCCACCATTTGGGGTGTGGGCCGCCTCCGGGGTGGCCCACGCTCACTGGAAAAAGCAATCCCGATGCCGGATTTGATCCTGGAGCTGAGATATTAAAGCTCGCCGAAAGTGAAAAAAACGACCACCCCGGACCTGTCGTGTTGGCCGAGATCCCGACCCCGAGCGAACGAGCCCAAACCCACCATTTGGGGTGTGGGCCGCCTCCGGGGTGGCCCACGCTCACTGGAAAAAGCAATCCCGATGCCGGATTTGATCCTGGAGCTGAGATATTAAAGCTCGCCGAAAGTGAAAAAAACGACCACCCCGGACCTGTCGTTTTGGCCGAGATCCCGACCCCGAGCGAGCGAGCCCAAACCCACGAATTAGGGTGTGAGCTGCCTCCGGGGTGGCCCACGCTCACTGGAAAAAGCAATCCCGATGCCGGATTTGATCCTGGAGCTGAGATATTACAGCTCGCCGAAAGTGAAAAAAACGACGAACCCAGACCTGTCGTTTTGGCCGAGATCCCGACCCCGAGCGAGCGAGCCCAAACCCACCATTTGGGGTGTGGGCCGCCTCCGGGGTGGCCCACGCTCACTGGAAAAAGCAATCCCGATGCCGGATTTGATCCTGGAGCTGAGATTTTAAAGCTCGCCGAAAGTGAAAAAAACGACCACCCCGGACCTGTCGTTTTGGCCGAGATCCCGACCCCGAGCGAGCGAGCCCAAACCCACCATTTGGGGTGTGGGCCGCCTCCGGGGTGGCCCACGCTCACTGGAAAAAGCAATCCCGATGCCGGATTTGACCCTGGAGCTGAGATATTAAAGCTCGCCGAAAGTGAAAAAAACGACCACCCCGGACCTGTCGTTTTGGCCGAGATCCCGACCCCGAGCGAGCGAGCCCAAACCCACCATTTGGGGTATGGGCCGCCTCCGGGGTGGCCCACGCTCACTGGAAAAAGCAATCCCGATGCCGGATTTGATCCTGGAGCTGAGATATTAAAGCTCGCCGAAAGTGAAAAAAACGACCACCCCGGACCTGTCGTGTTGGCCGAGATCCCGACCCCGAGCGAACGAGCCCAAACCCACCATTTGGGGTGTGGGCCGCCTCCGGGGTGGCCCACGCTCACTGGAAAAAGCAATCCCGATGCCGGATTTGATCCTGGAGCTGAGATATTAAAGCTCGCCGAAAGTGAAAAAAACGACCACCCCGGACCTGTCGTTTTGGCCGAGATCCCGACCCCGAGCGAGCGAGCCCAAACCCACGAATTAGGGTGTGAGCTGCCTCCGGGGTGGCCCACGCTCACTGGAAAAAGCAATCCCGATGCCGGATTTGATCCTGGAGCTGAGATATTACAGCTCGCCGAAAGTGAAAAAAACGACGAACCCAGACCTGTCGTTTTGGCCGAGATCCCGACCCCGAGCGAGCGAGCCCAAACCCACCATTTGGGGTGTGGGCCGCCTCCGGGGTGGCCCACGCTCACTGGAAAAAGCAATCCCGATGCCGGATTTGATCCTGGAGCTGAGATTTTAAAGCTCGCCGAAAGTGAAAAAAACGACCACCCCGGACCTGTCGTTTTGGCCGAGATCCCGACCCCGAGCGAGCGAGCCCAAACCCACCATTTGGGGTGTGAGCCGCCTCCGGGGTGGCCCACGCTCACTGGAAAACGCAATCCCGATGCCGGATTTGATCCTGGAGCTGAGATATTAAAGCTCGCCGAAAGTGAAAAAAACGACCACCCCGGACCTGTCGTTTTGGCCGAGATCCCGACCCCGAGCGAGCGAGCCCAAACCCACCATTTGGGGCTGGGCCGCCTCCGGGGTGGCCCACGCTCACTGGAAAAAGCAATCCCGATGCCGGATTTGACCCTGGAGCTGAGATATGAAAGCTCGCCGAAAGTGAAAAAAACGACCACCCCGGACCTGTCGTTTTGGCCGAGATCCCGACCCCGAGCGAGCGAGCCCAAAACCACGAATTAGGGTGTGAGCTGCCTCCGGGGTGGCCCACGCTCACTGGAAAAAGCAATCCCGAGGCCAGATTTGATCCTGGAGCTGAGATATTAAAGCTCGCCGAAAGTGAAAAAAACGACCACCCCGGACCTGTCGTTTTGGCCGAGATCCTGACCCCGAGCGAACGAGCCCAAACCCACCATTTGGGGTGTGGGCCGCCTCTGGGGTGGCCCACGCTCACTGGAAAACGCAATCCCGATGCCGGATTTGATCCTGGAGCTGAGATACTAAAGCTCGCCGAAAGTGAAAAAAACGACCACCCCGGACCTGTCGTTTTGGCCGAGATCCCGACCCCGAGCGAGCGAGCCCAAACCCACTATTTGGGGTGTGGGCCGCCTCCGGGGTGGCCCACGCTCACTGGAAAAAGCAATCCCGATGCCGGATTTGACCGTGGAGCTGAGATATTAAAGCTCGCCGAAAGGGAAAAAAACGACCACCCCGGACCTGTCGTTTTGGCCGAGATCCCGACCCCGAGCGAGCGAGCCCAAACCCACCATTTGGGGTGTGGGCCGCCTCTGGGGTGGCCCACGCTCACTGGAAAACGCAATCCCGATGCCGGATTTGATCCTGGAGCTGAGATACTAAAGCTCGCCGAAAGTGAAAAAAACGACCACCCCGGACCTGTCGTTTTGGCCGAGATCCCGACCCCGAGCGAGCGAGCCCACACCCACCATTTGGGGTGTGGGCCGCCTCCGGGGTGGCCCACGCTCACTGGAAAAAGCAATCCCGATGCCGGATTTGATCCTGGAGCTGAGATATTAAAGCTCGCCGAAAGTGAAAAAAACGACCACCCCGGACCTGTCGTTTTGGCCGAGATCCCGACCCCGAGCGAACGAGCCCAAACTCACCATTTGGGGTGTGGGCCGCCTCCGGGGTGGCCCACGCTCACTGGAAAAAGCAATCCCGATGCCGGATTTGATCCTGGAGCTGAGATATTAAAGCTCGCTGAAAGGGAAAAAAACGACAGGTCCGGGGTGGTCGTTTTTTTTCACTTTTTCACTTTCGGCGAGCTTTAAAAGCTCAGCTCCAGGATCATTTGATCCTGGAGCTGAGATTTTAAAGCTCGCCGAAAGGGAAAAAAAACGACCACCCCGGACCTGTCGTTTTGGCCGAGATCCCGACCCCGAGCGAGCGAGCCCAAACCCACGAATTAGGGTGTGAGCTGCCTCCGGGGTGGCCCACGCTCACTGGAAAAAGCAATCCCGATGCCGGATTTGATCCTGGAGCTGAGATATTACAGCTCGCCGAAAGTGAAAAAAACGACGAACCCAGACCTGTCGTTTTGGCCGAGATCCCGACCCCGAGCGAACGAGCCCAAACTCACCATTTGGGGTGTGGGCCGCCTCCGGGGTGGCCCATGCTCACTGGAAAAAGCAATCCCGATCCCGGATTTGTTCCTGGAGCTGAGATATTAAAGCTCGCCGAAAGGGAAAAAAACGACAGGTCCGGGGTGGTCGTTTTTTTCACTTTTTCACTTTCAAATGATCCTGGAGCTGAGATTTTAAAGCTCGCCGAAAGGGAAAAAAACGACCACCCCGGACCAGTCGTCTTGGCCGAGATCCCGACCCCGAGCGAGCGAGCCCAAACCCACCATTTGGGGTGTGAGCCGCCTCCGGGGTGGCCCACGCTCACTGGAAAACGCAATCCCGATGCCGGATTTGATCCTGGAGCTGAGATATTAAAGCTCGCCGAAAGTGAAAAAAACGACCACCCCGGACCTGTCATTTTGGCCGAGATCCCGACCCCGAGCGAGCGAGCCCAAACCCACCATTTGGGGTGTGGGCCGCCTCCGGGGTGGCCCACGCTCACTGGAAAAAGCAATCCCGATGCCGGATTTGACCCTGGAGCTGAGATATTAAAGCTCGCCGAAAGTGAAAAAAACGACCACCCCGGACCTGTCGTTTTGGCCGAGATCCCGACCCCGAGCGAGCGAGCCCAAACCCACCATTTGGGGTGTGGGCCGCCTCCGGGGTGGCCCACGCTCACTGGAAAAAGCAATCCCGATGCCGGATTTGATCCTGGAGCTGAGATATTAAAGCTCGCCGAAAGTGAAAAAAACGACCACCCCGGACCTGTCGTGTTGGCCGAGATCCCGACCCCGAGCGAACGAGCCCAAACCCACCATTTGGGGTGTGGGCCGCCTCCGGGGTGGCCCACGCTCACTGGAAAAAGCAATCCCGATGCCGGATTTGATCCTGGAGCTGAGATATTAAAGCTCGCCGAAAGTGAAAAAAACGACCACCCCGGACCTGTCGTTTTGGCCGAGATCCCGACCCCGAGCGAGCGAGCCCAAACCCACGAATTAGGGTGTGAGCTGCCTCCGGGGTGGCCCACGCTCACTGGAAAAAGCAATCCCGATGCCGGATTTGATCCTGGAGCTGAGATATTACAGCTCGCCGAAAGTGAAAAAAACGACGAACCCAGACCTGTCGTTTTGGCCGAGATCCCGACCCCGAGCGAGCGAGCCCAAACCCACCATTTGGGGTGTGGGCCGCCTCCGGGGTGGCCCACGCTCACTGGAAAAAGCAATCCCGATGCCGGATTTGATCCTGGAGCTGAGATTTTAAAGCTCGCCGAAAGTGAAAAAAACGACCACCCCGGACCTGTCGTTTTGGCCGAGATCCCGACCCCGAGCGAGCGAGCCCAAACCCACCATTTGGGGTGTGGGCCGCCTCCGGGGTGGCCCACGCTCACTGGAAAAAGCAATCCCGATGCCGGATTTGACCCTGGAGCTGAGATATTAAAGCTCGCCGAAAGTGAAAAAAACGACCACCCCGGACCTGTCGTTTTGGCCGAGATCCCGACCCCGAGCGAGCGAGCCCAAACCCACCATTTGGGGTATGGGCCGCCTCCGGGGTGGCCCACGCTCACTGGAAAAAGCAATCCCGATGCCGGATTTGATCCTGGAGCTGAGATATTAAAGCTCGCCGAAAGTGAAAAAAACGACCACCCCGGACCTGTCGTGTTGGCCGAGATCCCGACCCCGAGCGAACGAGCCCAAACCCACCATTTGGGGTGTGGGCCGCCTCCGGGGTGGCCCACGCTCACTGGAAAAAGCAATCCCGATGCCGGATTTGATCCTGGAGCTGAGATATTAAAGCTCGCCGAAAGTGAAAAAAACGACCACCCCGGACCTGTCGTTTTGGCCGAGATCCCGACCCCGAGCGAGCGAGCCCAAACCCACGAATTAGGGTGTGAGCTGCCTCCGGGGTGGCCCACGCTCACTGGAAAAAGCAATCCCGATGCCGGATTTGATCCTGGAGCTGAGATATTACAGCTCGCCGAAAGTGAAAAAAACGACGAACCCAGACCTGTCGTTTTGGCCGAGATCCCGACCCCGAGCGAGCGAGCCCAAACCCACCATTTGGGGTGTGGGCCGCCTCCGGGGTGGCCCACGCTCACTGGAAAAAGCAATCCCGATGCCGGATTTGATCCTGGAGCTGAGATTTTAAAGCTCGCCGAAAGTGAAAAAAACGACCACCCCGGACCTGTCGTTTTGGCCGAGATCCCGACCCCGAGCGAGCGACCCAAACCCACCATTTGGGGTGTGGGCCGCCTCCGGGGTGGCCCACGCTCACTGGAAAAAGCAATCCCGATGCCGGATTTGATCCTGGAGCTGAGATTTTAAAGCTCGCCGAAAGTGAAAAAAAACGACCACCCCGGACCTGTCGTTTTGGCCGAGATCCCGACCCCGAGCGAACGAGCCCAAACTCACCATTTGGGGTGTGGGCCGCCTCCGGGGTGGCCCACGCTCACTGGAAAAAGCAATCCCGATGCCGGATTTGATCCTGGAGCTGAGATATTAAAGCTCGCCGAAAGGGAAAAAAACGACCACCCCGGACCTGTCGTTTTGGCCGAGATCCCGACCCCGAGCGAACGAGCCCAAACTCACCATTTGGGGTGTGGGCCGCCTCCGGGGTGGCCCACGCTCACTGGAAAACGCAATCCCGATGCCGGATTTGATCCTGGAGCTGAGATATTAAAGCTCGCCGAAAGTGAAAAAAACGACCACCCCGGACCTGTCGTTTTGGCCGAGATCCCGACCCCGAGCGAGCGAGCCCAAACCCACCATTTGGGGTGTGGGCCGCCTCCGGGGTGGCCCACGCTCACTGGAAAACGCAATCCCGATGCCGGATTTGACCCTGGAGCTGAGATATTAAAGCTCGCCGAAAGTGAAAAAAACGACCACCCCGGACCTGTCGTTTTGGCCGAGATCCCGACCCCGAGCGAGCGAGCCCAAACCCACGAATTAGGGTGTGAGCTGCCTCCGGGGTGGCCCACGCTCACTGGAAAAAGCAATCCCGAGGCCGGATTTGATCCTGGAGCTGAGATATTAAAGCTCGCCGAAAGTGAAAAAAACGACCACCCCGGACCTGTCGTTTTGGCCGAGATCCCGACCCCGAGCGAGCGAGCCCAAACCCACCATTTGGGGTGTGAGCCGCCTCCGGGGTGGCCCACGCTCACTGGAAAACGCAATCCCGATGCCGGATTTGATCCTGGAGCTGAGATATTAAAGCTCGCCGAAAGTGAAAAAAACGACCACCCCGGACCTGTCGTTTTGGCCGAGATCCCGACCCCGAGCGAGCGAGCCCAAACCCACCATTTGGGGCTGGGCCGCCTCCGGGGTGGCCCACGCTCACTGGAAAAAGCAATCCCGATGCCGGATTTGACCCTGGAGCTGAGATATGAAAGCTCGCCGAAAGTGAAAAAAACGACCACCCCGGACCTGTCGTTTTGGCCGAGATCCCGACCCCGAGCGAGCGAGCCCAAAACCACGAATTAGGGTGTGAGCTGCCTCCGGGGTGGCCCACGCTCACTGGAAAAAGCAATCCCGAGGCCAGATTTGATCCTGGAGCTGAGATATTAAAGCTCGCCGAAAGTGAAAAAAACGACCACCCCGGACCTGTCGTTTTGGCCGAGATCCTGACCCCGAGCGAACGAGCCCAAACCCACCATTTGGGGTGTGGGCCGCCTCTGGGGTGGCCCACGCTCACTGGAAAACGCAATCCCGATGCCGGATTTGATCCTGGAGCTGAGATACTAAAGCTCGCCGAAAGTGAAAAAAACGACCACCCCGGACCTGTCGTTTTGGCCGAGATCCCGACCCCGAGCGAGCGAGCCCAAACCCACTATTTGGGGTGTGGGCCGCCTCCGGGGTGGCCCACGCTCACTGGAAAAAGCAATCCCGATGCCGGATTTGACCGTGGAGCTGAGATATTAAAGCTCGCCGAAAGGGAAAAAAACGACCACCCCGGACCTGTCGTTTTGGCCGAGATCCCGACCCCGAGCGAGCGAGCCCAAACCCACCATTTGGGGTGTGGGCCGCCTCTGGGGTGGCCCACGCTCACTGGAAAACGCAATCCCGATGCCGGATTTGATCCTGGAGCTGAGATACTAAAGCTCGCCGAAAGTGAAAAAAACGACCACCCCGGACCTGTCGTTTTGGCCGAGATCCCGACCCCGAGCGAGCGAGCCCACACCCACCATTTGGGGTGTGGGCCGCCTCCGGGGTGGCCCACGCTCACTGGAAAAAGCAATCCCGATGCCGGATTTGATCCTGGAGCTGAGATATTAAAGCTCGCCGAAAGTGAAAAAAACGACCACCCCGGACCTGTCGTTTTGGCCGAGATCCCGACCCCGAGCGAACGAGCCCAAACTCACCATTTGGGGTGTGGGCCGCCTCCGGGGTGGCCCACGCTCACTGGAAAAAGCAATCCCGATGCCGGATTTGATCCTGGAGCTGAGATATTAAAGCTCGCTGAAAGGGAAAAAAACGACAGGTCCGGGGTGGTCGTTTTTTTCACTTTTTCACTTTCGGCGAGCTTTAAAAGCTCAGCTCCAGGATCATTTGATCCTGGAGCTGAGATTTTAAAGCTCGCCGAAAGGGAAAAAAACGACCACCCCGGACCTGTCGTTTTGGCCGAGATCCCGACCCCGAGCGAGCGAGCCCAAACCCACGAATTAGGGTGTGAGCTGCCTCCGGGGTGGCCCACGCTCACTGGAAAAAGCAATCCCGATGCCGGATTTGATCCTGGAGCTGAGATATTACAGCTCGCCGAAAGTGAAAAAAACGACGAACCCAGACCTGTCGTTTTGGCCGAGATCCCGACCCCGAGCGAACGAGCCCAAACTCACCATTTGGGGTGTGGGCCGCCTCCGGGGTGGCCCATGCTCACTGGAAAAAGCAATCCCGATCCCGGATTTGTTCCTGGAGCTGAGATATTAAAGCTCGCCGAAAGGGAAAAAAACGACAGGTCCGGGGTGGTCGTTTTTTTCACTTTTTCACTTTCAAATGATCCTGGAGCTGAGATTTTAAAGCTCGCCGAAAGGGAAAAAAACGACCACCCCGGACCAGTCGTCTTGGCCGAGATCCCGACCCCGAGCGAGCGAGCCCAAACCCACCATTTGGGGTGTGAGCCGCCTCCGGGGTGGCCCACGCTCACTGGAAAACGCAATCCCGATGCCGGATTTGATCCTGGAGCTGAGATATTAAAGCTCGCCGAAAGTGAAAAAAACGACCACCCCGGACCTGTCATTTTGGCCGAGATCCCGACCCCGAGCGAGCGAGCCCAAACCCACCATTTGGGGTGTGGGCCGCCTCCGGGGTGGCCCACGCTCACTGGAAAAAGCAATCCCGATGCCGGATTTGACCCTGGAGCTGAGATATTAAAGCTCGCCGAAAGTGAAAAAAACGACCACCCCGGACCTGTCGTTTTGGCCGAGATCCCGACCCCGAGCGAGCGAGCCCAAACCCACCATTTGGGGTGTGGGCCGCCTCCGGGGTGGCCCACGCTCACTGGAAAAAGCAATCCCGATGCCGGATTTGATCCTGGAGCTGAGATATTAAAGCTCGCCGAAAGTGAAAAAAACGACCACCCCGGACCTGTCGTGTTGGCCGAGATCCCGACCCCGAGCGAACGAGCCCAAACCCACCATTTGGGGTGTGGGCCGCCTCCGGGGTGGCCCACGCTCACTGGAAAAAGCAATCCCGATGCCGGATTTGATCCTGGAGCTGAGATATTAAAGCTCGCCGAAAGTGAAAAAAACGACCACCCCGGACCTGTCGTTTTGGCCGAGATCCCGACCCCGAGCGAGCGAGCCCAAACCCACGAATTAGGGTGTGAGCTGCCTCCGGGGTGGCCCACGCTCACTGGAAAAAGCAATCCCGATGCCGGATTTGATCCTGGAGCTGAGATATTACAGCTCGCCGAAAGTGAAAAAAACGACGAACCCAGACCTGTCGTTTTGGCCGAGATCCCGACCCCGAGCGAGCGAGCCCAAACCCACCATTTGGGGTGTGGGCCGCCTCCGGGGTGGCCCACGCTCACTGGAAAAAGCAATCCCGATGCCGGATTTGATCCTGGAGCTGAGATTTTAAAGCTCGCCGAAAGTGAAAAAAACGACCACCCCGGACCTGTCGTTTTGGCCGAGATCCCGACCCCGAGCGAGCGAGCCCAAACCCACCATTTGGGGTGTGGGCCGCCTCCGGGGTGGCCCACGCTCACTGGAAAAAGCAATCCCGATGCCGGATTTGACCCTGGAGCTGAGATATTAAAGCTCGCCGAAAGTGAAAAAAACGACCACCCCGGACCTGTCGTTTTGGCCGAGATCCCGACCCCGAGCGAGCGAGCCCAAACCCACCATTTGGGGTATGGGCCGCCTCCGGGGTGGCCCACGCTCACTGGAAAAAGCAATCCCGATGCCGGATTTGATCCTGGAGCTGAGATATTAAAGCTCGCCGAAAGTGAAAAAAACGACCACCCCGGACCTGTCGTGTTGGCCGAGATCCCGACCCCGAGCGAACGAGCCCAAACCCACCATTTGGGGTGTGGGCCGCCTCCGGGGTGGCCCACGCTCACTGGAAAAAGCAATCCCGATGCCGGATTTGATCCTGGAGCTGAGATATTAAAGCTCGCCGAAAGTGAAAAAAACGACCACCCCGGACCTGTCGTTTTGGCCGAGATCCCGACCCCGAGCGAGCGAGCCCAAACCCACGAATTAGGGTGTGAGCTGCCTCCGGGGTGGCCCACGCTCACTGGAAAAAGCAATCCCGATGCCGGATTTGATCCTGGAGCTGAGATTTTAAAGCTCGCCGAAAGTGAAAAAAACGACCACCCCGGACCTGTCGTTTTGGCCGAGATCCCGACCCCGAGCGAGCGAGCCCAAACCCACCATTTGGGGTGTGGGCCGCCTCCGGGGTGGCCCACGCTCACTGGAAAAAGCAATCCCGATGCCGGATTTGACCCTGGAGCTGAGATATTAAAGCTCGCCGAAAGTGAAAAAAACGACCACCCCGGACCTGTCGTTTTGGCCGAGATCCCGACCCCGAGCGAGCGAGCCCAAACCCACCATTTGGGGTATGGGCCGCCTCCGGGGTGGCCCACGCTCACTGGAAAAAGCAATCCCGATGCCGGATTTGATCCTGGAGCTGAGATATTAAAGCTCGCCGAAAGTGAAAAAAACGACCACCCCGGACCTGTCGTGTTGGCCGAGATCCCGACCCCGAGCGAACGAGCCCAAACCCACCATTTGGGGTGTGGGCCGCCTCCGGGGTGGCCCACGCTCACTGGAAAAAGCAATCCCGATGCCGGATTTGATCCTGGAGCTGAGATATTAAAGCTCGCCGAAAGTGAAAAAAACGACCACCCCGGACCTGTCGTTTTGGCCGAGATCCCGACCCCGAGCGAGCGAGCCCAAACCCACGAATTAGGGTGTGAGCTGCCTCCGGGGTGGCCCACGCTCACTGGAAAAAGCAATCCCGATGCCGGATTTGATCCTGGAGCTGAGATATTACAGCTCGCCGAAAGTGAAAAAAACGACGAACCCAGACCTGTCGTTTTGGCCGAGATCCCGACCCCGAGCGAGCGAGCCCAAACCCACCATTTGGGGTGTGGGCCGCCTCCGGGGTGGCCCACGCTCACTGGAAAAAGCAATCCCGATGCCGGATTTGATCCTGGAGCTGAGATTTTAAAGCTCGCCGAAAGTGAAAAAAACGACCACCCCGGACCTGTCGTTTTGGCCGAGATCCCGACCCCGAGCGAGCGACCCAAACCCACCATTTGGGGTGTGGGCCGCCTCCGGGGTGGCCCACGCTCACTGGAAAAAGCAATCCCGATGCCGGATTTGATCCTGGAGCTGAGATTTTAAAGCTCGCCGAAAGTGAAAAAAAACGACCACCCCGGACCTGTCGTTTTGGCCGAGATCCCGACCCCGAGCGAACGAGCCCAAACTCACCATTTGGGGTGTGGGCCGCCTCCGGGGTGGCCCACGCTCACTGGAAAAAGCAATCCCGATGCCGGATTTGATCCTGGAGCTGAGATATTAAAGCTCGCCGAAAGGGAAAAAAACGACCACCCCGGACCTGTCGTTTTGGCCGAGATCCCGACCCCGAGCGAACGAGCCCAAACTCACCATTTGGGGTGTGGGCCGCCTCCGGGGTGGCCCACGCTCACTGGAAAACGCAATCCCGATGCCGGATTTGATCCTGGAGCTGAGATATTAAAGCTCGCCGAAAGTGAAAAAAACGACCACCCCGGACCTGTCGTTTTGGCCGAGATCCCGACCCCGAGCGAGCGAGCCCAAACCCACCATTTGGGGTGTGGGCCGCCTCCGGGGTGGCCCACGCTCACTGGAAAACGCAATCCCGATGCCGGATTTGACCCTGGAGCTGAGATATTAAAGCTCGCCGAAAGTGAAAAAAACGACCACCCCGGACCTGTCGTTTTGGCCGAGATCCCGACCCCGAGCGAGCGAGCCCAAACCCACGAATTAGGGTGTGAGCTGCCTCCGGGGTGGCCCACGCTCACTGGAAAAAGCAATCCCGAGGCCGGATTTGATCCTGGAGCTGAGATATTAAAGCTCGCCGAAAGTGAAAAAAACGACCACCCCGGACCTGTCGTTTTGGCCGAGATCCCGACCCCGAGCGAGCGAGCCCAAACCCACCATTTGGGGTGTGAGCCGCCTCCGGGGTGGCCCACGCTCACTGGAAAACGCAATCCCGATGCCGGATTTGATCCTGGAGCTGAGATATTAAAGCTCGCCGAAAGTGAAAAAAACGACCACCCCGGACCTGTCGTTTTGGCCGAGATCCCGACCCCGAGCGAGCGAGCCCAAACCCACCATTTGGGGCTGGGCCGCCTCCGGGGTGGCCCACGCTCACTGGAAAAAGCAATCCCGATGCCGGATTTGACCCTGGAGCTGAGATATGAAAGCTCGCCGAAAGTGAAAAAAACGACCACCCCGGACCTGTCGTTTTGGCCGAGATCCCGACCCCGAGCGAGCGAGCCCAAAACCACGAATTAGGGTGTGAGCTGCCTCCGGGGTGGCCCACGCTCACTGGAAAAAGCAATCCCGAGGCCAGATTTGATCCTGGAGCTGAGATATTAAAGCTCGCCGAAAGTGAAAAAAACGACCACCCCGGACCTGTCGTTTTGGCCGAGATCCTGACCCCGAGCGAACGAGCCCAAACCCACCATTTGGGGTGTGGGCCGCCTCTGGGGTGGCCCACGCTCACTGGAAAACGCAATCCCGATGCCGGATTTGATCCTGGAGCTGAGATACTAAAGCTCGCCGAAAGTGAAAAAAACGACCACCCCGGACCTGTCGTTTTGGCCGAGATCCCGACCCCGAGCGAGCGAGCCCAAACCCACTATTTGGGGTGTGGGCCGCCTCCGGGGTGGCCCACGCTCACTGGAAAAAGCAATCCCGATGCCGGATTTGACCGTGGAGCTGAGATATTAAAGCTCGCCGAAAGGGAAAAAAACGACCACCCCGGACCTGTCGTTTTGGCCGAGATCCCGACCCCGAGCGAGCGAGCCCAAACCCACCATTTGGGGTGTGGGCCGCCTCTGGGGTGGCCCACGCTCACTGGAAAACGCAATCCCGATGCCGGATTTGATCCTGGAGCTGAGATACTAAAGCTCGCCGAAAGTGAAAAAAACGACCACCCCGGACCTGTCGTTTTGGCCGAGATCCCGACCCCGAGCGAGCGAGCCCACACCCACCATTTGGGGTGTGGGCCGCCTCCGGGGTGGCCCACGCTCACTGGAAAAAGCAATCCCGATGCCGGATTTGATCCTGGAGCTGAGATATTAAAGCTCGCCGAAAGTGAAAAAAACGACCACCCCGGACCTGTCGTTTTGGCCGAGATCCCGACCCCGAGCGAACGAGCCCAAACTCACCATTTGGGGTGTGGGCCGCCTCCGGGGTGGCCCACGCTCACTGGAAAAAGCAATCCCGATGCCGGATTTGATCCTGGAGCTGAGATATTAAAGCTCGCTGAAAGGGAAAAAAACGACAGGTCCGGGGTGGTCGTTTTTTTTCACTTTTTCACTTTCGGCGAGCTTTAAAAGCTCAGCTCCAGGATCATTTGATCCTGGAGCTGAGATTTTAAAGCTCGCCGAAAGGGAAAAAAACGACCACCCCGGACCTGTCGTTTTGGCCGAGATCCCGACCCCGAGCGAGCGAGCCCAAACCCACGAATTAGGGTGTGAGCTGCCTCCGGGGTGGCCCACGCTCACTGGAAAAAGCAATCCCGATGCCGGATTTGATCCTGGAGCTGAGATATTACAGCTCGCCGAAAGTGAAAAAAACGACGAACCCAGACCTGTCGTTTTGGCCGAGATCCCGACCCCGAGCGAACGAGCCCAAACTCACCATTTGGGGTGTGGGCCGCCTCCGGGGTGGCCCATGCTCACTGGAAAAAGCAATCCCGATCCCGGATTTGTTCCTGGAGCTGAGATATTAAAGCTCGCCGAAAGGGAAAAAAACGACAGGTCCGGGGTGGTCGTTTTTTTCACTTTTTCACTTTCAAATGATCCTGGAGCTGAGATTTTAAAGCTCGCCGAAAGGGAAAAAAACGACCACCCCGGACCAGTCGTCTTGGCCGAGATCCCGACCCCGAGCGAGCGAGCCCAAACCCACCATTTGGGGTGTGAGCCGCCTCCGGGGTGGCCCACGCTCACTGGAAAACGCAATCCCGATGCCGGATTTGATCCTGGAGCTGAGATATTAAAGCTCGCCGAAAGTGAAAAAAACGACCACCCCGGACCTGTCATTTTGGCCGAGATCCCGACCCCGAGCGAGCGAGCCCAAACCCACCATTTGGGGTGTGGGCCGCCTCCGGGGTGGCCCACGCTCACTGGAAAAAGCAATCCCGATGCCGGATTTGACCCTGGAGCTGAGATATTAAAGCTCGCCGAAAGTGAAAAAAACGACCACCCCGGACCTGTCGTTTTGGCCGAGATCCCGACCCCGAGCGAGCGAGCCCAAACCCACCATTTGGGGTGTGGGCCGCCTCCGGGGTGGCCCACGCTCACTGGAAAAAGCAATCCCGATGCCGGATTTGATCCTGGAGCTGAGATATTAAAGCTCGCCGAAAGTGAAAAAAACGACCACCCCGGACCTGTCGTGTTGGCCGAGATCCCGACCCCGAGCGAACGAGCCCAAACCCACCATTTGGGGTGTGGGCCGCCTCCGGGGTGGCCCACGCTCACTGGAAAAAGCAATCCCGATGCCGGATTTGATCCTGGAGCTGAGATATTAAAGCTCGCCGAAAGTGAAAAAAACGACCACCCCGGACCTGTCGTTTTGGCCGAGATCCCGACCCCGAGCGAGCGAGCCCAAACCCACGAATTAGGGTGTGAGCTGCCTCCGGGGTGGCCCACGCTCACTGGAAAAAGCAATCCCGATGCCGGATTTGATCCTGGAGCTGAGATATTACAGCTCGCCGAAAGTGAAAAAAACGACGAACCCAGACCTGTCGTTTTGGCCGAGATCCCGACCCCGAGCGAGCGAGCCCAAACCCACCATTTGGGGTGTGGGCCGCCTCCGGGGTGGCCCACGCTCACTGGAAAAAGCAATCCCGATGCCGGATTTGATCCTGGAGCTGAGATTTTAAAGCTCGCCGAAAGTGAAAAAAACGACCACCCCGGACCTGTCGTTTTGGCCGAGATCCCGACCCCGAGCGAGCGAGCCCAAACCCACCATTTGGGGTGTGGGCCGCCTCCGGGGTGGCCCACGCTCACTGGAAAAAGCAATCCCGATGCCGGATTTGACCCTGGAGCTGAGATATTAAAGCTCGCCGAAAGTGAAAAAAACGACCACCCCGGACCTGTCGTTTTGGCCGAGATCCCGACCCCGAGCGAGCGAGCCCAAACCCACCATTTGGGGTATGGGCCGCCTCCGGGGTGGCCCACGCTCACTGGAAAAAGCAATCCCGATGCCGGATTTGATCCTGGAGCTGAGATATTAAAGCTCGCCGAAAGTGAAAAAAACGACCACCCCGGACCTGTCGTGTTGGCCGAGATCCCGACCCCGAGCGAACGAGCCCAAACCCACCATTTGGGGTGTGGGCCGCCTCCGGGGTGGCCCACGCTCACTGGAAAAAGCAATCCCGATGCCGGATTTGATCCTGGAGCTGAGATATTAAAGCTCGCCGAAAGTGAAAAAAACGACCACCCCGGACCTGTCGTTTTGGCCGAGATCCCGACCCCGAGCGAGCGAGCCCAAACCCACGAATTAGGGTGTGAGCTGCCTCCGGGGTGGCCCACGCTCACTGGAAAAAGCAATCCCGATGCCGGATTTGATCCTGGAGCTGAGATATTACAGCTCGCCGAAAGTGAAAAAAACGACGAACCCAGACCTGTCGTTTTGGCCGAGATCCCGACCCCGAGCGAGCGAGCCCAAACCCACCATTTGGGGTGTGGGCCGCCTCCGGGGTGGCCCACGCTCACTGGAAAAAGCAATCCCGATGCCGGATTTGATCCTGGAGCTGAGATTTTAAAGCTCGCCGAAAGTGAAAAAAACGACCACCCCGGACCTGTCGTTTTGGCCGAGATCCCGACCCCGAGCGAGCGACCCAAACCCACCATTTGGGGTGTGGGCCGCCTCCGGGGTGGCCCACGCTCACTGGAAAAAGCAATCCCGATGCCGGATTTGATCCTGGAGCTGAGATTTTAAAGCTCGCCGAAAGTGAAAAAAAACGACCACCCCGGACCTGTCGTTTTGGCCGAGATCCCGACCCCGAGCGAACGAGCCCAAACTCACCATTTGGGGTGTGGGCCGCCTCCGGGGTGGCCCACGCTCACTGGAAAAAGCAATCCCGATGCCGGATTTGATCCTGGAGCTGAGATATTAAAGCTCGCCGAAAGGGAAAAAAACGACCACCCCGGACCTGTCGTTTTGGCCGAGATCCCGACCCCGAGCGAACGAGCCCAAACTCACCATTTGGGGTGTGGGCCGCCTCCGGGGTGGCCCACGCTCACTGGAAAAAGCAATCCCGATGCCGGATTTGATCCTGGAGCTGAGATATTAAAGCTCGCCGAAAGTGAAAAAAACGACCACCCCGGACCTGTCGTGTTGGCCGAGATCCCGACCCCGAGCGAACGAGCCCAAACCCACCATTTGGGGTGTGGGCCGCCTCCGGGGTGGCCCACGCTCACTGGAAAAAGCAATCCCGATGCCGGATTTGATCCTGGAGCTGAGATATTAAAGCTCGCCGAAAGTGAAAAAAACGACCACCCCGGACCTGTCGTTTTGGCCGAGATCCCGACCCCGAGCGAGCGAGCCCAAACCCACGAATTAGGGTGTGAGCTGCCTCCGGGGTGGCCCACGCTCACTGGAAAAAGCAATCCCGATGCCGGATTTGATCCTGGAGCTGAGATATTACAGCTCGCCGAAAGTGAAAAAAACGACGAACCCAGACCTGTCGTTTTGGCCGAGATCCCGACCCCGAGCGAGCGAGCCCAAACCCACCATTTGGGGTGTGGGCCGCCTCCGGGGTGGCCCACGCTCACTGGAAAAAGCAATCCCGATGCCGGATTTGATCCTGGAGCTGAGATTTTAAAGCTCGCCGAAAGTGAAAAAAACGACCACCCCGGACCTGTCGTTTTGGCCGAGATCCCGACCCCGAGCGAGCGACCCAAACCCACCATTTGGGGTGTGGGCCGCCTCCGGGGTGGCCCACGCTCACTGGAAAAAGCAATCCCGATGCCGGATTTGATCCTGGAGCTGAGATTTTAAAGCTCGCCGAAAGTGAAAAAAAACGACCACCCCGGACCCGTCGTTTTGGCCGAGATCCCGACCCCGAGCGAACGAGCCCAAACTCACCATTTGGGGTGTGGGCCGCCTCCGGGGTGGCCCACGCTCACTGGAAAAAGCAATCCCGATGCCGGATTTGATCCTGGAGCTGAGATATTAAAGCTCGCCGAAAGGGAAAAAAACGACCACCCCGGACCTGTCGTTTTGGCCGAGATCCCGACCCCGAGCGAACGAGCCCAAACTCACCATTTGGGGTGTGGGCCGCCTCCGGGGTGGCCCACGCTCACTGGAAAAAGCAATCCCGATGCCGGATTTGATCCTGGAGCTGAGATATTAAAGCTCGCCGAAAGGGAAAAAAACGACAGGTCCGGGGTGGTCGTTTTTTTCACTTTTTCACTTTCGGCGAGCTTTAAAAGCTCAGCTCCAGGATCATTTGATCCTGGAGCTGAGATTTTAAAGCTCGCCGAAAGGGAAAAAAACGACCACCCCGGACCAGTCGTCTTGGCCGAGATCCCGACCCCGAGCGAGCGAGCCCAAACCCACCATTTGGGGTGTGAGCCGCCTCCGGGGTGGCCCACGCTCACTGGAAAACGCAATCCCGATGCCGGATTTGATCCTGGAGCTGAGATATTAAAGCTCGCCGAAAGTGAAAAAAACGACCACCCCGGACCTGTCGTTTTGGCCGAGATCCCGACCCCGAGCGAGCGAGCCCAAACCCACCATTTGGGGTGTGGGCCGCCTCCGGGGTGGCCCACGCTCACTGGAAAAAGCAATCCCGATGCCGGATTTGATCCTGGAGCTGAGATATTAAAGCTCGCCGAAAGTGAAAAAAACGACCACCCCGGACCTGTCGTTTTGGCCGAGATCCCGACCCCGAGCGAACGAGCCCTAACTCACCATTTGGGGTGTGGGCCGCCTCCGGGGTGGCCCACGCTCACTGGAAAAAGCAATCCCGATGCCGGATTTGATCCTGGAGCTGAGATATTAAAGCTCGCCGAAAGTGAAAAAAACGACCACCCCGGACCTGTCGTTTTGGCCGAGATCCCGACCCCGAGCGAACGAGCCCAAACTCACCATTTGGGGTGTGGGCCGCCTCCGGGGTGGCCCACGCTCACTGGAAAAAGCAATCCCGATGCCGGATTTGATCCTGGAGCTGAGATATTAAAGCTCGCCGAAAGTGAAAAAAACGACCACCCCGGACCTGTCGTTTTGGCCGAGATCCCGACCCCGAGCGAACGAGCCCAAACTCACCATTTGGGGTGTGGGCCGCCTCCGGGGTGGCCCACGCTCACTGGAAAAAGCAATCCCGATGCCGGATTTGACCCTGGAGCTGAGATATTAAAGCTCGCCGAAAGTGAAAAAAACGACCACCCCGGACCTGTCGTTTTGGTCGAGATCCCGACCCCGAGCGAGCGAGCCCAAACCCACGAATTAGGGTGTGAGCTGCCTCCGGGGTGGCCCACGCTCACTGGAAAAAGCAATCCCGATGCCGGATTTGATCCTGGAGCTGAGATATTACAGCTCGCCGAAAGTGAAAAAAACGACCAACCCGGACCTGTCGTTTTGGCCGAGATCCCGACCCCGAGCGAGCGAGCCCAAACCCACCATTTGGGGTGTGGGCCGCCTCCGGGGTGGCCCACGCTCACTGGAAAAAGCAATCCCGATGCCGGATTTGATCCTGGAGCTGAGATTTTAAAGCTCGCCGAAAGTGAAAAAAACGACCACCCCGGACCTGTCGTTTTGGCCGAGATCCCGACCCCGAGCGAGCGACCCAAACCCACCATTTGGGGTGTGGGCCGCCTCCGGGGTGGCCCACGCTCACTGGAAAAAGCAATCCCGATGCCGGATTTGACCCTGGAGCTGAGATATGAAAGCTCGCCGAAAGTGAAAAAAACGACCACCCCGGACCTGTCGTTTTGGCCGAGATCCCGACCCCGAGCGAGCGAGCCCAAACCCACCATTTGGGGTGTGGGCCGCCTCCGGGGTGGCCCACGCTCACTGGAAAAAGCAATCCCGATGCCGGATTTGATCCTGGAGCTGAGATTTTAAAGCTCGCCGAAAGTGAAAAAAAACGACCACCCCGGACCTGTCGTTTTGGCCGAGATCCCGACCCCGAGCGAACGAGCCCACACCCACCATTTGGGGTGTGGGCCGCCTCCGGGGTGGCCCACGCTCACTGGAAAAAGCAATCCCGATGCCGGATTTGATCCTGGAGCTGAGATATTAAAGCTCGCCGAAAGTGAAAAAAACGACCACCCAGGACCTGTCGTTTTGGCCAAGATCCCGACCCCGAGCGAACGAGCCCAAACTCACCATTTGGGGTGTGGGCCGCCTCCGGGGTGGCCCACGCTCACTGGAAAAAGCAATCCCGATGCCGGATTTGATCCTGGAGCTGAGATATTAAAGCTCGCCGAAAGGGAAAAAAACGACAGGTCCGGGGTGGTCGTTTTTTTCACTTTTTCACTTTCGGCGAGCTTTAAAAGCTCAGCTCCAGGATCATTTGATCCTGGAGCTGAGATTTTAAAGCTCGCCGAAAGGGAAAAAAACGACCACCCCGGACCAGTCGTCTTGGCCGAGATCCCGACCCCGAGCGAGCGAGCCCAAACCCACCATTTGGGGTGTGAGCCGCCTCCGGGGTGGCCCACGCTCACTGGAAAACGCAATCCCGATGCCGGATTTGATCCTGGAGCTGAGATATTAAAGCTCGCCGAAAGTGAAAAAAACGACCACCCCGGACCTGTCGTTTTGGCCGAGATCCCGACCCCGAGCGAGCGAGCCCAAACCCACCATTTGGGGTGTGGGCCGCCTCCGGGGTGGCCCACGCTCACTGGAAAAAGCAATCCCGATGCCGGATTTGACCCTGGAGCTGAGATATTAAAGCTCGTCGAAAGTGAAAAAAACGACCACCCCGGACCTGTCGTTTTGGCCGAGATCCCGACCCCGAGCGAGCGAGCCCAAACCCACGAATTAGGGTGTGAGCTGCCTCCGGGGTGGCCCACGCTCACTGGAAAAAGCAATCCCGATGCCAGATTTGATCCTGGAGCTGAGATATTACAGCTCGCCGAAAGTGAAAAAAACGACCAACCCGGACCTGTCGTTTTGGCCAAGATCCCGACCCCGAGCGAACGAGCCCAAACTCACCATTTGGGGTGTGGGCCGCCTCCGGGGTGGCCCACGCTCACTGGAAAAAGCAATCCCGATCCCGGATTTGTTCCTGGAGCTGAGATATTAAAGCTCGCCGAAAGGGAAAAAAACGACAGGTCCGGGGTGGTCGTTTTTTTCACTTTTTCACTTTCGGCGAGCTTTAAAATCTCAGCTCCAGGATCATTTGATCCTGGAGCTGAGATTTTAAAGCTCGCCGAAAGGGAAAAAAACGACCACCCCGGACCAGTCGTCTTGGCCGAGATCCCGACCCCGAGCGAGCGAGCCCAAACCCACCATTTGGGGTGTGAGCCGCCTCCGGGGTGGCCCACGCTCACTGGAAAACGCAATCCCGATGCCGGATTTGATCCTGGAGCTGAGATATTAAAGCTCGCCGAAAGTGAAAAAAACGACCACCCCGGACCTGTCGTTTTGGCCGAGATCCCGACCCCGAGCGAGCGAGCCCAAACCCACCATTTGGGGTGTGGGCCGCCTCCGGGGTGGCCCACGCTCACTGGAAAAAGCAATCCCGATGCCGGATTTGACCCTGGAGCTGAGATATTAAAGCTCGTCGAAAGTGAAAAAAACGACCACCCCGGACCTGTCGTTTTGGCCGAGATCCCGACCCCGAGCGAGCGAGCCCAAACCCACGAATTAGGGTGTGAGCTGCCTCCGGGGTGGCCCACGCTCACTGGAAAAAGCAATCCCGATGCCAGATTTGATCCTGGAGCTGAGATATTACAGCTCGCCGAAAGTGAAAAAAACGACCAACCCGGACCTGTCGTTTTGGCCAAGATCCCGACCCCGAGCGAACGAGCCCAAACTCACCATTTGGGGTGTGGGCCGCCTCCGGGGTGGCCCACGCTCACTGGAAAAAGCAATCCCGATCCCGGATTTGTTCCTGGAGCTGAGATATTAAAGCTCGCCGAAAGGGAAAAAAACGACAGGTCCGGGGTGGTCGTTTTTTTCACTTTTTCACTTTCGGCGAGCTTTAAAATCTCAGCTCCAGGATCATTTGATCCTGGAGCTGAGATTTTAAAGCTCGCCGAAAGGGAAAAAAACGACCACCCCGGACCAGTCGTCTTGGCCGAGATCCCGACCCCGAGCGAGCGAGCCCAAACCCACCATTTGGGGTGTGAGCCGCCTCCGGGGTGGCCCACGCTCACTGGAAAACGCAATCCCGATGCCGGATTTGATCCTGGAGCTGAGATATTAAAGCTCGCCGAAAGTGAAAAAAACGACCACCCCGGACCTGTCGTTTTGGCCGAGATCCCGACCCCGAGCGAGCGAGCCCAAACCCACCATTTGGGGTGTGGGCCGCCTCCGGGGTGGCCCACGCTCACTGGAAAAAGCAATCCCGATGCCGGATTTGACCCTGGAGCTGAGATATTAAAGCTCGCCGAAAGTGAAAAAAACGACCACCCCGGACCTGTCGTTTTGGCCGAGATCCCGACCCCGAGCGAGCGAGCCCAAACCCACGAATTAGGGTGTGAGCTGCCTCCGGGGTGGCCCACGCTCACTGGAAAAAGCAATCCCGATGCCAGATTTGATCCTGGAGCTGAGATATTACAGCTCGCCGAAAGTGAAAAAAACGACCAACCCGGACCTGTCGTTTTGGCCAAGATCCCGACCCCGAGCGAACGAGCCCAAACTCACCATTTGGGGTGTGGGCCGCCTCCGGGGTGGCCCACGCTCACTGGAAAAAGCAATCCCGATCCCGGATTTGTTCCTGGAGCTGAGATATTAAAGCTCGCCGAAAGGGAAAAAAACGACAGGTCCGGGGTGGTCGTTTTTTTCACTTTTTCACTTTCGGCGAGCTTTAAAATCTCAGCTCCAGGATCATTTGATCCTGGAGCTGAGATTTTAAAGCTCGCCGAAAGGGAAAAAAACGACCACCCCGGACCAGTCGTCTTGGCCGAGATCCCGACCCCGAGCGAGCGAGCCCAAACCCACCATTTGGGGTGTGAGCCGCCTCCGGGGTGGCCCACGCTCACTGGAAAACGCAATCCCGATGCCGGATTTGATCCTGGAGCTGAGATATTAAAGCTCGCCGAAAGTGAAAAAAACGACCACCCCGGACCTGTCGTTTTGGCCGAGATCCCGACCCCGAGCGAGCGAGCCCAAACCCACCATTTGGGGTGTGGGCCGCCTCCGGGGTGGCCCACGCTCACTGGAAAAAGCAATCCCGATGCCGGATTTGACCCTGGAGCTGAGATATTAAAGCTCGCCGAAAGTGAAAAAAACGACCACCCCGGACCTGTCGTTTTGGCCGAGATCCCGACCCCGAGCGAGCGAGCCCAAACCCACGAATTAGGGTGTGAGCTGCCTCCGGGGTGGCCCACGCTCACTGGAAAAAGCAATCCCGATGCCAGATTTGATCCTGGAGCTGAGATATTACAGCTCGCCGAAAGTGAAAAAAACGACCAACCCGGACCTGTCGTTTTGGCCAAGATCCCGACCCCGAGCGAACGAGCCCAAACTCACCATTTGGGGTGTGGGCCGCCTCCGGGGTGGCCCACGCTCACTGGAAAAAGCAATCCCGATCCCGGATTTGTTCCTGGAGCTGAGATATTAAAGCTCGCCGAAAGGGAAAAAAACGACAGGTCCGGGGTGGTCGTTTTTTTCACTTTTTCACTTTCGGCGAGCTTTAAAATCTCAGCTCCAGGATCATTTGATCCTGGAGCTGAGATTTTAAAGCTCGCCGAAAGGGAAAAAAACGACCACCCCGGACCAGTCGTCTTGGCCGAGATCCCGACCCCGAGCGAGCGAGCCCAAACCCACCATTTGGGGTGTGAGCCGCCTCCGGGGTGGCCCACGCTCACTGGAAAACGCAATCCCGATGCCGGATTTGATCCTGGAGCTGAGATATTAAAGCTCGCCGAAAGTGAAAAAAACGACCACCCCGGACCTGTCGTTTTGGCCGAGATCCCGACCCCGAGCGAGCGAGCCCAAACCCACCATTTGGGGTGTGGGCCGCCTCCGGGGTGGCCCACGCTCACTGGAAAAAGCAATCCCGATGCCGGATTTGACCCTGGAGCTGAGATATTAAAGCTCGCCGAAAGTGAAAAAAACGACCACCCCGGACCTGTCGTTTTGGCCGAGATCCCGACCCCGAGCGAGCGAGCCCAAACCCACGAATTAGGGTGTGAGCTGCCTCCGGGGTGGCCCACGCTCACTGGAAAAAGCAATCCCGATGCCAGATTTGATCCTGGAGCTGAGATATTACAGCTCGCCGAAAGTGAAAAAAACGACCAACCCGGACCTGTCGTTTTGGCCAAGATCCCGACCCCGAGCGAACGAGCCCAAACTCACCATTTGGGGTGTGGGCCGCCTCCGGGGTGGCCCACGCTCACTGGAAAAAGCAATCCCGATCCCGGATTTGTTCCTGGAGCTGAGATATTAAAGCTCGCCGAAAGGGAAAAAAACGACAGGTCCGGGGTGGTCGTTTTTTTCACTTTTTCACTTTCGGCGAGCTTTAAAATCTCAGCTCCAGGATCATTTGATCCTGGAGCTGAGATTTTAAAGCTCGCCGAAAGGGAAAAAAAACGACCACCCCGGACCAGTCGTCTTGGCCGAGATCCCGACCCCGAGCGAGCGAGCCCAAACCCACCATTTGGGGTGTGAGCCGCCTCCGGGGTGGCCCACGCTCACTGGAAAACGCAATCCCGATGCCGGATTTGATCCTGGAGCTGAGATATTAAAGCTCGCCGAAAGTGAAAAAAACGACCACCCCGGACCTGTCGTTTTGGCCGAGATCCCGACCCCGAGCGAGCGAGCCCAAACCCACCATTTGGGGTGTGGGCCGCCTCCGGGGTGGCCCACGCTCACTGGAAAAAGCAATCCCGATGCCGGATTTGACCCTGGAGCTGAGATATTAAAGCTCGCCGAAAGTGAAAAAAACGACCACCCCGGACCTGTCGTTTTGGCCGAGATCCCGACCCCGAGCGAGCGAGCCCAAACCCACCATTTGGGGTGTGGGCCGCCTCCGGGGTGGCCCACGCTCACTGGAAAAAGCAATCCCGATGCCGGATTTGATCCTGGAGCTGAGATATTAAAGCTCGCCGAAAGTGAAAAAAACGACCACCCCGGACCTGTCGTTTTGGCCGAGATCCCGACCCCGAGCGAGCGAGCCCAAACCCACGAATTAGGGTGTGAGCTGCCTCCGGGGTGGCCCACGCTCACTGGAAAAAGCAATCCCGATGCCGGATTTGATCCTGGAGCTGAGATATTACAGCTCGCCGAAAGTGAAAAAAACGACCAACCCGGACCTGTCGTTTTGGCCGAGATCCCGACCCCGAGCGAGCGAGCCCAAACCTACCATTTGGGGTGTGGGCCGCCTCCGGGGTGGCCCACGCTCACTGGAAAACGCAATCCCGATGCCGGATTTGATCCTGGAGCTGAGATATTAAAGCTCGCCGAAAGTGAAAAAAACGACCACCCCGGACCTGTCGTTTTGGCCGAGATCCCGACCCCGAGCGAGCGAGCCCAAACCCACCATTTGGGGTGTGGGCCGCCTCCGGGGTGGCCCACGCTCACTGGAAAAAGCAATCCCGATGCCGGATTTGACCCTGGAGCTGAGATATTAAAGCTCGCCGAAAGTGAAAAAAACGACCACCCCGGACCTGTCGTTTTGGCCGAGATCCCGACCCCGAGCGAGCGAGCCCAAACCCACGAATTAGGGTGTGAGCTGCCTCCGGGGTGGCCCACGCTCACTGGAAAAAGCAATCCCGATGCCAGATTTGATCCTGGAGCTGAGATATTACAGCTCGCCGAAAGTGAAAAAAACGACCAACCCGGACCTGTCGTTTTGGCCAAGATCCCGACCCCGAGCGAACGAGCCCAAACTCACCATTTGGGGTGTGGGCCGCCTCCGGGGTGGCCCACGCTCACTGGAAAAAGCAATCCCGATCCCGGATTTGTTCCTGGAGCTGAGATATTAAAGCTCGCCGAAAGGGAAAAAAACGACAGGTCCGGGGTGGTCGTTTTTTTCACTTTTTCACTTTCGGCGAGCTTTAAAATCTCAGCTCCAGGATCATTTGATCCTGGAGCTGAGATTTTAAAGCTCGCCGAAAGGGAAAAAAACGACCACCCCGGACCAGTCGTCTTGGCCGAGATCCCGACCCCGAGCGAGCGAGCCCAAACCCACCATTTGGGGTGTGAGCCGCCTCCGGGGTGGCCCACGCTCACTGGAAAACGCAATCCCGATGCCGGATTTGATCCTGGAGCTGAGATATTAAAGCTCGCCGAAAGTGAAAAAAACGACCACCCCGGACCTGTCGTTTTGGCCGAGATCCCGACCCCGAGCGAGCGAGCCCAAACCCACCATTTGGGGTGTGGGCCGCCTCCGGGGTGGCCCACGCTCACTGGAAAAAGCAATCCCGATGCCGGATTTGACCCTGGAGCTGAGATATTAAAGCTCGCCGAAAGTGAAAAAAACGACCACCCCGGACCTGTCGTTTTGGCCGAGATCCCGACCCCGAGCGAGCGAGCCCAAACCCACGAATTAGGGTGTGAGCTGCCTCCGGGGTGGCCCACGCTCACTGGAAAAAGCAATCCCGATGCCAGATTTGATCCTGGAGCTGAGATATTACAGCTCGCCGAAAGTGAAAAAAACGACCAACCCGGACCTGTCGTTTTGGCCAAGATCCCGACCCCGAGCGAACGAGCCCAAACTCACCATTTGGGGTGTGGGCCGCCTCCGGGGTGGCCCACGCTCACTGGAAAAAGCAATCCCGATCCCGGATTTGTTCCTGGAGCTGAGATATTAAAGCTCGCCGAAAGGGAAAAAAACGACAGGTCCGGGGTGGTCGTTTTTTTCACTTTTTCACTTTCGGCGAGCTTTAAAATCTCAGCTCCAGGATCATTTGATCCTGGAGCTGAGATTTTAAAGCTCGCCGAAAGGGAAAAAAACGACCACCCCGGACCAGTCGTCTTGGCCGAGATCCCGACCCCGAGCGAGCGAGCCCAAACCCACCATTTGGGGTGTGAGCCGCCTCCGGGGTGGCCCACGCTCACTGGAAAACGCAATCCCGATGCCGGATTTGATCCTGGAGCTGAGATATTAAAGCTCGCCGAAAGTGAAAAAAACGACCACCCCGGACCTGTCGTTTTGGCCGAGATCCCGACCCCGAGCGAGCGAGCCCAAACCCACCATTTGGGGTGTGGGCCGCCTCCGGGGTGGCCCACGCTCACTGGAAAAAGCAATCCCGATGCCGGATTTGACCCTGGAGCTGAGATATTAAAGCTCGCCGAAAGTGAAAAAAACGACCACCCCGGACCTGTCGTTTTGGCCGAGATCCCGACCCCGAGCGAGCGAGCCCAAACCCACGAATTAGGGTGTGAGCTGCCTCCGGGGTGGCCCACGCTCACTGGAAAAAGCAATCCCGATGCCAGATTTGATCCTGGAGCTGAGATATTACAGCTCGCCGAAAGTGAAAAAAACGACCAACCCGGACCTGTCGTTTTGGCCAAGATCCCGACCCCGAGCGAACGAGCCCAAACTCACCATTTGGGGTGTGGGCCGCCTCCGGGGTGGCCCACGCTCACTGGAAAAAGCAATCCCGATCCCGGATTTGTTCCTGGAGCTGAGATATTAAAGCTCGCCGAAAGGGAAAAAAACGACAGGTCCGGGGTGGTCGTTTTTTTCACTTTTTCACTTTCGGCGAGCTTTAAAATCTCAGCTCCAGGATCATTTGATCCTGGAGCTGAGATTTTAAAGCTCGCCGAAAGGGAAAAAAACGACCACCCCGGACCAGTCGTCTTGGCCGAGATCCCGACCCCGAGCGAGCGAGCCCAAACCCACCATTTGGGGTGTGAGCCGCCTCCGGGGTGGCCCACGCTCACTGGAAAACGCAATCCCGATGCCGGATTTGATCCTGGAGCTGAGATATTAAAGCTCGCCGAAAGTGAAAAAAACGACCACCCCGGACCTGTCGTTTTGGCCGAGATCCCGACCCCGAGCGAGCGAGCCCAAACCCACCATTTGGGGTGTGGGCCGCCTCCGGGGTGGCCCACGCTCACTGGAAAAAGCAATCCCGATGCCGGATTTGACCCTGGAGCTGAGATATTAAAGCTCGCCGAAAGTGAAAAAAACGACCACCCCGGACCTGTCGTTTTGGCCGAGATCCCGACCCCGAGCGAGCGAGCCCAAACCCACCATTTGGGGTGTGGGCCGCCTCCGGGGTGGCCCACGCTCACTGGAAAAAGCAATCCCGATGCCGGATTTGATCCTGGAGCTGAGATATTAAAGCTCGCCGAAAGTGAAAAAAACGACCACCCCGGACCTGTCGTTTTGGCCGAGATCCCGACCCCGAGCGAGCGAGCCCAAACCCACGAATTAGGGTGTGAGCTGCCTCCGGGGTGGCCCACGCTCACTGGAAAAAGCAATCCCGATGCCGGATTTGATCCTGGAGCTGAGATATTACAGCTCGCCGAAAGTGAAAAAAACGACCAACCCGGACCTGTCGTTTTGGCCGAGATCCCGACCCCGAGCGAGCGAGCCCAAACCTACCATTTGGGGTGTGGGCCGCCTCCGGGGTGGCCCACGCTCACTGGAAAACGCAATCCCGATGCCGGATTTGATCCTGGAGCTGAGATATTAAAGCTCGCCGAAAGTGAAAAAAACGACCACCCCGGACCTGTCGTTTTGGCCGAGATCCCGACCCCGAGCGAGCGAGCCCAGACCCACCATTTGGGGTGTGGGCCGCCTCCGGGGTGGCCCACGCTCACTGGAAAAAGCAATCCCGATGCCGGATTTGATCCTGGAGCTGAGATATTAAAGCTCGCCGAAAGTGAAAAAAACGACCACCCCGGACCTGTCGTTTTGGCCGAGATCCCGACCCCGAGCGAACGTGCCCTAACTCACCATTTGGGGTGTGGGCCGCCTCCGGGGTGGCCCACGCTCACTGGAAAAAGCAATCCCGATGCCGGATTTGATCCTGGAGCTGAGATATTAAAGCTCGCCGAAAGTGAAAAAAACGACCACCCAGGACCTGTCGTTTTGGCCAAGATCCCGACCCCGAGCGAACGAGCCCAAACTCACCATTTGGGGTGTGGGCCGCCTCCGGGGTGGCCCACGCTCACTGGAAAAAGCAATCCCGATGCCGGATTTGATCCTGGAGCTGAGATATTAAAGCTCGCCGAAAGGGAAAAAAACGACAGGTCCGGGGTGGTCGTTTTTTTCACTTTTTCACTTTCGGCGAGCTTTAAAAGCTCAGCTCCAGGATCATTTGATCCTGGAGCTGAGATTTTAAAGCTCGCCGAAAGGGAAAAAAACGACCACCCCGGACCAGTCGTCTTGGCCGAGATCCCGACCCCGAGCGAGCGAGCCCAAACCCACCATTTGGGGTGTGAGCCGCCTCCGGGGTGGCCCACGCTCACTGGAAAACGCAATCCCGATGCCGGATTTGATCCTGGAGCTGAGATATTAAAGCTCGCCGAAAGTGAAAAAAACGACCACCCCGGACCTGTCGTTTTGGCCGAGATCCCGACCCCGAGCGAGCGAGCCCAAACCCACCATTTGGGGTGTGGGCCGCCTCCGGGGTGGCCCACGCTCACTGGAAAAAGCAATCCCGATGCCGGATTTGACCCTGGAGCTGAGATATTAAAGCTCGCCGAAAGTGAAAAAAACGACCACCCCGGACCTGTCGTTTTGGCCGAGATCCCGACCCCGAGCGAGCGAGCCCAAACCCACCATTTGGGGTGTGGGCCGCCTCCGGGGTGGCCCACGCTCACTGGAAAAAGCAATCCCGATGCCGGATTTGATCCTGGAGCTGAGATATTAAAGCTCGCCGAAAGTGAAAAAAACGACCACCCCGGACCTGTCGTTTTGGCCGAGATCCCGACCCCGAGCGAGCGAGCCCAAACCCACGAATTAGGGTGTGAGCTGCCTCCGGGGTGGCCCACGCTCACTGGAAAAAGCAATCCCGATGCCGGATTTGATCCTGGAGCTGAGATATTAAAGCTCGCCGAAAGTGAAAAAAACGACCACCCCGGACCTGTCGTTTTGGCCGAGATCCCGACCCCGAGCGAGCGAGCCCAAACCCACCATTTGGGGTGTGGGCCGCCTCCGGGGTGGCCCACGCTCACTGGAAAAAGCAATCCCGATGCCGGATTTGATCCTGGAGCTGAGATATTAAAGCTCGCCGAAAGTGAAAAAAACGACCACCCCGGACCTGTCGTTTTGGCCGAGATCCCGACCCCGAGCGAACGAGCCCTAACTCACCATTTGGGGTGTGGGCCGCCTCCGGGGTGGCCCACGCTCACTGGAAAAAGCAATCCCGATGCCGGATTTGATCCTGGAGCTGAGATATTAAAGCTCGCCGAAAGTGAAAAAAACGACCACCCAGGACTTGTCGTTTTGGCCAAGATCCCGACCCCGAGCGAACGAGCCCAAACTCACCATTTGGGGTGTGGGCCGCCTCCGGGGTGGCCCACGCTCACTGGAAAAAGCAATCCCGATGCCGGATTTGATCCTGGAGCTGAGATATTAAAGCTCGCCGAAAGGGAAAAAAACGACAGGTCCGGGGTGGTCGTTTTTTTCACTTTTTCACTTTCGGCGAGCTTTAAAAGCTCAGCTCCAGGATCATTTGATCCTGGAGCTGAGATTTTAAAGCTCGCCGAAAGTGAAAAAAACGACCACCCCGGACCTGTCGTTTTGGCCGAGATCCCGACCCCGAGCGAGCGAGCCCAAACCCACGAATTAGGGTGTGAGCTGCCTCTGGGGTGGCCCACGCTCACTGGAAAAAGCAATCCCGATGCCAGATTTGATCCTGGAGCTGAGATATTACAGCTCGCCGAAAGTGAAAAAAACGACCAACCCGGACCTGTCGTTTTGGCCAAGATCCCGACCCCGAGCGAACGAGCCCAAACTCACCATTTGGGGTGTGGGCCGCCTCCGGGGTGGCCCACGCTCACTGGAAAAAGCAATCCCGATCCCGGATTTGTTCCTGGAGCTGAGATATTAAAGCTCGCCGAAAGGGAAAAAAACGACAGGTCCGGGGTGGTCGTTTTTTTCACTTTTTCACTTTCGGCGAGCTTTAAAATCTCCAGGATCAAATGATCCTGGAGCTGAGATTTTAAAGCTCGCCGAAAGGGAAAAAAACGACCACCCCGGACCAGTCGTCTTGGCCGAGATCCCGACCCCGAGCGAGCGAGCCCAAACCCACCATTTGGGGTGTGAGCCGCCTCCGGGGTGGCCCACGCTCACTGGAAAACGCAATCCCGATGCCGGATTTGATCCTGGAGCTGAGATATCAAAGCTCGCCGAAAGGGAAAAAAACGACAGGTCCGGGGTGGTCGTTTTTTTCACTTTTTCACTTTCGGCGAGCTTTAAAATCTCAGCTCCAGGATCATTTGATCCTGGAGCTGAGATTTTAAAGCTCGCCGAAAGGGAAAAAAACGACCACCCCGGACCAGTCGTCTTGGCCGAGATCCCGACCCCGAGCGAACGAGCCCTAACTCACCATTTGGGGTGTGGGCCGCCTCCGGGGTGGCCCACGCTCACTGGAAAAAGCAATCCCGATGCCGGATTTGATCCTGGAGCTGAGATATTAAAGCTCGCCGAAAGTGAAAAAAACGACCACCCAGGACTTGTCGTTTTGGCCAAGATCCCGACCCCGAGCGAACGAGCCCAAACTCACCATTTGGGGTGTGGGCCGCCTCCGGGGTGGCCCACGCTCACTGGAAAAAGCAATCCCGATGCCGGATTTGATCCTGGAGCTGAGATATTAAAGCTCGCCGAAAGGGAAAAAAACGACAGGTCCGGGGTGGTCGTTTTTTTCACTTTTTCACTTTCGGCGAGCTTTAAAAGCTCAGCTCCAGGATCATTTGATCCTGGAGCTGAGATTTTAAAGCTCGCCGAAAGTGAAAAAAACGACCACCCCGGACCTGTCGTTTTGGCCGAGATCCCGACCCCGAGCGAGCGAGCCCAAACCCACGAATTAGGGTGTGAGCTGCCTCTGGGGTGGCCCACGCTCACTGGAAAAAGCAATCCCGATGCCAGATTTGATCCTGGAGCTGAGATATTACAGCTCGCCGAAAGTGAAAAAAACGACCAACCCGGACCTGTCGTTTTGGCCAAGATCCCGACCCCGAGCGAACGAGCCCAAACTCACCATTTGGGGTGTGGGCCGCCTCCGGGGTGGCCCACGCTCACTGGAAAAAGCAATCCCGATCCCGGATTTGTTCCTGGAGCTGAGATATTAAAGCTCGCCGAAAGGGAAAAAAACGACAGGTCCGGGGTGGTCGTTTTTTTCACTTTTTCACTTTCGGCGAGCTTTAAAATCTCCAGGATCAAATGATCCTGGAGCTGAGATTTTAAAGCTCGCCGAAAGGGAAAAAAACGACCACCCCGGACCAGTCGTCTTGGCCGAGATCCCGACCCCGAGCGAGCGAGCCCAAACCCACCATTTGGGGTGTGAGCCGCCTCCGGGGTGGCCCACGCTCACTGGAAAACGCAATCCCGATGCCGGATTTGATCCTGGAGCTGAGATATCAAAGCTCGCCGAAAGGGAAAAAAACGACAGGTCCGGGGTGGTCGTTTTTTTCACTTTTTCACTTTCGGCGAGCTTTAAAATCTCAGCTCCAGGATCATTTGATCCTGGAGCTGAGATTTTAAAGCTCGCCGAAAGGGAAAAAAACGACCACCCCGGACCAGTCGTCTTGGCCGAGATCCCGACCCCGAGCGAGCGAGCCCAAACCCACCATTTGGGGTGTGAGCCGCCTCCGGGGTGGCCCACGCTCACTGGAAAACGCAATCCCGATGCCGGATTTGATCCTGGAGCTGAGATATTAAAGCTCGCCGAAAGTGAAAAAAACGACCACCCCGGACCTGTCGTTTTGGCCGAGATCCCGACCCCGAGCGAGCGAGCCCAAACCCACCATTTGGGGTGTGGGCCGCCTCCGGGGTGGCCCACGCTCACTGGAAAAAGCAATCCCGATGCCGGATTTGACCCTGGAGCTGAGATATTAAAGCTCGCCGAAAGTGAAAAAAACGACCACCCCGGACCTGTCGTTTTGGCCGAGATCCCGACCCCGAGCGAGCGAGCCCAAACCCACCATTTGGGGTGTGGGCCGCCTCCGGGGTGGCCCACGCTCACTGGAAAAAGCAATCCCGATGCCGGATTTGATCCTGGAGCTGAGATATTAAAGCTCGCCGAAAGTGAAAAAAACGACCACCCCGGACCTGTCGTTTTGGCCGAGATCCCGACCCCGAGCGAGCGAGCCCAAACCCACGAATTAGGGTGTGAGCTGCCTCCGGGGTGGCCCACGCTCACTGGAAAAAGCAATCCCGATGCCGGATTTGATCCTGGAGCTGAGATATTACAGCTCGCCGAAAGTGAAAAAAACGACCAACCCGGACCTGTCGTTTTGGCCGAGATCCCGACCCCGAGCGAGCGAGCCCAAACCTACCATTTGGGGTGTGGCCCGCCTCCGGGGTGGCCCACGCTCACTGGAAAACGCAATCCCGATGCCGGATTTGATCCTGGAGCTGAGATATTAAAGCTCGCCGAAAGTGAAAAAAACGACCACCCCGGACCTGTCGTTTTGGCCGAGATCCCGACCCCGAGCGAGCGAGCCCAAACCCACCATTTGGGGTGTGGGCCGCCTCCGGGGTGGCCCACGCTCACTGGAAAAAGCAATCCCGATGCCGGATTTGATCCTGGAGCTGAGATATTAAAGCTCGCCGAAAGTGAAAAAAACGACCACCCCGGACCTGTCGTTTTGGCCGAGATCCCGACCCCGAGCGAACGAGCCCTAACTCACCATTTGGGGTGTGGGCCGCCTCCGGGGTGGCCCACGCTCACTGGAAAAAGCAATCCCGATGCCGGATTTGATCCTGGAGCTGAGATATTAAAGCTCGCCGAAAGTGAAAAAAACGACCACCCCGGACCTGTCGTTCTCAGCTCCAGGATCAAATGATCCTGGAGCTGAGCTTTTAAAGCTCGCCGAAAGGGAAAAAAAACGACCACCCCGGACCAGTCGTCTTGGCCGAGATCCCGACCCCGAGCGAGCGAGCCCAAACCCACCATTTGGGGTGTGAGCCGCCTCCGGGGTGGCCCACGCTCACTGGAAAACGCAATCCGGATGCCGGATTTCATCCTGGAGCTGAGATATTAAAGCTCGCCGAAAGTGAAAAAAACGACCACCCCGGACCTGTCGTTTTGGCCGAGATCCCGACCCCGAGCGAGCGAGCCCAAACCCACCATTTGGGGTGTGGGCCGCCTCCGGGGTGGCCCACGCTCACTGGAAAAAGCAATCCCGATGCCGGATTTGACCCTGGAGCTGAGATATTAAAGCTCGCCGAAAGTGAAAAAAACGACCACCCTGGACCTGTCGTTTTGGCCGAGATCCCGACCCCGAGCGAACGACCCCAAACTCACCATTTGGGGTGTGGGCCGCCTCCGGGGTGGCCCACGCTCACTGGAAAAAGCAATCCCGATCCCGGATTTGTTCCTGGAGCTGAGATATTAAAGCTCGCCGAAAGGGAAAAAAACGACAGGTCCGGGGTGGTCGTTTTTTTCACTTTTTCACTTTCGGCGAGCTTTAAAATCTCAGCTCCAGGATCATTTGATCCTGGAGCTGAGATTTTAAAGCTCGCCGAAAGGGAAAAAAACGACCACCCCGGACCAGTCGTCTTGGCCGAGATCCCGACCCCGAGCGAGCGAGCCCAAACCCACCATTTGGGGTGTGAGCCGCCTCCGGGGTGGCCCACGCTCACTGGAAAACGCAATCCCGATGCCGGATTTGATCCTGGAGCTGAGATATTAAAGCTCGCCGAAAGTGAAAAAAACGACCACCCCGGACCTGTCATTTTGGCCGAGATCCCGACCCCGAGCGAGCGAGCCCAAACCCACCATTTGGGGTGTGGGCCGCCTCCGGGGTGGCCCACGCTCACTGGAAAAAGCAATCCCGATGCCGGATTTGACCCTGGAGCTGAGATATTAAAGCTCGCCGAAAGTGAAAAAAACGACCACCCCGGACCTGTCGTTTTGGCCGAGATCCCGACCCCGAGCGAGCGAGCCCAAACCCACCATTTGGGGTGTGGGCCGCCTCCGGGGTGGCCCACGCTCACTGGAAAAAGCAATCCCGATGCCGGATTTGATCCTGGAGCTGAGATATTAAAGCTCGCCGAAAGTGAAAAAAACGACCACCCCGGACCTGTCGTTTTGGCCGAGATCCCGACCCCGAGCGAGCGAGCCCAAACCCACCATTTGGGGTGTGGGCCGCCTCCGGGGTGGCCCACGCTCACTGGAAAAAGCAATCCCGATGCCGGATTTGATCCTGGAGCTGAGATATTAAAGCTCGCCGAAAGTGAAAAAAACGACCACCCCGGACCTGTCGTTTTGGCCGAGATCCCGACCCCGAGCGAGCGAGCCCAAACCCACGAATTAGGGTGTGAGCTGCCTCCGGGGTGGCCCACGCTCACTGGAAAAAGCAATCCCGATGCCGGATTTGATCCTGGAGCTGAGATATTACAGCTCGCCGAAAGTGAAAAAAACGACCAACCCGGACCTGTCGTTTTGGCCGAGATCCCGACCCCGAGCGAGCGAGCCCAAACCTACCATTTGGGGTGTGGGCCGCCTCCGGGGTGGCCCACGCTCACTGGAAAACGCAATCCCGATGCCGGATTTGATCCTGGAGCTGAGATATTAAAGCTCGCCGAAAGTGAAAAAAACGACCACCCCGGACCTGTCGTTTTGGCCGAGATCCCGACCCCGAGCGAGCGAGCCCAGACCCACCATTTGGGGTGTGGGCCGCCTCCGGGGTGGCCCACGCTCACTGGAAAAAGCAATCCCGATGCCGGATTTGATCCTGGAGCTGAGATATTAAAGCTCGCCGAAAGTGAAAAAAACGACCACCCCGGACCTGTCGTTTTGGCCGAGATCCCGACCCCGAGCGAACGTGCCCTAACTCACCATTTGGGGTGTGGGCCGCCTCCGGGGTGGCCCACGCTCACTGGAAAAAGCAATCCCGATGCCGGATTTGATCCTGGAGCTGAGATATTAAAGCTCGCCGAAAGTGAAAAAAACGACCACCCAGGACCTGTCGTTTTGGCCAAGATCCCGACCCCGAGCGAACGAGCCCAAACTCACCATTTGGGGTGTGGGCCGCCTCCGGGGTGGCCCACGCTCACTGGAAAAAGCAATCCCGATGCCGGATTTGATCCTGGAGCTGAGATATTAAAGCTCGCCGAAAGGGAAAAAAACGACAGGTCCGGGGTGGTCGTTTTTTTCACTTTTTCACTTTCGGCGAGCTTTAAAAGCTCAGCTCCAGGATCATTTGATCCTGGAGCTGAGATTTTAAAGCTCGCCGAAAGGGAAAAAAACGACCACCCCGGACCAGTCGTCTTGGCCGAGATCCCGACCCCGAGCGAGCGAGCCCAAACCCACCATTTGGGGTGTGAGCCGCCTCCGGGGTGGCCCACGCTCACTGGAAAACGCAATCCCGATGCCGGATTTGATCCTGGAGCTGAGATATTAAAGCTCGCCGAAAGTGAAAAAAACGACCACCCCGGACCTGTCGTTTTGGCCGAGATCCCGACCCCGAGCGAGCGAGCCCAAACCCACCATTTGGGGTGTGGGCCGCCTCCGGGGTGGCCCACGCTCACTGGAAAAAGCAATCCCGATGCCGGATTTGACCCTGGAGCTGAGATATTAAAGCTCGCCGAAAGTGAAAAAAACGACCACCCCGGACCTGTCGTTTTGGCCGAGATCCCGACCCCGAGCGAGCGAGCCCAAACCCACCATTTGGGGTGTGGGCCGCCTCCGGGGTGGCCCACGCTCACTGGAAAAAGCAATCCCGATGCCGGATTTGATCCTGGAGCTGAGATATTAAAGCTCGCCGAAAGTGAAAAAAACGACCACCCCGGACCTGTCGTTTTGGCCGAGATCCCGACCCCGAGCGAGCGAGCCCAAACCCACGAATTAGGGTGTGAGCTGCCTCCGGGGTGGCCCACGCTCACTGGAAAAAGCAATCCCGATGCCGGATTTGATCCTGGAGCTGAGATATTAAAGCTCGCCGAAAGTGAAAAAAACGACCACCCCGGACCTGTCGTTTTGGCCGAGATCCCGACCCCGAGCGAGCGAGCCCAAACCCACCATTTGGGGTGTGGGCCGCCTCCGGGGTGGCCCACGCTCACTGGAAAAAGCAATCCCGATGCCGGATTTGATCCTGGAGCTGAGATATTAAAGCTCGCCGAAAGTGAAAAAAACGACCACCCCGGACCTGTCGTTTTGGCCGAGATCCCGACCCCGAGCGAACGAGCCCTAACTCACCATTTGGGGTGTGGGCCGCCTCCGGGGTGGCCCACGCTCACTGGAAAAAGCAATCCCGATGCCGGATTTGATCCTGGAGCTGAGATATTAAAGCTCGCCGAAAGTGAAAAAAACGACCACCCAGGACTTGTCGTTTTGGCCAAGATCCCGACCCCGAGCGAACGAGCCCAAACTCACCATTTGGGGTGTGGGCCGCCTCCGGGGTGGCCCACGCTCACTGGAAAAAGCAATCCCGATGCCGGATTTGATCCTGGAGCTGAGATATTAAAGCTCGCCGAAAGGGAAAAAAACGACAGGTCCGGGGTGGTCGTTTTTTTCACTTTTTCACTTTCGGCGAGCTTTAAAAGCTCAGCTCCAGGATCATTTGATCCTGGAGCTGAGATTTTAAAGCTCGCCGAAAGTGAAAAAAACGACCACCCCGGACCTGTCGTTTTGGCCGAGATCCCGACCCCGAGCGAGCGAGCCCAAACCCACGAATTAGGGTGTGAGCTGCCTCTGGGGTGGCCCACGCTCACTGGAAAAAGCAATCCCGATGCCAGATTTGATCCTGGAGCTGAGATATTACAGCTCGCCGAAAGTGAAAAAAACGACCAACCCGGACCTGTCGTTTTGGCCAAGATCCCGACCCCGAGCGAACGAGCCCAAACTCACCATTTGGGGTGTGGGCCGCCTCCGGGGTGGCCCACGCTCACTGGAAAAAGCAATCCCGATCCCGGATTTGTTCCTGGAGCTGAGATATTAAAGCTCGCCGAAAGGGAAAAAAACGACAGGTCCGGGGTGGTCGTTTTTTTCACTTTTTCACTTTCGGCGAGCTTTAAAATCTCCAGGATCAAATGATCCTGGAGCTGAGATTTTAAAGCTCGCCGAAAGGGAAAAAAACGACCACCCCGGACCAGTCGTCTTGGCCGAGATCCCGACCCCGAGCGAGCGAGCCCAAACCCACCATTTGGGGTGTGAGCCGCCTCCGGGGTGGCCCACGCTCACTGGAAAACGCAATCCCGATGCCGGATTTGATCCTGGAGCTGAGATATCAAAGCTCGCCGAAAGGGAAAAAAACGACAGGTCCGGGGTGGTCGTTTTTTTCACTTTTTCACTTTCGGCGAGCTTTAAAATCTCAGCTCCAGGATCATTTGATCCTGGAGCTGAGATTTTAAAGCTCGCCGAAAGGGAAAAAAACGACCACCCCGGACCAGTCGTCTTGGCCGAGATCCCGACCCCGAGCGAGCGAGCCCAAACCCACCATTTGGGGTGTGAGCCGCCTCCGGGGTGGCCCACGCTCACTGGAAAACGCAATCCCGATGCCGGATTTGATCCTGGAGCTGAGATATTAAAGCTCGCCGAAAGTGAAAAAAACGACCACCCCGGACCTGTCGTTTTGGCCGAGATCCCGACCCCGAGCGAGCGAGCCCAAACCCACCATTTGGGGTGTGGGCCGCCTCCGGGGTGGCCCACGCTCACTGGAAAAAGCAATCCCGATGCCGGATTTGACCCTGGAGCTGAGATATTAAAGCTCGCCGAAAGTGAAAAAAACGACCACCCCGGACCTGTCGTTTTGGCCGAGATCCCGACCCCGAGCGAGCGAGCCCAAACCCACCATTTGGGGTGTGGGCCGCCTCCGGGGTGGCCCACGCTCACTGGAAAAAGCAATCCCGATGCCGGATTTGATCCTGGAGCTGAGATATTAAAGCTCGCCGAAAGTGAAAAAAACGACCACCCCGGACCTGTCGTTTTGGCCGAGATCCCGACCCCGAGCGAGCGAGCCCAAACCCACGAATTAGGGTGTGAGCTGCCTCCGGGGTGGCCCACGCTCACTGGAAAAAGCAATCCCGATGCCGGATTTGATCCTGGAGCTGAGATATTACAGCTCGCCGAAAGTGAAAAAAACGACCAACCCGGACCTGTCGTTTTGGCCGAGATCCCGACCCCGAGCGAGCGAGCCCAAACCTACCATTTGGGGTGTGGCCCGCCTCCGGGGTGGCCCACGCTCACTGGAAAACGCAATCCCGATGCCGGATTTGATCCTGGAGCTGAGATATTAAAGCTCGCCGAAAGTGAAAAAAACGACCACCCCGGACCTGTCGTTTTGGCCGAGATCCCGACCCCGAGCGAGCGAGCCCAAACCCACCATTTGGGGTGTGGGCCGCCTCCGGGGTGGCCCACGCTCACTGGAAAAAGCAATCCCGATGCCGGATTTGATCCTGGAGCTGAGATATTAAAGCTCGCCGAAAGTGAAAAAAACGACCACCCCGGACCTGTCGTTTTGGCCGAGATCCCGACCCCGAGCGAACGAGCCCTAACTCACCATTTGGGGTGTGGGCCGCCTCCGGGGTGGCCCACGCTCACTGGAAAAAGCAATCCCGATGCCGGATTTGATCCTGGAGCTGAGATATTAAAGCTCGCCGAAAGTGAAAAAAACGACCACCCCGGACCTGTCGTTCTCAGCTCCAGGATCAAATGATCCTGGAGCTGAGCTTTTAAAGCTCGCCGAAAGGGAAAAAAACGACCACCCCGGACCAGTCGTCTTGGCCGAGATCCCGACCCCGAGCGAGCGAGCCCAAACCCACCATTTGGGGTGTGAGCCGCCTCCGGGGTGGCCCACGCTCACTGGAAAACGCAATCCGGATGCCGGATTTCATCCTGGAGCTGAGATATTAAAGCTCGCCGAAAGTGAAAAAAACGACCACCCCGGACCTGTCGTTTTGGCCGAGATCCCGACCCCGAGCGAGCGAGCCCAAACCCACCATTTGGGGTGTGGGCCGCCTCCGGGGTGGCCCACGCTCACTGGAAAAAGCAATCCCGATGCCGGATTTGACCCTGGAGCTGAGATATTAAAGCTCGCCGAAAGTGAAAAAAACGACCACCCTGGACCTGTCGTTTTGGCCGAGATCCCGACCCCGAGCGAACGACCCCAAACTCACCATTTGGGGTGTGGGCCGCCTCCGGGGTGGCCCACGCTCACTGGAAAAAGCAATCCCGATCCCGGATTTGTTCCTGGAGCTGAGATATTAAAGCTCGCCGAAAGGGAAAAAAACGACAGGTCCGGGGTGGTCGTTTTTTTCACTTTTTCACTTTCGGCGAGCTTTAAAATCTCAGCTCCAGGATCATTTGATCCTGGAGCTGAGATTTTAAAGCTCGCCGAAAGGGAAAAAAACGACCACCCCGGACCAGTCGTCTTGGCCGAGATCCCGACCCCGAGCGAGCGAGCCCAAACCCACCATTTGGGGTGTGAGCCGCCTCCGGGGTGGCCCACGCTCACTGGAAAACGCAATCCCGATGCCGGATTTGATCCTGGAGCTGAGATATTAAAGCTCGCCGAAAGTGAAAAAAACGACCACCCCGGACCTGTCATTTTGGCCGAGATCCCGACCCCGAGCGAGCGAGCCCAAACCCACCATTTGGGGTGTGGGCCGCCTCCGGGGTGGCCCACGCTCACTGGAAAAAGCAATCCCGATGCCGGATTTGACCCTGGAGCTGAGATATTAAAGCTCGCCGAAAGTGAAAAAAACGACCACCCCGGACCTGTCGTTTTGGCCGAGATCCCGACCCCGAGCGAGCGAGCCCAAACCCACCATTTGGGGTGTGGGCCGCCTCCGGGGTGGCCCACGCTCACTGGAAAAAGCAATCCCGATGCCGGATTTGATCCTGGAGCCGAGATATTAAAGCTCGCCGAAAGTGAAAAAAACGACCACCCCGGACCTGTCGTGTTGGCCGAGATCCCGACCCCGAGCGAACGAGCCCAAACCCACCATTTGGGGTGTGGGCCGCCTCCGGGGTGGCCCACGCTCACTGGAAAAAGCAATCCCGATGCCGGATTTGATCCTGGAGCTGAGATATTAAAGCTCGCCGAAAGTGAAAAAAACGACCACCCAGGACCTGTCGTTTTGGCCAAGATCCCGACCCCGAGCGAACGAGCCCAAACTCACCATTTGGGGTGTGGGCCGCCTCCGGGGTGGCCCACGCTCACTGGAAAAAGCAATCCCGATGCCGGATTTGATCCTGGAGCTGAGATATTAAAGCTCGCCGAAAGTGAAAAAAACGACCACCCCGGACCTGTCGTTTTGGCCGAGATCCCGACCCCGAGCGAGCGAGCCCAAACCCACGAATTAGGGTGTGAGCTGCCTCCGGGGTGGCCCACGCTCACTGGAAAAAGCAATCCCGATGCCGGATTTGATCCTGGAGCTGAGATATTAAAGCTCGCCGAAAGTGAAAAAAACGACCACCCCGGACCTGTCGTTTTGGCCGAGATCCCGACCCCGAGCGAGCGAGCCCAAACCCACCATTTGGGGTGTGGGCCGCCTCCGGGGTGGCCCACGCTCACTGGAAAAAGCAATCCCGATGCCGGATTTGATCCTGGAGCTGAGATATTAAAGCTCGCCGAAAGTGAAAAAAACGACCACCCCGGACCTGTCGTTTTGGCCGAGATCCCGACCCCGAGCGAACGAGCCCTAACTCACCATTTGGGGTGTGGGCCGCCTCCGGGGTGGCCCACGCTCACTGGAAAAAGCAATCCCGATGCCGGATTTGATCCTGGAGCTGAGATATTAAAGCTCGCCGAAAGTGAAAAAAACGACCACCCAGGACTTGTCGTTTTGGCCAAGATCCCGACCCCGAGCGAACGAGCCCAAACTCACCATTTGGGGTGTGGGCCGCCTCCGGGGTGGCCCACGCTCACTGGAAAAAGCAATCCCGATGCCGGATTTGATCCTGGAGCTGAGATATTAAAGCTCGCCGAAAGGGAAAAAAACGACAGGTCCGGGGTGGTCGTTTTTTTCACTTTTTCACTTTCGGCGAGCTTTAAAAGCTCAGCTCCAGGATCATTTGATCCTGGAGCTGAGATTTTAAAGCTCGCCGAAAGTGAAAAAAACGACCACCCCGGACCTGTCGTTTTGGCCGAGATCCCGACCCCGAGCGAGCGAGCCCAAACCCACGAATTAGGGTGTGAGCTGCCTCTGGGGTGGCCCACGCTCACTGGAAAAAGCAATCCCGATGCCAGATTTGATCCTGGAGCTGAGATATTACAGCTCGCCGAAAGTGAAAAAAACGACCAACCCGGACCTGTCGTTTTGGCCAAGATCCCGACCCCGAGCGAACGAGCCCAAACTCACCATTTGGGGTGTGGGCCGCCTCCGGGGTGGCCCACGCTCACTGGAAAAAGCAATCCCGATCCCGGATTTGTTCCTGGAGCTGAGATATTAAAGCTCGCCGAAAGGGAAAAAAACGACAGGTCCGGGGTGGTCGTTTTTTTCACTTTTTCACTTTCGGCGAGCTTTAAAATCTCCAGGATCAAATGATCCTGGAGCTGAGATTTTAAAGCTCGCCGAAAGGGAAAAAAACGACCACCCCGGACCAGTCGTCTTGGCCGAGATCCCGACCCCGAGCGAGCGAGCCCAAACCCACCATTTGGGGTGTGAGCCGCCTCCGGGGTGGCCCACGCTCACTGGAAAACGCAATCCCGATGCCGGATTTGATCCTGGAGCTGAGATATTAAAGCTCGCCGAAAGGGAAAAAAACGACAGGTCCGGGGTGGTCGTTTTTTTTCACTTTTTCACTTTCGGCGAGCTTTAAAATCTCAGCTCCAGGATCATTTGATCCTGGAGCTGAGATTTTAAAGCTCGCCGAAAGGGAAAAAAACGACCACCCCGGACCAGTCGTCTTGGCCGAGATCCCGACCCCGAGCGAGCGAGCCCAAACCCACCATTTGGGGTGTGAGCCGCCTCCGGGGTGGCCCACGCTCACTGGAAAACGCAATCCCGATGCCGGATTTGATCCTGGAGCTGAGATATTAAAGCTCGCCGAAAGTGAAAAAAACGACCACCCCGGACCTGTCGTTTTGGCCGAGATCCCGACCCCGAGCGAGCGAGCCCAAACCCACCATTTGGGGTGTGGGCCGCCTCCGGGGTGGCCCACGCTCACTGGAAAAAGCAATCCCGATGCCGGATTTGACCCTGGAGCTGAGATATTAAAGCTCGCCGAAAGTGAAAAAAACGACCACCCCGGACCTGTCGTTTTGGCCGAGATCCCGACCCCGAGCGAGCGAGCCCAAACCCACCATTTGGGGTGTGGGCCGCCTCCGGGGTGGCCCACGCTCACTGGAAAAAGCAATCCCGATGCCGGATTTGATCCTGGAGCTGAGATATTAAAGCTCGCCGAAAGTGAAAAAAACGACCACCCCGGACCTGTCGTTTTGGCCGAGATCCCGACCCCGAGCGAGCGAGCCCAAACCCACGAATTAGGGTGTGAGCTGCCTCCGGGGTGGCCCACGCTCACTGGAAAAAGCAATCCCGATGCCGGATTTGATCCTGGAGCTGAGATATTACAGCTCGCCGAAAGTGAAAAAAACGACCAACCCGGACCTGTCGTTTTGGCCGAGATCCCGACCCCGAGCGAGCGAGCCCAAACCTACCATTTGGGGTGTGGGCCGCCTCCGGGGTGGCCCACGCTCACTGGAAAACGCAATCCCGATGCCGGATTTGATCCTGGAGCTGAGATATTAAAGCTCGCCGAAAGTGAAAAAAACGACCACCCCGGACCTGTCGTTTTGGCCGAGATCCCGACCCCGAGCGAGCGAGCCCAAACCCACCATTTGGGGTGTGGGCCGCCTCCGGGGTGGCCCACGCTCACTGGAAAAAGCAATCCCGATGCCGGATTTGATCCTGGAGCTGAGATATTAAAGCTCGCCGAAAGTGAAAAAAACGACCACCCCGGACCTGTCGTTTTGGCCGAGATCCCGACCCCGAGCGAACGAGCCCTAACTCACCATTTGGGGTGTGGGCCGCCTCCGGGGTGGCCCACGCTCACTGGAAAAAGCAATCCCGATGCCGGATTTGATCCTGGAGCTGAGATATTAAAGCTCGCCGAAAGTGAAAAAAACGACCACCCCGGACCTGTCGTTCTCAGCTCCAGGATCAAATGATCCTGGAGCTGAGCTTTTAAAGCTCGCCGAAAGGGAAAAAAACGACCACCCCGGACCAGTCGTCTTGGCCGAGATCCCGACCCCGAGCGAGCGAGCCCAAACCCACCATTTGGGGTGTGAGCCGCCTCCGGGGTGGCCCACGCTCACTGGAAAACGCAATCCGGATGCCGGATTTCATCCTGGAGCTGAGATATTAAAGCTCGCCGAAAGTGAAAAAAACGACCACCCCGGACCTGTCGTTTTGGCCGAGATCCCGACCCCGAGCGAGCGAGCCCAAACCCACCATTTGGGGTGTGGGCCGCCTCCGGGGTGGCCCACGCTCACTGGAAAAAGCAATCCCGATGCCGGATTTGACCCTGGAGCTGAGATATTAAAGCTCGCCGAAAGTGAAAAAAACGACCACCCCGGACCTGTCGTTTTGGCCGAGATCCCGACCCCGAGCGAACGAGCCCAAACTCACCATTTGGGGTGTGGGCCGCCTCCGGGGTGGCCCACGCTCACTGGAAAAAGCAATCCCGATCCCGGATTTGTTCCTGGAGCTGAGATATTAAAGCTCGCCGAAAGGGAAAAAAACGACAGGTCCGGGGTGGTCGTTTTTTTCACTTTTTCACTTTCGGCTAGCTTTAAAATCTCAGCTCCAGGATCATTTGATCCTGGAGCTGAGATTTTAAAGCTCGCCGAAAGGGAAAAAAACGACCACCCCGGACCAGTCGTCTTGGCCGAGATCCCGACCCCGAGCGAGCGAGCCCAAACCCACCATTTGGGGTGTGAGCCGCCTCCGGGGTGGCCCACGCTCACTGGAAAACGCAATCCCGATGCCGGATTTGATCCTGGAGCTGAGATATTAAAGCTCGCCGAAAGTGAAAAAAACGACCACCCCGGACCTGTCATTTTGGCCGAGATCCCGACCCCGAGCGAGCGAGCCCAAACCCACCATTTGGGGTGTGGGCCGCCTCCGGGGTGGCCCACGCTCACTGGAAAAAGCAATCCCGATGCCGGATTTGACCCTGGAGCTGAGATATTAAAGCTCGCCGAAAGTGAAAAAAACGACCACCCCGGACCTGTCGTTTTGGCCGAGATCCCGACCCCGAGCGAGCGAGCCCAAACCCACCATTTGGGGTGTGGGCCGCCTCCGGGGTGGCCCACGCTCACTGGAAAAAGCAATCCCGATGCCGGATTTGATCCTGGAGCTGAGATATTAAAGCTCGCCGAAAGTGAAAAAAACGACCACCCCGGACCTGTCGTGTTGGCCGAGATCCCGACCCCGAGCGAACGAGCCCAAACCCACCATTTGGGGTGTGGGCCGCCTCCGGGGTGGCCCACGCTCACTGGAAAAAGCAATCCCGATGCCGGATTTGATCCTGGAGCTGAGATATTAAAGCTCGCCGAAAGTGAAAAAAACGACCACCCCGGACCTGTCGTTTTGGCCGAGATCCCGACCCCGAGCGAGCGAGCCCAAACCCACGAATTAGGGTGTGAGCTGCCTCCGGGGTGGCCCACGCTCACTGGAAAAAGCAATCCCGATGCCGGATTTGATCCTGGAGCTGAGATATTACAGCTCGCCGAAAGTGAAAAAAACGACCAACCCGGACCTGTCGTTTTGGCCGAGATCCCGACCCCGAGCGAGCGAGCCCAAACCCACCATTTGGGGTGTGGGCCGCCTCCGGGGTGGCCCACGCTCACTGGAAAAAGCAATCCCGATGCCGGATTTGATCCTGGAGCTGAGATTTTAAAGCTCGCCGAAAGTGAAAAAAACGACCACCCCGGACCTGTCGTTTTGGCCGAGATCCCGACCCCGAGCGAGCGACCCAAACCCACCATTTGGGGTGTGGGCCGCCTCCGGGGTGGCCCACGCTCACTGGAAAAAGCAATCCCGATGCCGGATTTGATCCTGGAGCTGAGATTTTAAAGCTCGCCGAAAGTGAAAAAAAACGACCACCCCGGACCTGTCGTTTTGGCCGAGATCCCGACCCCGAGCGAACGAGCCCAAACTCACCATTTGGGGTGTGGGCCGCCTCCGGGGTGGCCCACGCTCACTGGAAAAAGCAATCCCGATGCCGGATTTGATCCTGGAGCTGAGATATTAAAGCTCGCCGAAAGGGAAAAAAACGACAGGTCCGGGGTGGTCGTTTTTTTCACTTTTTCACTTTCGGCGAGCTTTAAAAGCTCAGCTCCAGGATCATTTGATCCTGGAGCTGAGATATTAAAGCTCGCCGAAAGTGAAAAAAACGACCACCCCGGACCTGTCGTTTTGGCCGAGATCCCGACCCCGAGCGAACGAGCCCAAACTCACCATTTGGGGTGTGGGCCGCCTCCGGGGTGGCCCACGCTCACTGGAAAAAGCAATCCCGATGCCGGATTTGATCCTGGAGCTGAGATATTAAAGCTCGCCGAAAGTGAAAAAAACGACCACCCCGGACCTGTCGTTTTGGCCGAGATCCCGACCCCGAGCGAGCGAGCCCAAACCCACGAATTAGGGTGTGAGCTGCCTCCGGGGTGGCCCACGCTCACTGGAAAAAGCAATCCCGATGCCGGATTTGATCCTGGAGCTGAGATATTACAGCTCGCCGAAAGTGAAAAAAACGACCAACCCGGACCTGTCGTTTTGGCCGAGATCCCGACCCCGAGCGAGCGAGCCCAAACCCACCATTTGGGGTGTGGGCCGCCTCCGGGGTGGCCCACGCTCACTGGAAAAAGCAATCCCGATGCCGGATTTGATCCTGGAGCTGAGATTTTAAAGCTCGCCGAAAGTGAAAAAAACGACCACCCCGGACCTGTCGTTTTGGCCGAGATCCCGACCCCGAGCGAACGAGCCCTAACTCACCATTTGGGGTGTGGGCCGCCTCCGGGGTGGCCCACGCTCACTGGAAAAAGCAATCCCGATGCCGGATTTGATCCTGGAGCTGAGATATTAAAGCTCGCCGAAAGTGAAAAAAACGACCACCCCGGACCTGTCGTTTTGGCCGAGATCCCGACCCCGAGCGAACGAGCCCAAACTCACCATTTGGGGTGTGGGCCGCCTCCGGGGTGGCCCACGCTCACTGGAAAAAGCAATCCCGATGCCGGATTTGATCCTGGAGCTGAGATATTAAAGCTCGCCGAAAGTGAAAAAAACGACCACCCCGGACCTGTCGTTTTGGCCGAGATCCCGACCCCGAGCGAGCGAGCCCAAACCCACGAATTAGGGTGTGAGCTGCCTCCGGGGTGGCCCACGCTCACTGGAAAAAGCAATCCCGATGCCGGATTTGATCCTGGAGCTGAGATATTACAGCTCGCCGAAAGTGAAAAAAACGACCAACCCGGACCTGTCGTTTTGGCCGAGATCCCGACCCCGAGCGAGCGAGCCCAAACCCACCATTTGGGGTGTGGGCCGCCTCCGGGGTGGCCCACGCTCACTGGAAAAAGCAATCCCGATGCCGGATTTGATCCTGGAGCTGAGATTTTAAAGCTCGCCGAAAGTGAAAAAAACGACCACCCCGGACCTGTCGTTTTGGCCGAGATCCCGACCCCGAGCGAGCGACCCAAACCCACCATTTGGGGTGTGGGCCGCCTCCGGGGTGGCCCACGCTCACTGGAAAAAGCAATCCCGATGCCGGATTTGACCCTGGAGCTGAGATATGAAAGCTCGCCGAAAGTGAAAAAAACGACCACCCCGGACCTGTCGTTTTGGCCGAGATCCCGACCCCGAGCGAGCGAGCCCAAACCCACCATTTGGGGTGTGGGCCGCCTCCGGGGTGGCCCACGCTCACTGGAAAAAGCAATCCCGATGCCGGATTTGACCCTGGAGCTGAGATATTAAAGCTCGCCGAAAGTGAAAAAAAACGACCACCCCGGACCTGTCGTTTTGGCCGAGATCCCGACCCCGAGCGAACGAGCCCACACCCACCATTTGGGGTGTGGGCCGCCTCCGGGGTGGCCCACGCTCACTGGAAAAAGCAATCCCGATGCCGGATTTGATCCTGGAGCTGAGATATTAAAGCTCGCCGAAAGTGAAAAAAACGACCACCCAGGACCTGTCGTTTTGGCCAAGATCCCGACCCCGAGCGAACGAGCCCAAACTCACCATTTGGGGTGTGGGCCGCCTCCGGGGTGGCCCACGCTCACTGGAAAAAGCAATCCCGATGCCGGATTTGATCCTGGAGCTGAGATATTAAAGCTCGCCGAAAGGGAAAAAAACGACAGGTCCGGGGTGGTCGTTTTTTTCACTTTTTCACTTTCGGCGAGCTTTAAAAGCTCAGCTCCAGGATCATTTGATCCTGGAGCTGAGATTTTAAAGCTCGCCGAAAGGGAAAAAAACGACCACCCCGGACCAGTCGTCTTGGCCGAGATCCCGACCCCGAGCGAGCGAGCCCAAACCCACCATTTGGGGTGTGAGCCGCCTCCGGGGTGGCCCACGCTCACTGGAAAACGCAATCCGGATGCCGGATTTAATCCTGGAGCTGAGATATTAAAGCTCGCCGAAAGTGAAAAAAACGACCACCCCGGACCTGTCGTTTTGGCCGAGATCCCGACCCCGAGCGAGCGAGCCCAAACCCACCATTTGGGGTGTGGGCCGCCTCCGGGGTGGCCCACGCTCACTGGAAAAAGCAATCCCGATGCCGGATTTGACCCTGGAGCTGAGATATGAAAGCTCGCCGAAAGTGAAAAAAACGACCACCCCGGACCTGTCGTTTTGGCCGAGATCCCGACCCCGAGCGAGCGAGCCCAAACCCACCATTTGGGGTGTGGGCCGCCTCCGGGGTGGCCCACGCTCACTGGAAAAAGCAATCCCGATGCCGGATTTGACCCTGGAGCTGAGATATTAAAGCTCGCCGAAAGTGAAAAAAACGACCACCCCGGACCTGTCGTTTTGGCCGAGATCCCGACCCCGAGCGAGCGAGCCCAAACCCACCATTTGGGGTGTGGGCCGCCTCCGGGGTGGCCCACGCTCACTGGAAAAAGCAATCCCGATGCCGGATTTGATCCTGGAGCTGAGATATTAAAGCTCGCCGAAAGTGAAAAAAACGACCACCCCGGACCTGTCGTTTTGGCCGAGATCCCGACCCCGAGCGAGCGAGCCCAAACCCACGAATTAGGGTGTGAGCTGCCTCCGGGGTGGCCCACGCTCACTGGAAAAAGCAATCCCGATGCCGGATTTGATCCTGGAGCTGAGATATTACAGCTCGCCGAAAGTGAAAAAAACCCCAAATCCAGGATCATTTGATCCTGGAGCTGAGATTTTAAAGCTCGCCGAAAGGATCATTTGATCCAGGATCATTTGATCCTGGAGCTGAGATTTTAAAGCTCGCCGAAAGGGAAAAAAACGACCACCCCGGACCAGTCGTCTTGGCCGAGATCCCGACCCCGAGCGAGCGAGCCCAAACCCACCATTTGGGGTGTGAGCCGCCTCCGGGGTGGCCCACGCTCACTGGAAAACGCAATCCCGATGCCGGATTTGATCCTGGAGCTGAGATATTAAAGCTCGCCGAAAGTGAAAAAAACGACCACCCCGGACCTGTCGTTTTGGCCGAGATCCCGACCCCGAGCGAGCGAGCCCAAACCCACCATTTGGGGTGTGGGCCGCCTCCGGGGTGGCCCACGCTCACTGGAAAAAGCAATCCCGATGCCGGATTTGACCCTGGAGCTGAGATATTAAAGCTCGCCGAAAGTGAAAAAAACGACCACCCCGGACCTGTCGTTTTGGCCGAGATCCCGACCCCGAGCGAGCGAGCCCAAACCCACCATTTGGGGTGTGGGCCGCCTCCGGGGTGGCCCACGCTCACTGGAAAAAGCAATCCCGATGCCGGATTTGATCCTGGAGCTGAGATATTAAAGCTCGCCGAAAGTGAAAAAAACGACCACCCCGGACCTGTCGTTTTGGCCGAGATCCCGACCCCGAGCGAGCGAGCCCAAACCCACGAATTAGGGTGTGAGCTGCCTCCGGGGTGGCCCACGCTCACTGGAAAAAGCAATCCCGATGCCGGATTTGATCCTGGAGCTGAGATATTACAGCTCGCCGAAAGTGAAAAAAACGACCAACCCGGACCTGTCGTTTTGGCCGAGATCCCGACCCCGAGCGAGCGAGCCCAAACCTACCATTTGGGGTGTGGGCCGCCTCCGGGGTGGCCCACGCTCACTGGAAAACGCAATCCCGATGCCGGATTTGATCCTGGAGCTGAGATATTAAAGCTCGCCGAAAGTGAAAAAAACGACCACCCCGGACCTGTCGTTTTGGCCGAGATCCCGACCCCGAGCGAGCGAGCCCAAACCCACCATTTGGGGTGTGGGCCGCCTCCGGGGTGGCCCACGCTCACTGGAAAAAGCAATCCCGATGCCGGATTTGATCCTGGAGCTGAGATATTAAAGCTCGCCGAAAGTGAAAAAAACGACCACCCCGGACCTGTCGTTTTGGCCGAGATCCCGACCCCGAGCGAACGAGCCCTAACTCACCATTTGGGGTGTGGGCCGCCTCCGGGGTGGCCCACGCTCACTGGAAAAAGCAATCCCGATGCCGGATTTGATCCTGGAGCTGAGATATTAAAGCTCGCCGAAAGTGAAAAAAACGACCACCCCGGACCTGTCGTTCTCAGCTCCAGGATCAAATGATCCTGGAGCTGAGCTTTTAAAGCTCGCCGAAAGGGAAAAAAACGACCACCCCGGACCAGTCGTCTTGGCCGAGATCCCGACCCCGAGCGAGCGAGCCCAAACCCACCATTTGGGGTGTGAGCCGCCTCCGGGGTGGCCCACGCTCACTGGAAAACGCAATCCGGATGCCGGATTTCATCCTGGAGCTGAGATATTAAAGCTCGCCGAAAGTGAAAAAAACGACCACCCCGGACCTGTCGTTTTGGCCGAGATCCCGACCCCGAGCGAGCGAGCCCAAACCCACCATTTGGGGTGTGGGCCGCCTCCGGGGTGGCCCACGCTCACTGGAAAAAGCAATCCCGATGCCGGATTTGACCCTGGAGCTGAGATATTAAAGCTCGCCGAAAGTGAAAAAAACGACCACCCCGGACCTGTCGTTTTGGCCGAGATCCCGACCCCGAGCGAACGAGCCCAAACTCACCATTTGGGGTGTGGGCCGCCTCCGGGGTGGCCCACGCTCACTGGAAAAAGCAATCCCGATCCCGGATTTGTTCCTGGAGCTGAGATATTAAAGCTCGCCGAAAGGGAAAAAAACGACAGGTCCGGGGTGGTCGTTTTTTTCACTTTTTCACTTTCGGCTAGCTTTAAAATCTCAGCTCCAGGATCATTTGATCCTGGAGCTGAGATTTTAAAGCTCGCCGAAAGGGAAAAAAACGACCACCCCGGACCAGTCGTCTTGGCCGAGATCCCGACCCCGAGCGAGCGAGCCCAAACCCACCATTTGGGGTGTGAGCCGCCTCCGGGGTGGCCCACGCTCACTGGAAAACGCAATCCCGATGCCGGATTTGATCCTGGAGCTGAGATATTAAAGCTCGCCGAAAGTGAAAAAAACGACCACCCCGGACCTGTCATTTTGGCCGAGAACCCGACCCCGAGCGAGCGAGCCCAAACCCACCATTTGGGGTGTGGGCCGCCTCCGGGGTGGCCCACGCTCACTGGAAAAAGCAATCCCGATGCCGGATTTGACCCTGGAGCTGAGATATTAAAGCTCGCCGAAAGTGAAAAAAACGACCACCCCGGACCTGTCGTTTTGGCCGAGATCCCGACCCCGAGCGAGCGAGCCCAAACCCACCATTTGGGGTGTGGGCCGCCTCCGGGGTGGCCCACGCTCACTGGAAAAAGCAATCCCGATGCCGGATTTGATCCTGGAGCTGAGATATTAAAGCTCGCCGAAAGTGAAAAAAACGACCACCCCGGACCTGTCGTGTTGGCCGAGATCCCGACCCCGAGCGAACGAGCCCAAACCCACCATTTGGGGTGTGGGCCGCCTCCGGGGTGGCCCACGCTCACTGGAAAAAGCAATCCCGATGCCGGATTTGATCCTGGAGCTGAGATATTAAAGCTCGCCGAAAGTGAAAAAAACGACCACCCCGGACCTGTCGTTTTGGCCGAGATCCCGACCCCGAGCGAGCGAGCCCAAACCCACGAATTAGGGTGTGAGCTGCCTCCGGGGTGGCCCACGCTCACTGGAAAAAGCAATCCCGATGCCGGATTTGATCCTGGAGCTGAGATATTACAGCTCGCCGAAAGTGAAAAAAACGACCAACCCGGACCTGTCGTTTTGGCCGAGATCCCGACCCCGAGCGAGCGAGCCCAAACCCACCATTTGGGGTGTGGGCCGCCTCCGGGGTGGCCCACGCTCACTGGAAAAAGCAATCCCGATGCCGGATTTGATCCTGGAGCTGAGATTTTAAAGCTCGCCGAAAGTGAAAAAAACGACCACCCCGGACCTGTCGTTTTGGCCGAGATCCCGACCCCGAGCGAGCGACCCAAACCCACCATTTGGGGTGTGGGCCGCCTCCGGGGTGGCCCACGCTCACTGGAAAAAGCAATCCCGATGCCGGATTTGATCCTGGAGCTGAGATTTTAAAGCTCGCCGAAAGTGAAAAAAAACGACCACCCCGGACCTGTCGTTTTGGCCGAGATCCCGACCCCGAGCGAACGAGCCCAAACTCACCATTTGGGGTGTGGGCCGCCTCCGGGGTGGCCCACGCTCACTGGAAAAAGCAATCCCGATGCCGGATTTGATCCTGGAGCTGAGATATTAAAGCTCGCCGAAAGGGAAAAAAACGACCACCCCGGACCTGTCGTTTTGGCCGAGATCCCGACCCCGAGCGAACGAGCCCAAACTCACCATTTGGGGTGTGGGCCGCCTCCGGGGTGGCCCACGCTCACTGGAAAAAGCAATCCCGATGCCGGATTTGATCCTGGAGCTGAGATATTAAAGCTCGCCGAAAGGGAAAAAAACGACAGGTCCGGGGTGGTCGTTTTTTTCACTTTTTCACTTTCGGCGAGCTTTAAAAGCTCAGCTCCAGGATCATTTGATCCTGGAGCTGAGATTTTAAAGCTCGCCGAAAGGGAAAAAAACGACCACCCCGGACCAGTCGTCTTGGCCGAGATCCCGACCCCGAGCGAGCGAGCCCAAACCCACCATTTGGGGTGTGAGCCGCCTCCGGGGTGGCCCACGCTCACTGGAAAACGCAATCCCGATGCCGGATTTGATCCTGGAGCTGAGATATTAAAGCTCGCCGAAAGTGAAAAAAACGACCACCCCGGACCTGTCGTTTTGGCCGAGATCCCGACCCCGAGCGAGCGAGCCCAAACCCACCATTTGGGGTGTGGGCCGCCTCCGGGGTGGCCCACGCTCACTGGAAAAAGCAATCCCGATGCCGGATTTGATCCTGGAGCTGAGATATTAAAGCTCGCCGAAAGTGAAAAAAACGACCACCCCGGACCTGTCGTTTTGGCCGAGATCCCGACCCCGAGCGAACGAGCCCTAACTCACCATTTGGGGTGTGGGCCGCCTCCGGGGTGGCCCACGCTCACTGGAAAAAGCAATCCCGATGCCGGATTTGATCCTGGAGCTGAGATATTAAAGCTCGCCGAAAGTGAAAAAAACGACCACCCCGGACCTGTCGTTTTGGCCGAGATCCCGACCCCGAGCGAACGAGCCCAAACTCACCATTTGGGGTGTGGGCCGCCTCCGGGGTGGCCCACGCTCACTGGAAAAAGCAATCCCGATGCCGGATTTGATCCTGGAGCTGAGATATTAAAGCTCGCCGAAAGTGAAAAAAACGACCACCCCGGACCTGTCGTTTTGGCCGAGATCCCGACCCCGAGCGAGCGAGCCCAAACCCACGAATTAGGGTGTGAGCTGCCTCCGGGGTGGCCCACGCTCACTGGAAAAAGCAATCCCGATGCCGGATTTGATCCTGGAGCTGAGATATTACAGCTCGCCGAAAGTGAAAAAAACGACCAACCCGGACCTGTCGTTTTGGCCGAGATCCCGACCCCGAGCGAGCGAGCCCAAACCCACCATTTGGGGTGTGGGCCGCCTCCGGGGTGGCCCACGCTCACTGGAAAAAGCAATCCCGATGCCGGATTTGATCCTGGAGCTGAGATTTTAAAGCTCGCCGAAAGTGAAAAAAACGACCACCCCGGACCTGTCGTTTTGGCCGAGATCCCGACCCCGAGCGAGCGACCCAAACCCACCATTTGGGGTGTGGGCCGCCTCCGGGGTGGCCCACGCTCACTGGAAAAAGCAATCCCGATGCCGGATTTGACCCTGGAGCTGAGATATGAAAGCTCGCCGAAAGTGAAAAAAACGACCACCCCGGACCTGTCGTTTTGGCCGAGATCCCGACCCCGAGCGAGCGAGCCCAAACCCACCATTTGGGGTGTGGGCCGCCTCCGGGGTGGCCCACGCTCACTGGAAAAAGCAATCCCGATGCCGGATTTGACCCTGGAGCTGAGATATTAAAGCTCGCCGAAAGTGAAAAAAAACGACCACCCCGGACCTGTCGTTTTGGCCGAGATCCCGACCCCGAGCGAACGAGCCCACACCCACCATTTGGGGTGTGGGCCGCCTCCGGGGTGGCCCACGCTCACTGGAAAAAGCAATCCCGATGCCGGATTTGATCCTGGAGCTGAGATATTAAAGCTCGCCGAAAGTGAAAAAAACGACCACCCAGGACCTGTCGTTTTGGCCAAGATCCCGACCCCGAGCGAACGAGCCCAAACTCACCATTTGGGGTGTGGGCCGCCTCCGGGGTGGCCCACGCTCACTGGAAAAAGCAATCCCGATGCCGGATTTGATCCTGGAGCTGAGATATTAAAGCTCGCCGAAAGGGAAAAAAACGACAGGTCCGGGGTGGTCGTTTTTTTCACTTTTTCACTTTCGGCGAGCTTTAAAAGCTCAGCTCCAGGATCATTTGATCCTGGAGCTGAGATTTTAAAGCTCGCCGAAAGGGAAAAAAACGACCACCCCGGACCAGTCGTCTTGGCCGAGATCCCGACCCCGAGCGAGCGAGCCCAAACCCACCATTTGGGGTGTGAGCCGCCTCCGGGGTGGCCCACGCTCACTGGAAAACGCAATCCGGATGCCGGATTTAATCCTGGAGCTGAGATATTAAAGCTCGCCGAAAGTGAAAAAAACGACCACCCCGGACCTGTCGTTTTGGCCGAGATCCCGACCCCGAGCGAGCGAGCCCAAACCCACCATTTGGGGTGTGGGCCGCCTCCGGGGTGGCCCACGCTCACTGGAAAAAGCAATCCCGATGCCGGATTTGACCCTGGAGCTGAGATATGAAAGCTCGCCGAAAGTGAAAAAAACGACCACCCCGGACCTGTCGTTTTGGCCGAGATCCCGACCCCGAGCGAGCGAGCCCAAACCCACCATTTGGGGTGTGGGCCGCCTCCGGGGTGGCCCACGCTCACTGGAAAAAGCAATCCCGATGCCGGATTTGACCCTGGAGCTGAGATATTAAAGCTCGCCGAAAGTGAAAAAAACGACCACCCCGGACCTGTCGTTTTGGCCGAGATCCCGACCCCGAGCGAGCGAGCCCAAACCCACCATTTGGGGTGTGGGCCGCCTCCGGGGTGGCCCACGCTCACTGGAAAAAGCAATCCCGATGCCGGATTTGATCCTGGAGCTGAGATATTAAAGCTCGCCGAAAGTGAAAAAAACGACCACCCCGGACCTGTCGTTTTGGCCGAGATCCCGACCCCGAGCGAGCGAGCCCAAACCCACGAATTAGGGTGTGAGCTGCCTCCGGGGTGGCCCACGCTCACTGGAAAAAGCAATCCCGATGCCGGATTTGATCCTGGAGCTGAGATATTACAGCTCGCCGAAAGTGAAAAAAACCCCAAATCCAGGATCATTTGATCCTGGAGCTGAGATTTTAAAGCTCGCCGAAAGGATCATTTGATCCAGGATCATTTGATCCTGGAGCTGAGATTTTAAAGCTCGCCGAAAGGGAAAAAAACGACCACCCCGGACCAGTCGTCTTGGCCGAGATCCCGACCCCGAGCGAGCGAGCCCAAACCCACCATTTGGGGTGTGAGCCGCCTCCGGGGTGGCCCACGCTCACTGGAAAACGCAATCCGGATGCCGGATTTAATCCTGGAGCTGAGATATTAAAGCTCGCCGAAAGTGAAAAAAACGACCACCCCGGACCTGTCGTTTTGGCCGAGATCCCGACCCCGAGCGAGCGAGCCCAAACCCACCATTTGGGGTGTGGGCCGCCTCCGGGGTGGCCCACGCTCACTGGAAAAAGCAATCCCGATGCCGGATTTGACCCTGGAGCTGAGATATGAAAGCTCGCCGAAAGTGAAAAAAACGACCACCCCGGACCTGTCGTTTTGGCCGAGATCCCGACCCCGAGCGAGCGAGCCCAAACCCACCATTTGGGGTGTGGGCCGCCTCCGGGGTGGCCCACGCTCACTGGAAAAAGCAATCCCGATGCCGGATTTGACCCTGGAGCTGAGATATTAAAGCTCGCCGAAAGTGAAAAAAACGACCACCCCGGACCTGTCGTTTTGGCCGAGATCCCGACCCCGAGCGAGCGAGCCCAAACCCACCATTTGGGGTGTGGGCCGCCTCCGGGGTGGCCCACGCTCACTGGAAAAAGCAATCCCGATGCCGGATTTGATCCTGGAGCTGAGATATTAAAGCTCGCCGAAAGTGAAAAAAACGACCACCCCGGACCTGTCGTTTTGGCCGAGATCCCGACCCCGAGCGAGCGAGCCCAAACCCACGAATTAGGGTGTGAGCTGCCTCCGGGGTGGCCCACGCTCACTGGAAAAAGCAATCCCGATGCCGGATTTGATCCTGGAGCTGAGATATTACAGCTCGCCGAAAGTGAAAAAAACCCCAAATCCAGGATCATTTGATCCTGGAGCTGAGATTTTAAAGCTCGCCGAAAGGATCATTTGATCCAGGATCATTTGATCCTGGAGCTGAGATTTTAAAGCTCGCCGAAAGGGAAAAAAACGACCACCCCGGACCAGTCGTCTTGGCCGAGATCCCGACCCCGAGCGAGCGAGCCCAAACCCACCATTTGGGGTGTGAGCCGCCTCCGGGGTGGCCCACGCTCACTGGAAAACGCAATCCCGATGCCGGATTTGATCCTGGAGCTGAGATATTAAAGCTCGCCGAAAGTGAAAAAAACGACCACCCCGGACCTGTCGTTTTGGCCGAGATCCCGACCCCGAGCGAGCGAGCCCAAACCCACCATTTGGGGTGTGGGCCGCCTCCGGGGTGGCCCACGCTCACTGGAAAAAGCAATCCCGATGCCGGATTTGACCCTGGAGCTGAGATATTAAAGCTCGCCGAAAGTGAAAAAAACGACCACCCCGGACCTGTCGTTTTGGCCGAGATCCCGACCCCGAGCGAGCGAGCCCAAACCCACCATTTGGGGTGTGGGCCGCCTCCGGGGTGGCCCACGCTCACTGGAAAAAGCAATCCCGATGCCGGATTTGATCCTGGAGCTGAGATATTAAAGCTCGCCGAAAGTGAAAAAAACGACCACCCCGGACCTGTCGTTTTGGCCGAGATCCCGACCCCGAGCGAGCGAGCCCAAACCCACGAATTAGGGTGTGAGCTGCCTCCGGGGTGGCCCACGCTCACTGGAAAAAGCAATCCCGATGCCGGATTTGATCCTGGAGCTGAGATATTACAGCTCGCCGAAAGTGAAAAAAACGACCAACCCGGACCTGTCGTTTTGGCCGAGATCCCGACCCCGAGCGAGCGAGCCCAAACCTACCATTTGGGGTGTGGGCCGCCTCCGGGGTGGCCCACGCTCACTGGAAAACGCAATCCCGATGCCGGATTTGATCCTGGAGCTGAGATATTAAAGCTCGCCGAAAGTGAAAAAAACGACCACCCCGGACCTGTCGTTTTGGCCGAGATCCCGACCCCGAGCGAGCGAGCCCAAACCCACCATTTGGGGTGTGGGCCGCCTCCGGGGTGGCCCACGCTCACTGGAAAAAGCAATCCCGATGCCGGATTTGATCCTGGAGCTGAGATATTAAAGCTCGCCGAAAGTGAAAAAAACGACCACCCCGGACCTGTCGTTTTGGCCGAGATCCCGACCCCGAGCGAACGAGCCCTAACTCACCATTTGGGGTGTGGGCCGCCTCCGGGGTGGCCCACGCTCACTGGAAAAAGCAATCCCGATGCCGGATTTGATCCTGGAGCTGAGATATTAAAGCTCGCCGAAAGTGAAAAAAACGACCACCCCGGACCTGTCGTTCTCAGCTCCAGGATCAAATGATCCTGGAGCTGAGCTTTTAAAGCTCGGCGAAAGGGAAAAAAACGACCACCCCGGACCAGTCGTCTTGGCCGAGATCCCGACCCCGAGCGAGCGAGCCCAAACCCACCATTTGGGGTGTGAGCCGCCTCCGGGGTGGCCCACGCTCACTGGAAAACGCAATCCGGATGCCGGATTTGATCCTGGAGCTGAGATATTAAAGCTCGCCGAAAGTGAAAAAAATGACCACCCCGGACCTGTCGTTTTGGCCGAGATCCCGACCCCGAGCGAGCGAGCCCAAACCCACCATTTGGGGTGTGGGCCGCCTCCGGGGTGGCCCACGCTCACTGGAAAAAGCAATCCCGATGCCGGATTTGACCCTGGAGCTGAGATATTAAAGCTCGCCGAAAGTGAAAAAAACGACCACCCCGGACCTGTCGTTTTGGCCGAGATCCCGACCCCGAGCGAACGAGCCCAAACTCACCATTTGGGGTGTGGGCCGCCTCCGGGGTGGCCCACGCTCACTGGAAAAAGCAATCCCGATCCCGGATTTGTTCCTGGAGCTGAGATATTAAAGCTCGCCGAAAGGGAAAAAAACGACAGGTCCGGGGTGGTCGTTTTTTTCACTTTTTCACTTTCGGCGAGCTTTAAAATCTCAGCTCCAGGATCATTTGATCCTGGAGCTGAGATTTTAAAGCTCGCCGAAAGGGAAAAAAACGACCACCCCGGACCAGTCGTCTTGGCCGAGATCCCGACCCCGAGCGAGCGAGCCCAAACCCACCATTTGGGGTGTGAGCCGCCTCCGGGGTGGCCCACGCTCACTGGAAAACGCAATCCCGATGCCGGATTTGATCCTGGAGCTGAGATACTAAAGCTCGCCGAAAGTGAAAAAAACGACCACCCCGGACCTGTCGTTTTGGCCGAGATCCCGACCCCGAGCGAGCGAGCCCAAACCCACCATTTGGGGTGTGGGCCGCCTCCGGGGTGGCCCACGCTCACTGGAAAAAGCAATCCTGATGCCGGATTTGATCCTGGAGCTGAGATATTAAAGCTCGCCGAAAGTGAAAAAAACGACCACCCCGGACCTGTCGTTTTGGCCGAGATCCCGACCCCGAGCGAGCGAGCCCAAACCCACCATTTGGGGTGTGGGCCGCCTCCGGGGTGGCCCACGCTCACTGGAAAAAGCAATCCCGATGCCGGATTTGATCCTGGAGCTGAGATATTAAAGCTCGCCGAAAGTGAAAAAAACGACCACCCCGGACCTGTCGTTTTGGCCGAGATCCCGACCCCGAGCGAGCGAGCCCAAACCCACGAATTAGGGTGTGAGCTGCCTCCGGGGTGGCCCACGCTCACTGGAAAAAGCAATCCCGATGCCGGATTTGATCCTGGAGCTGAGATATTACAGCTCGCCGAAAGTGAAAAAAACGACGAACCCGGACCTGTCGTTTTGGCCGAGATCCCGACCCCGAGCGAGCGAGCCCAAACCCACCATTTGGGGTGTGGGCCGCCTCCGGGGTGGCCCACGCTCACTGGAAAACGCAATCCCGATGCCGGATTTGATCCTGGAGCTGAGATATTAAAGCTCGCCGAAAGTGAAAAAAACGACCACCCCGGACCTGTCGTTTTGGCCGAGATCCCGACCCCGAGCGAGCGAGCCCAAACCCACCATTTGGGGTGTGGGCCGTCTCCGGGGTGGCCCACGCTCACTGGAAAAAGCAATCCCGATGCCGGATTTGATCCTGGAGCTGAGATATTAAAGCTCGCCGAAAGTGAAAAAAACGACCACCCCGGACCTGTCGTTTTGGCCGAGATCCCGACCCCGAGCGAGCGAGCCCAAACCCACCATTTGGGGTGTGGGCCGCCTCCGGGGTGGCCCACGCTCACTGGAAAAAGCAATCCCGATGCCGGATTTGATCCTGGAGCTGAGATATTAAAGCTCGCCGAAAGTGAAAAAAACGACCACCCCGGACCTGTCGTTTTGGCCGAGATCCCGACCCCGAGCGAGCGAGCCCAAACCCACGAATTAGGGTGTGAGCTGCCTCCGGGGTGGCCCACGCTCACTGGAAAAAGCAATCCCGATGCCGGATTTGATCCTGGAGCTGAGATATTACAGCTCGCCGAAAGTGAAAAAAACGACCAACCCGGACCTGTCGTTTTGGCCGAGATCCCGACCCCGAGCGAGCGAGCCCAAACCTACCATTTGGGGTGTGGGCCGCCTCCGGGGTGGCCCACGCTCACTGGAAAACGCAATCCCGATGCCGGATTTGATCCTGGAGCTGAGATATTAAAGCTCGCCGAAAGTGAAAAAAACGACCACCCCGGACCTGTCGTTTTGGCCGAGATCCCGACCCCGAGCGAGCGAGCCCAAACCCACCATCTGGGGTGTGGGCCGCCTCCGGGGTGGCCCACGCTCACTGGAAAAAGCAATCCCGATGCCGGATTTGATCCTGGAGCTGAGATATTAAAGCTCGCCGAAAGTGAAAAAAACGACCACCCCGGACCTGTCGTTTTGGCCGAGATCCCGACCCCGAGCGAACGAGCCCTAACTCACCATTTGGGGTGTGGGCCGCCTCCGGGGTGGCCCACGCTAACTGGAAAAAGCAATCCCGATGCCGGATTTGATCCTGGAGCTGAGATATTAAAGCTCGCCGAAAGTGAAAAAAACGACCACCCCGGACCTGTCGTTCTCAGCTCCAGGATCAAATGATCCTGGAGCTGAGATTTTAAAGCTCGCCGAAAGGGAAAAAAACGACCACCCCGGACCAGTCGTCTTGGCCGAGATCCCGACCCCGAGCGAGCGAGCCCAAACCCACCATTTGGGGTGTGAGCCGCCTCCGGGGTGGCCCACGCTCACTGGAAAACGCAATCCGGATGCCGGATTTGATCCTGGAGCTGAGATATTAAAGCTCGCCGAAAGTGAAAAAAACGACCACCCCGGACCTGTCGTTTTGGCCGAGATCCCGACCCCGAGCGAGCGAGCCCAAACCCACCATTTGGGGTGTGGGCCGCCTCCGGGGTGGCCCACGCTCACTGGAAAAAGCAATCCCGATGCCGGATTTGACCCTGGAGCTGAGATATTAAAGCTCGCCGAAAGTGAAAAAAACGACCACCCCGGACCTGTCGTTTTGGCCGAGATCCCGACCCCGAGCGAGCGAGCCCAAACCCACCATTTGGGGTGTGGGCCGCCTCCGGGGTGGCCCACGCTCACTGGAAAAAGCAATCCCGATGCCGGATTTGATCCTGGAGCTGAGATATTAAAGCTCGCCGAAAGTGAAAAAAACGACCACCCCGGACCTGTCGTTTTGGCCGAGATCCCGACCTCGAGCGAGCGAGCCCAAACCCACGAATTAGGGTGTGAGCTGCCTCCGGGGTGGCCCACGCTCACTGGAAAAAGCAATCCCGATGCCGGATTTGATCCTGGAGCTGAGATATTACAGCTCGCCGAAAGTGAAAAAAACGACCAACCCGGACCTGTCGTTTTGGCCGAGATCCCGACCCCGAGCGAGCGAGCCCAAACCTACCATTTGGGGTGTGGGCCGCCTCCGGGGTGGCCCACGCTCACTGGAAAACGCAATCCCGATGCCGGATTTGATCCTGGAGCTGAGATATTAAAGCTCGCCGAAAGTGAAAAAAACGACCACCCCGGACCTGTCGTTTTGGCCGAGATCCCGACCCCGAGCGAGCGAGCCCAAACCCACCATTTGGGGTGTGGGCCGCCTCCGGGGTGGCCCACGCTCACTGGAAAAAGCAATCCCGATGCCGGATTTGATCCTGGAGCTGAGATATTAAAGCTCGCCGAAAGTGAAAAAAACGACCACCCCGGACCTGTCGTTTTGGCCGAGATCCCGACCCCGAGCGAACGAGCCCTAACTCACCATTTGGGGTGTGGGCCGCCTCCGGGGTGGCCCACGCTCACTGGAAAAAGCAATCCCGATGCCGGATTTGATCCTGGAGCTGAGATATTAAAGCTCGCCGAAAGTGAAAAAAACGACCACCCCGGACCTGTCGTTCTCAGCTCCAGGATCAAATGATCCTGGAGCTGAGCTTTTAAAGCTCGCCGAAAGGGAAAAAAACGACCACCCCGGACCAGTCGTCTTGGCCGAGATCCCGACCCCGAGCGAGCGAGCCCAAACCCACCATTTGGGGTGTGGGCCGCCTCCGGGGTGGCCCACGCTCACTGGAAAAAGCAATCCCGATGCCGGATTTGACCCTGGAGCTGAGATATTAAAGCTCGCCGAAAGTGAAAAAAACGACCACCCCGGACCTGTCGTTTTGGCCGAGATCCCGACCCCGAGCGAACGAGCCCAAACTCACCATTTGGGGTGTGGGCCGCCTCCGGGGTGGCCCACGCTCACTGGAAAAAGCAATCCCGATCCCGGATTTGTTCCTGGAGCTGAGATATTAAAGCTCGCCGAAAGGGAAAAAAACGACAGGTCCGGGGTGGTCGTTTTTTTCACTTTTTCACTTTCGGCGAGCTTTAAAATCTCAGCTCCAGGATCATTTGATCCTGGAGCTGAGATTTTAAAGCTCGCCGAAAGGGAAAAAAACGACCACCCCGGACCAGTCGTCTTGGCCGAGATCCCGACCCCGAGCGAGCGAGCCCAAACCCACCATTTGGGGTGTGAGCCGCCTCCGGGGTGGCCCACGCTCACTGGAAAACGCAATCCCGATGCCGGATTTGATCCTGGAGCTGAGATACTAAAGCTCGCCGAAAGTGAAAAAAACGACCACCCCGGACCTGTCGTTTTGGCCGAGATCCCGACCCCGAGCGAGCGAGCCCAAACCCACCATTTGGGGTGTGGGCCGCCTCCGGGGTGGCCCACGCTCACTGGAAAAAGCAATCCTGATGCCGGATTTGATCCTGGAGCTGAGATATTAAAGCTCGCCGAAAGTGAAAAAAACGACCACCCCGGACCTGTCGTTTTGGCCGAGATCCCGACCCCGAGCGAGCGAGCCCAAACCCACCATTTGGGGTGTGGGCCGCCTCCGGGGTGGCCCACGCTCACTGGAAAAAGCAATCCCGATGCCGGATTTGATCCTGGAGCTGAGATATTAAAGCTCGCCGAAAGTGAAAAAAACGACCACCCCGGACCTGTCGTTTTGGCCGAGATCCCGACCCCGAGCGAGCGAGCCCAAACCCACGAATTAGGGTGTGAGCTGCCTCCGGGGTGGCCCACGCTCACTGGAAAAAGCAATCCCGATGCCGGATTTGATCCTGGAGCTGAGATATTACAGCTCGCCGAAAGTGAAAAAAACGACCAACCCGGACCTGTCGTTTTGGCCGAGATCCCGACCCCGAGCGAGCGAGCCCAAACCCACCATTTGGGGTGTGGGCCGCCTCCGGGGTGGCCCACGCTCACTGGAAAACGCAATCCCGATGCCGGATTTGATCCTGGAGCTGAGATATTAAAGCTCGCCGAAAGTGAAAAAAACGACCACCCCGGACCTGTCGTTTTGGCCGAGATCCCGACCCCGAGCGAGCGAGCCCAAACCCACCATTTGGGGTGTGGGCCGTCTCCGGGGTGGCCCACGCTCACTGGAAAAAGCAATCCCGATGCCGGATTTGATCCTGGAGCTGAGATATTAAAGCTCGCCGAAAGTGAAAAAAACGACCACCCCGGACCTGTCGTTTTGGCCGAGATCCCGACCCCGAGCGAGCGAGCCCAAACCCACCATTTGGGGTGTGGGCCGCCTCCGGGGTGGCCCACGCTCACTGGAAAAAGCAATCCCGATGCCGGATTTGATCCTGGAGCTGAGATATTAAAGCTCGCCGAAAGTGAAAAAAACGACCACCCCGGACCTGTCGTTTTGGCCGAGATCCCGACCCCGAGCGAGCGAGCCCAAACCCACGAATTAGGGTGTGAGCTGCCTCCGGGGTGGCCCACGCTCACTGGAAAACGCAATCCCGATGCCGGATTTGATCCTGGAGCTGAGATATTAAAGCTCGCCGAAAGTGAAAAAAACGACCACCCCGGACCTGTCGTTTTGGCCGAGATCCCGACCCCGAGCGAGCGAGCCCAAACCCACCATTTGGGGTGTGGGCCGCCTCCGGGGTGGCCCACGCTCACTGGAAAAAGCAATCCCGATGCCGGATTTGATCCTGGAGCTGAGATATTAAAGCTCGCCGAAAGTGAAAAAAACGACCACCCCGGACCTGTCGTTTTGGCCGAGATCCCGACCCCGAGCGAACGAGCCCTAACTCACCATTTGGGGTGTGGGCCGCCTCCGGGGTGGCCCACGCTCACTGGAAAAAGCAATCCCGATGCCGGATTTGATCCTGGAGCTGAGATATTAAAGCTCGCCGAAAGTGAAAAAAACGACCACCCCGGACCTGTCGTTCTCAGCTCCAGGATCAAATGATCCTGGAGCTGAGATTTTAAAGCTCGCCGAAAGGGAAAAAAACGACCACCCCGGACCAGTCGTCTTGGCCGAGATCCCGACCCCGAGCGAGCGAGCCCAAACCCACCATTTGGGGTGTGAGCCGCCTCCGGGGTGGCCCACGCTCACTGGAAAACGCAATCCGGATGCCGGATTTGATCCTGGAGCTGAGATATTAAAGCTCGCCGAAAGTGAAAAAAACGACCACCCCGGACCTGTCGTTTTGGCCGAGATCCCGACCCCGAGCGAGCGAGCCCAAACCCACCATTTGGGGTGTGGGCCGCCTCCGGGGTGGCCCACGCTCACTGGAAAAAGCAATCCCGATGCCGGATTTGACCCTGGAGCTGAGATATTAAAGCTCGCCGAAAGTGAAAAAAACGACCACCCCGGACCTGTCGTTTTGGCCGAGATCCCGACCCCGAGCGAACGAGCCCAAACTCACCATTTGGGGTGTGGGCCGCCTCCGGGGTGGCCCACGCTCACTGGAAAAAGCAATCCCGATCCCGGATTTGTTCCTGGAGCTGAGATATTAAAGCTCGCCGAAAGGGAAAAAAACGACAGGTCCGGGGTGGTCTTTTTTTTCACTTTTTCACTTTCGGCGAGCTTTAAAATCTCAGCTCCAGGATCATTTGATCCTGGAGCTGAGATTTTAAAGCTCGCCGAAAGGGAAAAAAACGACCACCCCGGACCAGTCGTCTTGGCCGAGATCCCGACCCCGAGCGAGCGAGCCCAAACCCACCATTTGGGGTGTGAGCCGCCTCCGGGGTGGCCCACGCTCACTGGAAAACGCAATCCCGATGCCGGATTTGATCCTGGAGCTGAGATACTAAAGCTCGCCGAAAGTGAAAAAAACGACCACCCCGGACCTGTCGTTTTGGCCGAGATCCCGACCCCGAGCGAGCGAGCCCAAACCCACCATTTGGGGTGTGGGCCGCCTCCGGGGTGGCCCACGCTCACTGGAAAAAGCAATCCTGATGCCGGATTTGATCCTGGAGCTGAGATATTAAAGCTCGCCGAAAGTGAAAAAAACGACCACCCCGGACCTGTCGTTTTGGCCGAGATCCCGACCCCGAGCGAGCGAGCCCAAACCCACCATTTGGGGTGTGGGCCGCCTCCGGGGTGGCCCACGCTCACTGGAAAAAGCAATCCCGATGCCGGATTTGATCCTGGAGCTGAGATATTAAAGCTCGCCGAAAGTGAAAAAAACGACCACCCCGGACCTGTCGTTTTGGCCGAGATCCCGACCCCGAGCGAGCGAGCCCAAACCCACGAATTAGGGTGTGAGCTGCCTCCGGGGTGGCCCACGCTCACTGGAAAAAGCAATCCCGATGCCGGATTTGATCCTGGAGCTGAGATATTACAGCTCGCCGAAAGTGAAAAAAACGACCAACCCGGACCTGTCGTTTTGGCCGAGATCCCGACCCCGAGCGAGCGAGCCCAAACCCACCATTTGGGGTGTGGGCCGCCTCCGGGGTGGCCCACGCTCACTGGAAAACGCAATCCCGATGCCGGATTTGATCCTGGAGCTGAGATATTAAAGCTCGCCGAAAGTGAAAAAAACGACCACCCCGGACCTGTCGTTTTGGCCGAGATCCCGACCCCGAGCGAGCGAGCCCAAACCCACCATTTGGGGTGTGGGCCGTCTCCGGGGTGGCCCACGCTCACTGGAAAAAGCAATCCCGATGCCGGATTTGATCCTGGAGCTGAGATATTAAAGCTCGCCGAAAGTGAAAAAAACGACCACCCCGGACCTGTCGTTTTGGCCGAGATCCCGACCCCGAGCGAGCGAGCCCAAACCCACCATTTGGGGTGTGGGCCGCCTCCGGGGTGGCCCACGCTCACTGGAAAAAGCAATCCCGATGCCGGATTTGATCCTGGAGCTGAGATATTAAAGCTCGCCGAAAGTGAAAAAAACGACCACCCCGGACCTGTCGTTTTGGCCGAGATCCCGACCCCGAGCGAGCGAGCCCAAACCCACGAATTAGGGTGTGAGCTGCCTCCGGGGTGGCCCACGCTCACTGGAAAAAGCAATCCCGATGCCGGATTTGATCCTGGAGCTGAGATATTACAGCTCGCCGAAAGTGAAAAAAACGACCAACCCGGACCTGTCGTTTTGGCCGAGATCCCGACCCCGAGCGAGCGAGCCCAAACCTACCATTTGGGGTGTGGGCCGCCTCCGGGGTGGCCCACGCTCACTGGAAAACGCAATCCCGATGCCGGATTTGATCCTGGAGCTGAGATATTAAAGCTCGCCGAAAGTGAAAAAAACGACCACCCCGGACCTGTCGTTTTGGCCGAGATCCCGACCCCGAGCGAGCGAGCCCAAACCCACCATTTGGGGTGTGGGCCGCCTCCGGGGTGGCCCACGCTCACTGGAAAAAGCAATCCCGATGCCGGATTTGATCCTGGAGCTGAGATATTAAAGCTCGCCGAAAGTGAAAAAAACGACCACCCCGGACCTGTCGTTTTGGCCGAGATCCCGACCCCGAGCGAACGAGCCCTAACTCACCATTTGGGGTGTGGGCCGCCTCCGGGGTGGCCCACGCTCACTGGAAAAAGCAATCCCGATGCCGGATTTGATCCTGGAGCTGAGATATTAAAGCTCGCCGAAAGTGAAAAAAACGACCACCCCGGACCTGTCGTTCTCAGCTCCAGGATCAAATGATCCTGGAGCTGAGATTTTAAAGCTCGCCGAAAGGGAAAAAAACGACCACCCCGGACCAGTCGTCTTGGCCGAGATCCCGACCCCGAGCGAGCGAGCCCAAACCCACCATTTGGGGTGTGAGCCGCCTCCGGGGTGGCCCACGCTCACTGGAAAACGCAATCCGGATGCCGGATTTGATCCTGGAGCTGAGATATTAAAGCTCGCCGAAAGTGAAAAAAACGACCACCCCGGACCTGTCGTTTTGGCCGAGATCCCGACCCCGAGCGAGCGAGCCCAAACCCACCATTTGGGGTGTGGGCCGCCTCCGGGGTGGCCCACGCTCACTGGAAAAAGCAATCCCGATGCCGGATTTGACCCTGGAGCTGAGATATTAAAGCTCGCCGAAAGTGAAAAAAACGACCACCCCGGACCTGTCGTTTTGGCCGAGATCCCGACCCCGAGCGAACGAGCCCAAACTCACCATTTGGGGTGTGGGCCGCCTCCGGGGTGGCCCACGCTCACTGGAAAAAGCAATCCCGATCCCGGATTTGTTCCTGGAGCTGAGATATTAAAGCTCGCCGAAAGTGAAAAAAACGACCACCCCGGACCTGTCGTTTTGGCCGAGATCCCGACCCCGAGCGAGCGAGCCCAAACCCACGAATTAGGGTGTGAGCTGCCTCCGGGGTGGCCCACGCTCACTGGAAAAAGCAATCCCGATGCCGGATTTGATCCTGGAGCTGAGATATTACAGCTCGCCGAAAGTGAAAAAAACGACCAACCCGGACCTGTCGTTTTGGCCGAGATCCCGACCCCGAGCGAGCGAGCCCAAACCCACCATTTGGGGTGTGGGCCGCCTCCGGGGTGGCCCACGCTCACTGGAAAAAGCAATCCCGATGCCGGATTTGATCCTGGAGCTGAGATTTTAAAGCTCGCCGAAAGTGAAAAAAACGACCACCCCGGACCTGTCGTTTTGGCCGAGATCCCGACCCCGAGCGAGCGACCCAAACCCACCATTTGGGGTGTGGGCCGCCTCCGGGGTGGCCCACGCTCACTGGAAAAAGCAATCCCGATGCCGGATTTGACCCTGGAGCTGAGATATGAAAGCTCGCCGAAAGTGAAAAAAACGACCACCCCGGACCTGTCGTTTTGGCCGAGATCCCGACCCCGAGCGAGCGAGCCCAAACCCACCATTTGGGGTGTGGGCCGCCTCCGGGGTGGCCCACGCTCACTGGAAAAAGCAATCCCGATGCCGGATTTGATCCTGGAGCTGAGATTTTAAAGCTCGCCGAAAGTGAAAAAAACGACCACCCCGGACCTGTCGTTTTGGCCGAGATCCCGACCCCGAGCGAACGAGCCCAAACTCACCATTTGGGGTGTGGGCCGCCTCCGGGGTGGCCCACGCTCACTGGAAAAAGCAATCCCGATGCCGGATTTGATCCTGGAGCTGAGATATTAAAGCTCGCCGAAAGGGAAAAAAACGACAGGTCCGGGGTGGTCGTTTTTTTCACTTTTTCACTTTCGGCGAGCTTTAAAATCTCAGCTCCAGGATCATTTGATCCTGGAGCTCCAGGATCATTTGATCCTGGAGCTGAGATTTTAAAGCTCGCCGAAAGGGAAAAAAACGACCACCCCGGACCAGTCGTCTTGGCCGAGATCCCGACCCCGAGCGAGTGAGCCCAAACCCACCATTTGGGGTGTGAGCCGCCTCCGGGGTGGCCCACGCTCACTGGAAAACGCAATCCCGATGCCGGATTTGATCCTGGAGCTGATATATTAAAGCTCGCCGAAAGTGAAAAAAACGACCACCCCGGACCTGTCGTTTTGGCCGAGATCCCGACCCCGAGCGAGCGAGCCCAAACCCACGAATTAGGGTGTGAGCTGCCTCCGGGGTGGCCCACGCTCACTGGAAAAAGCAATCCCGATGCCGGATTTGATCCTGGAGCTGAGATATTAAAGCTCGCCGAAAGTGAAAAAAACGACCACCCCGGACCTGTCGTTTTGGCCGAGATCCCGACCCCGAGCGAACGAGCCCAAACCCACGAATTAGGGTGTGAGCTGCCTCCGGGGTGGCCCACGCTCACTGGAAAAAGCAATCCCGATGCCGGATTTGATCCTGGAGCTGAGATATTAAAGCTCGCCGAAAGTGAAAAAAACGACCACCCCGGACCTGTCGTTTTGGCCGAGATCCCGACCCCGAGCGAACGAGCCCAAACTCACCATTTGGGGTGTGGGCCGCCTCCGGGGTGGCCCACGCTCACTGGAAAAAGCAATCCCGATGCCGGATTTGACCCTGGAGCTGAGATATTAAAGCTCGCCGAAAGTGAAAAAAACGACCACCCCGGACCTGTCGTTATGGCCGAGATCCCGACCCCGAGCGAGCGAGCCCAAACCCACCATTTGGGGTGTGGGCCGCCTCCGGGGTGGCCCACGCTCACTGGAAAAAGCAATCCCGATGCCGGATTTGACCCTGGAGCTGAGATATGAAAGCTCGCCGAAAGTGAAAAAAACGACCACCCCGGACCTGTCGTTTTGGCCGAGATCCCGACCCCGAGCGAACGAGCCCAAACTCACCATTTGGGGTGTGGGCCGCCTCCGGGGTGGCCCACGCTCACTGGAAAAAGCAATCCCGATCCCGGATTTGTTCCTGGAGCTGAGATATTAAAGCTCGCCGAAAGGGAAAAAAACGACCACCCCGGACCTGTCGTTTTGGCCGAGATCCCGACCCCGAGCGAGCGAGCCCAAACCCACCATTTGGGGTGTGGGCCGCCTCCGGGGTGGCCCACGCTCACTGGAAAACGCAATCCCGATGCCGGATTTGATCCTGGAGCTGAGATATTAAAGCTCGCCGAAAGTGAAAAAAACGACCACCCCGGACCTGTCGTTTTGGCCGAGATCCCGACCCCGAGCGAACGAGCCCAAACTCACCATTTGGGGTGTGGGCCGCCTCCGGGGTGGCCCACGCTCACTGGAAAAAGCAATCCCGATGCCGGATTTGATCCTGGAGCTGAGATATTAAAGCTCGCCGAAAGGGAAAAAAACGACAGGTCCGGGGTGGTCGTTTTTTTCACTTTTTCACTTTCGGCGAGCTTTAAAAGCTCAGCTCCAGGATCATTTGATCCTGGAGCTGAGATTTTAAAGCTCGCCGAAAGGGAAAAAAACGACCACCCCGGACCAGTCGTCTTGGCCGAGATCCCGACCCCGAGCGAGCGAGCCCAAACCCACCATTTGGGGTGTGAGCCGCCTCCAGGGTGGCCCACGCTCACTGGAAAACGCAATCCCGATGCCGGATTTGATCCTGGAGCTGAGATATTAAAGCTCGCCGAAAGTGAAAAAAACGACCACCCCGGACCTGTCGTTTTGGCCGAGATCCCGACCCCGAGCGAGCGAGCCCAAACCCACCATTTGGGGTGTGGGCCGCCTCCGGGGTGGCCCACGCTCACTGGAAAAAGCAATCCCGATGCCGGATTTGATCCTGGAGCTGAGATATTAAAGCTCGCCGAAAGTGAAAAAAACGACCACCCCGGACCTGTCGTTTTGGCCGAGATCCCGACCCCGAGCGAACGAGCCCACACCCACCATTTGGGGTGTGGGCCGCCTCCGGGGTGGCCCACGCTCACTGGAAAAAGCAATCCCGATGCCGGATTTGATCCTGGAGCTGAGATATTAAAGCTCGCCGAAAGTGAAAAAAACGACCACCCCGGACCTGTCGTTTTGGCCGAGATCCCGACCCCGAGCGAACGAGCCCAAACTCACCATTTGGGGTGTGGGCCGCCTCCGGGGTGGCCCACGCTCACTGGAAAAAGCAATCCCGATGCCGGATTTGATCCTGGAGCTGAGATATTAAAGCTCGCCGAAAGGGAAAAAACGACAGGTCCGGGGTGGTCGTTTTTTTCACTTTTTCACTTTCGGCGAGCTTTAAAAGCTCAGCTCCAGGATCATTTGATCCTGGAGCTGAGATTTTAAAGCTCGCCGAAAGGGAAAAAAACGACCACCCCGGACCAGTCGTCTTGGCCGAGATCCCGACCCTGAGCGAGCGAGCCCAAACCCACCATTTGGGGTGTGAGCCGCCTCCAGGGTGGCCCACGCTCACTGGAAAACGCAATCCCGATGCCGGATTTGATCCTGGAGCTGAGATATTAAAGCTCGCCGAAAGTGAAAAAAACGACCACCCCGGACCTGTCGTTTTGGCCGAGATCCCGACCCCGAGCGAGCGAGCCCAAACCCACCATTTGGGGTGTGGGCCGCCTCCGGGGTGGCCCACGCTCACTGGAAAAAGCAATCCCGATGCCGGATTTGACCCTGGAGCTGAGATATGAAAGCTCGCCGAAAGTGAAAAAAACGACCACCCCGGACCTGTCGTTTTGGCCGAGATCCCGACCCCGAGCGAACGAGCCCAAACTCACCATTTGGGGTGTGGGCCGCCTCCGGGGTGGCCCACGCTCACTGGAAAAAGCAATCCCGATGCCGGATTTGATCCTGGAGCTGAGATATTAAAGCTCGCCGAAAGGGAAAAAAACGACAGGTCCGGGGTGGTCGTTTTTTTCACTTTTTCACTTTCGGCGAGCTTTAAAATCTCAGCTCCAGGATCATTTGATCCTGGAGCTCCAGGATCATTTGATCCTGGAGCTGAGATTTTAAAGCTCGCCGAAAGGGAAAAAAACGACCACCCCGGACCAGTCGTCTTGGCCGAGATCCCGACCCCGAGCGAGTGAGCCCAAACCCACCATTTGGGGTGTGAGCCGCCTCCGGGGTGGCCCACGCTCACTGGAAAACGCAATCCCGATGCCGGATTTGATCCTGGAGCTGAGATATTAAAGCTCGCCGAAAGTGAAAAAAACGACCACCCCGGACCTGTCGTTTTGGCCGAGATCCCGACCCCGAGCGAACGAGCCCAAACTCACCATTTGGGGTGTGGGCCGCCTCCGGGGTGGCCCACGCTCACTGGAAAAAGCAATCCCGATGCCGGATTTGATCCTGGAGCTGAGATATTAAAGCTCGCCGAAAGGGAAAAAAACGACAGGTCCGGGGTGGTCGTTTTTTTCACTTTTTCACTTTCGGCGAGCTTTAAAATCTCAGCTCCAGGATCATTTGATCCTGGAGCTCCAGGATCATTTGATCCTGGAGCTGAGATTTTAATGCTCGCCGAAAGGGAAAAAAACGACCACCCCGGACCAGTCGTCTTGGCCGAGATCCCGACCCCGAGCGAGTGAGCCCAAACCCACCATTTGGGGTGTGAGCCGCCTCCGGGGTGGCCCACGCTCACTGGAAAACGCAATCCCGATGCCGGATTTGATCCTGGAGCTGAGATATTAAAGCTCGCCGAAAGTGAAAAAAACGACCACCCCGGACCTGTCGTTTTGGCCGAGATCCCGACCCCGAGCGAGCGAGCCCAAACCCACGAATTAGGGTGTGAGCTGCCTCCGGGGTGGCCCACGCTCACTGGAAAAAGCAATCCCGATGCCGGATTTGATCCTGGAGCTGAGATATTAAAGCTCGCTGAAAGTGAAAAAAACGACAGGTCCGGGGTGGTCGTTTTTTTCACTTTTTCACTTTTGGCGAGCTTTAAAATCTCAGCTCCAGGATCATTTGATCATTTGATCCTGGAGCTGAGATTTTTAAGCTCGCCGAAAGGGAAAAAAATGACCTCCCCGGACCAGTCGTTTTGGCCGAGATCCCGACCCCGAGCGAGCGAGCCCAAACCCACGTTTTGGGGTGTGAGCCGCCTCCGGGGTGGCCCACGCTCACTGGAAAAAGCAATCCCGATGCCGGTTTTGATCCTGGAGCTGAGATTTTAAAGCTCGCCGAAAGTGAAAAAAACGACCACCCCGGACCTGTCGTTTTGGCCGAGATCCCGACCCCGAGCGAGCGAGCCCAAACCCACCATTTGGGGTGTGGGCCGCCTCCGGGGTGGCCCACGCTCACTGGAAAACGCAATCCCGATGCCGGATTTGATCCTGGAGCTGAGATATTAAAGCTCGCCGAAAGTGAAAAAAACGACCACCCCCCGGACCTGTCGTTTTGGCCGAGATCCCGACCCCGAGCGAGCGAGCCCAAACCCACCATTTGGGGTGTGGGCCGCCTCCGGGGTGGCCCACGCTCACTGGAAAACGCAATCCCGATGCCGGATTTGATCCTGGAGCTGAGATATTAAAGCTCGCTGAAAGTGAAAAAAACGACAGGTCCAGGGTGGTCGTTTTTTTCACTTTTTCACTTTCGGCGAGCTTTAAAATCTCAGCTCCAGGATCATTTGATCCTGGAGCTCCAGGATCATTTGATCCTGGAGCTGAGATTTTAAAGCTCGCCGAAAGGGAAAAAAACGACCACCCCGGACCAGTCGTCTTGGCCGAGATCCCGACCCCGAGCGAGTGAGCCCAAACCCACCATTTGGGGTGTGAGCCGCCTCCGGGGTGGCCCACGCTCACTGGAAAACGCAATCCCGATGCCGGATTTGATCCTGGAGCTGAGATATTAAAGCTCGCCGAAAGTGAAAAAAACGACCACCCCGGACCTGTCGTTTTGGCCGAGATCCCGACCCCGAGCGAACGAGCCCAAACTCACCATTTGGGGTGTGGGCCGCCTCCGGGGTGGCCCACGCTCACTGGAAAAAGCAATCCCGATGCCGGATTTGATCCTGGAGCTGAGATATTAAAGCTCGCCGAAAGTGAAAAAAACGACCACCCCGGACCTGTCGTTTTGGCCGAGATCCCGACCCCGAGCGAGCGAGCCCAAACCCACCATTTGGGGTGTGGGACGCCTCCGGGGTGGCCCACGCTCACTGGAAAAAGCAATCCCGAGGCCGGATTTGATCCTGGAGCTGAGATATTAAAGCTCGCCGAAAGTGAAAAAAACAACCACCCCGGACCTGTCGTTTTGGCCGAGATCCCGACCCCGAGCGAGCGAGCCCAAACCCACCATTTGGGGTGTGGGCCGCCTCCGGGGTGGCCCACGCTCACTGGAAAAAGCAATCCCGATGCCGGATTTGATCCTGGAGCTGAGATATTAAAGCTCGCCGAAAGTGAAAAAAACGACCACCCCGGACCTGTCGTTTTGGCCGAGATCCCGACCCCGAGCGAGCGAGCCCAAACCCACGTGTTGGGGTGTGAGCCGCCTCCGGGGTGGCCCACGCTCACTGGAAAACGCAATCCCGATGCCGGATTTGATCCTGGAGCTGAGATATTAAAGCTCGCCGAAAGTGAAAAAAACGACCACCCCGGACCTGTCGTTTTGGCCGAGATCCCGACCCCGAGCGAGCGAGCCCAAACCCACCATTTGGGGTGTGGGCCGCCTCCGGGGTGGCCCACGCTCACTGGAAAACGCAATCCCGATGCCGGATTTGATCCTGGAGCTGAGATATTAAAGCTCGTTGAAAGTGAAAAAAACGACAGGTCCGGGGTGGTCGTTTTTTTCACTTTTTCACTTTTGGCGAGCTTTAAAATCTCAGCTCCAGGATCATTTGATCATTTGATCCTGGAGCTGAGATTTTTAAGCTCGCCGAAAGGGAAAAAAATGACCTCCCCGGACCAGTCGTTTTGGCCGAGATCCCGACCCCGAGCGAGCGAGCCCAAACCCACGTTTTGGGGTGTGAGCCGCCTCCGGGGTGGCCCACGCTCACTGGAAAAAGCAATCCCGATGCCGGTTTTGATCCTGGAGCTGAGATTTTAAAGCTCGCCGAAAGTGAAAAAAACGACCACCCCGGACCTGTCGTTTTGGCCGAGATCCCGACCCCGAGCGAGCGAGCCCAAACCCACCATTTGGGGTGTGGGCCGCCTCCGGGGTGGCCCACGCTCACTGGAAAACGCAATCCCGATGCCGGATTTGATCCTGGAGCTGAGATATTAAAGCTCGCTGAAAGTGAAAAAAACGACAGGTCCGGGGTGGTCGTTTTTTTCACTTTTTCACTTTTGGCGAGCTTTAAAATCTCAGCTCCAGGATCATTTGATCATTTGATCCTGGAGCTGAGATTTTTAAGCTCGCCGAAAGGGAAAAAAATGACCTCCCCGGACCAGTCGTTTTGGCCGAGATCCCGACCCCGAGCGAGCGAGCCCAAACCCACGTTTTGGGGTGTGAGCCGCCTCCGGGGTGGCCCACGCTCACTGGAAAAAGCAATCCCGATGCCGGTTTTGATCCTGGAGCTGAGATTTTAAAGCTCGCCGAAAGTGAAAAAAACGACCACCCCGGACCTGTCGTTTTGGCCGAGATCCCGACCCCGAGCGAGCGAGCCCAAACCCACCATTTGGGGTGTGGGCCGCCTCCGGGGTGGCCCACGCTCACTGGAAAACGCAATCCCGATGCCGGATTTGATCCTGGAGCTGAGATATTAAAGCTCGCCGAAAGTGAAAAAAACGACCACCCCCCGGACCTGTCGTTTTGGCCGAGATCCCGACCCCGAGCGAGCGAGCCCAAACCCACCATTTGGGGTGTGGGCCGCCTCCGGGGTGGCCCACGCTCACTGGAAAACGCAATCCCGATGCCGGATTTGATCCTGGAGCTGAGATATTAAAGCTCGCTGAAAGTGAAAAAAACGACAGGTCCAGGGTGGTCGTTTTTTTCACTTTTTCACTTTCGGCGAGCTTTAAAATCTCAGCTCCAGGATCATTTGATCCTGGATCATTCCAGGATCCAGGATCATTTGATGCTGGATTTGATCCTGGAGCTGAGATTTTAAAGCTCGCCGAAAGTGAAAAAAACGACCACCCCGGACCTGTCGTTTTGGCCGAGATCCCGACCCCGAGCGAGCGAGCCCAAACCCACGTTTTGGGGTGTGAGCCGCCTCCGGGGTGGCCCACGCTCACTGGAAAACGCAATCCCGATGCCGGATTTGATCCTGGAGCTCAGATATTAAAGCTCGCCGAAAGTGAAAAAAACGACAGGTCCGGGGTGGTCGTTTTTTTCACTTTTTCACTTTCGGCGAGCTTTAAAATCTCAGCTCCAGGATCATTTGATCCTGGAGCTGAGATTTTTTTTTTGTCGTTTTGGCCGGGATCCCGACCCCGAGCGAGCAAGCCCAAACCCACCATTTGGGGTGTGAGCCGCCTCCGGGGTGGCCAACGATCACTGGAAAAAGCAATCCCGAGGCCGGGTGTGGTCCCGGAGCTGAGATATTAACCCTCGCCGAAAGTGAAAAAAACGACCACCCCGGACCTGTCGTTTTGGCCGGGATCCCGACCCCGAGCGAGCGAGCCCAAACCCATGATTTGGGGTGTGAGCCGCCTCCGGGGCGGCCAACGATCACTGGAAAAAGCAATCCCGAGGCCGGGTGTGGTCCCGGAGCTGAGATATTAACCCTCGCCGAAAGTGAAAAAAACGACCACCCCGGACCTGTCGTTTTGGCCGGGATCCCGACCCCGAGCGAGCGAGCCCAAACCCATGATTTGGGGTGTGAGCCGCCTCCGGGGTGGCCAACGATCACTGGAAAAAGCAATCCCGAGGCCGGGTGTGGTCCCGGAGCTGAGATATTAACCCTCGCCGAAAGTGAAAAAAACGACCACCCCGGACCTGTCGTTTTGGCCGGAATCCTGACCCCGAGCGAGCGAGCCCAAATCCACCATTCGGGGTGTGAGCCGCCTCCGGGGTGGCCCACGCTCACTGGAAAAAGCAATCCCGATGCCGGATTTGATCCTGGAGCTGAGACATGAAAGCTCGCCGAAAGTGAAAAAAACGACCACCCCGGACCTGTCGTTTTGGCCGAGATCCCGACCCCGAGCGAGCGAGCCCAAACCCACGTTTTGGGGTGTGAGCCGCCTCCGGGGTGGCCCACGCTCACTGGAAAAAGCAATCCCGATGCCGGATTTGATCCTGGAGCTGAGATTTTAAAGCTCGCCGAAAGTGAAAAAAACGACCACCCCGGACCTGTCGTTTTGGCCGAGATCCCGACCCCGAGCGAGCGAGCCCAAACCCACCATTTGGGGTGTGGGCCGCCTCCGGGGTGGCCCACGCTCACTGGAAAACGCAATCCCGATGCCGGATTTGATCCTGGAGCTGAGATATTAAAGCTCGCTGAAAGTGAAAAAAACGACAGGTCCAGGGTGGTCGTTTTTTTCACTTTTTCACTTTCGGCGAGCTTTAAAATCTCAGCTCCAGGATCAAATCCGGCATCGGGAGCTGAGATTTTTAAGCTCGCCGAAAGGGAAAAAAACGACCTCCCCGGACCAGTCGTCTTGGCCGAGATCCCGATTCTGAGCGAGCGAGCCCAAACCCACGTTTTGGGGTGTGAGCCGCCTCCGGGGTGGCCCACGCTCACTGGAAAAAGCAATCCCGATGCCGGATTTGATCCTGGAGCTGAGATTTTAAAGCTCGCCGAAAGTGAAAAAAAACGACCACCCCGGGCCTGTCGTTTTGGCCGAGATCCCGACCCCGAGCGAGCGAGCCCAAACCCACGAATTAGGGTGTGAGCTGCCTCCGGGGTGGCCCACGCTCACTGGAAAAAGCAATCCCGATGCCGGATTTGATCCTGGAGCTGAGATATTAAAGCTCGCTGAAAGTGAAAAAAACGACAGGTCCGGGGTGGTCGTTTTTTTCACTTTTTCACTTTTGGCGAGCTTTAAAATCTCAGCTCCAGGATCATTTGATCATTTGATCCTGGAGCTGAGATTTTTAAGCTCGCCGAAAGGGAAAAAAATGACCTCCCCGGACCAGTCGTTTTGGCCGAGATCCCGACCCCGAGCGAGCGAGCCCAAACCCACGTTTTGGGGTGTGAGCCGCCTCCGGGGTGGCCCACGCTCACTGGAAAAAGCAATCCCGATGCCGGTTTTGATCCTGGAGCTGAGATTTTAAAGCTCGCCGAAAGTGAAAAAAACGACCACCCCGGACCTGTCGTTTTGGCCGAGATCCCGACCCCGAGCGAGCGAGCCCAAACCCACCATTTGGGGTGTGGGCCGCCTCCGGGGTGGCCCACGCTCACTGGAAAACGCAATCCCGATGCCGGATTTGATCCTGGAGCTGAGATATTAAAGCTCGCCGAAAGTGAAAAAAACGACCACCCCCCGGACCTGTCGTTTTGGCCGAGATCCCGACCCCGAGCGAGCGAGCCCAAACCCACCATTTGGGGTGTGGGCCGCCTCCGGGGTGGCCCACGCTCACTGGAAAACGCAATCCCGATGCCGGATTTGATCCTGGAGCTGAGATATTAAAGCTCGCTGAAAGTGAAAAAAACGACAGGTCCAGGGTGGTCGTTTTTTTCACTTTTTCACTTTCGGCGAGCTTTAAAATCTCAGCTCCAGGATCATTTGATCCTGGAGCTCCAGGATCATTTGATCCTGGAGCTGAGATTTTAAAGCTCGCCGAAAGGGAAAAAAACGACCACCCCGGACCAGTCGTCTTGGCCGAGATCCCGACCCCGAGCGAGTGAGCCCAAACCCACCATTTGGGGTGTGAGCCGCCTCCGGGGTGGCCCACGCTCACTGGAAAACGCAATCCCGATGCCGGATTTGATCCTGGAGCTGAGATATTAAAGCTCGCCGAAAGTGAAAAAAACGACCACCCCGGACCTGTCGTTTTGGCCGAGATCCCGACCCCGAGCGAACGAGCCCAAACTCACCATTTGGGGTGTGGGCCGCCTCCGGGGTGGCCCACGCTCACTGGAAAAAGCAATCCCGATGCCGGATTTGATCCTGGAGCTGAGATATTAAAGCTCGCCGAAAGTGAAAAAAACGACCACCCCGGACCTGTCGTTTTGGCCGAGATCCCGACCCCGAGCGAGCGAGCCCAAACCCACCATTTGGGGTGTGGGACGCCTCCGGGGTGGCCCACGCTCACTGGAAAAAGCAATCCCGAGGCCGGATTTGATCCTGGAGCTGAGATATTAAAGCTCGCCGAAAGTGAAAAAAACAACCACCCCGGACCTGTCGTTTTGGCCGAGATCCCGACCCCGAGCGAGCGAGCCCAAACCCACCATTTGGGGTGTGGGCCGCCTCCGGGGTGGCCCACGCTCACTGGAAAAAGCAATCCCGATGCCGGATTTGATCCTGGAGCTGAGATATTAAAGCTCGCCGAAAGTGAAAAAAACGACCACCCCGGACCTGTCGTTTTGGCCGAGATCCCGACCCCGAGCGAGCGAGCCCAAACCCACGTGTTGGGGTGTGAGCCGCCTCCGGGGTGGCCCACGCTCACTGGAAAACGCAATCCCGATGCCGGATTTGATCCTGGAGCTGAGATATTAAAGCTCGCCGAAAGTGAAAAAAACGACCACCCCGGACCTGTCGTTTTGGCCGAGATCCCGACCCCGAGCGAGCGAGCCCAAACCCACCATTTGGGGTGTGGGCCGCCTCCGGGGTGGCCCACGCTCACTGGAAAACGCAATCCCGATGCCGGATTTGATCCTGGAGCTGAGATATTAAAGCTCGTTGAAAGTGAAAAAAACGACAGGTCCGGGGTGGTCGTTTTTTTCACTTTTTCACTTTTGGCGAGCTTTAAAATCTCAGCTCCAGGATCATTTGATCATTTGATCCTGGAGCTGAGATTTTTAAGCTCGCCGAAAGGGAAAAAAATGACCTCCCCGGACCAGTCGTTTTGGCCGAGATCCCGACCCCGAGCGAGCGAGCCCAAACCCACGTTTTGGGGTGTGAGCCGCCTCCGGGGTGGCCCACGCTCACTGGAAAAAGCAATCCCGATGCCGGTTTTGATCCTGGAGCTGAGATTTTAAAGCTCGCCGAAAGTGAAAAAAACGACCACCCCGGACCTGTCGTTTTGGCCGAGATCCCGACCCCGAGCGAGCGAGCCCAAACCCACCATTTGGGGTGTGGGCCGCCTCCGGGGTGGCCCACGCTCACTGGAAAACGCAATCCCGATGCCGGATTTGATCCTGGAGCTGAGATATTAAAGCTCGCTGAAAGTGAAAAAAACGACAGGTCCGGGGTGGTCGTTTTTTTCACTTTTTCACTTTTGGCGAGCTTTAAAATCTCAGCTCCAGGATCATTTGATCATTTGATCCTGGAGCTGAGATTTTTAAGCTCGCCGAAAGGGAAAAAAATGACCTCCCCGGACCAGTCGTTTTGGCCGAGATCCCGACCCCGAGCGAGCGAGCCCAAACCCACGTTTTGGGGTGTGAGCCGCCTCCGGGGTGGCCCACGCTCACTGGAAAAAGCAATCCCGATGCCGGTTTTGATCCTGGAGCTGAGATTTTAAAGCTCGCCGAAAGTGAAAAAAACGACCACCCCGGACCTGTCGTTTTGGCCGAGATCCCGACCCCGAGCGAGCGAGCCCAAACCCACCATTTGGGGTGTGGGCCGCCTCCGGGGTGGCCCACGCTCACTGGAAAACGCAATCCCGATGCCGGATTTGATCCTGGAGCTGAGATATTAAAGCTCGCCGAAAGTGAAAAAAACGACCACCCCCCGGACCTGTCGTTTTGGCCGAGATCCCGACCCCGAGCGAGCGAGCCCAAACCCACCATTTGGGGTGTGGGCCGCCTCCGGGGTGGCCCACGCTCACTGGAAAACGCAATCCCGATGCCGGATTTGATCCTGGAGCTGAGATATTAAAGCTCGCTGAAAGTGAAAAAAACGACAGGTCCAGGGTGGTCGTTTTTTTCACTTTTTCACTTTCGGCGAGCTTTAAAATCTCAGCTCCAGGATCATTTGATCCTGGATCATTCCAGGATCCAGGATCATTTGATGCTGGATTTGATCCTGGAGCTGAGATTTTAAAGCTCGCCGAAAGTGAAAAAAACGACCACCCCGGACCTGTCGTTTTGGCCGAGATCCCGACCCCGAGCGAGCGAGCCCAAACCCACGTTTTGGGGTGTGAGCCGCCTCCGGGGTGGCCCACGCTCACTGGAAAACGCAATCCCGATGCCGGATTTGATCCTGGAGCTCAGATATTAAAGCTCGCCGAAAGTGAAAAAAACGACAGGTCCGGGGTGGTCGTTTTTTTCACTTTTTCACTTTCGGCGAGCTTTAAAATCTCAGCTCCAGGATCATTTGATCCTGGAGCTGAGATTTTTTTTTTGTCGTTTTGGCCGGGATCCCGACCCCGAGCGAGCAAGCCCAAACCCACCATTTGGGGTGTGAGCCGCCTCCGGGGTGGCCAACGATCACTGGAAAAAGCAATCCCGAGGCCGGGTGTGGTCCCGGAGCTGAGATATTAACCCTCGCCGAAAGTGAAAAAAACGACCACCCCGGACCTGTCGTTTTGGCCGGGATCCCGACCCCGAGCGAGCGAGCCCAAACCCATGATTTGGGGTGTGAGCCGCCTCCGGGGCGGCCAACGATCACTGGAAAAAGCAATCCCGAGGCCGGGTGTGGTCCCGGAGCTGAGATATTAACCCTCGCCGAAAGTGAAAAAAACGACCACCCCGGACCTGTCGTTTTGGCCGGGATCCCGACCCCGAGCGAGCGAGCCCAAACCCATGATTTGGGGTGTGAGCCGCCTCCGGGGTGGCCAACGATCACTGGAAAAAGCAATCCCGAGGCCGGGTGTGGTCCCGGAGCTGAGATATTAACCCTCGCCGAAAGTGAAAAAAACGACCACCCCGGACCTGTCGTTTTGGCCGGAATCCTGACCCCGAGCGAGCGAGCCCAAATCCACCATTCGGGGTGTGAGCCGCCTCCGGGGTGGCCCACGCTCACTGGAAAAAGCAATCCCGATGCCGGATTTGATCCTGGAGCTGAGACATGAAAGCTCGCCGAAAGTGAAAAAAACGACCACCCCGGACCTGTCGTTTTGGCCGAGATCCCGACCCCGAGCGAGCGAGCCCAAACCCACGTTTTGGGGTGTGAGCCGCCTCCGGGGTGGCCCACGCTCACTGGAAAAAGCAATCCCGATGCCGGATTTGATCCTGGAGCTGAGATTTTAAAGCTCGCCGAAAGTGAAAAAAACGACCACCCCGGACCTGTCGTTTTGGCCGAGATCCCGACCCCGAGCGAGCGAGCCCAAACCCACCATTTGGGGTGTGGGCCGCCTCCGGGGTGGCCCACGCTCACTGGAAAACGCAATCCCGATGCCGGATTTGATCCTGGAGCTGAGATATTAAAGCTCGCTGAAAGTGAAAAAAACGACAGGTCCAGGGTGGTCGTTTTTTTCACTTTTTCACTTTCGGCGAGCTTTAAAATCTCAGCTCCAGGATCAAATCCGGCATCGGGAGCTGAGATTTTTAAGCTCGCCGAAAGGGAAAAAAACGACCTCCCCGGACCAGTCGTCTTGGCCGAGATCCCGATTCTGAGCGAGCGAGCCCAAACCCACGTTTTGGGGTGTGAGCCGCCTCCGGGGTGGCCCACGCTCACTGGAAAAAGCAATCCCGATGCCGGATTTGATCCTGGAGCTGAGATTTTAAAGCTCGCCGAAAGTGAAAAAAAACGACCACCCCGGGCCTGTCGTTTTGGCCGAGATCCCGACCCCGAGCGAGCGAGCCCAAACCCACCATTTGGGGTGTGGGCCGCCTCCGGGGTGGCCCACGATCACTGGAAAAAGCAATCCCGAGGCCGGGTGTGGTCCCGGAGCTGAGATATTAACCCTCGCCGAAAGTGAAAAAAACGACCACCCCGGACCTGTCGTTTTGGCCGGGATCCCGACCCCGAGCGAGCGAGCCCAAACCCATGATTTGGGGTGTGAGCCGCCTCCGGGGTGGCCAACGATCACTGGAAAAAGCAATCCCGAGGCCGGGTGTGGTCCCGGAGCTGAGATATTAACCCTCGCCGAAAGTGAAAAAAACGACCACCCCGGACCTGTCGTTTTGGCCGGAATCCTGACCCCGAGCGAGCGAGCCCAAATCCACCATTCGGGGTGTGAGCCGCCTCCGGGGTGGCCCACGCTCACTGGAAAAAGCAATCCCGATGCCGGATTTGATCCTGGAGCTGAGACATGAAAGCTCGCCGAAAGTGAAAAAAACGACCACCCCGGACCTGTCGTTTTGGCCGAGATCCCGACCCCGAGCGAGCGAGCCCAAACCCACGTTTTGGGGTGTGAGCCGCCTCCGGGGTGGCCCACGCTCACTGGAAAAAGCAATCCCGATGCCGGATTTGATCCTGGAGCTGAGATTTTAAAGCTCGCCGAAAGTGAAAAAAACGACCACCCCGGACCTGTCGTTTTGGCCGAGATCCCGACCCCGAGCGAGCGAGCCCAAACCCACCATTTGGGGTGTGGGCCGCCTCCGGGGTGGCCCACGCTCACTGGAAAACGCAATCCCGATGCCGGATTTGATCCTGGAGCTGAGATATTAAAGCTCGCTGAAAGTGAAAAAAACGACAGGTCCAGGGTGGTCGTTTTTTTCACTTTTTCACTTTCGGCGAGCTTTAAAATCTCAGCTCCAGGATCAAATCCGGCATCGGGAGCTGAGATTTTTAAGCTCGCCGAAAGGGAAAAAAACGACCTCCCCGGACCAGTCGTCTTGGCCGAGATCCCGATTCTGAGCGAGCGAGCCCAAACCCACGTTTTGGGGTGTGAGCCGCCTCCGGGGTGGCCCACGCTCACTGGAAAAAGCAATCCCGATGCCGGATTTGATCCTGGAGCTGAGATTTTAAAGCTCGCCGAAAGTGAAAAAAAACGACCACCCCGGGCCTGTCGTTTTGGCCGAGATCCCGACCCCGAGCGAGCGAGCCCAAACCCACCATTTGGGGTGTGGGCCGCCTCCGGGGTGGCCCACGCTCACTGGAAAACGCCATCCCGATGCCGGATTTGATCCTGGAGCTGAGATATTAAAGCTCGCTGAAAGTGAAAAAAACGACAGGTCCGGGGTGGTCGTTTTTTTCACTTTTTCACTTTCGGCGAGCTTTAAAATCTCACCTCCAGGATCATTTGATCCTGGATCATTCCAGGATCCAGGATCATTTGATGCTGGATTTGATCCTGGAGCTGAGATTTTAAAGCTCGCCGAAAGTGAAAAAAACGACCACCCCGGACCTGTCGTTTTAGCCGGAATCCTGACCCCGAGCGAGCGAGCCCAAACCCACGATTTGGGGTGTGAGCCGCCTCCGGGGTGGCCAACGCTCACTGGAAAAAGTAATCCCGAGGCCGGGTGTGGTCCCGGAGCTGAAATATTAACCCTCGCCGAAAGTGAAAAAAACGACCACCCCGGACCTGTCGTTTTGGCCGGAATCCTGACCCTGAGCGAGCGAGCCCAAACCCACGATTTGGGGTGTGAGCCGCCTCCGGGGTGGCCAACGCTCACTGGAAAAAGCAATCCCGATGCCGGGTGTGGTCCCGGAGCTGAGATAACAATGTTTACAGTCTGGAACAAAATGGCTCTAGTTTGGGTCATAACAACCATTTTGATCATTCATGAGATGGTCATATGCTTGGGTTTTCATTTGCTTGACCTTAGCCATATTCATCACTCACTTTGCATATGCCTGAGTCAGAGTTTCTTCCAAGTGATGAAATACTGCACTGTAAATCTTACAATCTTGCAGTTGTGTTATGGTATTGTCACCTCTCATCTGTGAGGCCTGGCAGTCTTGACACAGCTCCCTCTGGAAGATCTGGAGGCACATATACAGTTGTCCTGTACTCCGAAATAGTAGTGATAACTGAACAATGCGCTGGGATAATCAAAGGAGGTCATTTTTGTCATACATTAGTTCTTTCAATTGTAGCAACAAACCAGTACTGTGCAGCTGACATGAGAAAGGAAATATTCTTAAGGAAACTACTAGAGCGTACTCCAGTACTGCAGTGTTTACTCTATTTCTCGTATAAGACTGAGAAAAGATCTGTACTCTATCACTTGACAAGTATGTATGTATGTCAGTAATTACACTGTGTGCTTCTTACATCACTGATGTCAAGTAAAACTTGTAAGAGTTTAAGAGTAAAACAGAAACAAGGGTCATCATACTTACTCAGTTGGCTTGGCGATTCTTGACAAAAAAACCCCCACAACAATCAATTAATTAGAATCCATTAATTGTAATGCAAATCCACAACTGAAAAGCTCCATGAGCCGACAGGGTCCACAGGGTTGTGACATACTTCCTGTGAAGATATTAGTAAACAGTGCTAAAAGGTACCCTAAAGTACCTTAAATTCAGTTTACTGGATTACAGATACTCAAATTATTCTCAAGACAAAGAAAGACAAAGAAAGTTTAAAGTAGGGATAAAACATAGAGAGATTTACTTGCTGTACAGGCTTTGAGTTAATCCAATGGGCGTGGTGGAGAAACGCCCAATAACGTGTTTTTTGTTTGTCTTCCAGGGATGAAAAATAGGCAGTGGGACAGTGGCAGAGCTGCACTCATGTCCTGATTTATTTGCCAAGTTTTTTCACGAATATCCTGAATAATAATCCACAATATGATTAAACCATATGAATAATAAACACTGCCATCTCACAGCAAAAAGGTCTGGTCAGAATGTCTGACTCACAATCAGACAAGGAACCTTCCTGTGTGGAGTTTGCATGTCGACCTGTGTGTTCCGGGGTTTTCACCAAGTACTGTGTTTTTCTGTCCGGCTTTAGTGCCTCAATCTGCACTGACCGAGCAACTAAACTGGACTAAGCTCCGATATGAGTATGTAACTGGATATTTGTAGGTTAACCAATTTATCTATTTTTCTACTGTATATTTCAGTCAGGACAAAAGAAACTTAGTTGCTAGTGAATTATCTCAGCAGAGAGAACAGCAGCATGAGACCTGGTCAGCATAGGGAACGAAGCAGGCAACGGTGGCAACAGAAATGAAGTTCAAGAGTGACACTTCATGACTGCTTTACAGGTAAATTACAGGTAGGTCAACACTCTTTCGCATCCTTATTCCAATCGGGTCCTCATAAATTTGATCAGGTTGGTTGCAGCTACGAGTTGGGCCAGCAGGGGATGCTGTCTGCGAGGAATGAGGACGTAACTTCATCCATCCACCCATTATCTATCCGGCTTTGTATCCACTTGCATCTGCTGGTGCCTAGTTTCGGTTTAGATGAGCTAAGAACACACCCTGGACATGTCTCCAGTCCATCACAAGGCAACCAATACATACTATTCACTCTCACCAAAAGACTGTTTAGTCCCTGTTCGACCCTAATGCAAAGTTTTAGACTGTGGGAGGGAACGGGAGTACCTGAAGAAAACCTACATACACGAAGGGAGAACAGGCAAACTACACACTCGTTCCAATCGGGACGCGACCCTGCGACCCTGGAGGACTAACTGCGCCACCAAGTGGCCAGAAGTAACTTCAAGCGCAGATACTTTCTGTACACAATAGGTGCCATTTTATTTCTAGCAGAAACCCTGGTAGTCATGTTTCAAAAGCAACATACACAGGAGAATAGGTATCCACGTATGAAAACAGGGCAGAGGTTGGCATTGCCTGTATGAATAATGTACCTCATGAAAGTAAACACGATTGATTTTAACCTGAGACTGAGTGATGCAGACTGACACTGAGCAGCGACAGACCACGCCAGACCTCCATTCCAAACTGAGACAAGTGTATAGCCGCATTTCTCCCACAGGATCTTGGTCCAGGCTCTGGAACTATGTGCATTTTGACTGCTATGATGAAAAAAACAAAAAACAAAACCCAAATAAGATACACACACTCACAAACACAAAGACATATGAACTGTTCATCTTACTGACAAATGAGCTTTTTAGTTCAAGCTTGAGCATATACATTTTTTGGAGGCACCGCATTTATACAAAACAAGTATTACATTATCAGCGGATATGAAGCACTTGCTAAGACTGCTACAAAGACATCCTTGCTCTGAGGTGACCACGAAACCACAAGAGGGTGGGGCTAATGCTTTTCTCAAAAGAGAAAACAACAGTACTCAGTCAAAGATCCCCTCATGTATTTCCTCCTTTAACACAGGGTAGGTGTTCACTGTTCACTTTGTATTGCAACAGAAGTGGCAATGTATAACATATACACTGCTGTCAAATGCCATATAACATTACAAAATGCCTTCTCCTAACTCAGTGCTCAGTAACGCATTGCTTTCACAAATAATGTACCTACAATATCAAAAATGTTGGTTCAGTTCGGTATGAGGTCATGATAAAGTTATGAAGTCAAATCACATTTTGTATGACATCACCACAACAAACTGCATGAAAAGTATAATTAAGAGCTATGCATTTTTCACATACGATGTGAAAATAATCCTCATTAAGAAGACAGTAGACCTGATACAGGATATTATTTGGTATTCAAGTAACTTGTAAATGTAAATTTGTTGTATTGTGAAATCAAATGCTTTTTGGTGACATGCATTTGCAGCCCCTTTTTATTTTAATGTGATAACTTTGAGAGGAACAGCAGTTTTAATCATGTCTTGTACAATAATCTGAGTTGTAATGGTACAAAAATAAGAGCATGCATAGCAAATGATGTAGCTCACAATCACAGAGTTAGTGCAACTGCATCACTAGTTGCACAAACTCTAACCTAATTGTGTGAAAAAGTGCCATATAAAACAGGAGGACAGAGGCGAGTCTCCACCAGTGGCACTGTGCTGGACATCACACCATTGGTGAAGGTACTGGTATCAGAGCCTACAGGATGAGGAAATATGCATTTTAAGTAGGAGTTTGACTTCACTCACTTTCTTGCTTGCCAAGAGGTAAGATGCAAAGAAGATAAGATAAAAAGGATATTGAACTCTGCCACAGTTAAAGATAAACTATCCAGCTGGTGTCTACAACTTCATGTAGGTACAGGATTGTACTGACATTACAATGCTTGTGCAAGACTGCTAATACATGCATTGCCAAAAAAAATATGCAGCACACACATTAAATAAATCACACACTGTGTACAGTGTGTGATCTCTGATGAAATTTCAGTTGGCATCGTAATCATTTGTTATAGTGGTTTATGACAGATTAATCAAACAGAAGTGTATGTGTGTGTAACAGAACTTGAAACATGTCAGATGTATCACCTGACGTGCAGCCAGGTAGATCTGGGCCGGGGGTTTAGGTCTGTTTCCTGCTGGAGGTGGTGCAGGTGGAGCTACTCTGGGCTTCTGTATTACCACCTAAAAAAGAGTGGTAGGATAGACATTTAATAGACATATGATCAGATGAGCTCAACTCGACTTGTTTCTATTTATCTTCACCCTATTGGTTGGCACAGGTTCGTTTGGAGTTGCCGCTTGGTTTACGCGGTGAGCAAAGTGGGTCACTGGTGGCTGATTCAGTGGGACGTTTACACTGTTACACAAAGAGGGATTTAATGTAGTTTCTCTCGATATTTGCAAATGCAAGTTTACAGTCACATAAAATCACCAAGTCCAGTGTGATGACAACGTACCTTGGCAGAGTGGGACTTTGCCGTCTCCTCCAGATGAAGCCAGTTACACCAGCGGCGATGCCTAAAACCACTAGCGTGACAACAGTCAATGTGACTGCAATGGTAGTATCTGCAGGAATGGAACAGATGGACGTTTTGCAGGTGAGAGAGGGTCCCTGCTGTAAGGGTTTCATGCTGCATGTGTTAAAGCACAACAACAGCTTGGTCTCACCATCACGAGAACTGAAAACTTCATCCTGAGTGTCACAGTTGGGAGGTAGCCAACCAGGCTCACACTGACACTCGCTCCTGTGATTGCATACCTGGAGAATGTGGAAGAAACATTGGCATTAGCAGCTCGTTGTTATTCATATTTATTAATATCATTTATAAAGCTGCCATGGCCCTGTGCCCAGGGTGTATTCCCTGCTTTTTCCATACATGTGCTGGACACAGGCTCCAATAGACTCCAGTGACACTGTTGGGTACAAAACAATTTCAGGACCAGAATTTAGAGCAGTGCTTGCATGTACTTACAGCATGGCCTGGGCATTTTGTAGAACAGTTTGCATTTCTGTAGGCCATGTTAATGTCCATGCATTCATTCTGGTTGCACACCTTTATAAAATAAAAAAAAAGAAAACAAGTTACATATATTACTTATTTTACCACACAGTGTAGATTTTTGGGCTGCAACATTCATGGAGGAAAAAAATAAACATTTTAGTACCTTCCCATCTCCACATTTGGTTCCAGTGTCCACCTGCCCAAAGTCTTTGTCATAGTCATATAATAAAGCAGCCTTGCAGCCACTGTGTGGAAATTTGTTGCTATAGTTTGGGTTCTCATTACCATTTTGACAGAACAGCTTCCCACAGAGCACGTCTCTGCAAACAGACGGCCAAAATATCTGTTCACAGTCACTTCAGAGACAGAGTAGACTATTAAAACAAACTCTCACACAGCTTGTGAATGCTAAGAAGGTTCTGCACACTCACCTTTTCTGGCAACGGGTGTACTGGTCCTTTGAGAGACGTTTACAGAAGCCGTAGTAGTTTCCTCTGGTGTTCTGGTCGTAGCAATTTTGAGAGGCTTCTGTAGCAGCTGATGACAGCAGAAGAATCCCATCAACCTTTTCTAATTTTATTTTTATTTTACTTGGTGTCTTTCGAAGACGTGAGCATTTTCATTAAAAAAAAAGAAGAAGCACAACAAGAATAGGAAACCAGAGGCACTCACTTAATCCATATAGTTTCACACACTGGTTTGGCCTCTGGGGACACTGGCCATTGTAGCAGTATCCCAGACCTGCATCACATGGGAGGCCATTCACAGCAAAGACATCATCAGGGCAGGTAGCACTCTTTCCATCACAGTACTCTGCCAGGTCACACTCGTCCTGCTGCCTACGACACATGCTGGACCGTGGCAAGATCTGTGCAAAGAGTATAGTGAGAGTAAAAAGTACAGCATGTTTTTTTAGATTACATGTTATGACAGGAGATAATTCAGTATGTACTGGTGTGCTGACATTTGGCTGGGTATTTCAAACTGCCAGGACCTTATTGTCATTATTATTTTTGATACATGAAATGTCCATGAATTAAAAATATGAAATACAAAGATGAGTGATGAGCTACGTTGTAGCTGAGGGCGTCCTGTCTCTTTTACTATTGCCGTCTATGGGGAAAATGCTTTTTGGGCCCAATGGGATTTCTGTTGCAATACCAGGGTTGTTCACTGGGTGAAATCGGATCACCGGCAGAGGGGTGGCACCCTTATCCAGGTCCATCCATACATCCATGGCAGCATCGCAGATCGGGCAACCACAAGCTGCTCGAGAGGAAGTGTGCATGTATACATGCATATGTACTTGTTAGCCATGTTTTGAACGTTTTGAAGCCTGTGTGTCCACTGTGAAATCTTTATTTGAGGATGATGTTGGTATGGATGTGTTAACCTCATGTTTGATTTTATAGAATAAATGTTGCAGTGGAAAAGTTATTCAACTCACATTCAATTGTTTATCAGAGGCAGATCATATTTTGAGATTGGCGTCTCGGCTCCGACCTCATCACTCCCTGCAAGTATGAATACATAAGATATAGGGGAGTGATGAGCGAATATGCATGAATCCTGCGTCGGAGCCTGCAGGTGGATGCGGGGGCGCTGAATGATCTGGCAGCGATATGGGAGCAAAGTGGGCACTGGCAAGTAGAGGGTGAGATGGGAAATTCTGCAGTTTAAATAGCCCGCCCACTGAGCCATTGTGTTTTACTAGATGATTGTAGTAGATTGCGTTATAACACATTTACAGCGTGCAGCTCGAGTTGACTGCCTTAACTCTCTCAGGCTTCGCTCCATTTAAACCAGTATACTGAATATTTTAGGTTATAGTTTTTGCTGCTCCTCTGCATCTGAAGCAGTCTTCTATGAGGTTAATATTTGCAACTTCTGAGTGACTGAATCCATCACCTCCCCTGTCACTTCAGGTGTGCCCCAGGGCTCTGTCCTGCGGCTCATACTCTTCATCGTCTACCTTCTTCCCCTTCGGCAATATCCTCCGCAAGTCTTATCAGTTCCACTGGTGTATTGATGACACCCAGCTCTACGTCACCAGCAACGTCTCACTTCCTCACATCCTCCTTCATACACCTGTCCGTCCCCTCTGTCCGTCTTACCACCACCAAACAGGAACATTGATTCTTTTCCCTGATTTTATTTCATTCTTTTCTGTTGTTCTTTATTGTCTTCATTGTTGTGTTTTAACATATCTCAGTGATAATAATATGCTTCAAATAAAGCATATTATTATCATTATTAAATGTTCTATTGCATAATGAGATGAGAAACATGATCTGCTTGGAATAACAACTTCATCTGAAGTTTGTTTTGTTGAGGAAACTCACCCTTTGCATGTTGTAACACTCTATGAACTTTGGAGGGCAGTAACAGCATGCTGTCAAGTGAAAGCCAGCCACCACAACAGCCCGTACTGATGTACTCACCTTACAGTTTCCACAGCACTCCCCCTCAACACACTGTGATCCATCTGTAAAGGTGCAGGTGGTGGCATTGCAGCAGGGGTTGGTGCACTCCTGCAACAACATTACACTTTACAGCTAGCTAGCTTGCTCACAGAATAGCTAGCTTTCATGGCTTCTCCCTCCATTATTCCATTCCAGTTCCATTTAGTTGCTTTCAGCTGGTGTGATACTGCATCTTACACAGAGGCAGGTCAGCAGGTGACATGGGCAGGTCAGTAGTCCGCGCACACACTTTCACACTCAAATAGCATGTCAAATTAGAGTCTCCAATTAATCTGAAGGTCCGTTTTCTAAGTGGGGGGGGGGCATTTGGCGCGCTTTGATAGAGCATGTGAACTGCTCATCAATAAGACAAAAACAATTAAGAATATGCAACACAAAGATTAGTGATTAGCTAAGTTTGCAACTGAGGGGGTCCTGTCAGCATTTTTACAGCTGTCTCTTTTTCGATTGCTGGAAAATGCTTTTTGGGCCCAGTAGGATTTCTGTTGCAATACCAGGGTTGGCTACTGGGTAAAATCGGATTGCCAGCAGAGGGGTCGCGCTCTATCCAAGTTTTAGTCTCATAATACATCCAGTGGGCAAGCCCCTCACTCACAGCCTCTCAGCACGGTTGGAGCATAAGTGGTTGTGTGGGACAGGGCCGTAAAGTTGTGGGCCATTGGGGCCAATGTCCCCCTCCCCCTATAGTTTTCATCTATCATTATTAGTTCATTGCCTACCTTTTCTCTGCACAAATTCCATTTGTGGGATGTTCTTTTTGTATTTTTTTTAATGGTTTTCAAGGCCTTTACTTGATATGTCAGTTACGATGTGAATATCTTTGCATTGTTTACCTGGACTGTGCCACAGTCGCACTGCTCTCCTTTCTCCAAAAAAACGTTTCCACAGACTGATGGAGCCACTATGCTTTGGTAGTCTGGTTTATCCAGCAGGCAGCTGGGGCTGCGGCTTGACAAGTACTTCTCATAGTTGTTGGAGCTACAGCTACTGAAAGTCCGAGGTACATTCCAGCTGAGGAGAAAAACAGTTTTGTTAATTCCAGAATCACACACTGAACTATTTTAAAAACAGCAATCTCGTCTCGCCTCATCGATTTTTATTTCCAGAGGGACTTTTTTTTGTAGGCAGTCAAGGCAGAGAACATCTCTCGTCAAGGCAGCCATCTTAACTATACAGCACTGCGAGAAACCCTGGACTGCCTGCAACAACCTTGACTTAGACATGTGCCTCTTTAAACAATGGGATGGTGAAAACTGTCCTGCTGTGTTGTGTATTTTTGGATTCATCTCACAAGTAACGCATCGACAGCTTTATTTGCACACAATTGCTTACTTTCACTCTCTAACAGGAAGTAAAAATAATTGCTGGCTGCAGGTGGTGCTACAGGCCTTTTCACAGCCACACATCCAGCCACACAGGCTCAAACTTAACAAAAATCAGTCCAAACTTCATCTTTAACTGTACAACAAACCCAAAAAACATATTTGTGTCAACTTACTCATTTTCTACAGCTCTAATAAATGCTTAACATTTTCCAAACTATAGGGTGGACTACCCACCCCTTCAGCTGAGTGAGGGGATTATTCTGCCCTGGGATGGCTACTACCAAATCAAAGTCCTTAAGGTACCTTTGGGATTTCTTGCTCTGGACAGATCCTGCCTCTCTGTATCTTGGTTGTTTGGAAGTATGGGAGGTTATGAAGCAGGATCCTGGACAGGGTTGATGTCCATTGGCGGAGCAGGATTTCAGAGCCCCACAGATTCAGCTTGGCACCCAGGAAGAGTGACAAGATGACTCTGATTGCGATGCAAGTGTCCCATAGGGGTCTGAATTAAGTAAGACCGTGGTGTATCTGCCTTTACTGGTCCAGACCTTTTCTCTTTCAAGTGAGTGATCCAAACCTGGCCTTATGGACACAGTCTGGCAAGACTGCTAGCTCTGGACTCTACTGTCTTCACCTTTTGTTCAGCTTTGCCATTGTTCTGAGGGGTTCGCACTGGGCTTGTTCTTGGGCTTGCAGTGGTGTGAGCTGTATAGCTTTCTCCTGTTGATTTCACAAAGCTGGGAGGATTTAACTTCCCTTATTGTGTACTATAGATTCTTTTTCGGGCATGATTTTTTTTTAAAGATTGTTTTAATACAAATGAGTTATGTGTGAAACAATAACTGTAGTATCACAAATTCTGCTTAAACCCCAAGCATAAGTTATTTCTATGGAAGAATCATCCAATCTTTATTCAAGTAGATTTTCAGTTTTAAAGCATGATTTGTGCTGCTTTCTTTCAAAATGTGTGCATATACTCAAAAATAACATGCTTGTGGTGAAATTTACTCTCTTTGCACAGAAATATGTTCACCTTGCTTGCATGCTTGCTCGCAATTTGATCACATTCAGACATGTCCTGTGCTCACTCAAATGTTATGTGCACGCACTCAGATCTATTCTTTGCATGATCCGGTCTCCTGCTTGTAAGCTTCGCGCACACCAGTCTTTAGTGCATGCAATACTGTCATAGTGACGTCCCCCCCTTCGTACATTTTACCGTCTCCACCACCCTATACTTTCATTAATAGGACAGGGTGTGTATAATTGTTTTCCTACCTGAGTGCTGCAGCCATGATGCAGCTATCTCCAGAACAAGCACAGGCACTTGAGTCATCATGGCGCATGCCCAGGTTATGGCCCATCTCATGAGCCAGGGTTGCTCCTACTGCAATGGCTCTGTCATTGTGGTCCTGAGAGATTGATACATCAAATACACATCAACAAATTACAACTGAGACTCAATACATTACATAATATGGTTAATTCTTGACTGTCGTATGGAACTTGGTTTACAAATTCATTTTTAGGAACATGTCATGTGTATTATTACGAGCATTATGCTTTCCGGTGTGAATGAGTTTGCTAACATCTAGCCCAGAATTTACTCAAACTAAACAATAGGGATAAACAAGAGGGATCATTATTATTATTATAGAGGGATCAAATTACAACTGAGACTCCTTATATTGAGAGACTTTTATTATTGCAGTTAAACAAGCACAACCATTTTCAAAATCACCAGGTGAGAAAAGTTGTACTTTTTATCAAAGAGAATTACTGGTTGGAATATGGTTAATTATTGATTGTAGTATAGAACTTTTTTTTTTGCAAATGATATCTTAAGGAATTGTTGGGCCAGTCTGAATGATTAAAGCTGTCATCCACGCAGCCATGTATTAGTGTGGCTTCTTGGTAACATTACACTAGTCCAGAATATACCCAAACCCAACAAGAGAAAACACCTTACCTGAACCACTCCAACAGAGTGATCTGAGCACAGACTTTCAACGAAAGCCAGTCCTACAGTTGCGCCTTCAAAGTCAATACCACTGCAAGATGAGGAACGACAATATAAGAGGAAGATGTTTATAGGGACAGAACAAAAACAGGTGCAACAAAAGGGGAAAAAAGAGCATTCCCAGTAAGCCTATGTCTTTGAACATGAATTTCATTCATCATATTGATATTTCCAAGGGGTTAGGAAAGACTTATTTGGACTGTACATTGGTACTGTTACATTGCAGGGCCCCCAGGACTTTTCTTGAAATTTGAAACATCTATCAAACTAATGCTGAAGGTCTGTACAAGTTACACAAGCATGATGTGGAGAGTACAAAGAACAGTGCAGGAACTCTTTTGCCATCAAAAAACAATTTGGTTAAACTTGTGTAACTCAAAATTGCAACTTCCTTCTATTTTAGAAATAAAGAAATAAAAGTTGGTTTGCTGGCTCTTATGGAAGGGTGCTTGTCACTGGTGAGCCAATGGCATCTATCTCAAGAAAAATTATCTCAAGAATAATTTATAATGCATCCTTTTTATACCTGATGAGATGTGCGTTGTCATGTTTTTTCTTTTTCACTAGCTCAGAGTTTCTCCACTTCATGAAAGCATCCAGGCTGTCTCCAGCTGGTGGTGTCACAAAGATCAAGTCATGATTGGACCAAATCTCTATGCCAACCAAAGCAATGAAGGTCCTCAGGGGCTTGTATGCCTGTATGCAACCCCAGATGGAGCCCATGAAAAAGGAGCAATTTTAACTGTTCACTGAGTACAGAAATTAGAACTTTATTTCTACCACTTTTAAGGCTATTACTGAAGATAGAGAAATCCATTGAAGAAATGTAACAGATAACAGCAACATCAGACTGGATATCACCATTATTAGTACAGCAATGGTAAAGACTGACTCACCATGTTGACAAAGTTGACAATTTCAAACATCCTCTTTCTCAATTTTTCATTGTCTCTCTTCATCTTCAGATACTGAAACAGCATGAAGCAATATATAAACTTTTAGGTGGACACGCAGAGCAGAGCACCAAATTGCAATTTCTTCCCCATTAGTTGTTCTTGATAATCGTGTCTTACCTCACGACTATCCGCAACAAGGAAGAGTTCAATGTATTTCTGTTGCTGGACGATGGTCATGCCCTGGAGGATGAAGAAACACAGCAGAAATATAAAGAGTTTTGTTAAAATCTCAGGTCTTTGATCAGGTAATGATGTAGGCTGTGCAGGGGAAACTATTACCCCTATTACCCCTGATCTGGAGCGACTGCGACTCGTTGGTGGTTCAACATCAGTACTCCAGCTGGTGTTGGTGACACCACAAATGGCTGGAGTGGAAGTGGTGTCACTACCATTGGAGAAAGTCATCACTGCATGATCCCCTTCATCTGCACCCTCCAGGGGCTCGATCATATACCTCTGTGCAGATGTTCTGAAGTAACCCCTGAAGCAAAGCAGTGCCAGTTAGTCTCATTTGTACAGTTAAATGTAAGTAGCGTTAAAGAGAGAAGGGCTTGGGAGCTCACCTGAGCCCATCACAAGTGCTGATACTGACAGAAGATTCGCTGTCATTCACAATCTGCCCTTGATAGTAGCAGTGATCCTGATAAGCACACAAGGAAGAGAAAATATTACTATCACATAAATATATCTGCAATTCAATCGCTTATCATTGTTAATATGTCATAGAATGAAGTTCTATGAACTTTAGAGCTACGCACACATTGCCGATAACCTTGATATGGACAACTGAAACCTGTCTATAAGTGCAAACACTTACAATGTCATCTGGAGTTGTTGTTACTTCAGTTCCATCTTCCCGATAGTATGTTTCAGTGTAGTCATGGGTGAGTAATTCACTGATGATAAAAATACAGGAAGATAAAGGGCCATCCTGACTTGTTAGTTCAAATCAATTGTGATTTTCCCAGGCTTTCTCTTCAGGACAACTTGGTGTAGGTTTGTGTGCCCCATGAACCTGGGAGCTATATTGTCTAGGTTCTCCCAAGGCAAACTACTCTTAAGCAACAGACCAGAGTAAGCATGGTTCAAGAGAATGGTGGAGTGCCTGCCCTCAAGAACTAAAGTAAGGGTTTGATTTGACTGATATGACACCATTTTGTGACAGCTGCTACAATTTCAAGTTGTTTACAATGGATTCCCTTTATAAAGCATAAGTACATGTGTTTTGTGCATGACCCTTTACAGTGAGCGCCTTTAGTGAAGTCTTAAATACTTACTTATTCTTTTCTAGTTGCATTTCGATGTCTCTTCCACCTACCGTCATTGCATATTTAATAGTCTCAGGCCTGATATTCTGTGGAAAGATGATAGTTATTCATGATTGTTTTGTGTTTTGACCATCATTTTAATTTGGTGGTGCATGTAAAACATAAATAAAAAACTGACCTTTGTGTGTCTTTTTCTAATTGCGTGAAGTCTGACAGGTCGTACCACCTCATACTCCTTCACCTCTTCAAATCCATGACCATGGCTTTCTGTGGAGATACAATGCACATCATGTAGGTTTGCCATAAGAGAGGATATGCTCTAAATGTAAAAAAATATTATTTGGCATTACTGCTTCATAAATCTTTGTGTTAAATTAGTCTTTTGTTCTACATAGAAACAGATGTCGTCAAATCTGACAAAGCAGAAATGCTTTCACACCAGGATAGTCCAGATAGCCCTCCCATTCCCCACACGTTCAAGGTACAAAGATGCGCTAGTGGGGTGTGTATATGAATGAATGCCATCAATAATTAAGAAAATAGAGTTACACTTCATCTTAAATCAAATTTCCGAAAGCAAATCCACACAATTTAGAGATCAGTCATGTTGGGTATATTGAGTATATTGTTGAGTATATTGATATATATTCTTCTCTTTCCCTCTTTTGCCCTCTTTGTCTCCCTCACTCCCTTGTAATTTAAGTTTGATTCAGCACAGTTTAAAATTTTTTGGACTGTCCTTTTTGAAAGGGACAGGTCCCTTATAAGTCATGACGCACTGTAGGTTCCTCAGTTTGATTTGTGTAAATGTTGTGTCCGGGCACTATCTTCATGAAGGAACTTAAGTCTTTGAACTTATGACAGTAATTACAACACTCTTCAGCAAGATGACACAGGATGGAAGTAGCCCTCAGTCACCGTTTCCTCTCATAATTTTTGCACCAATAAAGTACCTTGTCACGAAATGTTATACTCCATATATCACCATTTTTCCCCTAAAAAAAAAATCAAGATTTTTTTTAACTGATGTTTTGAGATGGTAGCAATGAGGCAGGCACTTGGCCCAAGTGGGAACAAGTAGGGATTTATAAGGTTCTGTGATCCAAGTTGTTCAAAGTAGAGGATTTCCACATCCTTATTTGGTAGTTCCTAATTCAATCTGTACCCAGGGAGGCCCAAACACCAGGGAAGCCTTCGTCAGGCAATCCATGGCTGACAATTGACTGGCAAATACTCTGTGACCATCATGGACCACCCTTAGACCAGACTTGATGCTGGTCTTAGAATCATCAAAGCTCGAGCAGCAAATTGAGGAGGCCCATGAAAGGAAGAGGGGAATGTACTGTGGATGGAAATGGTGGAGGAGTGCCACAGATGGGGACAATGTGCAAGGCGTATGCCCTTTTAAAGGGGGACAAAGTGGGTGAAAAAAGCATCTTGATGGCTGTGGATTAGCAGTAGGTGAATGTAGCATGGACGCAGTCCAGGAATTGACCACTCCTGTTTGGGTCACCTGGGGGAGGCTGTCTGCAGTTGAAAGACTTGAAACACCTAATGACTCAAGATACGATCAACTAGGTACTATCACTGGAACATGCACTCTGTGCCAAAGGGCAGAAAACCCACAAGCCAAAGTAATTCCGACAAAGCTGGGCTTTAGTTATTAATTAGCCACTGCGCTGAATGCAGCTAGCAGTATCAGATGACTTACCTGAGGGCTTGAGTGAGGCATTTAGGATGAGGATCCACAATAGGAGTGTTGGCGTCATTGTCCGAGTGCAGACAGTCACTGAAACAGGGCAGAGCGGTGCACTGATCAGGGCTTTATGGTATCTTTCCGCTGAGGTAAACCTTCTTGCAATGTTTCAATCAGAATGTATAAAGGTGAGGTGACCTGCTGATTTACTCGCTAACCCACACCATGTACTGTAGGACACATCCTTATTTCCACATATATCACTTGTCACACTGTTGAAACTACAGCATAAAGTTTTGCAATGTTCACCAAATAAAGACACAGTCACACAGTCCGTGTTCTCTGTCTCTCACCCACTGAACATGTGGTTGGCAAGAAAGTCAAAGACAGTAATTCTAGTGTGCACAGTCTTTTAGCAGCAAGCCCAACAATGCAGGACCTGGATCAGTGTGTGGTGGAGTAGGTGGAGTGAAGTGGAACTGAATCCTTCAGTGTAATATAGCCGTGATTCAGTTTATAGTTCATGCAGTCTCTTTCATATGAAATTCTGTGTGAAAGGCTGTTTTGCCAGTTTGCAGAAATGCTTTGCTGGCACTTAACCCCTTGTAGATTAATAGACAAAAAACAGAGCAAGACATCTGTGTCCCTGGAGTGCAGCACCCATGGCACTGTACTGTCACATACCTAGCCTCTACTCTTTTAGCCATTGGCGGGTCTCTTCGCTCCTGAGGTTAGGTTTCATGAAAGGCCTGACAAACGAAAATCAGTCACTTCTCAAAAACTGAAAAATTCAACAAAGCGCAGTGAAGAAGGCCTGAAGTTTTATGCAAGTTGCATGCACAATACCGGGCATTTTTACACTTAATGTGAGTTTTAATACATGATAGGAAACAGGGTATACCTGTGGATTATATTAAAATTTGTAGTAGTTAAAGTTGAATAAAAATATAAAACTCTAAAACCTCCTGTCTTTCCCCTCTCCTGAAGCCTAATGTATTTCATTCCAGACACCAAAGCCTGCTTTTTACATTCACAGAAAATAGCCTTGTTTTACCACTCTACAATCAGACAGAGTTGGCATCAAATTTCAGAGCCATCTGCGTGCCACAGTACTGACTCAATTATAGTTTAAACTTGTGACTTACTGTACATACTGTCCTCTGCCATTGCTCCGGTGGAAAGCATTCTGGCATATGTACCGCCCCAAAGTCCACACAGGTCCGCATGCATCACAGAAATGCAAACTTCTACTTGAACCAGTCCTTGTTCTGACACTGATGTTTTTCAAGTCCACAAGGACTCGGAGAAGTATGCATATTGAGAAACGGCCCTGGTCTTTTAAGTTGCACAAGAGACGTGCTGATGAGTTGCATGTGCAGGAAAGCTGTAGGTGTAGAAGGTGGGTAGCAAGACACCCAGTGGAAAACACCAAACACACTGGGTAAGGGAGCAGATAGTAGAAAGTTGAAGAAAAAACAATAGCCACGTCCAGGTTGGATGCAGCTATAAACTGGGCCAGCAGAGGATGCCGTCTGCATCCGTTATTTTACCCACTTTCAACCCACTTACTGGTTACCCACTTACCTAGTGTGGCAAGAGGGGGGGGTGGATCTAAGGGATACTGTTGCGACAACGCCACCTAAGAGTAGAGGAAGGACTCCACTCCCAGGAAATAGATTGCCTGTGTCAGCGGAGCTAGCACAGGTTCAGTCACAAGGAGACACCAGAGGCAGGAATCCCATTTGATACAATTTTATTAGTGAACAGTATAAAACTACTCTGATAAAAAGGAAACACCACAAATGGTTAAAACACTGCCATCACGACTGAGACCCTTAAAATAAACCAAAAGAGGAGACAAAAAGGGAAAGGGTTATGCTGGAGCCTACGATTACCAAGTGACAGAGTTGATCAGAGGCCCGGCAGACTCCCCAAAAAGCCCCAGTGCAGCTGTGATAGGAGGAAGAATACTTGTGCCCACCAGGAGCCGTCCACCTGTGTAGGCTCGGCTTTCGCTGTCCGGGAGAGGGGAGGAGAGAGAAGAGAAAAGAAAACAGAACGATTAAACTCGGTGGTCCAGCTGGGGCACACTGTCCTCACAATTAAGCATGTGCATAAATTGCTTAACTTAATCGTGCCCAGGACCTCCAACCACTGCAGACTGCAGACGGCCGTCGTCATAGGGTTCCACCACTCTACAAACAATATATACGAGAACCTCACTCACATTCACCCACACACACTCACACCTAGCCAATGAAGGAGCTAATAGAAAAGGGTGGGTCTGCAACCCCACATCAATACCCCGATGCGCCACGTAATAACAAGTAAACAAAATAAAGTTAACACATAATTAACACACACCAATAGCAAACAAAAAGAGAAAAAAATAAAGAACACAAGGAAACACAAAAGCAAAATTACAGCAAATAAACACCACATCTATAATACACATAACCATGCAAAGAAAATAAGCAAAACACTCTTGTTGGCAGTACACACAGGGTAGAGACAGAGGGGGTGGATGCAGCCACCACGAGGGTTCACTCCAAGCAGAAAGCCAGGGGAGCAGCAAACTTGCACACTGCAGGCAAGGTGGAGTAGCAGCAACTCCAGGCAGCAGACATCAGCAGGCACCAAGCCAAACGAAACAATCAACCGTCTCAGTCTCTACAATCCATATAGGCAAAACAGCAGCCAGGTGGGGACAATGACGCACCGCTGTGATGTAGCCACCTGTCCTGTAGCTTGCCGGGTGCTGAGCTATAAGCACAGAAAAACTGCTTTTAGCAGGACGTAATTAAATTTAGAGACTGCAGCCAGAGCACCTACCTGGACACACACTGGCGGCTTGCGCACACAAACACGTAGAAAACGGGGGGAGATCCTCACTTCACACCATGCTCAGCTACCAGGCTAACAGGCAGCTAACCAGCTAAAAGCACACACACAAATATTACTGTTAACATGGCCAACCCCAGAGAAAGTGCTCATGATGTCGTGAAACCACAGCTCACCTCATATAATCACCGTTCACGGTGCAAGCAGCAGCTCAAAGCAGGACTAACATCTACACCGACAGCAAGTGACGGCAAGTGACGGCCGAAACGGAAAGCGGAAGAGATCGGGGCCGGAAGCAGCAGAAATAACCCGGTTAAGCCCGCCTCTAGCTGTCAATCATCCCATATAAGGGATGATAGTCTCTTTAATCTGCCACACTAGCTTCAACTCACTCAGAACACACCCTGGACAGGTCTCCAGTTCATCACAAGGCCATTTGCACACACACACACACACACACACACACACACACACACACACACACACACACACACACGCCTTTCACGTTCACCAAGGGCTATTTAGAGTCTGACAGGCCTTAATACATGTCTTTAGGCTGTGGGAGGAAACCGGAGTACCTGGAGAAAACTACTACAGGAAGAACATGAACATGCAGAACAAACTCCACACTCTTTCCGACCTGGACGTGAACCTGTGACCTTCTTACTGAGAGCACGAACCACTGTGCAACTATGTGGCTGGCTGTCAAAACTTTTTGACAGTTTGGTAAATATTAGATTACATGTCTCATCAACTATTTCTCACAAACTCCTTTTCCACAAATAGCCACTGACTGAATATTGTGTCATCATTTAGACATGATCACTGACCTTTATTCACCTTCACTTGTGACCACTGAAAATAGCAGTTTTCAAGGATTTGTCTGTTTTTGTTCACCTGTGATATCTTGCTTCACCAAGGAAAACTGTAGTTTAATCATACTTACAGATGTAATCTTGTGGCAAAAGCAACATACACAAGACATAATTATGTCAAGTATTAAATTATACAGATTGATACTGAGCAGTGAAAGGACCTGTCAGACCTCCGTTACAGCCTGAGACAATTGTATGGGTAACTTAGGAAAATAGGAGAGAAAGCGAAAGAGATTATGATCAACATTGAAGCTTGGTTTACAGATAAGTGTGAGCACTCATTTCAAAAGCAGATCTCATAATGAACAATTGAGATCTCTGATAACAAGTCGCTGCACATCTGTGAAAGTTACGAGTACCACTTTGCACTTCGCATTGTGGCCACTAGGGGGTGACCTCATCATACCATTGCCAGCAGGCTAAGCAGCACTGAACTGCCCACATTAGGCGGGCATAATTTCTCGTCATGCAGTCTTGAATCATATTAGGACATGTTTCATCCTGGAATTACAAGGATAACAGTTATAGGTTGTCTTGACCTCAAAATGAATCACATCTTTTCCTTCTTGTGTACTGTGCGTGCTCAGTCTGCCTGCTCTCCAGCTGCCCACCCTGAAGGGCGATAGCGCTTCACTTCCAGGTTGTGGGAGGACAGCTGGCTCGTGTGACCAGGCCTCTGTGGAAAAATGTGACTTTTAATCGACTGCGCACACGGAGAGTGAGGAGGCCGATGGAGTCCTGCCAGGGACACTGCAGTGCTTTCCACACTGCAGCGCTGACCTTGATGTTCATTGATGAATCAGGCTGTAGGGTTTAACAATTTCCCGTCATTGACGGATCTATAGCACATTATATTGAACAGCTGAAAATTTGTGTCAAAACATATCTGATTACACATGTATCCAGATGTCATTGTCGAGCTATTAATTTCAGCTGAGCTCCTTACTAACACCTTGTTTACACAGAAAGGGCCAGAGACCAAGAAAAGGCTTCTTAGGAACCTTTCTGTTTCTAATCAACCCACTCACTCACTAATAATACATTTCAGACTGATATGTATCTAGTTCATTTTCTAGTCACTGTATTAATGTATTCATGAATTCAACACATAATGTGAGGTGTTCATTTACTGAAAAGGACAAGCTCTCTAAAAATGTTATCCAATTCAGTACTTAAATTAAAGTTCAATTCAGTGAAAATGTGTGGAAATAGGACAGCAGAGAAATCAGGAATTATCAGGCTGATAATTTTTGTCTGTTTGAGTTGAGAAAAACAATGAAACATCACAATTTACTGCTCAACTAATGAAAGCCGCTCTGAACAATTGAGCCACGATGAGCCGGGACTCTTTCAAAACCAAATTTGCACCCTAGTAAGGACCACAGATAGAAATACAAACAAAAGGAGAATAAATGAAAGCTGAAACGAAAAGCTGTTTTGCAAGTCAAAGCGTGCTGGCAGTGATGATCTAGTGTGCAACATTGCAAATGAAACAGCGTTTTCTATTGCCTGGGAATATTGTGTGTCACGTCATTAATATGTAGCACCACACATGTTACATGTGATTTGACAGGAAAACATCTTTTTATGTTTTTCATTGTTCTCATGCCCAGACACAAACCATTCCATGCCTGGAGCAAATTTCCATCTTTGGGATCAGCCTCTCAAATGTTTGAAAGTCAGTGTATTTATGATCCACACTTGAGCTATTCTTGGGTCGCTTTGTATCTGCGCGCTTTTCTCATGCAAAGCAATTGTACAGCATCAGAAAAACGATGTTTTCTTGTTCCTGCTTGATCTTAGCTGTCGGAATGTTATCGACAGTTGGATGAGCTGCATCAGCTTACACACACGGCTCTTATTTATTCATGCCACGTGCAACTGCCCAAACTAGAGCGTTGAGGGGATGATGCCTGCCCTGCTGTCCTTTCTGCTGCGAAAACACAGACTTACAATCATCAGTCCCACAGCTGAACGCTAAATTCTGTACCTCATGACTCCATTAGTATTGGAGTGCGTGATGGCCCCCCTAATACTGTAGGAAGTGAGTGACTGTTGACCTAAATACAGTGTTTCAAGTCTTTATCTCTTGCCAGCACTCCCGTTGTCCTCTTTGAAGTTGCTTTCAGATAATTCGCAATGCGTTTCACAGGAGGTCAAGCCTCGCGATCCCTAACCCCCCACCACCACACGTGCACCGATTGTTGTTCTCAGCGGCCTTTCGATTGTTGTCCGCGTATAGGAACGTACAGCACAGGGCCCTACTGGCGAGCTGAGCTCATCCACAGGGTGATTTCTCTTGACAACAGACCGGTTTGAACCAGCCAGGAGCTGAGGTTAGCGGGGCTCTCAGTTCCACACTCCAGCTCCCACAGTAAGCATGATTAAACCTCCCTGAGCTCATAGAATTTCCTAAATGACCAGCGGATAGACTTACTCTTAATCTGTCTAGTTTCATGACTATTATCCAACACACACACACACAAAAATGTCCTTCTTCCTTTTTGAAGGAACACTGCATAATATCCTTCATGATGAAAGCATAAACATCATGCTATGGAGCTGTTATGCTTTGCCACACAGAAACCAAAGTCGGCCTTCAGTCTCGGTGTCGTCGCAGTCTGATAAATGTGGGTGAATAAATGAATCCTCATTTTGCACAAGTAACGTTTTCTTCTCTGCCTCAGCTGCTCTGTAACCGTGTCACTGCAGGTGTGCCAGTCAGTCTGTCACACCTTTCAATTATGGATGAGTCATTTTCATTCCTGTCTGGTCCGGACTGAGAGATGTGGCAGCATGTACAAAGAAAAATATGACTTTTGTGCTGAAATGAAAGTTTCAAAACTCACTCTGAGATTCATAACGGCAGCATGGAGATGTAAGAGCAATAAAAAAAGATTTCTGTGATTATACTTTAGTCTGTGTTATTTATTTTGCTTTTTGTTTACCAATTTATTAAAATGGTTTCAAAGATGCCAACATACTAAACACACATTTTGTCTATTTAGATTTATGTGAAAACGCTCAGGAGAAAGCCGGGGATTTCTCCAGATTCCATGGAGGTGATCTTGCCCGCCCACTAGCTGTTTTCTTGACCATATTTCACCTTTTGCCCTTTCATTACCTTGATAAGCATTTTTCACACAAAAATGTTTTTGACTGAAAAACAAAAGGCTCAGAGCACCACATTACATGAGCCAGAGTACAAGATGCAGTATGCCGGGACTCTTGATCCAGATGAGTGGCTCATCAGTTCAGACTTGCGTGTGCCTGCCTTGGTCTCCCTGATATGACCTTGCCCTCCCGCCACGATGAACAATAGGCCTGCTGTCGGCCGGCTCCAGCACTTTCCTTTACCTGGCGCCGGACCAAAGCCCATTAATTCATGTGGCTCTGTATCGTATTTTTAACCTAATGTGGGGTCAGCACATTTGACCACAAATGTTAAGTGGGACAAACCATGATTACACTGGACAGTCTATACATCAAAAGATTTGAACAAAACCCGCCTGGAAAAGTAAAATAAATAAATATGGTAGTGTTTAAAATGCCCAGGGGACATAAGCTCAGTTTCTGTTGTTTTAGAAACTAAACTAAACTATGGCTAAAAAGTCGCAGTGTAGACATGAGCATTTCACATCTAATCCAGGAATAAGGGCAAACTAACTGTTTCCCTCTCTGGTCTACTCATGGGAGTTTGAGACTCACAGGGGCTGTGTAGAAATTGTGTCTGACTCCGGTGAAACTGGACGTCACAGTTCCTACAACGCACTGAGTCACACTGTTTGTTTGCTGGTCCAGAGTTATGGTTACCCTAACGCCCTCCTCCCTGTCTTTCCACCTCCACCCACTTGCCGTCTTGTTTCCCTCCGCCGTATTGCCATGGAGGCAGTGCGGTGTCTGAGCCCTTACTAGACTGTCAGTGGCGGTGCAACCATGATTAACTCTCTCATGGAGGTAGAGGGCTGTGCTTCTTTTGCTTCGTTGCCTATGGCCTACATTTAGCATGCGTGTCTGTTATGACCTTTTTTGATCTCCATGCTAATCTGAGATTTGACTCGTGCATATTGCACGTGATGCTACAGCATCAAGCCTCTATGTGAGAGTCGCTATCTGGAGTCTTTGCATCAAATAAAGTGACACTTTGTGTAATGCTGTTTTAATGTATGCCAGAAGAGTCTCTGACACAGAATAACAGAAAACAATAACAACATGTTCTTAGTGACAATACTAATATAATAATGTTAACTTTTACCTTAGTGTAAGATGTGTCTGTGTGGAATATGTTCCACTGAAGTGCTACTGGCATTAATAATGCAATAATGGTAACTGTGTCATGAAACATAATACTGAACAGATGAATAAACTGTAGAATATTTGTGTATCATATCAAAATATCCATTCAGATCAGTTTAGGGATGTTTCAGGAGAGACGGCAGTATCTGGGAGCAGCCAGGGAAACCCTGCTGTGCACGCCTGGATATGTATGCAACATCACTTTGTCAAGGAGTCTCTCACCAGCAGTATCGGACATTCCCATGCCATTTGATAGCATAACACTACACATTGTTCTCAGTTTGTTATTCACATACATCTGTCTTGACCAGAACCATGGACTATCTCATCCACTTCAGGAAAAAAAGAAAAATTTTATGGCGTATATGCTGGATCACTTGGTGTCATGTAAAATAATATATGTACAAGACAAAAAAGTGATCTAGTTAAGTAAGGCTAAAATATTTGATACTCATAGAAAGTCTGTTTGCCCCCTCTGGATCATCCCACACACCCATCTTTCAGCCATCACCCTGTAGAAGAGTGACCTTAATATGATCCACCTGACCCAGGGTTTGTTCATGCAGGCACAGTTGAATGTCCTGACTGGGGTGCATCATGTGGACAGATGTACAGTAGATTTGGCCCCAGGCTCCTGCTGCGCGGTCGACCGTGACCCAGGCGGCGGTAGCCGGATCGAGCCGGTTCAGTGTAATAGTGCCTTGGTGGGCTCGGCACTCAGTCACTTAATCTGCATGCTCAGGCCAGTCCCTGCGGGGCGGTGGATCAAATGAGAGGAGGAGGAACAGAGAAAAGAGGAAACATGAACCATGCCTTGCGTGCAAGTGTTACCGCTGGTCTTTTGTGGCTCTGATGCCGCTTACACCAACAGGTTGCGAAATGTGTACCACTCTACTCTGGCTCATTAAAAACAAGAAAAACAAAAAACAAAAATCTAGCGATTCTTCGGAGGCCTTTGTGCAAGTTTAATACAGTAAATGTTTATTTGCATAAGAAACGGGCAAGACATAACAACAATAAAAGAGAAGGGCAGGATGTTTTATATGGCTTAAACCTTCATCTAAATGTGTTTTTTTAAGTTTAAAGTCTGATGGTTACATTCCAGGTCTGATCCATGCTGGGTTTATAGTCTACCCCAAATGTTTCATCAGGTGCTTCAACTAAAACATTATCCAATTTACCACTCTCTGGGAACTGAGAAACTGATTCAGATTTTTTTGCAACCACTACTTCCAAATCTGTTTCCCATAATTGGCAAGAATTTATTCTCTTCTTCAGATTCCTGAGTAATACGACTTTTAGCTGTTTTCATTCACACACACACGCACGCGCACACACACACACACACACACACACAGTCATCTGAAGGCTCACTCTCCCTAAATGTCCTTCCTTTCCTGTGCTGACATTATATAAGAAGTCACTTGTCAAACAGACACGCCGGCTGTTTGCTTGGTGAGACATATTGCAGCGTGCTCCTGCAGCCAGATGTAAACAGAGGCCTGAATGAAGACGTGTATTCTCCTGTTACAACAAAACCTCCGGGAATTCCATTTTTTTCATTGCCATGTTATTGTGCTACCGTCACTGGGGTGAATGCATCACTTTAGTCATTCAGTTTACTGTTGTTGAATTCTGGGATGTCTTCAAGTTTGTTTCTGTGTTTTGACCATTTGGTTTCTTTTTTTTTGTCATTTTTGAATTCTGGGTTTTTAAGCATAGATTTTAATGACTGTAAACTCGAGGGTCAAAGTTTGGCCAGAGCAGTGAACTGATGTCATAAAGCAGTCCCTGCTTACCAATGTGCTGAACAAAGAAATAGTCAGACGTCAGGTACAGATTACACAAGAACTGGAAACAGCAATCAGCAAACAGCAAAAGATCTGCAATCGACATCAAAATCCACAAAAGTCTAGGGTTCATTTTTGAGGAAAGCACCTTATAAACACTATAAAGCTGTATTTTGTCTCTCTAAGGCATCTGTTTTTTTTAACAAGCAGAAAATTTGTTTCAGGTCATTTTTGTGACATGCATGATAAACACCAAATCAATTCAGACTTTATTAGGTACGGTTCATGCAGTGGAGTATAACATATGGAGGATTATAGTATAGTATGGAATGGTAACACAAATGAACACACTTCCACACATAACCTGCAATTATTCATACAATAAATATACTAAATATACTAAAATACTAAACAATTGAAATATAAAGATAGATAGTAATAAAACCTATACATAATCAAAATCAAAGCCAGAAGCTAGGCTAGAAATTTGCAAAATTTAAAAATGTCCAAGCTCTGGATGGCTCATAAGTTATAACTATAAACTTTAGACATCATCTCAATAAATAATGTCTTTAAAGTGATAATTCAACCAAACATTTGAAATATATTTTCTTGTGAAAACTATCAAGAGCCGTTTGTAGATGATGAGCGCCACCAACTGGCTCCCAGAGGACACTTGATTTTTAACATTTGCAGTGGCAACACACATTGCTTTGCATTTTCTTGAGCAGTAAATTTGCCTAGAATTGACATAGATGTAAAAAGCCATCTATGTATGACATAGATGGCGATCTTGGAACATAAGACAGGGGATTAGATGTGTTCAAATCAGCTGCATTTGAAGTAAATAAACAGCCACGGAGTACAAGATTCCACTGTCAGCAAAAATGCTGCTGTAGGACAGGTTCTCATGTTTCTTCTTGTTGATGTATGTGTATGACTGAACTTTGAGACTTCCTCTATCATAGTGGCATAGACGAAATATAAACAAGCAATTCAATTTAAAAAAAATAATAATAATAATTTTATACTGATATCTTAATCTTTTCTTACAACTCTTGCGAATGTGCACAAACATGTCTCTTAAAATCCTCTTATACTTTGGGAGGCTTTTGTCTGAATCCACTGTTCAGATGGTGCAGAGCAAAGTCACCTATCAAGTTGTTGGGAAACAAGCACGAGGCAACAAACAGCATCTTTGTAACCTTCCTGGGGTGTCCCAAGGCATTGTGCAATACCAAGCGTAATCAGTTCTGCTCAAACCCATTCAGAATTCAAATGAAAAGATTTTGCAATTGAGGATTAGATGTCATGCAAACGTCTACCTGATATATAATTCTAGATGTCTTATCACATCAGATTGACTCAGGACACCCATAACCGAAGACAAGGAGGGAAACATAGCGACACTGGTCTACTTAGATAACACTGAACATTGACCATATTACTTAATCAAGGCGAGACTTCCAACTTGGCACAAGTCTTAACATACTGTGTCCTCAAACACTCTTATCTGTGACCTGCTCTCTATTTCAGGGGCATTTGGGAGTGTTTCTGTATAATTTGAGCCAAATCCTAAACATTAGTGGCCTCCATGTTATCTTTGAAGGATACATGAGGGGAGTAAACCTACTGTCTCCTGAGAATTCCTCTCTGTGGGATCTAACATGGACGAACTTTGAACTTGTTAAATTTAGCATTGTTTTTTCTTTTTTTTTTTTAACATTGACCTGCTGTAATCTCATTGTCCTTTGCCTGTCTCTCATTCCTCTGGGATATCTTCAGAGTCATAAATATGCCATTTGCACCAACAAACACTTCTTTTCTTTGTGGAGTTGCTGTGACATTCTCTGTTTCGAGTCATAACTGCCATGCCAGCTCGAGACTGACGGGTATCCTGTGGCGACACATTGTTCACAAAGGCCTGGAAAACAAAGTTGTCAGTGAGAGAATCTGGGTATTGTTTCACTTCAGACTCAGTGAGGATCTTTGGTTTATTGTTCTACTCAGCATACAAAGTCCACGCCGCATGCTGGGCATATTGTATATGAGCTTTTTTTCTGCAGGAACCGCTGCAGGAAAGACTACACTTCCTGGCTGTTGTTCCTGGCTATTTTTCCATATAAGGGACAAGCCTGTGGTCACACTTAATAAGGATAGTGGAGCAATAACGAGTTACATCAGCACCAGATTGACACTTAATGTTGTTTATGGGGAGAGTCAAGGAGTCAAGGGGAACGCCTCGCAGCCTTATCAGCACAGATCAGCCTGGTCTGTGTGGGCCATGGGTCACCCCATGTTGTAAACAGAACTCAGTCACCCTCCCATCTGAAGACCAAAATATAAGCCAAATATTTTTAGCACTGCTAACTGGAAAGGGTAGATATAATCTTCTGTAGCAATGATGGGAATGGGATAAAGCACACGTTTAGCAACCTGCATGACTGTAAAATCTAAATTAGGCTACATTAATCCAAGCTTCTGGTATTGTATGAAATCTGATTTCCAGAAACAACACTTTGTTTGTAAACAGCACTAGACTAGCTGTGCACGTCGACAATATTACAATATCAATATATTGGAGTAAAGTCCTCAGTGGTCAAATGCAAAATGCTATACACAGTACACCCATGGACGGTGCTTTCACATGTTTTGGAGGTGCTTGAGTATCTTTCAGTTGTACAGATAGAGTTGATTTGTCAAATGCTCTGTGAGTTCATTGCATTAGATGCTTACACACCAATACATCACGAATAACAATGCGGTTGCAGACATACAGTAGCAAAACATGCAGAAGTTGTAGTCTTGATCGCATTTATAGAAACAACACAGTTTCTGATGCATTGCTTTAACCTAGGAGATTTTACCCTTCAATAATTCTAGTTTCACCCCACAGAACTTCTCCAACAGGCAGTAATAAATAGTCTAAGAATCATTTAACGTATCACAACACATATTTCATCATTCATTCAGGAACTTTGACATGACTGCTATTCCTCTTAACTTACGGTTGCAGCTATCTGTGTTCATATTCTGTTAAACTGTGTTTAAAGCCCTAACCCAGCTTTTAAAGGTTATCTCAAGACACTTTGAATAAACAAACAACATTCACAAACAAACAGAGGACAACGAATCAAAGATATGAGCAAAGCAGTAAATGATGTGCGTGTGTTCTTTTGACAGTGTGGTGACTTTCAGGGTGAAACAAAAGTCCAAACAACAGACGCAATGCATCGGATGCATTTTTTGCACAGCCGCACTGAACTCACAGTGGCCTGCTTGTTTACTTCGATCACCCACTCGGGAGGTGATGTTATCGGGCCCGGCGCAGCTCGCAGGAAGGGGGGGGGGGGTGTTTCTGCAGCTGCAGCCCGAGGCGGCGCCTGTGTCTGCCTCGCTCCTGCTGATGTCACGACTGCTCCCCTCCGCGCTATAAATACCGTCCAGCCTACTCTCGCCTCACTCGCTCACACCGGAGCTACCCTGACGCGGAGCCGCGCACCTAACAACTCATCCTCGGCGGGTTGTTAGTGCCACCTCTTTCACAAAGGAAGAGCAGAGATGTCCAGCTACGCGTCCTCCGAGTGCCGCCGGGTCAGCCCCTCGGTCCACGGCAACAAGTTCGACACGGCGCATCGCAAGAAAGCCGTGCCCAACATCTTCGAGAACGTCAACCAGGACGCGCTGATGAGGCTGTTCCAGAAAACAGGCGACATGAAGGCGGAGGAGAGGGTGAGGAGCATCTTCTCCTACACCCAGGACCCGGAGGAGACGGCCCGGGCCTTGATGGCGCTGAAGCAGCGCAAGAAGGACAAGTTCCTGCAGATCGTGGGGATGGTCCGACAGCTGCTCAAGATGCGCTGATGGCTGAGATCCTCGAGCCTTCTGTTGTACGTCTCTCTGTTGGCTCCTGCGTGAGCCCGATGTGAATGCATCCCCGATACGACTGGGGTGGCTGCAGCTCACCTGTCGCGAGGAGAGGAGCTCCGGATGCGCGGCCCAGGGCCGCCTGGAGGGCAGCACGCCGCGGAGGTCGCCTCCTGGACCGAATGGAGCAAGGCTGTGGTCCATGTCGGAGTATGAAGGGCAAACACGTCTTCCCCAAGACACGACCTGGCGAATGCATTCCTGTGGATGCCTGACTGTGAAGCAGCACCTTGTGAAGGTGCAGCCTTCATCACTGTGTCGATGAACACTAGGATGGACTTCTATTGTGCCGAAAATCCTGCCTGAATGCCTGTCCTGATCAAATGCCTTGTCTAGTATCTTCATTTTCGTACTGATCACCACTCTTCAGTGGCCACGAATGTGTTGTCACAAAATATTGCCGCACAATGCATTTATGATGCGTTCCTTTGTTCTCATTTTTAATAAATTATTACTTTGATTTCTAAAGCAATGCCTTCTTTGTGGTTTTTACACACTTATGATGTGATACTGTGGGTAGGTCACCACACTGGGTGAAATGAGGGTAATATCTTGACTAGTGTTTAGATCATAACGTTGAGTAAACACTATGAGGAAGGAATAAATAAAACAAAGACACATTGAGGCATGTTAGGGACACAGCAGTGTTTACACACAAGGCAGTCCAAAACAGGACTTGTTTACTTGGATGAGATCTGAGATTAAATCTTTTGTCAGCATTGTTTTTGTAGCAGTTTGACGCAGACCACAACTTAGCCATCTGCCATCCAGCAGCTGTGACCCTCCGTGTCGGTGGTTAACAGGGAAACCCAGGGTGACACAATCCAAATCACCATGGAAATGGGCAAGCAACGTGTTTAGCTAGTGCCTGGCACATTGTACCAAACATAACAAAGACAAGTTATCAATGAGTCGTGTATTCCAGGAACAGGCTTTTATTTCATAATAAAAACAAAGCATTAACATACACAGGCACATTGTGACCACGTTCGGTCTGTATTATTCTTCACCAACGCAGCAGAGGGCATTTGATATGCTGCAGTTACTCACAAGAGGATGCGGTTAAGCCTCACCGGGTTTCCCCGTCTGTGCTGTTTGCCTCTTCAGACCAGTGAGAACCAGTTTGACTCAGTTTGGGTGGGGAGGGTGAGAGTGAGGGTGGGGGCGGGGGCGGGGGGGCCGCTTTCTCCATGCAGCGTGTTTGCGCTGGAGTCTTTTTAATCATCCCTGCTCTCTAGATAAGAGCTTGTCTAAGTAGCATTACAGGGTTTAGAAGGGTAGAGTCTTTGCTTCCTCGCTCTGGTTTTTCACACTCAAGAAAAAAAAACATAAACGTCCTCCTCCATCACTACAGCCATCTGCCACGTTTACACCCCATCTCAAGAGCTTTTTGTACATTTTACCACATTTCATCATCGGCCGGGCATGTACGTGGGCTTAACAGCAGACACAGATCACTTGAGTGGATGCCTGCTAATCTGCTTGCTGTGATAGTTCCTCTACCGGCTCAAACCAGTTTCCTGGCTCGCTGCGCATGACGACGTCTGACTGTAGGCGCTCCTCACATGTGCTGAGAGAAACGGGAAGCTCGCGTATTAGTCACCGCGAGGTGTGGAACTGGCAGGTGAGTAATCACCTGTGGCTGTTGGAGGGAGTGTTTGCGTCCTGGAGCCAGAAAGAAATGACTCTTTGCTCCAACGGCCAGACGCTCACGCTTCCAACCTGCCTTTAATCCTTAAACTGTTATCCCCTGTAGTCTTAAAAGACGAAACACAATGGAGAACATATATACATAATACATACAGACATACGTGTATATTTTGTTTGAAAATTAAATATTTGGATGGGGAAAAAACCCAGTTGTATTTAACATTTAAGAATGAACACCCTAGCCAGAATAAACATTTGTTTTGCGTTCGTTTGAAAAAAAAAAAGCTATAGTTGAGGTTGTCCCCACTGTTCAGCCACCATTTATCACAGTTTAACGATTTCTATTTTTGCTGCTTTATCTTCTTGTCGCTCCTTTATGTGACTCGTGTCTCTAACACCAAGCACAGTGCTTTATTGACTCTCCTGCCTTTCGGGGCCGTCCAATTTCAACAGGACAGAAGCTGAATATTCAAGGAAATTGCCTTGGCTGTCTTTTGCTGTGTTGGCAGTAATGCGCAGTGCTGGACCTGGGCCTGCACTCTCCCACCCTCTTCCTGCCTTTCATCAGCCTTCGAGACGATGAATGCTTTGATGTCAATAGACACTGTGGCAGACAGCCTTGCCGCGTGGAGGACAGTGACCGCAAAAGAGGATATAGGGCGGAGGTGTGTGTGGAACGGAGGCAGAAGTAAAAATAAATTATAGGAATAACAGCAGGAGACAGAGAAGGTAAAACAAAGAGTGGTGTTGAAAGACAATATTAATTCCAAAATATGACAAACTAATTACATTTATGTTCATATTGACAAAATTTAACAGTATTTAAGACTTGGATAGGTGACCATAATTCTTCCATGTGCATCCCTGCGCTTTCTGTGAAAAGACAATGTGATACACACAAAGACACCTACTGTATGTCATCCTTTTATTTAATCAAAGTTAAACCGTTTCCATCTATTTAGGCAGATATTGAAGAGCCGGCCTGTTCTGTGAAAGGTTAAACATTAATCTTTTTCTTGTAAATGCAATGAGAGAGGGGGATGGGGAAGAAAAGAAAGAAAGAGGTGAAACGGAGAAGCCGTCGGCTGTAGAGCGGGGAGTGGCAGACAATTCAATTCCAGTGCAGACCGGTTCAAACCAAGGTCTGTGATGAGGAACTAAGCATGAGCTGCACACAGGCTTAGGATTAGTCAGCGTTTGGCTGGAGGATCCTGCCATAAAATCAACAGCCACAGACATGTCAGTCTGACTGTTTCATTGAAATGGTGTGGGATGTGGCACTTGGCTGGTCTCACATTAACAAAAGACTTCTCTTCATTCTAAATATAACTCCTTTTTTTTTAGCAACAGGCCTAGCTGCTCTCCTGCAAAGGGTGCCAGAGAGCAAAACAAATGATTGTATTCCCATTTATCAGAAACTGAAACTCACCATGTTTATTTCACGAAGCTGTTTAAAACAAGTGGGAGAGGTTACCAGAAGTCGCCCATCACTAGCTACATAAATATCTGCACAGGTGTCCAGTCAAAATCACAGATCCATGTTTACAGCCCTTCAACATCGATACGAAAACACTGCAAAACAGTGGGAAAAGATTAGGAGGCTCAGAGGTTATTGCAGACTTTAGATTTGTTCTGAGCATTGTGAGGTAAACAGAGTAGTGGATCAAGTATGAGCTTGCACATATAGTATTTAAGCACACAGCCCTATCATGTCACTGTCTACAGAGGTACTGTAAGAGGGCTCCAAAATCCATGTGGGGAGTGTAGGATTAAACTGAGTTGGGCTTTAGGGTTTTTAGATCTTTAGATTTTTAAGTAAGTCAACCTGTCACAAATCTTTCACATCTAACAAGCTATCATTTTCATTATTTTCTTCTCATCAGGATAATTGATGTACAAGAGGGATGGTATCAGCTGGGTCTTCTGAATATATGGTCCAAATGTGGTCCTGGTGGTTCACTCATTTTAGCTCACACATACTGCCCGACACACACATACACCATCCAGTCATTACAGTAAGGTGAAAACAGAAGTGACTGAGAATGACCGTTTAGTGTGTCACAGTCAGATCCCTTCCAGTCCTCAAGCACCCTTCTCCTTCACTCTGATTGACAAAGTTGCCTCCTTTACTCTGAAAGTAAAGGAGCTCATTTCACTGCCCTATTTTCTCCACCATGTGTCACAGCCAGCTGGTCGACTGGCTGTTCGGGACTGAGCAAAGGTCAAGAGGTTATGGTGATGTAACATCCATACAGGAAGAGGGTCAAATATGTGAGAAGAAGAATGCAGGAAAAGAATGGGCACAGACAGTTTTCCCTGAAGCGCCGGCATGTCTGACTCAAAGCTGTTCCCATGGGCCTCATGTGTGTAGTGGCATCATCCGGATTAGCTCATGATGAGAATACAAAAGAGACAGACTGAAAATGAAACACATTCCTCTGGATCAAGGTGGGATTTCTGGAATTTGGCACGATTGTAGTTTCTGATTATCTTTGCGCAGACATCTTTTGCTAAAGAGAAGAGCGCCACAGCCTGACGGCCTCTTTTGTTGATTTTGTATGAGTCAGAGTACTGTGCAGCCTCACATTAACAACACAGTATGCGTCAGTAATCTACGTGGAGGGTGCCCTCTGCCACCTGGACGGCACCATGACGGTGTGTCCACAACCTGATCAAAACATTTCCGACGCTGTGGCAGTTCAAGATCACAATGCACATTCTGACAGGAGTCTTTCCTGTCACCGCAGCCGCTTAACATGACAAACGGAGTATGGATGACGACAGTGGGAGAATGTGACCATTTAAGGCAGAAGTGCTAATGTTCCAAGGAAAAGGAAATGATTTCACATATTTGTGTTTGCTGACGCAAGTTCTCCGTCTCATTCTTCGATTTGTGTTGTTGTTGAGGTCCAACCAACTTTACAGCTAAACAGAACCATCTTAAACTTAATCAAATGAGACTACATACCCACTTTGAAGTAACAAAGGGATGAATAAAAGTCTGGCAGTATTTATTATACTCCTGCCAAACTACATCTGGCATATTCCTCAAAGTGCTGTCAAGCACTCTGTTGTGAGTCTGATTGTTCAAGGGCCAAATTGTGCTTCGGAATCAAGCGTCTTCTTCAAATCCTGCAGTAAACACGTAAAAGTGGGCTCCTCTGACAAAGTCCACTGCAATTAGATGTGGATTTGTTATAGTTCAATGTCCATTATGGAGAACAGTGTGATGAAGGAGTTCAGGCTCTAGGAATGCAGAGAAAGGGTCCTGCATGTCAGCCTGCACAGGCTACAGCCTTTCTGATTGCCTGTGCAAACACACCAGATTCTTTTGTGCTATGTGTTATGTTCTCCACACTTTCCAGTGACAATCAAGAACTTCTGGAATATAGAAGACCTTGTAAGAGAATGCACGTCCACTATCTTTAAATCATATTAAAGCTAGTGAACGTGCTAACAACACAGTTTGTTGATGGTTGGCGCTGATGCCTCATGATGATCACGAGTTCGGCTTCATCTTTCAAATGTTCTACTTTAAGATAAATGACAAAAACCAGCCTTATCCAGTTCACTCCTTACCACCTCAGAGAGTTTGATGCTGTGTAAGCAGACTGTGAGAAAACCCTTGGGCTGAATCTTCTACGAAATGTCCTGACTTTTAGTAACCTCTGCCTTTGCAACTTGGAACGGTCTGTTCTTTGTGTGTGTATCAGATGAGTCCCTGGAGTTGCAACAGAGTCATGTCCAGGGCTTGGTCAGGATGGGGCCTCTATTGTTCACATATGTCTATATCATTGTGTGTCTCTAGATGTGTGTGTGTGTGTGTGTGTGTGTATGAGTGTGAGTGTGTGCAGTGTGTGATTTAGGCAGCCCTGGAGAAAGCCCTTTTCCTGTGTGGCGCTCGAGGTTCCTTCTGGGGCTGGGCGGCTGGTGGTGCTTCAGACTTGCTGTCTCGCTCCAGTTCCACCACAAGGCCTTGCCATTGTTCTGTCCCTCACTCCCTTTGTCCTGTCCAGCCTGCCAACACGCCAGCCCCCCACACCTCCACCCTCTTCTCCTGTCTCTTGCTCTGCAGGTGCAGCTGATCCATGGCCCAGACAGAGGAAGTGCAGGCCTAGAAACAATGGCAGACCTCAGGCCCTATTTATGTATTAATTCTTTGTTTTATCCATGCATTTGAAGGCTTATTTTGGGGCTTTGACATGACAACTCCTTGACCACTCTGGACTGTAAAAGCCCCCATGTCAGCATACAAACATGTTTGACACAAAGCCCAGTGATAACCACTGAGTTTATGGGATTCCCCTTTTGAACTGAACATGAACTCAATTTTTATATGGTACCTATTATGACTGACAATATAAAGCTGCCAGGGAAACCACCCATATCTTCTGAAGACATTCATTTATATTTCATTGGCTTTATCACATCATAGCTGGAGACAAGGTAAACTAACTGCTGTGGCACACCTCAGTAACACTATGTGGGCTGCGAGGTGAACACAAGAATTGTCCTAAATTACTGACGCAATGAATTGATATGGTTACAGTCCAAAGGGTTGACAGACTCTGTCTCACCTGCTAAAGTGCTATCGGTCAGTGATAATACCTGTATGAGTGTGCTGAGAGCACTGAAGAATTATCTCTGTTATCAATACAACAGATCAAGTCGGTTGACTCTTGGAGGCTTTCTCAGGCTGAATGTATTCTCTTATCTGACATTGGTCCAGAATAAAATGGTGGTCACTTTCCACTTTTTTTTTCATTTTAATTGGACTGGTAATGAATACTGAAAAACTGATTTGTGCTTGTCTTTACAACTTAATATACTTGATACTTTCTATAGGAATTGTCAAACTTTTAAAAAGGAGGACAGTAAATAAAAAAAGCAGTCTTCACTGTGTTGGGATGTCCCTGCGTTTGCATCCTCGAGATATTGTTCTCTGACAAAGGTTCATTTACAACAGTTTCACAGTTCTATGCGCATAACAATAGCTGCTCCCAAATACGGAGACCTGCCCGGCACCCATCATCGGTGACAGGAACTTGATAGAGAGAGAGGAAACTGATAAGATTCAATTGCTCTGAAGCTGATCCATATCAGTGCCGGTATTACGCCACACGGAGGGCGGATATGTTGTCGGAATGCTGCAGTCACGCTTTGGTGTGGATCGGTCTTACGTCGACGGTCCACATTAGTGGTGATGGTTAAAACAGCTGCTTGCATGACTTTACGAAAGCGTGCAACACAATAGACACGGCAGTAACTTTGACAGTGTGCCTTGTTCACTTGCAATATGTTGTCCATGTGTTGCATATGCCAGTAAAACCAGGCTGTATCTCAGGGTTTATAGTGAACATCCAGCTGGTAATTTTACAGATGCAATGGCTCTGATTCTTTGAGTTTCAGAATTACATTATTCCAGGCGTTGCACTCATTGAAATCAGCATAGCTGCTTTGCAGAACATACAATGTACGTGTGTGGAGAAACTCATGCCCTATCTGAACTTTGGCCTTGGTTTCCCTTACTTGACGAAGCACGATCCTTTTTGTGATCGTATTCTGCTCTATTATTCACGTGTATAGCAGAACAAATATGAAACAATGTAAGATAATGACTTACTTTGTAGTTCTGCAGCTCAGTTCTTAAAATAGCAGAGCCATTAAGCCCGTGGTGTAATGCCCATTCTGTACAAGATGTAAAATCCATGCTGAATATTTTTGTTCTCCTCTCTCTGTTCTGTTCTTCATCTACCGTTGAGATGTGGGAAGCAGTATTTATCCTGGCCTTTAGTCGGCATTACTGTGACAATCAGAATAAGAGCGAGGCAGTTGTTAGGTGTTAGCCTGTGATCATGGGCAAGGAGAGCTCTTAATCTTGCCACTGATGACGGCTCAGTGCAGCAGTGAAGATGAAGGCTTTGGCAAACTAGTGTGGGCCACATGACGACTGTATGACTCACACAAAGAAATGTTAAAGTACTCTTAATGGGGTCAAATCCACAGTCAGTCAAATGTAAACATTTGTCTGAATCAGTGACAAAATAAGATTAACTCCACAAGCTGTGTAGTTAGAAAACGGTCTAATGTTAGTGCAATAATTGTCTGTTGACAAGGAACTGTTTTGCATTTAAGTTTTTCTGTTTCACACCCGATCACTGTCAATAATTCAGGTGGATGCAGGCTGAGATGAATATCATTGTCAAAAGGTTTAGAAAAACATCTAGCTTTTTAGTTCTACTACAGATGAAAACAAAGTCATGGAAAAATGTGTGTCCAAGATAACCTGTGCATTTACTTACTCTTAACTGGCTTATTTACTTAAAAAGTACAGACGCTCAAAACTAAGATACGCAACCTCGAGATGACCCCTGTACTCACACTTTGCATTAAACACAAACAGGAAAATGCAGCCATAAGCTACCTACCCAATATGGTTAAGCATAGATATCAGTCCAGTTGACACTCCGCCCAGATTCTAGCTTTATGTTCATGGGATAACAAAGCCATCCCAGAGGTAAGGGATTATAGCAGATTATATTCCAATTTGAGTTTCTTCGATTGAAATATAACTTTTTTACTGTTACTATTACATAGTTCTCTCTAAAATTCAAGGTAGATATACTTGGTCCTCATAGCCATTCTCACGGAAATTACATTTTTGCGGAAACACCCGGGCCACACGGCAGTGCAGTTTTGTCTCAAGGCAAGAAGGTTGCTGTTCCGTATCCTGGTCGTAGCAAAGGCTCATCTGTGTGGAGTTTGTATGTTCTCCCTGTACGTGCGTAGGTTTCTCTCCACGTACTCTGGTTTCATCCCACAGTCCAAAAACATGCATTAAGGTCGACTTGAGACTTGTCCATAGGGGTGAATGAGAGAGTGAAAGCTGTGTGTGTTCTGCCATGGACTGGCCTGTTCAGAGTGTGTCTCGCCTTCACCCTGTGTCAGCCAGACACAAACACCAGCAGACGCCAGACAGACATCAGTGAGTATGAAGAAGGCAATAAATCAAAGTCTACATTTACATACATGTAATGCTTCGTATTGTATACATGTATGTATGCTTGTTCAATGTATTTGATTTTATTGTTTGTCTCTCCTCTATCTTCAACAAGAATATTTTACAGAAAAATATATAAAATCATAATAATAAAATGATAATAAAATAATAAATAAAATATAACAGAATGTAGTCTATGGACTTGTGATAGAGTAGGTAAATGCAGAATCTTATTCTACAGAGGGCAGAGCAGAGAGCTTTAATGCTGGATCAGCATATACCACAACAACAACAACAACAACAGTGAGTAAAACCTGCAGGGTACCTCCCTGCATGTGTTTGAACCAAGCTGACCGCCCCAGAACCGGTTTCAAACCTGTTCAGATTAACCCTGTGGGTCAAAGCAGAGGGAGCTGGGGAGATCATAGCGGAGCACACCACACCACTGCTTTATCCAGGCAGCCTGGCACCTACAGTAAAGCCTATAAGCAGATCAGCTGTCAGCCGGCCAGAACAGACGTACCACACCATAGAAAAAAACAGTGACCTCCACTGAGCAAGCAGAATTTTGTGTATTAGTGACACAATTCAATGAAGTTTTGAATCACTCCTTTAGTTCGTGCTAATAATCGGTGTGATCTCTCTTGCAGGCAATAACATTCCACAGATATGTAAACGCCCTACTGCGTCTTGGTTGAATATTAATCGGTCTGATAAACCAAAGTCATGAATCATCAGTACCTCCATACCTGCAGAGAGTGAAGGTGTCATGCACTGGCAGTGCAGATACGGAGCACCGCGAACACACAGGTGCTGCGAGAAGTTAGAAGCACTAATCTTATTACTGCCCACAGTTATGAGTCATTCATTTACCAGCCTGGAGTTATGTCACAGCATTGGAGGTCAGCCACTTCAAAAGCAGCTCACAACGCGTTGCTAGGTCCGTGGGTTCACTGTGACACCAAGGTAACTGAAGTCTTAGGTTGCCGAAAATAAATAAAAACAAATTGCAAGTTGGAAATTGGAAGTTTTTGGCACGTTTTTTGTTTGTTCGTGTGTAACCTTCCTCGCCACTGATCTAAGCCATCAGGGACTTTCACACACCATATGCTCGGATGCTGATCTCTTTACTGCACGTTACCCAGCACAAAGAGAACATTAAGGTCCCGCTGGCATGTGAATGAAAACGAGAGAGAGACACTGAGCGGCTGGCTGGGAAATGTCTATGATTAGTCAGCAAGATGAGATGGATGATATTTCTGCTGGCATCCACATGGAGACATGAGAACTGTTTTTGTTCAATTTTCTCTAAGTTGCATTATGCTCTTGCATGCATTGTGTTCTTGCATCTTTGCTCTCTGCAAACTCAGCAATGGGGACCTGGCTGGTGAATCTGCGTTTCTAGATTAAAAATCAATGCGCTGCATCATTTCCATCTGAAATACATTTGATACGGTGTGGTACTTTGCTGTGGGATGTAATGTTCATATAGCATGGGACAAAAAAACTGAACTGAAACTGAAAAACTGAACTGAAAAAAATGTCAGATGTGGCCTCTCCTTACAATCATTTACATCATGATGACGTCTGCAAGGTGGCTGGAATGCAATTTGAACTGCAGTGACTAATTGGTATTTGGCTCGTGGGGCAATGAAACGATGCAACGACTTGTGTAAATAATACCTACAGTGCGCCATCTAGTGTCAGAACTGTGTCACAAGTTTATGGTGAATATTTAATCTGAGTATTGAGTGTAAATATTTACGTTTCTCTGAGTCAGAACTAGACATACTTTCTAAAGTATGTAGAATAAGAAATGCAATGTCAAACTCAGCATGAATCCAATGTATTTGTTATATGCTGTTTTCCTGGAATACCACAGGCAAAAACACATCATTATATTTTAACTAGCACAACCAGTTAGGAAGGTATTCAGTATATTTTACATTCCCCCACAGGTTAACCTCTAACAGAGGGAAAGGCACAGTCTGTTCCAATGACAAGGCATCTCAGTGAGACGCTGTATGCTGGACCATGTCTGTAACTGGACTATTAGTTACACCCAAAGGTGATCGATGGTATTCTAATAATAGATGGGACCCTCATAAAAGATGACAACCTAATCCTATTTTGAAATTTTGGTGTCCTGCACATATGTGAAGGGAAGTATGCAACATACAAAGTCAAGCAAGCGTCCAAATGACGCTGCTGCCAAATCCTGGTCTACAGCACCATCTAGTGGTATCTCTCTCTCTCTCTCTCTCTCTCTCTCTCTCTCTCTCTCTCTCTCTCTCTCTCTCTCTAGATTCATGTCTGAAAATCCCTCATTACGTGTTAATTACATTTGGGCAACATGTAACAAATAAGGGAATTATTATAGATTATTGGTTATATAAGCTATAAATATGCAAAGTGCAAATGTTGGCGTCCATCCGGCCTAGTGTTCCTAATAACTTAGTCCACATTTGGCTCACTTTACAGCTTGATAAATGGACATGCATTTATTAAGAGCATGATACAAGCATGCAAAGCCTCCTGGATAAAGTAAACAAAATAGGCTAAGATTTAGGAAAAGGGAAACTTCACAATCACAATTATCCTATAATCCCCTTTTGGCATACTGATTATTTACGTTGATGTTTGACAGACAGACTAACAGTGAAGCCCTAAAAACACACTTATGAGTCACTGTGTTTGAAGTTTGCTGGAGAAAAGAAAACAATTCTTTGATATATGATAAGCAACACAATAACTCATTTTCTATTGTAGCCATCCCAAGCTACACAAGACACACTGCAACAGTCAATCATTACTAGTGTTATGTGAATAAATCTGTTGGGGCTATCTGTTCTTGAGAGAGAGCTCAAAATCAAAACATTACTCTCATATATAGTGTACAATTAAACATTTGTTGAAGAGACCTGTAATTGGTTCATTTTTCATGGTATAACAAAATCAATCTGTTCAAAGCAGTAGATAAACAAGGTATGACTTTGTGCTTATGATTAGAGATCCAATTTAACCCATTACCACTTACACACCAACTCGTGATTTCAAAGAAGCCCATTAATGACGAGATGTTTAAAACAGTTGCTCTTTGTAAATGTGCATTTCTAATAAGCAAAATCCTCCAGTATTACGAAGTCAGGCAAGTAGTTTGGGGGTGACTTTATTCATTTCCATGAATCCAGCAGGTCTGCAGGTGTAAATGTCTGCTGCTCTTTTCCTTAGGGTTGATGCCTTTAATCTTCCCATTATGGGGAAATAAAAATCAAATCAAAAGAAAACGAAACAAAAGCAGCCATCTCCCTGATCAGTTATTGAACCCAGGTCAAGGCTCTGAGAGCATTGAACACTAACCAGGGACTTAGAAGACGATCTGGTTGGTAGTAAATGAACATTGTAACACATGTTTATGAAATTAATCATTGGGCTGACCGAAAGAATAATGTTGATAACACTGGCAGTGTCACTTAATACATTTTTAAAAAGTTTCACCAATTTAGAGGTTTTATGTATTTTTTGCAGGTCTTTTGCTTAGGCTGCAGTTACAAACTTAGGGTTGCAAAGGAGTATGTGCTTAGCACAGGTGGAGGATTTGAGGGAAAAACACTCTTCTGATCCCTCACTGCTGCTGATAATGATACCAGTGTGTACTGCAAATATTCTTTGGGTTGACATCTATTAAGCTGCATTCAGGGATTTAGAGGTAAAAAGATCATGGGATATTTACCATTGCCAACTTTGGGGTCTTAGGGCCATTTATAGAGTCTCACTTGACAGGTATATCTGTTGTTGCTGTTGGTAATTCAATGCTCTAATGGTCCTTCCTCCAACCCCCTCATGTATTCTTTCTGCAACCTTCTTCACCAAGATGGTTATTATCATCTCGAGAAACAGAAATGTGTGTTGCTGGATAAGACTTGGCCATTTTCACTTTAATTGCTGTTTAGGTGCCAGTCGTGCTGTTTCTCATGCAGCGCGGTCTAATCATTGCAGGGGAGAGGCCTATTTAGTGTATGTGCAGCTTCAACTGGTATGTGATGAGCCGAAGCTGTAACACATGGAACCAGCCAGCCGGCACCCAGAGAGTGATTATAATCGCACCGCCTGAGCGGCAATGCGGAGCTTTGGATGGACAATCGCAGGATGGAAGTGAAAGCTGTGTGTTAACAGTCAGAAACGCAATACAAAATTTTGGGATAATGGCTCTAAAAGGCGTGAGTGTGGAGGGACAGTAGTCAAATATATCCTTCAACATGTGCCAGATATTGAAGCTCTCACTGTTAATGATGATAAACAGATCACGAATTCAATAACAAAAGCTCCAACAGGGAAAGGACCCATCGTAATTGTATTTATCTGGAGATTATGCCTGCTGTTTGCTTTTTGTTATATGAGATTTATCAATAATAAATCCTTCCGCGGTGACCTTGTGTCACTGCAGGATGAGGCTAAATATCAAACCAGTGACTCTGTCACAAATATTTGAGAAAAGTCTTTTCATTAGAGTTGATTGATGATTGATGTTAACTGGGATTTTTATTCTATTGTGTTAGGTTTTGGATAACATTTACCTTAAGGCATGCAAACCTGGCAGCATCACAATATACATTTTGGTTTTTGTCAGTACCGTAGAAATATGAACTATTCATAACTGATTGCTGACTGTCAGATATCGATAACCCCCCCCACCCCCAAAATGTGCTATATGCAAGCAGTAGGTAGGTGTAAACATCCATGAAAGAACTGACCAGGTGTCAGCTGTGGTTATGGTCAACTATCCTTTTCCAACTCAGGTTTAATATAAGATCAGATGTCTTTTAACAATTTTGAGAGCCTTATACATGCTGTTATTTAATCTTGTCTTCACTACTGTAATGTTGGTATTGGCAGCATAGAGCATACTCTCAAATGGTTTTAAGAGCATATGAAACATCATCGATGCTGTTGCCTCCAGACTCTGGACTGAATTACCTTTGCACGTTAAACTGACACCATCAATGCCTGTTTTTAAATCTGGAGAACACTATATAAAGCTGATCAGATAATAAACTTGACTTGAATTAAATCTCTTGGATTCGAGACTATGATAAGTCGAAGCCTTATCAGTCGACTCAGGATGCACCTTTATTATCAGTGAACCAGCCTGTACCTCAGCACCCTGTGAACATTCTTTTGAAGTATACACCATTGTTTGGTTCACTTCCCACATATACTGGACCAATAAACAGTGGACATTCCTGTGCCCTTGCCTAGCCCTCTGCTCCACTGTTGTGGAGACTCATTCTGGATAGGTTGTTAGGAACCCACAGCGGCTTGTGCTGTGCGTGACCAGTTACCACTTCAGGGACAGGTGCTGATAGGTGCTGTTTTACACACTTTTTAGTGGACAGTTTCTTAGTTTCACACCAAATCAAAAGCAAACAAAAAAAATGTATTGTATGCTGTTGATTTTAACAGTCACTATTCTGTGTGTTTTATGAGTCTGATATTTCTGGTTGAAGAACAAAGTGATCGATAGTTTATGGCTCAGATTGCTCAGATTTTTTAGCATCCAAAATGCCGTCGTTTCCACTGTGCTTTACATAAATAAATATGATTTGAGTGATATGTCTGTCACATTTGAAACCATCTGAGGCCTGTTATCATGCAACACGCCAAATGTACCAGGTAATATACCAAAATCAGTAAAATAGAAAAAGTAATTATTTGATCAGATGAGTGTCCACAAACTCAGTTAATGTCCATATAATATCAGTCCACTGAAGTGATTTGAAGGAGTTTGCCTGCTTTGATCCCATTTGGTTCATTATGATGTTGCCCTAAGTCACAGGAAGAAGAAGTAGACAGTTCACCATCTAAATTAGTTTCACATCTTTAAATTTTGCATTTGAAGGTTATAGGGGACATATTGTGCTGTTCCATATTTCAGAACATATTTACATGTTTACATCATATGTCCATGGTGAACCTCTGCAAAGTTGCATAACGTGAGCTATAGGGGTCCAGCTATAACCCACAAATGAGATCTCACATGCTTTTCAGTCACCATGAATGCAATGTAATGAGATATCAGGTTTTACTGTCCAATCTGGTCAGACCAAAACAAGTCCAAGAGTCGTGTACCCAACCAGGATCCCGTCTCTGATCCCAAACCAAACCAAAGGCTTTCTCTCCCTCTCTCTCTCCATATATATACATATATATATATATATCTCACTCAGCTGCATTTGTGTCAATGTGTGTGTAAGAGAGGGAAAGACACACACATGTAGCCGCTTTGTTGATGAATCATATTCTTCAATAATTCCGATCTTTGCTCCGGGGCAGCAACAATAAAGCATCAATATATCTGAGGAGAAAAGGCACACAGAGAAAAGACAAGCTCCTATCAGAGGAGAGCAGCAGCCAGAGAGAAGCATTCCTGTAAGTGGCCATGTAGTGGCTGAAATCTGTAGTTTTTCTTGACATACGTACGAGACAATTAAGCAGAATTTGGGTGGTTAAAAATCATACAAAAGTACTCTGTAGGTGTTGAAAATTTTAACAAGGGTAAGCAAAAAGTAGTAAAATATACATAGCACATCCTCTTTAAAAGTTAATCCAACATTCCAGACTAGTCTTCCTGAGTATATGGAGAATTATGCATATGTCCGTACACTTTGGTCCTGTCAGAGCATATTAAATGATACTGGGAATCATCATCCATGACATATGTGACATATGCGGTGAAACTATAGGCAGTATTTGTCCTCTGCACATCAGAGGTTACGCACACGTGGTCAAAGTGCTCCACATTACATATGATAATTACACAGGCGACCTTGTTGTTTGCAGCAGCATTCAGCTTAAATAATGGAAGCAGTTCCACATCTGTAGATGGGGTGTGAAAATCTTTTGCCCGTAAACTGCCTGAAGGCTACACACTTCGCCCTTGTTGTGCTCACAGTGCTTTGATGGGCTCCAGCTGAATGAGAAGGAGTCAGAAGAGAGAAATGCGTGGCAGAGTGTAGTTAATTCCCATTGGGCCTCATAGAACGACAACAACCAGGGGCAATGAGAACTCATGCAGCTAAGTTTGAAGCACCAACAGTGAAGAGTCTGCTTAACACAGAGAGGACACACATCTATGTCTATAAAAAATGTATAAAGAAGCACATATTGTGGGGGCATGTGTTATTTTGCTTTCTCAAACCTTCATTTTAGAGGAATAAAACTCTTTGAGACCAAGAATCTCTTTTACTAGAGTGCCCTGGCCAAGATGGGGAGCAGCACAATTTGCAAGCAACTGTCATTGGACATGAATAGACAGCACATAGATGAAAGTACAAGTGTTCAACAAATAGAGGCTTAATCATATGATAAAAACTGTTAAAATCAGTCCTTTAAAAATGATCAGTGAGACCGGCTTCTTCACTTTAAGGCTATTTTACAAAGCATTCCAGTCACAGTGCAGGAAACCTAAAAGCATTCTTTCCACTTTGAGTTTTGACAAATGGACCTGACAGTAAAAAGAAATCCTGTGACCTAAGACCACAGAAACTTGTTTTCTGAATAATCTACACTTTGAGTAGGCCTAAAATACATTCATAAATAAAAATAAGCCCATGTTTTCCACTGCAACCGGACATACCAGATCAACCGATATGGCTATAAAAAGGCAATGTGGGCATGAGTTTTAAAGTTTGTAATGAATTATGATATTTTATTTATTCCTCAGGGAACAAATAAAGTTTCCTTCAGAAAACTCAGGTGCCACAGTTGCTGGGGAACAATTGAGGTGAGCTGTCTTGCAGAGCCTCTTCAACAGTGGATAGATTGTGTGTGGTAGACGAGCAGATTTCCATATAGCAGTAATTACAAAGTAGTGAGAAACAGATTAAAAATAAGTCAAAGGTGACGCAATAAAGTCTGAATGCTAAATTTAAGGCCGTTATTTAGTAGTATCCAAGAGCCAGCTTTGTGCAATCTCAGAAACAGGTAAACTAGAAAAAATGAAAGGGTGAACTGATGAGAAGCAATTTTTCAGGCTGTGCATCAGCAGGAGATTTTTGAATTCCGCTGATTGAATCAGATGAAAAGCCAGAGGCAAAAAACACTTTAAACTGGAGCTGCCACCTAATACTTTGAAGGATTCTTAGCAAGTTTCAAACAAGCTAGAAATATTTGTCATATTTTACGAAACCCAGCCAAAACTTCCGTACACTGTCTCAGAGCTCAATAAAGACAGAGTAAATTGGAGTCAGGATGTTGATACTTCACCAGTGAGTCCGGGGCGAAGGCTGCCAAACTGGTAGGTTGGTTAATATGAAAAGCAGAAAGCCTCTTAGGGAGGAAAGAGGAGTTTGGCCACATGGTTACCCCTAATCAATTGTAACTCCATTGCAAACAATCCCCTGCAATTGGCAGAGCATGAGAGTACAATCTTCCCACTGCAGCCCCGTTTTTTATACATGGCCATTAAAATTTCTGTTGGCTCCATAGTTGTTTCACTTTCTGTTTCAGTAGTTTGTTTTCGTTAATACTGCGAGCATTGCTATCTTTCACAATGCGACTCCGTCTCTTCAAGTCCAACTTGCAAAACACTCTCATTGTTTTTTGAGCTCTGTTGAGTCTGCTTTAATCGTCTGCTCATCACTTGCCACCTTGTTCACAGTCACATTCATCTTTGCGACATCCACAAAGGCTCCAATTTGCGGAGAGTCGCATTGTGTCTCTGGCTAGCTTCACTGCTAGTGGGGTTAGCAAAGTTAGCTTCCATGGTAACTGCGGTCTTCCAGCCGGTTTGCACTTTGTTTTCCCTGGCTCATAATGCTACACTAAACTAAGCTTGTGTATATCATCCATGTGTATAACTTTGTTGGAGCACCGACTACTTAAAGCATTAACGATGCCTTACTGGAGAGTAGTAGTTTAGTTGTTATTAATTGTTGAGGACGCGAGTGCATCAAAGGTGCTGCTATCTCCCAGGTCTCTCCCATGTGACTCGTCAAGGATCAGCTCCTTTGTGATGATGCTTGACAATCAATCAAATATCAAATTAATGACACTAGAGGAGCCCTTTTCACTACATTTTTGAGTTTTAAGATATGCTTGCTATCTATCTATCTATCTATCTATCTATCTATCTATCTATCTATCTATCTATCTATCTATCTATCTATCTATCTATCTATCTATCTATCTATCTATCTATCTATCTATCTATCTATCTATCTATCTATCTATCTATCTATCTATCTATCTATCTATCTATCTATCTATCTATCTATCTATCTATATGCAGTCATCACTGCGTTGACCCCAGTTTTAATCCAGCTGGCAGCCATTTGCTGTGTCGTTTCCCATTCTACAGTTGTGCTATTGATTAAAAACCTTGCTAACAGCCCTTAAAAGCCCATTACATTTAGAACAGACCGCCAAAACAGACATAAAGGATATCTTAAGTCATTTGTCCTGATGTTATTTGTCTCTTACATACTGTTTATTATGTTGTGATATTACTTCCAACCTGTTACCTGGTTTAAATGGCTTCACTGTTAAATCTATAAATCTTTAAATATCTGTTTTTGCAGGTTAAGACAATTAACTTTGCTTTTAAAATGCTGAAATTATGTCACTTTCATTTGGCTTTAGCTGCATTGGTCTTGCAATTATGCAGCCATTAAAACAAAAGGAATTAAAGGCAGATGAAGTCCCCACAATGCAGTGAACAGTGTATAAATAAAATATTCAATATTTCAAATAAGACCAGAATAAAAGAACAATATAACAACGAACACATATCTCTGCAAGCTGGATAAAGATAAACATGACTGGTGGAAAATTTTTTTAATACATACAGCTACAGAATTTTAGCATTACTTTGCATGGTTTTCATTCAACGATGTTATCTTGTAATGTGGTGAATGATTCACTCCAAGACAGAGGATTGATCACCTGTGTTATTGCCCTTGACTACTGATTTCCATCCTACCACCAAATGTTATAGAAAGCGGGAATGCTGTGAAAACAGTGGATATGTCTGTAAAATCAGTGATACTGAAAAAAGATCTTTTTGTTGCTGCCACTACTTATTGTCCTAGCAGCTGTTCACATTTCTGACAGAATAGTGCCACACCATTAAAGTTATTCCAGAGGGATAATTTACTCAACCATTTGATGACTCACACAAATTGTTGAGTGTGAGACTAATGTGAGCTCACAGATTCACCCCGCCTCTATAGCCCCCAAAGTGTTTATTGGATATTTTTGTAAAACTGTCAGATTCAAGCTTGACTCCGGCATCACAGCAAGCAGAGCAAAGAAGAGTGTGGTACAGTGCAAAATGTCAACACTTTAATTCTCTGTAGGCTTCCTATCTTGTTTACCCCTACTGCAAAGATTCTGCTGACTTTGCAGAGGTTGATTAATCCACACATGAAGGCTCGTCTGTTTCTATGCTCCACTGTGACCCTTCTCCACAATCTCTGCCTCGTTTTAATAATTTAATTCAATGTTCTTCCTACAGGCCTCCCCACAGATAGAGGCTTGACTCCAGAACAACATCAGAGATGAGAGCGAGGGATGGGCATGTTGAAACAAACCTTTGGAGCCTTCAGTGTATGGTCCTGACCCTTCCATTCCTGTAAGTTTCCCCTCCAGGATAATCAAGAGGCCCTGCTGAAGGATGCATTTAAATTCTCATTTAAATCTTTGATGAAAAACGAGTTGCAATCAAAGTGACACATTAGTACATGTAAATAGAGACAGAGTTGACCTTGTTATTTTTCCACTCATTCCACAGGCATTCATGTAATACATTTCAGATTCTGAATAACATTTAAAAATAACGCTTAATGCATACTAAAACATGCATCACGCAGGAAGAATTGTGGTATCGGAAGACTATTAGCTTGTAGTCACAGAGAGGATCAACAACAAATTTCCTTTGTTACGCAGTGAAAAGATTAGTTGTAAATTTGGCTATGAAATTATATCCTTTTGATGCTCTTATTGAAAAAACAGAGTTTGGCCTTCACCGGTAAGCTGAAGCTGCAACATTTTCCAGTTTACCATCAAAAATACAAGATATTGTTTTGCAGGACACAAGTGTACTTCTCTATCGACCAGCAATGGGACGGTCAGAGCACCCTAACAACGTCTTGAATGCTTATAACCTTAGATAGCTCATATTAACCATTCAATTTCCCTGTTTTCAATAAAAGCCTTGTTCCAATTGCCAGCAGCAAGTCCAACTCATTCCCAGCTGCATTTTGAATCTGTCAAGACTGCCCACCAGGTCTTTTCATGGTGCTTATAGACACAGCATGTTCATTGGGGAGGACACCCAGATGCAGACCCACGCTCTGCTGGAAACAGTATATCTCTCAGCTGGCTTGGGCACACCTTGGGAGACACAAATGCACAATGAGAGACATACCAGGCAAGGAGCAAATGGAAATCATTTCCTCAAATACTAAAATGCTAAACTTTATTTAAATTACCATGTCATTTAATATATGTGTATATATACCAGACCGTGCCCCCCTCAAAGCATCAGTGGTTATAATGGGGGAAAACACTGATGACATCGAGCGCTTGTCTGAGTTTATTTTAAATTTGATAACCACAGTGTTTCTGCACAAAAGTGAGGAGAGCGTCACCTTATTACAGCAGGCAAAATAGTTCCTGTCTGATATAAACGGCAAAATAAAAGAAGCAAAAAGCATGCCCTTACTTGACCCTCGGAGGCAGGCCAATAGTGCCTACACTAAGTGCAGTCTGCCTGTGTGTGTGTGTCTGCATTACTGTACACCCTGCACATTATTCTCATTTTACGTCTTCAATAAAATGCATATTTTATTAATTGCAACATGCTGTCTGTCATGTCATGGGACCCTCTGGAACATGAACTACTTTTTGACTACTTTATTTGTTTGAAAAAGCTGCACGTTCAGCTCTGTCTATACATTTTCTCAGTTTCTGTGTGAGAAAGCACAGTCCCACATAACGTAACACAATGTTAGGATGAGCTTCTACTTTGATCCCTAAAAAACAAGCGGATAGCATGGACATGGTGCCCTGTCAGGAAAACAAGAATCCATCTCCAGATGCAGCTTTACAGGATTAGAGCCTCCATAACCACGGTGAAGGTCACTTTCCCCCGTAGAGGGTAAAAGAGACTCAGCCGCCCCACTGCACCTCCTGGCTGAATATATGTTGTACATATTTGTGCAACTCTCTGCTCCCTTAATTGCCCCACAGGGATAAATAGGGGAAAGTTTTCTGAATCTGAATCTGAATCAGCAGGGATAATAAAGTAGGTTACTTGAAGAAAGGTACAGGACAGATCATGCCAGTCGGAGGCTGAACAGGAGCTGCATTGTGCACCACATTTAGATCATAGCATACCTCATAGGGTTAAAGTCTCATGGTGTTGTTGGGGAACATGTCTGGGTCAATGTCATTGGTCTGTCATTGGTCTGTTTTTTCAGATGAAGCATTGCTTCTTGAAATTGTGAATTGGTTTGTCTATGTAACCTTTCAAATGACTCCCTTCATTGACCACTTTGATTTCTCCTGTCTTCTTTGAAAGTTTTGGATTACACACCTGTGTCCCGCCATTTTGGTCAAGGAGATCCATGTGGAACATTTGTCTGGTGAGAACATTTGGAAGTTGTGTGTCTTATGTTTCTTTTTTGTCATGCCAGGGTCTGGAAGGAGAGAGGGAAAACCAGTTCAGTATATCGCAGAAGTGTTTTTTTTTTTACCTAACCAGGAGAGTACTGCTTTGGTATTTGTTTGTTTGAGCAGAGGGGAAAGGAGTTATCACCAGAGCTGCATGCTGCTGGGAAGGAAATGAAGTGTTTTACGTGTTCCTTTGTTTGGTAACAAAGTTTGGTAATAGTGATTATTGGACTACATATGTTGTGAGTGTGTAGTGGCTTAGTATGCTATGGAGGCCATAGATAAGTTTTTGTCTGCCCCGACAGCTTTTAAATAAGCTGACGAGGGAGAAGATTTATAAAGTAGTGGAGCACTTTTAAATTATATTGAGTGCAGCCAGGTCTGCTAAACTCTGGCAGCTTTGGTCTTGTCTCAGAGATAGGTGTGTGGAAGTGGAAGTGTTTTTCAGTATCTTCTGATGCGACAGGGTCGACCACAACATTGTCCCTGAATTGGAAAAAATTAGATGAGCGCATCAGCTGGAGGAGAGGGAAATAGCTTAAAAAAGCTGAGCGCTTTAGCGGCTGAGGGCACGTCATCTAGTAAAAAAGTCCATTCTGTTCACCTCACTGACAAGTCCGGGGCATGCGCCGCTGAAACTATGGAGCCAGAATCCAAGGGCTGACCCAAGTTGACACGGGGGTGATGGCAGCAGAGATGCCTTTGCCAATGCTCCAGTCAGCCACTTTAATATTATTTTAACAGACTTTTTGAAAACTATGTGGGCAGGTGCCCAACTCAGGTGTGATTGACAAGCCATCAATACCTGCACCCACAGCCAGAGGCCACTCAGACTCCTGGGCAGTGAAACCTGCATGAACCACCACCATGCTGACCCGGCTCTACCAGTCTGCAACACAGTACAATATGACAAGGTATACATGCAAAGTGCCCATGTAGGAATGAGATAATAATCCGCAGTTAATACTCCACAAACACCAGAATAGAATTTTCTTTCAAAATATTTTTGTATGTGTTATTTCATACAAACTGACAAGCTGGACTTGCTGAAGCTGCACAATGCTTCTCTGTTGTATGTTCCTGTGTTTTTTTTCCTTGGGAACAGCAAATGGCCCTCAAAAATCAAATTATCTGAGATATTATCTAAGATTTGTGTCACCTAATGTGTTAGTAGTCGTTAGTAGCTTTTTTTGGCTTTTGTTTAGTGTTACCAGCTTCTTCTTCCATCTAGAAGCATCACAAAAGTTTGACATTTTCTGCTTTTATATAAGCTCAGAACACCTCAGTGGCATGTCTCTCAAGTGTGAATGTAATGTCTGCTGCTGTGAGTGAACCTCACCTTCTTCTCCATCAGTAAGTGTAACTATCCTGTTGTACATCGTTACTCATGCTTGACCTCTGAATGCTTGCTGAATTAGTTATGTATGTAGTTATGGAGGTAGGAGGGAGACTTATAAGAGACACACTTAGAGCCAACCTGGAAATGTCACCCAGACAACTCTGAAAGTGCATTACCAGTAAAATGAAGGCACAGAGGAAGGCAGAAGAAATGTTCAATGTTCAGCAAACAATTTCCAACTTCGTTTCGACTGATGGTCACACAGTACTTAAATTGTGAGGTTTTAAAGAGTCAACATTAACCCTGTTATAGTGGCTGAGGTTAATGGCAGTGAGGGGAGAAGAAATCCAAAAAATGAGTAGCATCCCAACTGTCCATGTTGCACATATAACAAACAGTGGCAAGGAAAAATACAAAAAGCTAAACCATGGCTCACAGAGCACATGAAAGAAAAACACCATCCAGGATGTGTCCACCAGCATTGGCTCTCAGCCACCAGAGGGGAAAGGGAGGACACAGGTATAAACAATACAAAAAAGAAGCAGAAGTTGGGAAAAGGTCTCTGGTCAAGGATGCCAAATGAACAGTTTATTATAATCATTGATGCCACTGAGATGAAAACTAAATTGACGGTCAGGGCGATTTTAGGCTAAATGAAAGTTTTAAAGCACATATTGTTGATTTTTTATGGATTTTTAAAGTTTCAAATTTTAGAAGCTAGCTGTAGTGCCACAGTCAGGGCTACTGTCTTGTCTACTGTCTACTGTCTGTCTTTACAGTTGAGGATATCTGGCATGGGATGAAAAGTCTGGGCAGATTTCTCATGTAAATGTTGCACAAGAGGAGACTTAAACCCACAACCGTCAACACCAAGAAGGTTCCTCTACCTCACTGATCTAATTGGCAAGTGGAAATATTCCGTTTTGCTTCACAAATTCTGATAAGGCAGGATTCACTTTTTGACAAACTCTCCAAACGGCATCTAACATGACCCAAAAATGTATTAAGTATGTGCAAGCATATGTTTAAAATGCGGTTTACAGTCAAACATGCAGTGTAGGCTCAATATTCATTAAATCAATAATCTACATAGATTGGTTTGGTGTCAGTTGCATATAAATTGTGGAAGGAGATCATTTAATGATGACCAGCCATCGGAACTTCTCAGTTCTCATACACAAGCACCCGTATATCCCACATTTACTCACACCCAATCATACACACCTGGTCTGATATGAGGACTGCTGATGAAGCCCACCACCAGGGGGCAAGAGCCGGTTGCAAGAGGACCAGGGGCTGTGCATCACACTGCTACAGTTGGTAAAAGACTGAGGTTGTCTATTAACAACTAAATGCTATTTTACATTTTGCTCAAATTAATTCTGAGACATTTGAGCTACATGACAGCAGGATGCACAGTTATAAATAGCAATGTCCAGTGCAGCTGGCAATTCCCATGCTTTCACATTCAAATCAGGCAAGATAAAAGATAGAGATACTCAAGAACATGTAAGGGTTTTCTTTAACAAATTTAAACTTCGGTTCACTACAAATCTTAGCTCAAGACACAATAAAGCACCTCTGCACCAAACTCTTGAAAAGCACTTGAAGTGAACATATCCCAAATAATCCCAAAAATGTCAAACTAATTCTACAACATCTTTGACGCTTGAAGAAATAAGTAGCTGCTGTAAGAGTTGAAGACACGGACTGACATTTGAATGCATCACAATAATTCACAAAACACTTCAGTGATGACAGTTCCCTTCTGCCTGTGTTAGCCGCATCGATTTCTGTTTATAGCTTACCACGTTGTGGCTTGGGGTTCCACAGATGATGATTTGTTTTTTTTTCCTTCCACTCCCCCTCTAGTCAGATAAAGGATATCCTCTATTCTTAGATCGTAATTAGCTTAGCTTCTCCATCTCTCCAATTCTGTCTCTTCTGCTTTAGATCTTGATTATGGAAGGCGCTGGCTTGGTGTTGCTTAGGAGTCAGGCATCTGTGCTCGGAGGAATAAATGTCACATGCTGCTCACATGTCAGTTAGATGTTTGTCCCCTTTCAGTGTGGTTCTTTTGCTGTTGCGACCCAGCAAAAATGCCGCTCTGTTCTATAAGATACAGGAATAGGATGGTTGCTGGATGGATGCTGGAATGGCCTCAACTGACTTAATTTCAAACTGGCAATCTCATTAAATAAACTGTTAAACAGATTTAGTCTCTGGACTGACTTCGGCAAAAAACTAATCAAGCCACTGTTGTATAATTTGCTCAAATCTACAGGGAGCCAGAATGTCTGTCAAGATTGTAATCATAATGTGAATGGTGTCATTATCGACATGGCACTTCCTGCATGATTAGAAGTTAAGCTCATTTCCCTGCCTGCGGTTTTATACTTAACTGATCAGATATATGCTTATCCTGCATGTCAATCTTAGTTGTGTTTCCAAGATCATACTTCCGATTAAATGTTGCGCAGATGTGAAGAAACGTAACAAACAAAACTCTGGAACAATGTGAGGAATTTAAACATTTAATCCAGGCAAAAAGCAATAAGTGGCTACTGCCAAATGTAGTAAGGAAGGTCGCAGTAGAAGATCGCTGACTGTGTGGATACATTAGTTAACAGTCCTATAATTTTACAGTTGCACCACTGGGGAACGAATAGATCCAGCTATAATTACATTTGTGCATTCTACAGAATTCATTTTCTGCTTTGATTTATTCTCACGGTGTGTGTGTGTGTGTGTGTGTGTGTGAGAGAGAGAGAGAGAGAGAGAGAGAGATTTTACACATTTTCTGTGCTTGTTTCTGCTGCAACCCCCGGGAGGAAATGCAAACTAAATATAAAAACATTATCCAAAGTGGTAAGAATGCTTATTTCATATCTTATAAGTACAAGTGTATTTTACTTTTTACATACATTTTGTTAAAGAGAGATGGGAAACCAAGAGCTAGACCTGAAAAGTAGCTTGCTAAACACTAATCCTGCTTCATGATACACGGATCATCATCACTGGAGTATTGGAAGTGATCATCGAGTGGATCATCCAGAGAACTCTTCTAATTTAGAGCCAGTGTCCAGAGGCCCAAAGAAGGAAAACCATGGAAAAGCAAGCTCGGGCATTGCATTTTTATGGACCCATTCTGCAATATGCAGTATAGAACCTGTTGTATGCAGGTGGGCAAATGGTTTTGAGTTTAATGTTACATTAACTCAATATGCCTAAACAAAAAAAAAAATCTTCTCAGGTGCAAGGTGTTGTAATCACATGAATGTGATAGTAAACGACAGCCCTAAGCTACACATGTATTGTAATTGCACTTCTTCATCCAGTGTGACTCCTGTCCATACTGGTATTCAGAGCCAGCTAAACCGTCACTGACATTGCATCCTCCAAGGAACAAGCAAAAGTTGTGGTTGGAGAGGATTTAATGACAGAAAGCGTGAAACTGAAATACACCTTAAATACAGAAAGTTAGCTTGTAATGACTGAAATCATCTACATCACACATAATTTATATCTACGCATGACCTTGAAAATTACATAGATCGTTTTATATGCTGTGAACAGTTCACTTATAATGCCACTCAAAGAGCTGAAAAACAAAACAGTTGTAAGAGATTTTATCATTTCTGTGTTAAACACATTTTCTGTTCAAAAAATGCCACAATAACAAATTAACATAATCTAATCTCCTGGAGATAAGAGAAGGACACACTCTGAAATGAACTCCACATTCCTGCCATCTTTGCTTCACTATGACTCCTAGCGGCCATTCATTCCTTTTCAGCTGCTTATCCTTTAAAAGAACAATTTCTTTTAAAGGACATTAAACTAGCCTTCAGGAATGCAGAGGCTGTAGTCTACTTGCAAATTAATCTGGTAGGCTGTAAATACAGATGTCCCAATCAACCCCAGAAAAATATATAGAACTTTGTAATTCATCACGCAATCCAAGACTTATTTTTTAACAAAAAAAAGTGAGAGGCCCCTGGGAGGCTTAGGCTGCAGCCCAGGTTGAGGATCTGGGCTTGCCTAAGAGGCCAAACATCAAGAGGCGTCCAAGATGATAAAACCATCAACTAAAAGCCTAAATCCAGAGGAGCAGACAGCTCTTAACCACCTGCTATGGTCCCCAGACATGCACATCCAATACTTTCTGGTAAGCACATGAAAGTTTCTCGTGCAAGAAACTTTCAAAATAAACGTTTGCCTTACAAATGATACATATTGTATTTATCAATGTCTGATTGATATTTTAATTTTGGATCCATACTATCAGATCATTGATCACCAAATCTATGTATTGTTACATCCCTACTTGGTATAAAAGGTGGCAACTGGGAGAGTTTCCACAGGATTAGCCCAAGGCTCTGATAGAGGATGCAGTCTTGTATTCACTGTAGAACAGGTTGTGATACTGTTGTCTACTTTTACAGTATATTCTGCCGCGGTGTCTTTTAGCATGGGACATGTTGCTAAAACTGTGATTCTTCTTTTCATACAGATAAACAAAATTGCTCAAATTATGGTGTCAGGACAAGTAGCCCATTGTCATACAGTATGAATAAACCATAAAAAATACAGCGCCCGTTCTTGAAATTACCCACATTTGACAGATGCTGACATGCAGCTTGAAATTGCAAAGCAAAAAGCTGCTGTAGCAGTACAGAAAAGCGGTGAATGATTACAGGTATCATCTTTAGTTTATTCTCTGGGTGTTTTCCCTAACTTTCCTCTAACAACAGTCAAAATGGTCATAGAGGCAATACTTTTATTCTGAAAAAAAAAATGCAGTATCACCACACAACTTCTCTGAATAATGGATGGATGGAAAACTAAATCTACAGTAAATTTTAGAAATCCAATGCTATCACCTCAATAATTGGCTCACTGCAGTAAAGTACATTTATTTGTGTATTCCACCCAGTGGCCTCTGCTGTTATGCAAAGTGTAGCAGTAGATGAGAATTACTGCTGACAGTCATTTATCTTCCCTTGAATGTAGAGATTGCAGATAATGTGACTTGCTTGCCTTTCAAGACTAATTACACACAGCATCTGAAATCAAAGACTGTTGACTAAGATGTAACAGGCACTATCTAAAGCCCTTCACCTAACCTTGATAAATGCCTGGAAGTTTATATCACTCAAAGATTAGTTTTCAGGCTTCATTACCAAAGGCAAGGAACGTCCTTGTGCATCTCACCTTGTGTTGAAAGTTTATTCCACATTTTATTTAAAGACAGGACTCCCCACATTTCCCCGCAGCTCTCATGAACAGAGGGTCTGAATTTTTGCATGTGCATGTCCTCTACACATCACCTCTGTCACATAAGTCACTTCGGAAATATTTCCTCCCCCTTTCTCCTCATGAATGCCTAATGAAGTTACCATTTGATGAGGGCAGTACATGGCTGGGCAAGTTGAAATGTCAAATAAAATCATGCTGAATTTGTGATGTACGAAAGCAAGGTTGAAGCATGAGCGCTGAGCTGAGAAGGAAAACAACCCCACTGTGGTGACTGACGGCAGGACATGACTCACTGAGAAACCCTTTGGATTAAAAAGAAAAAAATAACAAAGGACCTTGCATGTTGTTCACCTGATGAGGATTTATTCAACCTTTATTTAACCAGGAAAAAAAGTAATTAAGATTAAGAAACTCTTTAACAAGCGCTAAGGCCATGATCGATAGAAGCATAATTTTTGTGTGATTCTGTGATTGAAAATATGAGATTTGATCATATTTGAAACCATAATAAATATGTTAGAATATATTCTTGGAAAGACGTGAAAAAATAAACCCTAACTATAGATGGGTTTTTTGGTGATGACATGTCCCACTTGTTGGATGCCAAATCTGAATGTGTGGGGCTGAGAGCCACATACTTTTTGTGAGATAGGACCTAATCACCTCCAGAGTAGCACCAGTGAAACCTGCTGTGTGCTGAAGATCGTAAAAGAGAATCTTATTGTTGACCATAGGAAAGGTGGAGGACGAGAGGTGATGGAGAGCCCTGATTAGCAGCCAGCAAGAGGTCATTGTGGGTCTGACTAGGTGTTTCTGACCTCTGTCGGCGCTATGGGAGAGCCAGAAGCCTGATTGAAATGTTTTGTGGAAAGGTAGAAGCTGAGTCAATTGAAATGATCCTGAAGCTTGACTTCAACAACCTTTCCAGAAGGTTTAATGGGAATTGGAGGTTGGAGGTAGGACTGCAGTTGTCATTTTGACTCTGTACAAAACCACAATGGATTTCAAATGAAGCAGTCAACATGTGCCTAAAGTGCAAACTCTCATCTTAAAAGAAGGTTTTTAGATCCAAAATCATGTGCACAGTATGGGAATTACAACACAGTTTTTATGTGCCCTCTATGTTTTTAAGGGGCCAAGTTGGGACAGGTGGCTGCTCAGCTGTTCCGTGGTACAATTCCCCTTGTCATTTTATTTACAAGGAACAGATAAAAGGTCCAGAATTCTTTTCAAGTGTGGTACTTGTGTTTGGTATCGGATGAGGTCACAGGTTTTGTTGGTGAAAGAAACCATCGGCTGATCATTTGGCTGGGAAAAAAACCCCCCAAAAAACAAAAAACAAAACAAAAGAAAAAAAAGGTGTAGTTAAATTAACTGTTTTGTACAAGAACACACCGGTGTTTTTAGCAAATCCAGAAGACAGTGTTGATCATGAAAATCAGGTGTGGTGTATAACAGAAGAATGGTTTTCCTGTCCAAGAAAAACCCCTTCACACTATAGTTGGCTGGATCAAGAACACTCTTGGGCAGGTAGACATATCTGTGTCAAAATCAAAGGTTAAAAGAAGACTTCACCAGATTGAAGGAAGAGGCACTACCAAGGAGTCTCAAAAACAGAAAAGCCAGAGTAGAGTTTGTCAAAAATCATCTCAAATAGTTTGTACAGTTCTGGTACAATATCCTATGGACACTTGAGACACAGGTGAACTTGTACTTGGGAGATTGGAAGACAATAGCCTGGAGAAGGGAAGGAAATACTCGAGATCAAACATCAGATAGCTTGGAACCAGGGAGGATCCCTTTGGGAAATTCAGGATAATTTGGTGATAATAGTGTAATGCCATAGGACATTATGGGACTTGCAGTGCCCACACTACCTCAGCAAAGATGCAGGACAAATTATAATCCATTTAGCCGAACTGATGAAAAAAATGCATCTGTTGTACACGATGCATGATTCAACCAGCTAAGTATAGCTGAAGAGCCAGTTGTAATATTTATGACGTGTGCTAAATCTCTGCTGAATGTCATCCAATGTGTGTGTGCGAATGTGTGTGTATATCGGAGTGCTTGTGTGTGCGGAGGTGGGGGTAGAGTGATGGAACTGGCATGGATAGTCCTCACAAGCAGTCTCACACATGCAGATATGTTGCTCTAATGCAGGCCTCTGAAAGACTGCTCTGGGTGAAGATCTTTTGAATATTTCTTTTGGAAAAAAAAACGAAGACATCGATTTTGTTTAGGCTGTCCTCAAAGGCCAAATGAAATGTCTGCTGGATATGATTCCAAACATTGTCTATTTTGTGTGTTACCTGTAAGGTATGTAAATGATAAGGAATAACATACTCAAGCTAGAATGTGCTGAAATTGCCCATCAGCTGAATGTGAATTCAAACAAATTCACATTGTGCCCATCGGTGAATGTGTCCATCGGTTTACAGCACTTTCTCTGCCTTTGGATTGCTCATACCATTCTGTGAGTGTATGTGTGTGTGTGTGTGTGTGTGTGTGTGTGTGTGTGTCCATGGTGATGGCAACACAATGTAATATAAACAATGTCACCTTCATTTAAAAGAGGTAAGGTGGCAGCAACACGTTTTTATAATACAATACTATCCAATACTATATAAAAATACTGATGATATAACATATGACAGAAAAGAAAAGGGACTGATAAAACTTAAAACTATTGTGTTTAATCGTGATGATGATCATTTAATAGTGCACTGAATTATTATTAATTATGAATTACTAGTCACCAAAGAGCACTTATTTTAAAAATAAACATTTTGAACGTGTCATGCAAATGAGGTCACATTCTAGAACCTGTGTCATCAGTATTCCAGAATTATTTAGATTCCATCTACTACAGTCATTCCGGTCCAGGTCTTCGACTAAGAAACAGGTAAATCAGACCCAAGAGCAAAGTAAGTACTAGAGCTGAGCAGATACCAGAGCGAAACAAGCACCAGAGCTGAGCAGATTCGAGAGTTGAACAAGTACCTGAGCTGAGCAAGTACAGTACTGTACCAGAGTGAAGCAAGTACCAGAGCTGAATCGATCTGAGAGCAAGACAACTTCCAGAAACATGGTCAGTACAGAGCAAACTACAAACAACCAAGTCTGAAACCACCACCCCAGTTAGAAAACAATTGAAGACCTTGAGGAAGATGTGAAGGCTGAGTGAAGAAGAACCAGACGTAGAGAAAGAGCTGGGAAGAGAGAGGGAGAGATCCTCCAGAGTGACTGCTGAACTCAGTGAGGTCCAGGAAGACCTCCAGGAGAAAACATGTCAGTGGGAAGAAGAGAGATCCCGTCTTCTGGACCAGCAGATGCAGGTAACCTCCAGTATGACCCTGTCAGACCACGTTCAGGTGAGTTAACAACTCTAAATACTTTGTCTCACGTTTTACATCAATAGAGGAACAAGACTGGGAGAAGTCTGGAATCTCTGGGTCCAGATGTGACTGTTTTTGGTATAAAAGTTTCTTATAGTGACTCAGTCAAATCAATCAAAGAAAGTTATAGTGAAAGGTAAAAATTGGGGTCAAATGAATGATTGCAACATTAGTGATAAAGGTGTCAATTCAGGACTCTTACTGGTTAAAATAACCACAAACTTTCAGTGTGAACAGTCAATTCCGGAGACAACTATCCAGAACTTCCAGTCACCATCTTGTGCATGTAGTCAATTACTATAATTAAGTAGATGAACCCCTTCATGGTATAATTTTTAAAGAGTGGTACAGTTTTTCGCAGTCGCTTTGGTGCTTTTCTCAGATCAGAATGAAAATTCTTTGCACGAGTCATTACATACAATATTGTTGAACTAAATATCAAAATCTGTCAAGGAATGTTTATACCTTTCTTACAACCCTTAAAAAAAACTCCAGGCAGAGATTTTCCCTGTCTGGAGGTGGGAGGTCCTGTTAACAGCCATGGTTGCAGCATGTGACGACATCACAGCAGTCATGCACCACTCCATTCAGAGATACTTTCCTCACTGCAATGCAAGGGATGAACGACCCCCCAAAAAATGCATTTTTGGTTTTCAAGAAAACTGTAAAACAACACACCTGAAACAGGATGTTACGATGACGAAATCTGTACTCTGAACTCAGTGCTGTCTCCTAGTGGATGAATTGCTTAACCGCTACACCAGGACAAAGTGCATATTGGAGTATTTATGCTCTATGCAAGTCTGTGCAGTAGCATGTACATGCGTTGATTAGACACCCGTAGACCATAAATGGGTCTTTACACTGTACCCTGGTCAACAGTTACTGCTCAGAGACAGCTGAACTTTTAACAGTGAATGCATGCTACCTGCCTCAGGAGTTCATGGGCCCATTAATCACGGCTGTTTATATCTGTTTGAGTGTTAATGGTAATATGGCGCTCAAAGAGTTTCATGATAGCATCAGCTCATTCCAGAACAGGCACAAGGTTTTTTGCCTCGGGTCTTTAATCACATAAATCTGATAGTCAAATTCTATCAGCTGGTCATCACGGAAATTTATTCCATAAATACTGAGTGGATTTTCCTATCACATTAATGTCAAAAGCAAGGGATACTGAAACATTTAATACTAAAGTTTGCCTGTTTGAAGACTTTTAAGCTCACATGCCTCATGGTGAAGACGATGGTCAACAGAGCAGATCAAATGAAGTCATATGATTCAGTGAGAGCAGCTGTAACCGGAGCAGTCACGGTTGGCCACCAGCACTGCTGCCTGTCTGTTGAAGTGACACTGGATATAGGACAAGACAGCTTTTGTACAGACCTGTACTATTGCAGCTGCAGTGAGAGGACTGACAGCAGGACACAGACTCTCCTCCACTGTCCTTTCTAAGTTCAGCTGATGAACACAACCTGATAGGGCCCAGAAAACACTCTGAGGGGGTACTGCCTCATATCAGCTAGCCAGCCACTCAGCTGACAGTAAGCAAGCCAAGATTCTGTTGACAAGAGGCTTTCATATCATTCCTGGGGATAATATGTAGCACTTCACATATTACACACATGCTGTGTGTCTGTAGGTTTAAAAGAGCCTCGGTGTCAAAGGAAAAGGTATTATTTTTACCATGAGGTGAAAAAAATGGTCAGGCATTAAGAAAAACTGGAGGAAACATCTTGACAGCTGTCCACATCCAGTCCACATCATTTCCGGCATTTAGGGTGTGGATGGTTTGGGAATGCAGCCCTCCCAAGCCGCAGAGCTCTTGACAGCTGGGGAACTGTGAGGAGAAGTCTTTTCACCAGCCATTAGACTAATTGAACAATTATGAGCTTAAGTGACAGGAAAACCCTCAGGTGGTCCATGAGACTCAATTTGTCTCAAATCTGTCCTTATTATCACCCTGTATTTAAAGTGACCTGTTTGTTTTTGTTTTTACAGCCTTTCACTTGGCATGTACTGCGGTTTAAAAAAAAGTTCAAATCAAATTTGCAATTTAATCCTCAATTCACATTCAATGAAATGGTAGATAAAAAAGTGTCATTTGAATGAAGTCCTATTGAAAATTCAGTAAATTCATCTTTAAGTAAAGTAACAGGACGGCAATTTATTTATTTCTTGACCTCAATGCAAGGTTGTATTCATCAGTTGTATTTAAAGCTCCTCTGTTTTTTTAAAAGCATTTTGCTTTTTTTTTTTAATTTTTAAAAGTCTGAAACAATACTATGATGAAGAAGTATATCCAGAAACAGAGTAACAGAATAGCGTTTCAAGCCCTCACTGCACCATCTGCTATGAGGGCTTCTGCTGCCAATCAAAATTTCCATGTATCCAGATAATATTTTATGTACTTGGTAAAAATTTACAGCTGTAGAAATAGACGGTAGATGTATTCTTTATTACAGTTTTGCGTTTCATGTGGTCCTGCATGAGAAAACTAAAAAATACAGTGGAACGTCGACTTATGAACAACCTTTTATATAAAAAATTCAGAATACTGATCGGGCTTCGGAGAAATTTCCCTCCCATTTAATGAAAACATATCCTAAATACGAAAATGAAATCAAAAGCGCTCCCATGTAAAAAGGTCCTCATGGACCTTTTTACATTTAGAAACAGTTATATATTTTAACATCATATTAAAACAGCCACATATTTACTCTTTTCATATTTTTCATATTTCCATAATACCAAATAATTCCAAAAGATATGAAAGCCCCTCTGAAACGAATTAATTTTGAATCTCGAGGTTCCACTGCATTGCTATTTTCTGAATGCATATAAATTCTGATTGCAACATTTCATTCTTATCTGCCTAAGTCCTTCATAATGCACAATATCATTTAAATTCATTCGGAACTGATCTATCTCTGGCTTAATATACATATATACATTGTGTATAGTGCTTGAAGCAATGTTTCTTGGATTCAGCAAAAGTTTATGTTTGCACGCTCTGCATATCTGAATTGGGATTTTTGTCCCTCCAATCGGCGGTTTTTGCGTTGACTGGAACTGATGATTATTGAAGCTTTTTATTTTGAACTAGAGATTAATATGATGCTGCACAATAAACGCCCCCTCCCCTGCTTGCACAACTAATGATATTATCACCTGTCAGAAATGAACCTGTTTGCCTAACGAAGAAGGGGGTTTTGGGATTTGCACAAAATGCATGTTTTGATAGAGGGATCAATGATTGTGAGAATGGTGGTGTTACCTTCTGAGCAAGGTAAGCCAGTGACAAAGTCACCTGTGATGTATGACCTCAGACTAATGGGCATGAGGAGAGGATTCAGCGGGCCAGCGGGAGGTCAGTGACAGGTTTTGCTCTGGACACAGATAGAACAGGCAGCCACAGTGTAAGCCACAAGACTGTGTGTGCTCCAGGTTGACAGGTTAGGTTGGACGAGTGCCCCTATTGCAACACCCGAGACCAGATACACTTTGGGATGAATAGACAGTTGGGTGGTCTACCACCTGGACCCGGGTCCCTAGTGAGATCCTTCACCTGTTGCTCCACCTCCCAGTGAAAGGCCCCCATGAAACAGCTTCCAGGAAGGACAGTCTGTGGTCAGTCAGGTGGAATGTTGTTAGGACAATTGTCCATTAGGCATGAGAGGGTGCCCGTTTTGAGGTTGTGAGAGCTGGGCCTATAATAAAGTGAAAAATTAAACCTACTGAGGAACGGTAACTAGAGCCTGCCAAGAATTCAGTTGCTTAGCACTCTGGAGGTATGCCAAGTTCTTATGATCTGTCCAGACTACAAACAGGATCTAGTCCCTCTAATCTCTACTAAAGCCAAGACCAAGGCTAATTGTTTCTGGTTAACAGCTTCATCATTGTTACATTTGGCTGAAAAGTGGAAACAGGAGGTTCAAATACCACTTCTAAATCATCATCAAATCAATTTTGCTTGAAAAACAAACATTGCAGTTGTCAATTTGAACTCTGTCTCAGCTGTCTGAGACAGAGATCAATTATGGCATTAAGGAAAGTCAAGGCAGAGGTGTCAGCGAAGGGCTGGCTTAGCACAAACAAATGAAAACTCTCAGGGTAGGTTTTAGAGCAAAGGCACAGCTGAGCATGAAAGGAAAGCATTATGCTGCATTTGTTTTGCTACAGTAGTTCTTAGACAAGCTTTCTCCAATTAAAACTATTAAGTCTCTGGTGTAGACAGCACCAGCGATTCAATGACTGCCTGCATAAAGCTTGTTGGTCTTTATATTGCTAATGTGCACATCCATCTTTAATGGTCTATGTCTCCCACGAAATATATGATCATCAAAACATTGCAAATGAGGTACATGTAGAAATAATTAATGAGGCATCATAAATTGTTAAAGAGGCAGAGGTTTTCTTTTGATTTGAATGTGAAATCCTTAATTTTGGATGTTTTTTATTTGTACTCGCTTAATAACATAGATAAAATGTCATCAGTGTAAAAGAAAGAAAGAATGGGCTCTAAAAAAGTAGCTGTATTCAAATCCAAGAGTTGTCTAAGTTGATTACATTCTTTACACACGCTGAGTGACCCCTATTTTCTAATCTAAATAATCTAAATAACATATAAGAGCAAGCTCTGCCTTGCTCTTACCATAAAAAAATCAACCATAACGATAAAGGCCACGAGGGGACTGGTACACTTAATTTGTTAATCACTTATTCTGTTCCTCTGCTGCTAACCAAGTTAAATGCAGGTTAAATTGACTTCTGAGTGACAAACAGGCTGATGTGAAATAGACTTGCAGAGTTGTCTTAGCAGTGTTGTGTCTTATTGGAAGGCCTAAGGGTTTGGCAGGAGGAGGTGGAGGATATGGCTCAATGAAGACCTTCTACTATAATTTTTTTCAGAATAGACTTACCCTCAGATATCTTATTTCAATCATTTGGCCATAAAGCAGACCCTTTTCCCAAAGTAACTTAGGATCAAAACCATTCAAGCTACATCATTATAGGGGCCTATTGTAACAATATGTGCTGCTCTACATTTTTCATACAACCAATTGAAGGGAGTATAACAGGGTACAATTAAAGGGGAAGAGCTTAAGTACAAGTTAAGAGGAGATAGCAGTTGGAGAAGTGGAAGAAGAAGAATAATAGAGGCAGTGTTAGGTAGGAAAACGTTAGGAGACAAGATGGTCTTGGATGACTTGATTCTCTTAGGGATTTTTGAAGATGCCGGGTGACGCCTCTACAGTGATATTGCTTGCCACGGTATTCCACCATTAGGGGCCCATAGAATTTTTGTGCATCTATCTGCATTGTAAGGCAATGTTCATAAGATGAATGCACAGGACATATGTCCTGACAAGCACTTTGTAGCAAGAGCAGATCAGCAATCACTTTGCAGGCAGCAATAAGTGACTTGAACTTGTGAGTAGGCACACGCAGTGGATGTTGATGAGTAGTGCCCTGACAAGTAGTATCTCCATGCCATCTGCAGCAGTTTCACTGACAAGCTAGCAGTTCCATTATAAGGGCATTACAGCAGTCTAGGTGACAGATTGCCAAGGTTGGCACCGGATGCTGTTTTATTCACAACTACGAGATGGAGGCAATGTGGTCTGAGAGTTTCAGTTGTTCAAAATCTAGAATTTCATCTTAAACAGGACTAAGAGATAAGGCGTGAAATACAATAGGAATGTTGTGTTCTAAGCTTGTTTCTCTGGGAAGATCAGCAGTTAAGGTTTAGCCAGATTTCGATGTAAGTGGTGTTTCCTCATCCAAGTGGACATGCCAAAGAGATTATTTGAGATGCCGCGTGGTTGTTGGGAAGGAGTGGAAGGAAGGATGGGAACGATATGTCTGGGTATTATTTGCTTAGCAGCAGTCATCTACTACTATGTGAGTAGATGGTCACCACCAACAAAGCGATTTCAATCTATCCATTTATCTATCCAGTGAAGCTAAATATTTGACTGAATCCTCTGCTATTTAAATACTACAGTCAGGTCTGGCTTCACCATTGTGTTATTTGTGAATTTGTGCTTGTGAAACTGTGTGTGGCAACTCTCTGCCACTGAATAGGCTCCCCACTAAGGATGACACAAAGCTTCATTGGAAGAGGTACGTTTTATTTTCCTTGTGGAACAGCTCTCAGGGCGTCCCGACCTGATGCTCAAACATAAACATAAACATAAACTGAGCTGGGGGCTCAGTGTGCAGTGAGTTGGTTCCCGGTGTAGAAGTCATGCGGCTCCTTTGTTCCACACCTCTTCCCCCTGGGCCTGCACTCTACTGCAATAAAAAGCAGGGGGATTAGCCAACTCACTCCAGCACCACTGCGCTAATCCTCACCTGGTGCTGCTCCTGGGCCAACCTAAACCACACCCCCACACCATATCAGGGTTTTTGGGAATTTAATTTGGCTACATGGCATACCACACAACCAGGTCTGACATCAGCCAACAGAGTAAAACAGATCAAACCAAAAGATCCTTGAGACATAACAGCAGGAAGACTGATTGAAGCCACTTGCACAGTTGAAAAGCCTGTTATTTATTTTTTTTACAGTAATGCCATTAGGCAGCGTGTTCTTTTGATCTAGATGATGCCCATTTGTTGTGAAGAGAAAATTGTTCACATCCAATTGTCTTTTTCACACAACAAATTTTGCTATTAGAGTATCTTCAAGGATTTAAGTGACTAATAAATCCTTGGCTTTGGCAGGCCATTCTTATTTGCACTGGATATTCCACTGAGCAGTTATGTGCAGTCTTGTTATGAAGGCGACCAAAGAGAGAATCTCATTTAAATAAGTAAGTTTTAAAGTAAATCCCAGCTTACGGCTAAAAGGGGCAAATGTGAGTGAAGTAAATGAGTGAGCACGTGTAGTAGTGACGTGTGCAGCGATGGAAGAGAGTTATGCCTAATGAGTGAAGTCAATGAATCTTTGATTAAGTCAGTAAGTCGGGAGCCTTCTCCTGCCAGGGTGGCTGGGAGGGCCACTCGCACGCAGATGACAAATCACTCTACGGCCTACCTGACAGAGACACAGAGCACACACACATACACATACAGGCACAGAGTCTCCAAGCAAAATGTAATAAATTGTGAAAGGTTAATTAAGAATACATGGCTTGGCTTATGGGAATGCCTGCATATTTGCATACATTACTCAACAGCCCAAAGGTGCTGCTGGATATTGCGTGCTGCTCTACATGCAACATGCAACATACAGCCAAGCAGAATGTAATTAGACTTGTTGAACACGCAGCCGTCACAATAGATCATATTTAAGCAGTCAGCATCAAGTCACCAGAAGACAAACTCTTCTAGGAAAGTTGATTCTGACAAATTGAGTATGATCAAATTGAGTATGATGTGCCTTTGTCGACAGATTGTGACCATAGTCTCACCCATAACCCCTTGATGATTCTGGCAAAAAAGATGAGACAGTGCAGAGATTCCATCCTCAACTAAATATCAATTACCTCCTTTTGGCTTTGGTTTATTACAATATTTTTGTGTCTTTTTTTTGGGAAAAAAATGTTGTTGTTTTTTTACCATCTTCTACTTATTTCCAAGATTTAATGAATTGAAGATAATTTTCCTGGCCTTTATGACATCATGAAATGCCAATTGTGGCTGTTTTCTGGTTATGATATTATGATATTTACTTCGTAAATGAGTCAGAGATTTATCAACCTGTCTTTTTTATATCAACACTTTGTTTCAATTGTCTTAAAGTAATGACCATTACTGGTACTCAACAGTTGCCAATTATGATGATAATGAGACTGTTAGTATGCACACAACAGTAAGAAAACATCTACATTCGTTTTTATAGCAGAGCAAAGCACCTGATCCCCAGGAACAACTTTGCTGTTCACTGAGAAACAGTGACCATGCTTCATTTTTATCCCTGCAAAGGAAGGAATTTTGATAAATCACTTTCTTTGAAAGCCATTTTCTTTTCATCAACATCCCTTCATGCCAAAATGACTGAATACATCAGTGTATTAAGATGCCATATATTATGGCCTTCACACCTTTGGTATTGTGCAGCTTTGTTCCAGACTAGACAAAACTAGTTGATTTGGTTCAGGCCACAAGACTACTTGGTACCACGTGAGCCAAAAATTTGGGGTAAACATTTTTTATGTTAGCCTACAACATTGAACCTACAATAGAAAAGTTGAAAAATATTAATGTTGACAATATTAATGTGATGAGGTACTCACTGTCCCATCTCCAAATGTAGCCGGTTCCCTCTGCTCTTATCATAACTCTTATTATGGCCAGTAATATTTGTTGGATGTATTATATATGATATTAAATCATTTTATTGGGCCTAAGTTGCCAGGATCAACTGGACGGAGATGGGACGGCCTTGCCTTATCACTTGCTAGACAGAAATATTTCCGAAGTATGGTCTTGCTGTACAGTAAACTTACCCAATATCAGAAACCCTGAGTGTAGAAAGCCCTTGTTTGGCTTTGTGAGTGTAGTGCACCCTGGCAAGATATTGGTAGTATGCAAGTTCATGAATGCCAGAATTCAAGGACTTTACATACTAACCAGCTATATGGGGTCGCCTGTGCTGAATTGCAACAAAGGGCAAATTTGAGTCATTTGAAAGAAAGAAATTGACAGATAGTAGCCAGAACATGTCAGTGAGATTGCCAAATACTGCATGTGCCCTGGAAACAGAAGAAGAGGGTAGAAGAATATCCTGGTGTATCCTATGTTTAATTTTAACAGCCAGAAAGGCAGAGCGTTTCTTGGGGCAGCTGAGAAAAACAGCAACAAGGGAAAGCTGGAAACAGCTATATCAGTTTGTCCTGAGTGAACTGAGTGAAGTAAAGCAAACAGAACGTGCGGTGAAATGTGTAGCAAATACCTTGTATCTCAAATTGCAGCAAGCCACTACATAGTGTCATGTTTTACCACCAAGGAGCTGGTGCTTGTTTTGAGCCATATAAACAATCAACCTCTCAGATAAAACGCAACAAGCTCAAAGCATTGAACAGCCTCTATGTTACAAGGATCTTTCAATTCTCCAACTTTAAAAACTAGCTGCGAGAAGCCATCACTCCCATCTGACGTCAAACAAGCTGTTCCAGGCATTATGTTGGAAGTTAGTGTGATATATAGTGTCAATAATTTAGTGCAGCTCTCAAAGGATGTTATAAAAATTGAAAGGGTCTTTGATGGGACAAAGGTTCCTCACCCTGGCCATAAATGATTCATGGTGATCGTAACAGGCTGCTTAATAGTAATATCCATTACAGGCATTTTTATCACAGAATTGAAACGCTGGTTTAGAACACATTCAGAAATTAATCTCCTTACCGTGGGTGGTAGTAGCACACACAGCAAATGTAATACCATTACATTAGCATATTGGATATATTCTGTGACGATATCCACTGCGTAGCATTAACAATAAGCCAGGCATGGATTCACACCTTTGAACCAGCAAAATCAAAACCAGGTGACCAAAACAACATTCATCCATCCATTATCTTACCTGTTTTGTGACCACATATAACATTCATTCTCTCAGATGTAGCAACAGTTCTGACTGTGTTGTTTGACTGTATTGTTCAGTATCCATTTTTTCACCTTGACGTAACCAGATAAGACCCACTGCGATGGAGATCTCACTTACAATGTTGAGAGCAAAAAAAAAAGAGCACAAAAAAGCAGCAAAATAACAAGGTAAAATGATGCATGTAGTTTGGTGTGGTAAAGTGTAGTCGATGAAATCAGTTCACAGCCAAATAGCAAGTCTTTTCACAGCCTGTAGAAGACTAAATTTTGACTGAACTTAATCTTTCGTGCAAAAATCCTAAACATGCCAATCTCTTTCCACTACTTTCCAATTTACATTAATAAAAGTTTGCTTCCAGTAAATTCAGTTTTTTAAGTTATTAAGTTTTTTCGCTAGAGATCTCAAGATCAAGATAATGAAGAAAGATGAGAAACTATGAGCATAGTGTACAGTGCAAGCTTTTTTTTCTTATTTGTCTCACCTTTGATAAGCTGTGGAGGGAACTTTTAATTTTTTCTGACTGAGGGTGTATGCATCTGTGCATTTCTTTGTCCGTCTGAATACACATAAAATAAAATATGTCCTGTTTTGCTTGTGCGTGTATGCTATGGTGGGTAAAATGTTGAGAGTCATGCGCTGTACTATAATTGTCTAAATATTACTTTGGGAGGGAGAGAACTAAAAAATATCTAAAATCTGCCTCAGTAATGAGAGTTGCCGAAGCAAATGCAGTTGGCCTTGCAGTCCATGGTCTCATGGAAGTTTAAGGAGACAGCGTTTCAGCCTCAGAAAATTATGAGGCAAAAAATATTTTATTAATGTGCCATTAAAAATTGATTTATGTTCATTACTTTTTCTGATAACTCTAATCCACTTTTGTATGCAGAGAGGAATTCCATTTCCTCCAAGAGCAGGCATTAGTGGTTTGATGCAATAAGTGCTCAATATTCCTTATACGGGCTGGATGAGGGCCAGAGTAAGGAATCTGCCACAAAAGAGTCTTAATGATCCAATGATAAGAAGATTAAAACAGGCCTTGCATTGTGTTTTCACTTAGAAGTCATGAACACACTGGAAATAAGGCAAAAAGAGAACTTTTATATTCATATGCATTTATTGTGTCACAATCATAATTCTCATAATTTGACTGGTTAGAGATACAAAGTCCCTTTTCTTCTACAACAGAGGCATGCTGCAAATCTGCAAAAAACGAGTCAAGCCAGTCACATCACAGGAAATTGTTTTTTTTTGTTACCACTTTTGCGATAACACAGAATGTGCTATTGCCAGAGGCTATAACTGAACAACTGATTTGCATGGTTTGTGCATTTCCATTAGTGAAAAGCGACATTGCATCACTGCATGAAAACAACTGCAGAGGCACTGTTATGATGACCTGTGCAGACAACACTTCAGAGTAAAGATTTTTATATTTCAACATACTACATAAACGTAGGCAGAATGACAGCACATGGAATAAGCATACAGGCTGACCTCCGTCAGCTTTTAGCTCAATGAAACATTTTCAGCAGCAGTAATACTATGCACTGCAAGGCTTGCATTTTTTTAATCAAGCTTTTGAAATCATCTCTGCCTAGAATAATGCACTGTAAATAACATACACCATGAAGATAAACTCTACTGTGCATACAACACTGAGGATAGTATCTGCATGGGATAAAAAGATCCTGTACGGTTTCCCATAGATTGGAAGCCCTGCCACTGGCACACAGTACTTAAGCAACAAAGTTGTACAAATGCATGAGGAAAGCACACTGGATTTGCTATGTCCTATCCCAGAGCCAGGCACTTTGGTCAATGCTTGTCTTCAGTTTGCTGTCTCTTATGGGAATCTATACTAATCTGAGGGATCTGGAAAAGGGAAAAGCTAATACACACCTTAGATCCATTTCTAAAAATATCCCCCCTTTTTCAAAGGCAAGGACAGAACTGCCGCAGCCTCCACAAATTTCCTTGGCTCAGATGTTTTTCAGCCTGCGGGTACCAACTCCTCTTTGTCACGCTTATCACATTCAGGTAAAAGATTAGGTGATCTGATTCCATGTCTGGAAACCACACTTCTCTGGATAGCTGCACATGATGTGCAATTTGGGCAGTTGGGAGATGTGAAATAGGATTAAAGTGTATCCAAATCACAAAGCTGGGTCCCCAAGAATCTCAGCATTAAGTGCTCTCAAAAGCAAAAAAAAGAAAAAGAAAAAGAAAGAAAGAAAGAAAGAAAGAAAGAAAGAAAGAAGGAAAGAAAGAAAGAAAGAAAGAAAGGCTTATCAAAATTCATGCTCCAGGTTAATAGATGAATCTTGGCATCTTGGTTTTCAAGATTTGTCCACATTTCGATTGACCCTGCAGAAGTCGGTACAAATACCTTAACAACACTCCTTCTTTCTTTCCTTGTCTCTGTGCTCTAACCAATCTGAGTCCCATTTACATGCTATTATTCAGATTTTAAAAGAGAGAATTAATGAGTCTCGCTTCCTGATGGGACACTGTTGTCTGCACAGCTTAATTAGAATAATCTATCTTCATGGGTCAGGACACATACAGCCGAACCCTCCCGGAACAATTCACTTAAATATATACTGTAAGCAGCTCCACAGGGGTGAAAAGAGAAGGACGCAAGCAGGGGAAATAAAGTGAGTCAACTGCCTCTGACCGTTATCCTACTATAGGTTGGTTACACATTGGGGATAAATCAAATCACTTATATATTCTTTTAAATTCTTTTTATTAGGATCTATGTCTTTCAAAGTTGATATAAGCTTTATCCCAGCTGCAGTCATTTACACAGCCATGAATGTAAAGCAGGCAGGATTAATGTAATCCTGGAAAAGGAGAGGCTTTGTTTGTTATGCAACTCTCATGAGATGGAGAACATTTTCTATTTCATTGTTTATTATTTGTGGAAAACAAATGTTAGAGAGCATGGGAGAGCATGGCACTTTGTGGTTCATGTTGTACTTGAGAGGTGATAAAACAACTTCATTATTACGGGGAAACATTTTCAACCATTATTAAAGCAACAAATGAGTAAAAATGCTACTTTGCTACTTGCAGTGTAATTGCCCTCTGTCTTATCAAAGCTGGTGTGGAACATGAAAAACATTAATCACTGTGATTATAATAATTTACTCTACCACACAGAGACTTGGACAGCACTATAATTATTGTGAGCAACAAAGGACAGCGGAATAAAACCAACACCGTGCACAGTGGAACGTGTAGTTGCAAGAGAGTTTTATTGTTTTCTCAGAGACAATTGAGCACATAACCCAGAGCACAAGAGGACTAGAGGGTGAATGAGAGGTGGACCTGTGATGGAGGACAAACCACTGATCCCAACTGTCAGAAATGACAGACAATATGCCAGTCAGGTTGAGCAAAGCAAGTGGAGATTTTTCTTTTTGCACTTTATATAACAAATCATATGTGCACGTTTCGTTTGCGATATCAAAAACACATTTCATTTCTAAATGGTAGTTCATGTTGTCGCGACAGGACCTCTCGCAGCAACTGGCGGCTCTGACATCAACCAGCTGTTTCTCAGTCCATGGTGTTCCACAATGATTGAATGACTTTTGTCTTCCCTCGCTCTTTACAGTACAAATCTCTGTGTTCAAGTGATTTTCAGTTGTCATTTAACTTAGAGGTCTCTGCAAAATAAGACATTTTAACAACGCGAGTAAAGCTACGATTTGATCACACACAGGTCGGCCGTTGACGCCGCACTGAAAATAACAGTAGAAGACGTCGCTTCACTTGTAAATGGATAGCAATTAGAAATGAGTCTGATCCACAACAGCAATATCGTTATTAGTTTCCTCATAGTTCTCATTTAGCACAAGACTGCCTTTAGAGTCAACATTTTTTATTCCTGTACATGTCAAATAAGAAAAAAAAGAATGCTACATTATTGAATAGAATACATGTATAGATATAAATAAAGCTAAATTACCCTTTAAAACACTCCACAATATCAATTATCTCTGTGTGACACCATGACAGGTTAAGTTCATTTCACCTCATCTACCATACCAACACATTCTACAAGGCTCTATAATGGAATGGTTTCAGTACATGTGAACATTAGAGTCTTTACAGCTGTGTTAATTTTCACCAAATCAACCAGTTACACCTCCCTGAGATGGTATTTACTGAAATGACAGCATCTGAACTAGAGAAGGTATTTCTATGCCCATTAACACCACATACAGCTGACTGTATATCTTGCATTGTACAGCAATAGAAATGTACCTATTTCTAATTTCTGGACAAGGTCACGTGTTCTGGTAAACCAAGCAACGACATTCTGTGTTGGTGTATCTCACTCAAGATGTCAGCTTTGCAACATCTGGTATGGTGGTATGGCCATGGAGGTTCCAGTGGGCATGGCTGTGACTTGCTTTTCTTGGCCATACAAAGGGCTTCATACCACACTGCAACCTCTCAGAAGCTCAGCTTTGTCTGTCTGATTCCATACATTTTCCCATTTGTGCTTCTATCACGGTTAATGAGGCTACAGAGTTTCTTTTTGTTGACTTTAGTCGATGTTTCATTTTGTTCTGAAAACTGCCAGTCGGTCTGACTTCTGCCAAGTTTGAACTCCTCTAGGCAACCTGACATCCTCCAGCAAAAATAAAGGCAGGCACATATTCTCTGCATAGCAGAACAGAGAGCTGCACATTGGCTCCTCTAAAAGCATATTGTGGAGTCACAACAGATCTCTGGAATGGCCACGAGCAGCTCCAGCAGCCATATCACAAACCGAGGCATGAGGCAGCTGTGCCAGGTAGAATTCAAAGGACCACATTAGTTGTACCAATGCTCTAAAAAAAGCGATTGCTGAGATCTAGAAGTGTGGTGCAATTACAATGCAACAAATCGCAGAGAGAAATCTGACGAGTCAGGAGATCAACTGGGTTGTGAACGATGCAGCAGTTTAGCCGAATTATGCAAATCATTTCACAAGGAGGTTGAACTCAAGGGGAGCACATCCATGGTGACAACAACAACACCCCTCTACACTCTACACAGAAGGACAAACTGCATGACCAAAGCACCAGCATGTTGGTTGATAAACTGAGGTGAAAGCTCTCCATCTGTCAGACGATCCACGAGAGAAAGGCACTCATAGTTGAAGTGCTTCTCCCTGGATTCTGAGGGGATCCTCAGTTTTTCAGGATGACCTTGGGGACAATGTCTGTGGTTATTTCGCCCGCTGCAATGTTGACGATGTGTTTTGTGTATTGTGCTCTGTCTTTCATCCTTTTGTCATAGATCTCAGCAATAACTTGGTGGACATTTTCATATTCGTAATTACAAAGTTGGCTTAAAACTTAAAATAACTTGAAATAAGACCTCAGTTCCAAGACAAATATTTTTATATTATTCTTTAAAAGCTCTAAAAAGACTTTTGTTCCAGTGCAGATGGAGACACATAATTAATCCTGCTGGTAAAGCACAGACCAAGGTCATCACTAGGGCTGATCTAACACAATGCTATCACGATATATTGTAATGTCCAGACAGTGTCACCATTGACATCAACCCTTTGCAAATGGGGATTTACTGTAGCTCCACTGCAAGCGTGTGCCGATAAAGCATTATACTTGGGTAGCACTGTGTGTACCATTACAGAATCGGAGGCCATAGAGAATGTTTGACTTGGTGTTGCAGGTTGTAATGCTATGTAATATTCTCTTGTTTTATTGCAAATGAGTAATGGTATGCTCTATTTCACGTCATTAAAAGCAACAAAACAATTAAAAAAAACAACCCTGATATTTTCACAACATGCCACCTATGCGACTTAGCATCATGTGGCTAGTACAGTAAAATTTAGTCCATGCATTTTTTAGTTGCTGTGTACTGGATCCATTTTTAATGCTCTCAGACTGTTGATTTGTAAAAAAAAAAAAAAAAAAAAAAGGACTGTGGGGTGTGCCATCAAGTGGCTAGATGCGACGTGGACACATACAAAAAATATCTTATTTTCCCAAAATGGACAAATGAAAGAGAGGAAAAGAGCAAAAAAGAGAGATAGACAGAGACTGGAATGATGTGGAGGAGAGCATAAGCAGGGCAGAGGCAGAAAAGCAGGGCAAGCTGACCACAGCTTGTCTGACATCAATCCAATAGTTGGTTCTTCATCCCACGCTCACTGGACACATATCTGATTCTTCAGGCTGTTGAGAAAGACAGAGAAATGTGTGAGTTTTCCAGGCATACAGTTAAATGCTCATGCTTTAGGTTTTATATGCAATAAGCAAATTGACTTATTATTTTTTAAACTTTGGTACTCTGGCTTTCACAGGAATATGTCTGGGTTTGTGTTTTCGACTGTTGACAGTTCTGTGAAAACAAATTTCCCTGAGATGACAATGAAGGCTATCTATCCATCTATCTATCTATATTGCACCGTACCGTTGAGGCCTAATGTGGAGCTACAGCCTAGTAACAGCGCGCTCAGTGCTTAGCAGTGTGTGTAGATGAGTGCGCATTTTACAACATACTGGGTGCAGTCGCTTTCAGCTCCATCTCCAAACACAAATGAGTTTAGACTGATAGTTGATGATCTACATCACGGGTGTCAAACTCATTTCATTGTTGGCCACATCAGCATTATGGCCGCCCTTAGAGGGCCAGTTGCAGCTCACTACTCCCTCTTATATTGATAAATAATTGCTTCTGCTTGTAATTATCACACATTCGAGTGTACACACATTGTGCAATTCTCCATGAAATGAGATTGGTAAGAAAACATACAGATGCGCAATCACTGCACACCATATGACTTCAATCGACTTTACTATGCATGATAGAAAGACATAACTGAATTGATGAACAGCTCAACCGTGCAAAATGCTCTACCATTTGAAGAATGGTATGTAAATGTTCATAAACTGCTGGCTTTCCTTTTGCACAATTAGTTTTAGAAAGGTTTTCAATTAAATCACATTGAATTTGTTGACAAGCCTTTTTCATTGATTGTTGTATACCATGCATATAAAACATGGTGCTTTTACCACAACAAACATCCAAGTTTAACTACCATCACATTTTCAGTGAAGCAAAGTTTATATGCAATTTTATTGTCATTCATTTTTTATTGTACAGATGTTTCATCACAAAAATGAAACGCAGCAGTGTTAACAGCAACTTCTGTAATATTTAATATGCACACTTTTGTCTTGGGATGCCGAAAAAGCTGACGCATAAATAATAAATAATAATAATAATGTCCATTTTGCTGACAACTGACAAGGGCTGACAAAACACAGAGTTTTCCCAGGACTGGAAAAAGGAGTTTTAGCAGCACACTTGTCACTGTACTTTTTCAGGTGATGTCAAGTTGCGAAGCACAACACTGTTGGTCATTAGTACGACATATTGTGGGAGGTAATACCATCCAGCCTTAAGACAATCGAGATGTTTTGAAGCTTCTGCAGGCCAAATGAAATGACAATACTCTGAATACCCTGAATAGATCATCTATAGCCAGACTGTTTTAGCCAGACAACCTAGTCAATGGTTCTTCCTATGCTACATTGTCAGCACAGAGCAAGACAGGAACTTGGACCTTTGCCAAGTATTTGTGCATAGACTAAACCAAAACTTGGTTTTAGGTGTCACTGTGATTTGTAATGTTTGTAATGTAGACAGGTGACGTGTTCCTGCCAAAGAGCTTTCAGATCCAAAACTGAATAATCCTGAAGGGAAGTTGTTTATTGTATATTTTAGTTATGCTAAAGGACATGAAACCACACTTGAATTTCAAAGACAACAGACTGGTTGGTTTCAAGGTGGTCTGTGCATCACTAGTCACATCAATGCAATGTCATTTGGGATCAAAAATAGGACTTGCATCAGTGCCCGGTCTGATGAACAGCGTCTGAGCCTTTACCGACAAAAGTGACAACCACTTTTTACCTCTAAACTGAGATCAGTGATTGATGTGCTCACATTTAGTTGGCAGCGCACTTACAGTGGACGTCCAATGTCTGCACGCAGGCTTTGTTCCTCCATGGTGTGTCCCAGGGGACACACTCACAGGACACTGGCAGAACATTAGGCGTCACTTTTAGGAAGCACACTGCAGTGCTATTTACATAACAGGACACAGATTTATGGTTAAATAGTTTGTTGTTTTCTTTTTGATCTTACTTGGGGATTATTAGACACTTTCCAGATTGTCACTAGTTGCAGTATATACAATCCAATCAAACTTCAGGTGAGAGTATATAAGCATGTGAATATGAATAGAGAAACTCTGTATGGCGCAAAATCAAATGACCTCCAAGAAAAAAAAAATCATTCATCATCATCATCAAGAATCATCAAGATTCAATTAGAATTGACTTCTAGTGGCAGTGATCTATATTTCTCAAAATAAATCAACCTACGAGCGGACTGAGACATTCTAGAAATAGTTACAATCATACCTCAGCACAAAAGCTTTATATAATCGACAATGTCAGCACAGCAGAAGTGAGCTCAGCAGCAGATTTTATACACTTTTTTGCAAGATTGAGAAATTTCCATGTGTGCGCTGTTTTTTTTCCCGAAGCTTCCTTCCTTCTTGTTTTTCTTGGACAGTCCATGTCAAAAACCTCCCATCTAAGCCCTGTTCTTTCATGATTGAACAGATGAGCATGTATGCTCCCTGCAGCCTCGACTAATGACTGGCCTCTTATCAGTTTATTCGCTGTTCTCATCTGTCCTCTGTTAGCGCGGCTCTACAGCCTGAATCTCGCAGCTCATGGAGGACTGCGTCAAGACAAGCCAAAGGCTGTTTTTACCGCGCTGTAAACAGAATCACCAGTATGCCGGTGGTTTAACAGTGTAGTAAGACGCAAACCGAAATAATACCTGCAGTGTTGGCCCAGTAGGGGAACATGGTGGCGGTGACCCTTGTTGTGGAAACGTCGGACTGAGAACGATGCTTTTGTTGCCTTTTTTTTTGAACGCCTATCATCAAAATTTCCTCAGCGGGTGAGGGGGAAATAGCACGTTGTTTTCAGGTAAGCTCGGCAAACGAATCGCAGTCTGCCGTGTAAAAGGAACATCCTGCTACACGTGAACATCCCGCGGGGACTTAACTGCTGTCACGCTCATTTCACTGTACCACAGGTCTTAAAATGGCAGGGCACACCAGGCCAGCACTGTTCACAGTCACACATTAACAAACTGCATCCCTGAAATGCCTTATGTGCTGATGTTTTATAGAACAATGCTATGACAGAAGTCTGAAGGGAAAAATGTTTGCAGGATTCAACAGTATCAGAAATGCACAGATTCAGTGAACTATTAAAGATTACGGATTCCAATGAGCGTAAATCACAACAACTGAAGACATACAGTATCCTTAACAAGCCATCCATTTGTGCAGTGTTAAAAATTTAAATACTGCACACTGTTGATTTCAAAGATAAACAAGTCGTAATTATGATTTTTTTTTGGAGGTAATGCAGTACATTTGACCTATTGCTAATGTATCGTTGCTCTATTGCTAATCCTTGTCCACACACACAAAAGGCCTAAATTACACTCACCCTTTTCCCATAATATTTTGAATTTACTTAATTTAATTTTAATGTAGCTAATGCATTTTACTGTTTTCATCAATTTTGGAATTTTAAATCAAAATGAATGAAAAATGCAAACACATGGTCCCCCATGAATTGTAATATTTCCTGTCATCCCCCTACTAGTAAAAGGAATTCCCAAACTGTCAACCTATCACAGCATAAAGAAGCAGGTGCTGTGTGTTTCGATCTCACTTCAGTGGCGTGACGCTGACACACTGAGGAACACGGTGCCGAGCTCCTGACAAAGCTGTCAGGTCACAGAGCCGTCTGCAGTAGTAGAATGCTCTCCATTATATTTGACAGGTACAGTATGCACATGGATGAACATCCAAACCCCCACTGGCACCTGTTTCACAGAGAAAGCTCTGACAAAGCCACTGTACACATTTCTCGCTCTGCACCAATGAACAGGTGACCATAGACATGAGTTGAGCTGCCAAAGAGTCAAATCATTTCCTCGGGAGATGGTAACGACCAATCGCAAAACTACAGGGCAATGAATAATGATTGCACATTTATCAGGTGGATAGAAAGATGAATCAGTTAAAGTTGCTCTCTGTTCTCTCTCTGCTCTCCAGCTCTGCTGGATGTGTAAACATGTTTCACCTTGGATTTTATCTACACTGCTCTCTTCGAGGTTCTCCTCTCCAAAGCATTTCAACAAAGGAAAACTGAGCGTGCACAGAGAGACACACATGTACACACACAGACACACATACGCAACCATGCACACCCTCTTCTTTATCTCACAGCTCTTGAAACAGTTTCATGAAAAAGCATAGGCATTTACAGGTATCTCCCCAAACGTTTGACTTTAAAGCACAAAGTAATTTCTGAACCTCAGTGCGACTACAAGCGTAACCTCATTTCATTACAGCACATGTCTATATCTCACTCACACACATTGTCCATGAGAGCAGGTTGGTGCAATATCAAATTGGACAGGTATTAGACAGCTTTTCAAGGACAAACATAGAAGCAAAAACAACTTGACAACCTCAGGGGGGTGAAATGCCTTATATGAGGAACAGATGCACAGTCTGAGAATAACCGTAATTCCACTGAGTATTGTGTTTTATTTTGAGATGCCTTGTGGTGTAATTCATATGTATAAATGTACTATTCTTCGTGCGATTTGCATTATCGTAAAACCTGTCTTAATTATAGAGCGTTTAGGATTAGGTGGAATCGCTTACATACAGCGTGATGCTCATATTCAAATTGTCTACTTTCCCTCTGAGGCATCATTACATTACATAAATTCTGCTTGCATTTAATTTGACAGTTAAAACAGTACGCTTCAATATGAGGGTCTCAGGAGCACAGTTCGAATCTGTCTAATTTAGCACCTCATTACACTAGTGAGCAATGTTTCACTTGACAGCTGGATCACAAACCACCTCTGAGACCTGCTCATGCATTCTTCTCGTTTGTGTGCTTAACATGGCCTGTAATAAACCAGGGTCCTTGGTAAGGGGAAATTTAGTAGCTCAATAGTCATTGTGCGTGTGTTTCTCTCAACAGGACTCACAATACAAGATAGCCACAACCAATAACTGGTTTTCATGCATTTTGAATTTTCAAGCCTTATGTTCATTTTCAAAAGCGATAAATACAGAAGCTTATTTTTTCAAGACAAGCAAACTGAAACTGACAACAAACTGAAAATGGAGACATTTCATTGAAAGAATCGAATGTATCACAATGTTTTCATTAACATTACAATAAAAATGGTAAATGGTAAAGTGGTAAAACTGTAACAGTAGCCCCCGTGGTGCTGTTCGGGCATAAGCTGTACGATTCAATCTGATCAGTTGTTTAGATTTAACTGAACTTGAAAACATTTTTGCTCAGCTCAGGTCCTCTGCTCCCAACAACATTTTTAAAATGGTTTGCAGCTGCTTAGCACCAGTTACATATCATTAACTGGTGTCTTCAGTCAGGTACGTTTCCCACATCACTTAAAACAGCTGTCATCAAACCACTCTTAAATTTGAACAGTTTGGAGCCAATTACAGGCCCACCTCCAAATTACCATTCCTTTACCATTCCCAAAATACAGTTATATTTCGTACCACTTCTGACACAGTTGACCACGAAATCCTACTGAAGTTGCTTGAATGATGGGTTGGCCTATCCGGCCCAGTTCAAAATTGGTTCAAATTGGTTCAAAATCTACTCACAAGGCATGCAGTTTTTTGTATCTAGTGAGGATTTTGCCATCAATTCTTGGCTCACTGATGTTCACTCTCTACATGCTACCACTTTCTCAAATCATACACAAACATAACATAAATTACCACAACTATACATATGATTCACAGCTTAATATTTCATTACTTCCTGATGGTCTATCTCCCACATTGTCCGTTATTCAGTATATCACTGAGATTAACCAATGATTTATTTACAACTTAAAGACAAACAAACAAAAATACTCATTTTGGGGGGTTTTATGTCACAGACAAAAAATTGCAACACATCTAAAATCCCTATCCCTGGACAGGGTAGTCATTGACAGTAATGTTAATTTCAAAAGTCACATAACTGTCACAAGATCAGCATTTTACCAGAAAAAAAATATGTCCAAACATTCAAACAAACAAAATTCATAAGATTTCCCATCAAACAAAAACTGACTTCAACAACCTGCTCATGGTTTATAAAGCTGTACTTGATTCTTGCACTTACATAACAGACATGCTCATCAGTTACACTCCACCAAGAATAAGGTATTTTTAATGACATAAAAAAAAGATTCACAGATGTGTAGACGAGGACAAAAAAGCAGCCACACTGATCAGTTTGGTTATGTAGTGTTGCTAAGATGGCTGACTGACCTGCAGAGAACTGACCCCACTGACCTCAACTCAACTCACTGACCCAACTCACATACCGTGCAGGTTTACAAAGCATTTTACCGTCAGGTTCCTCATTGTGTAGGCTTAATAGCCCACAACTTTACTTTACAGCTGAAGACTCGGTCAGGTTGGTCGACAACTCCCAATTGAATCATAGAAGCCACAAAGCCCCAGGGGTGGATGAGTCTGCCCTGAGTACATAAACACTCTGTATGTTGTAGGACTGTCATGGTCGTCTCTGAGACATTGTATGGACGATGGGTAAAGTGCCTCTAGAGTGACAGACCCCTTCCCCCTTGGTTTCCCCCTTTTAATGATTTGTTTGTTTACTTTTGGATCCCTATTAGCTGGTGTCATGATACCCGCTATTCTTCCACGATGTAATTAAAAACATAGTGTATATTCACATACATCAAATATTACATATGACACGTCACCGTACGCACAAACAGCAAACTGTGTAGTCAAAAACTACATTATTAAGTACAAAGAATATCCAGACAGTTCAAATCATAAACATATGCTCCAATTATTCAACGATATATTTCTTATACAGTATATTGCATTTATAATCTATTTAAATGGTCCATTATTAGCTTTTTAAAAATGTGTTTTGAGTTAATATTTTGATGGGTAATGTGTTCCACCCTATTATGTCTCTTTACATTACAGTATGTTTTAAAAATGTTGTTCTGTGCTTAGAAGTAATCATATCTTGGTTGTCTGGTTACCAATTTGTTTACATTTCTACATCATTCTGGTAGCCAACTTAATGACTTAATTTTAGTCTCTTTTCAACTACAATTCGTGATAAATTCTGGTGCATTTCTGAAGGGACAATATGTGAATATTTTTGGTTTTATTTCCCAAAATCTATTTTAGCATTTATACATATGTTATCATTGGTGTATTACAATTTCCGCTACTAATCTGACACATTCATGCATGGTGGTCGGTCCACCATCTGGAAACTACAGCCACCAATAGGGACACAAAGCACCAATGTGTTTTCCCGATGAGCCAGCACAGAAACGCTGGAAGAGATCAGAGAGGCTTTATGATACACGGAGGCCACCGTACTTGCAATATGTTTTTGAAACAGGGAGGCGCTAGAGTGTACTATTCATTTGACTTTGATACACAATTTCACCATCAGTTGGGGGTATGTCCTACACGATGTCCCTTTAAGGTTTTTGCACACAGTGAGAGTGTCAGTGAGTGAGGGAATTGAGAGCAATTTCTTTGTTCTGGCCCCTGGACGCCTTCCTAGGGAGCTGTTCCAGGCACGTCCATCTGGGAGGAGACAGAGGCACATCCAGAATATTATATCTCAGCTGGCCTGGATCATGGGGTCCCCCCCAGAGGAGTTAGTGGAATTAGATGGGGAGAAGAGTGTCTGGTTTTCCCTGCTCAGACTGCTGCCCCCATGATCTGGACCCAGTGAAGTGGCTACAGAATCTTGACCTTTATTGAAAATTCTGAAAGATAGATATGGGGCACATGCAATGAGATGCACTTTTTTTCACCCTGAGATCAGAGATGATGAATTGATTATTAAATTACTGTCACACACTTAACTGATGAACACTTCACACAAATTAATCAGTTAAGTGAAAGAAGAAAAAACATCTTAAGGCCCTCTTAGTGCAAAGTGCCTATGCAGATTCAGGTTCAGAAACAGAAAACAGATAAGCTCTAAGATTTTATCTTAGGATCTGAAATCCGTGCAGCAGTTTGCCATGCGCTCCATCAAAATGTCAGAGCTCAAATGTGCATCCGCCCCAAACTAACAGCAGGACAGACTTTTTAAGACACTTGGGGATGATGCATGGCCTCAAGCTGAGCCTTTAAATCCTGCTGCTCTAAACACATACGCTCACAAATTTTAAGTCAAGAGTAAAAATTTTCAAAGCTACTGTATATCAAGGCTCCCAGTTTTTCCCTTAAGGCAAAGAAGGGTCTCATTAGTAATTTACTGCGCAGTCAGGGTAGGTTACACAGCTGCACGACCCTTTACAGATCGGAGAAACTACACCACCTAACTGCAAAAACTCCTCCAACATGGCTACTCTGCAACTTACGTATTCCTGTAGCGTGTGACAAATTGTATTAGCACATTACTCTAGTGAAGCATTTTTTCATGCATAATTCATCCTGGTGCCTACATTCCACATGGACATTTTCAAATCCCTTTGAAGTTAATACCCCCCTCATGATAAACAGTCTTGCTTGCATCGGCTGTGTAGCAGCTTATGATTGTCTGTGTCCTACGTGTTGGAGTAAGTCACCTGTCCAAAACAATTTTACTGTACAGCGGTGGAGTGCTGGAGACATTCGCAAGAAATAATTTGACATGCAAAAAAATTGTGTGTGTGTGCGTGTGAATACATATTTCACACACACACACACACACACACACACACACACACACACACACACACACACACACACACACACACACACACACACACACACACACGCACACACACACACACACGCACACACACACACACACACACACACACACACTATTGCTGATCATGAATTACTGGGGGTTATCTCTGAGGATAAAAAAGCTTAGTACAGCGACACTTTTCCTTAGAGAAAAAGAAAAAGAAAAAACCAACCTTTACAAGTTACTGCCTTGGAGATGCATAGCAGGAGGATCAGTTAAACAGATCAGCTACAGCAACATGCATTCAATTGCCCAACAATACACATATACATAAATACAACCTAAAGAGTGATTTTACAAAATATCTGGTTAATTTGGAGACAAATATTGGCACACCATGTAGTTCATTAATGTGAACGAGAAGACTGTGTTTCAAGCCCTGGGTATCTATTCCCTGTGGACTGGATTTTTCTTTTCTTAACAGTGGGAGATAATTTTCAGCACTATAAAACACAAAACAAAGTGAGAAAATGTCGACTGCCTCTGGAGAATAACATAGAATTAAATGACTGAGGTTTGCGCCATCTAACATGAGTTACAGCAGGCCCCTGAGAGGATATGCGCTGAAGAAAAAGGCAGACGGGGAAGAAAAGGCAGGTGATGCTCACACGTGGAGGTTGAAAATTGCCTTCTCTGTGCCGGAGCGAGTCCTGAGTTATCTCTCTGTGCACTGGGGAATTAATCAGGGCTTGACGATCGGGGAAATGAGGCTGAATAGCAAGAAGCACTTCGCTGTGCTGTTGCTTCTTTTGTCCGTCCCATGATTATTGCCATGCCTGGGAGCTCCTCTTGCCATCAATACCCCCCACCTTGCATGTATAGAGCTGTTTGTAAAAATCACCCTAGTGAGCTGCTAATGGGTGCTATGTATAACAATGGCCCGGTGCTATGCATTGGTGTAAGCCACAGAACAGCAGATGCTGCCATGCTGTGATAATACAGGTACTGAAAGTCCACCCCACCTGTACAATGTGCACCATACTCACTATATAGAGTATCTAACCTTGTAGCATCCTCAGGTGCTCCAATTCATTCCCCACGACTCCCTGCCACATAGAGATCGTTAAAAAAATTACATCTCCCCAAGATTTATTAATGTGCTTTCTATTTTGCAGTTATTCACTGAAGATCATTCAGTTAATCACAGAGATGCTATAGTGTCATTTTCCTAGCCACATGCAGTACTTGCATTGGTGTGCATTAGGAGGCATTGTGACAACAGAAGCAAAGGGAGAAGAAATACATTTAACACCTACCCTAACACGGTGTGATGACTTACACCACAGAGCCAGTACAGTGTTGGACACTCACCTCAGGGTTTCCTCCAGTGTATTATAAGACCACAAGGCCTTATATCCCCCCCACCCCCCACTAGGCTAAATGCCATTTGTTGGGTTAGTCTTAATAGTTTTTTGGAATGGCAACACTACAATCATTTCACTGTACAACACCTGAAGTGACAGCAGCTGCTGCATTTTCTCTCTCTCTTTGATGTCGGAACACTTAATTATCCTGTTGGTCAATGCCAAGAATCACACTGGAGAAGATTTCAAACCAGGCAGGGAGATTCATAAAAAATACTAACCAGTCTCTTAGTCTGGGCGTTGTGGAGTGTTGCAGAGTGTTCCAGGCATAAAGAATCAGGCCTGACTGAAATTTGTTGGCAACGATAAAATCTTCCTGAAATCAACCAACTTCTTCTACATAAAAGAAAGCAATGGAGCAGCACCAAACACTCCTCACTCACCAAACCTTCTCTTTTCACTGTGTTGTGTTAGGTTGTCATTCAACTCATTAAACTGGCAGTGTGATCACAAGCTCTTGGCACAAGCCTCACACATGCATAAACTACTAATGTACTTTGCTGTCCTCAACAATGCATTCATGTGGAAACACTTCAGAAACCTCACTTATGAAAGCCTGACCCAAATGTCCTGATTAGGAGAACAGACTTGATGAAAAGCGGACTTGTCAAGTCCTCCTCCTGAAAGCATTTTATTTGTTTCTACAAACAGGTAGAGAGGTTGTTGTCTGAACCTAACCTATGTACTGTAGGAGACATTTATGTCCCTTCAAAGATTATTCTTTAACTTTAACCATGTTTTTCTTGCCTAACCTTTACTGTACCATAACACGTGTTTGGGAACCCCTGCTCTGAGGTAGGGCAAATGAAAAGCTATAGTTCTGTGTGGCATGGGACAACTGCATTGCAAGTTTTGAATAGGGCACCGCATTACTGACTGCTTGCCAAAGATGCTCCATTTGCCATTTTGTCCCCTAGTCTAAATAAACAGCATTCAATTTCCTCACAGAGGGTGCAGCTACACAACAGCTGCACCATACAGTTTACCAATGCTACTGGCTGAATCTCAAGCCGTTTGAACAGAGCAAATATGTAGTCTGAATTGTAATGAGGAAAACTGTCAAGGCTTATTAGAGAATCTTCTTTCATACTTTGGAGATGTGATCATTTGTATGCGCACGCTTTACGTGTTTGTACTAGGTTGGATGGGAAGACAGAATGATGCAGGTGACGGTGATTTGTGGCAGGGAGGACAGAGCCTCGAGGGACTGACTGCTCCCCAGGCTAGAGTCTTGCACTGACTACCTTGCCTGAGAGAACACAGAAGTACAACTGTGGATAGACCTGTCAATGACACCAACAAGGAATTTCCTGTGGGTTGTTGGAGTGATGTTGCCGATGTTGTCAATGGCGAGACATCGACCACAATTGAATAACACTATCTAAAAACCTTGATCATGCAAGTGAAAAAATTTAAAAGCAAAGGGCTAATTTGAGTAATTTCTTTAAACAATTTTTAACATGTCAATCAAATCATGTTACTAAAGAATCTGCAATGCATGCATGTGTATATACAGTACATACATACATAGATGCATACATACATGCATGTGCAGTATGACTGCATATAGACAAAAAGACATTTAGACTGAACTACTTGATGCACAGATTTAAATAGGTATTTATTTATTTATTTAAGCAGCAGCCAATGAGGAAAACTTTACTAAACACCTCTGATGAAATATCAAATATATCTTTAGTTAATTTTTGACATTTCAGGGTATTTCTGCATTGACTGTGTGTCATTTGAGTAAGCCATAGAAGCAGAGAATAATTTGGTATCCAGTACAACAACAAATGTCTTGAGACGCTGCAGACAACATGACAGGAAATTGGGCACGCCGAATGAGCAAATGCAGAGGAATGATGGAGCGGACATGTCACACAGATGAACTTAATTGGAGAATCCATACGCCTCTGTGCTGCCAGGAGCCTGTTCCTAAAAGGGGTATGAGTAATGTGTAAGTATAGGGTGTTTAAGTGGACAGATGAGGACATAGGCACTTGTTCTATTTGTAGCAATGGAGAAAAGACACATGCTGTTACAAGGGGGACAGCCAGGAATGCTTTGGCATAGTGATATCTCATTCACAGCATGGAGAAGTGTCTGAATGGTTCAACCATGGACATTTCACCTGATAATCACCAAGAAAGGTCAATTCTCGACTGATCTTAAGAGGCAAAACATGTAGAGAAGCATTACTTATTGATAATATCTCAAATTCTTATCTTGTCACTCAGAGATCAATAGGAAAGCAATATGGATCATCATCTAGAACATGGGTTACAGATTTCCACATGGTTTCTTTGTCGAATGTAGAGGAGAAGATCTTTGTGATTTTGGCAAAGAGGCTCCCCCCATTCCCTACTGAGAAACAAGTACACTGACACCTCTGTACAAAAAGGCAGAGTAACAGGAGTCCCCCAGATGCATTGAACACAGTAAGTGTTCAACAGCTCCGGGGAAGATGCAGTGGAGGTAGCGACTTTCATGCCAACCACCCCCATGAGGCTCCTGCCACGTGCAGTGGCTGCAATAGACCTTATCATATGAATCTTATGAAGACATTGTTGAGGGAAATCTTTCAGCCGGATTTTAGCACTGTCAGCATGTTTTTTGGCAACCTATTGTTTCATTTCTTCTCTGCTGAATAGAAAGTCTGGGCACACCTAAAATGAGATTGATTATCTTGTGCATCCTATGGTTGATCTAAAGCCTATTTATAGATATGCACATATGCCTGTGCGAATACAAGTACAATGGATATCTGTGTAGTGGCCCACAATGGATAGTAACTATATGGATGAGGTAATGGCACAATAATTACACTTAGCCACCTATCAATGGCTGCAGAGTGTGAATACACTGCAGGATTGCTCATATTAAGGAGTAATTTATTTTAACAGTTCAGAATCAATCAGTCTTTTGAGGTATTATTTACAGGTGTATAAACCTGAAATAACAGGTTTCAGACTCAATTTTCCATCTGAGCTCTTACTCAGATATGCTGTAGAAAACCTTGTTGTCTTTAATTATACTCTTAAATTATAATAATTGCAACTAATTTAAATTCTATGATACAATCAATGTCATAAACACAAGAACATTTAATTGTTGTTGTAAGGTCTTGTATGTTATTAAAAAACGACATGCAGTGACTTTAATAACAAAGCGTTGCAATACCTTTGAATACAAATGTGACTGGTGGAGAAAATATGCAATCACTTCATCTAATGGCCAATTCTCAGAGCAGCTTGTTTGTGCAATGCCGAATAACATCAATTCATCAAAGTTTACACTATAAAATATTTGAAATGATCTTGGGGAAGATACTGTTGCTTTAAATCTACTGATCGCAACAGAAATGACCAGCTCTCACCTCTCTATTACTAATGTGAGGGGAAGCTGTAAAAATAATAATAATAATCTGGAACAGTCAGCGGTGACTGTAAAGAACCATAGCCAGTAAGAGTTAATCACTGATGTGTTCAGACAACGGAGGTGGGGATGGAGAACCAATTGTTTTTCAGAACAGGCGCCCAGTGGATCAATGCCTCAGGACTGTTTCTGTGCCTGCTTAATGATTTTGCTCATTGGTTCCGCAAGGTAGCATATGCCCAATCACATCATGTGCAAAAATGTATTACAAGAAAGATTATTCAAACTGTATTACAGTAAAGATTATTCTATTCTATTCTATTACATTGTGCAATATTTGAAGCACTTTTGACATATATGTGAACATTTACTCTTCAGCATATTTTTGTACATAATTAAGAACTACATTTTCCTTTCTATGAGCTGGTTGGAGCCAAATAGGTATAGTAAATCTTCACCAATAGGTGTGGGTTTTCTGCATCAAATGCCACACAGCAAATCAGGCAGATTAGGCAAGAGGATTGTTGTACTGGTGTGGCCGTCTCATCAGAAGTGTATTGATTACACCTCTCATTAGAACACCTGTCAAGAATGGTAATTTGTTACCCTCCCAAGTCAAAAATTGAATTTCCTCATTGCTTCGCCGCCCTTAGTGAGGAATGGGTGGCTGGCCCCACTTGTAGACATTGTTTCCTGCTTGTAGTAAATCACTACTACACCTCTTCATATTGATGTGATGTAATTAGACACACATGTGCATAACATAACAACATAACAAGACACCTACATTACTGACATGTCTTGGGCACTTGGCATCATTGAACTGTGCCACAATGATTTGACAAAAACAGATATACAGATTTTCTTTCACCTACCTACCTACCATAATTCATATTTTTATGCACTGCAGCACACACATTGTAATATTCATTATGACATATCACCCAATACAACTTTTGGTTTAAAAGCTAATTGAACTTTTTTCAGTAGCTTGTTTCAGTAGCTAAACGTGGATATAGTCAGTGGAGATAAAAGAGTATTTTTCAAATAAGAAATACTACCATAACATTGGCTGTACTGTAGCTGCAGATTACAAATAAAGCAGCAGGCAAAAAAGCACAACAGGTGTACTGCTGCCTGTGTTCAGGAAGGGTCACATGTGGTCTGAATTGCATGGGCAAGAGTGTTACCCTCCTCCTGGTGGATGCTATGCATGTGTCTGTCTGTATGTGTTTGACACAGTATCACGGGATGTACACAGAAACCCGGTTGCTCTGACACGGTGGTGCAGGCATCCGTGACTAAAGCACGTGGCTGTTAAGCGGCATGTCACGTCTCAGCATACCCGAGGATGTGTGCAGCTAGAAACTGGCCAACAGGGGGAATTAATTCCAGGACATGTACCATGAAAGCTCCACAATTCACCCTTACTGCCTGGGGCACATGCAAAAGCCCACACAGTTTGCAGTCCTTTTGTTCTTACTGAAATTGCTTTAGGTCCAGAAATTGGTGGAAAGGAGAAACCACCAATATAAAAGAACAACTGAGGGCATGTGGGATGTTAGTTTAAGGTGAGGAAGGAAGAAACTCTCTTTCCACAATATTTACACTGGTTATTTAAGGTGCCTACTTTGACTCTGCTGAATGGATTTGACAGATGCTGGTTGGTGGGAAGCGTGATTAATATTACACATTCAACCATGGACTGACAATTGGTCTGTCTGTTGAGGAAATATTTACATAAATATGTCATAGATGTCTAGGGGCACATTCTGGCTACCGTCTGGATAAACAGATAATATATTCCTCTCTTTTTTTAAATTACCTTATTTTGTGCGCTTTGAAGCTACCTTACAAAGTGCTTACATACTGTAAGTACTAGTCCCATCTGAGTGGAAAAACTTGAGTGGAAAAATATTAATCAGGCTTTTCTGGATACCTGCAATGATAGTTAGAAAAGAATAGAATTTGAAGCCAGAAGACAAATGGAGACTGACTTCTAGCAGACAGCTCATATATACTATAGGAGATTATTGATCCTGGTACTGGCTTCTGAAGACAGAAAGTAACCAGGTGAAAAAAGCTCAAAGCTCAAAGGCTCAAGAATTTTCAAGAGCATTTTCTTTAAAACTGCACAATTAAGTCAAAATGGAAAGGGAAATGACAGACTTCCCTGATGAAAACGCGCCCACCTGCACAGTCTCAGCAATGGCAGTCTCCTTGACGCTATCACCATGCAATGCAAAGACCTGAAGAACATGATGTTTAAAGGCCTCCCGACGAAGCACAGAATTTCAAGGATGCAGATGAAAGCAAAGGAAACATATTTTGTGCAAAAAAAAGGAACCTTCACATTCAGCACTCCTGCATGAATAGTTAAAGGGGTTAATTAGCCCTGCTGCTGCAGTGAACAGTGGCGTGATCCACTCACTTGTTTTGGTGCTTGGAGCCCTGTAGATGTGCATGGTACTGTGCCACCGAGTTCAGTGTGACGCTGCAGACTTCACAGGTGTAACTCCGTTTCAGGCCTGAAATCAATAGCAGTAACAAAGGAATCAACAAAGGAGAAGTGTAACCCTCAAAACTGTCTGCCTTTCATCAACATTACAGTGCATCGGAGAATGGAAATCAAATTGCTCTGATATTAGTTGATTGTCAATGCATAAATACATCCAAATAGTTTCGCTCCCTGCACATACATTTCCGCCTCCCTCTAGGTGAACATGCCTTTGAGTGTTTCCATGATTGCCAGAGCTGATAGGACAGACAGAGATAAACTGGAAAAAATGAATTAGAGCTAGTTAATGAGATGTCATGCTTCAACACCATGGGAATGAATTTCACAGTTTGCTTAAAAAAATACTACCATTTGATGTGCTTTTTTTTGCTAGTAAATCGCTAGTGTATAGACTATCGGTGATGTACTTGAATACTTTTGTGCATTTGAGACACAACTAATGCTCATAATGTATAACACAACCTGAAGTTCAGATGATATCCTGCTGCCTTATTATCGCACTTGATGGCTGTATGAGATACATTTCATGGCAATCCATCTGACAGATGAATAGACAGCCCACAAAATATTTCCCTCATTTCCATTGAAAAAGCTAAAAAATCACCAGATTGATGAGGATTTATCGCCTCGGTGGTGATCTGTACAAAATAGTGATCCATTAACGGACAATTGCAGTCCAAAGAGCTAAAACCTTCAAATTGTCAGTGCTATTCCTACTGCTAAAACAATAAAACCCAATTTGTAATAAACAGAATTCAACACCGTTTTATTTCTTAAAAATCCACACATTAACACGCTGCAGCATGTGCGACTGAAGTTACTAAATAGACACTGTATCTGCAGCCCGTTGCTACAAAATATGAGCACCCTGTGTTAATGGCTGTCATGTTGTACAAATCCTATTGTGGTATGAAAAACAGCCATCTTTATTGCCTTGCTCTCACAATTGTGTTAGCTCCTGCATAAATATGCCTCAGCGCAAAAGGCCAAGAGAAAATAAATGTCACGCTGCACTTATTGAATCAGATATTCATGTCCTCTTCAATCACATTCCTGCCGTGAATGATCATTTGCACCAAACTTTCAAGCCCAGGAATGAGCTGCTGAATCTTAAAAAACGTGTTTTCCAGTTATAGCAAATTTTCCATTTGCTCAACACTTATTTCTCAGAGGTTGATGTCAACTGTTTTTTTTTATTTTATGGCATTTTGATGGAAGACAAGTTTCCCCTGGGAGCAAAAGAGAGAGGCAAATTTCCCCCTTTCACTTTCGCCCTGATAAGCTGTACAATAACCACTCTGTCAGTTTGGCCGCCACCGGGATTGAGATTTCAATTTTGCACGGCCGTCCCTTGACGCCGCCATGAGCTGACATATAAGTTCTTCAGCAGGCAGCTAGGGTCTCCCCCGCTGCAGCCCTGTGACAGCTTGCTTCTCAAACAATTTTTGAAAGAGTGAAAGATTATACGGCCGCCCCGGGATCCATCATTGCCAGCCACCTGCGGCTCTTCCCGCATGTCGCTGCCCTGCGTGAGCGATAAAGCGCGGGGCGCCTTCAGGCCTTCACAGTGTTTTCCCCTCTATCACCTTCACTTCCTGCTTCCTAAGCAACTGCCTTGTGAGTTATTGAGGACTGTTCTTTTTTTTTTTAATTGTCCCTGCTCTGCTATTTTGTTTTTTTGAGCCTGAGTCAGAATTTTGAGTTGAAAACACAGAGAGGAAATAATTGTGCATTTATCATTAATACATAAGAAACTTTGAAGAAATGGGTAAACGAAAGTAACAAAAATTGTGCAAAACTTCAAATCTCTTCAGTTCAAATCTCAATTCTTCACTTTTCTGTGCCAATCCCAAAACATCCAAAGGACAAAAGCAGTTCAATTGACTGAGTAAGGAACGACGTGTCAGATTGCATAAATCAACCAATTGTGCTGCAAACAGCCTTCAAAACATGCGATCCAAGGTCAACAGTAAAGGTTTTTGTTAGCAGCCTCCAGAACCCAAGAGAAGCTTGGAGCTATATTTACTGTGAAAGGACAATAATGGTGACGCTGATAGGATGTTCGGAATTTGCTGATTTAATGAAGTTAAGTAACTCTTGCTATGTGTGTTGATGTGAGCAAGGAGTGGTTTATGTGTGTGTGTGTGTGTGTGTGCGCGTGTGCATGAGTTTGTCACTAGATTTGGATGAGTGCTAATGTGGGGGAGCTGCAACTCGGGGCTGCAAGGGTCAATCAATATAATCGATTCCAACTGTCTACAGATTTTTTTTTGAGAACCCAAAACCTTAGAAACAGACATATAAGTTCACTTATAACTGGAATTCACTACCAGAAAGTGTGGGGGAGTGTCGACTTCATTGCTATTACTCCAGTCTAAGAACATTATACAGCGAATGGGACAGTTCCCAGTGTAAGAGGATGATGATGAATATGGCATAAAATCAAAACAAAACTTTCCAAAAGAGTGGGAACACTTGATAACAAATTCCTGTTTCTCCCAGCCTCTTTTATATTTGTATATTAATATATACTACACACTAACTACTGGCACTATGTATTTTTTTCATTGTGATGATCACTTTCACCATTCAACATTCATGACCAGCATTTATCTACCCATTATGTTATCTGCTCTGTCTGCAATTCTATACATTATAAAAGGCCGGGTATATAGCATAGACAGATCACCAGGACATTACAGGGCATGCACACATACACACACATGCACGCACATAAAACTCACTCTTACACTCGCACTAAGAGGCAATTTTGGAATTTACAACATGCATGCTTTTGGACTATAGGGGAATGAGAGTACCTGGAGAGAACATTCAAACTCCACAAAAAAACATGGTCCGATCAAGATTCAGAGAACTCAACTTCTTACCTTTAGGCGACACGACTATCCATCAGTTACCCTCATCTGCCCTTTTAAAAGTACCAACTGAAAGTTAATAACCCAGAAACCAATCTTATAGAAAGCCTATGCAACATGAAAACCATTAGTCTATATCAAGCATGTTGACCTGTACATTGACTCACCAATAAAACACAGATTTGGGTGCTGAGTTGAGTTATTTTATTTGCTCTGTAGTAAATCTCGGGTTGCCTCTCAGCTAATTGAGACCCATTGCCCACGCCTTTGGGAGGGAACATGGCAGCAGTATGACTGATCAGCTGTGTAGTCATCTGTGCACGGACTGTTCACGAGCAGGGAAAAAGGTAGTGCAGGTCCAGGGTTCATGCTAAATTAACCAGCAGCCATCTGCCCCACTCAGATGGTGCAAGTTTAGCTCATTCGCGCTCTGAATGGAGCGGGCACTGGGCTGAAAGAGCATATGCTGAAGTCTGAGGCTGTTTTGGACCAAAATGTTTGCAACCATGTAAAATGCTTTGTGTGATGGACATTCAGAGGGAAATCATCACATAAAAAAATGTTGTCAACCCCTTGAACTAACATGCTTAACAAACATCCAATAGAACCGGTCTCAAAAATTGGAAATGGGCAAAACACAGAGGTGTAAGACCTTGATGAGAACAGGCTAGAGACAAATGGCTCACCTTCTGCTAAACCATTCTAGTCTTTAAATTGCACCAGTTAGTCGACTTGGGGGCAGACCTTGCCCTTTGTTTCCACATGAATAGGACCTTGATCTGCTTGTTGTAATTTGCCACTCTCTGGCATTAATAGTTCTATTCTGGGATCAGGGGAAGCGAGAAATGTAAGACAGAGCAACGAGCTACAGCTTGAGAGAAGCAATTGTAGGGCTCTATCGGAGCAAAGCAGAGGAGGTGAGAGGAACAGTGCACAAGCACCACCATCATCACAGCACATCTACCAGAAACACATCTCAGAACGACAGCTGTGACGGAGTCTAGAAAAAACACAATTGGTCTGTTGGGGCTGTTTGACAGGTTTGACTGTGATCTAAATTTAGGGTTATGAAATGAGCACTCACACAAAAAAGGGCAAATAAAAAAGCTAGTTGCCCGATCCACAAGAACATAATGAAGAAGAGTTCTGACTTTGTGTTTCAGGATATTTTAATTCATTATGATTACTTATGTTTGGGGACCATTTTTTGAGTAGAGTTTGCATGTTGTGCAGGGCGAGGGGCTCAGAGTGCTCCCAGTTCCCCCCACAGTCCAGAAACAAGCATTAAGATTGGAGATTCTATTCCCCTCCTCGTGGATGGTGTGTCTGCCCTGTGATGGACTGGTACATTTCCTCCCTTCAATCTATGGGCACTGTGTGCTGGAAATAGGCACCAGCAGATATCGGTGAATCTAGTGCATTGGAACAAGTAATATATGGATGGATGCGATAGGATACAATAAACCTTACAGAGAATGGGGAAATTTGTGGTGTTGCAGCAGTAGAGTGGACATTGGTAGACAAGTAACCAAAGACAAAGCTATTCATTCGTAATAGAAATAGAAATATAAAACATTGAAACTATAAACAGAGCAAGACGCAGCCACAGACAACATCAAAAAGCAAATAATGCACAGGAGTGACTGTGTGAATGAATGAATGAATGAATGAATGAATGAATAAATGAATGCGGTCTACTGGTAGCAGAGCTGGGTGTTGAACAGCAAAACAGCAGATGGAGAGAAGGACCTGCAGAATCTCTGTGCTGAAGGAGGGTGTTCACTGAAGGAGCTGCTCAGTGCTGCAGTCCAGCATGGGGTGGGAGACAGCATTCCCTCGTTTCTCACAGTTAATGTGAAAGAGTGACACCTGAGTTATTTTATTACTTACGTACACTTTAACCTTCATGAACCATCCCCGTACTGATATTACCTTTTCACTAAGCACACAAAATGTGAGTTACGGAAGACAGCGTAGACACGACTGATGCGCCTCTCAGGAGAAGAGGCGAGGGGAGACGCTGGGAAGTGATGCTAGAGGATGATATGATATGATCCATGACCAATCAGCTCGCAGGATACAAACCTTCATGCCCTCATTGGTTGACTCCCGCCTGTCAGCCAATAGCGTGTCTTGTACGATCTCACCTGACTACAGCCAATGCAGAACGCTTGCTTCTCGCTTTGTCCCTTGTGTTTGATGAAGTTTACGCATGCCGCGTGGTGCCGTCTTTAGCGGGTTTGCGGAATATGGCCGCAGATTCTGCGATATAATTAAATTATATTTATAAATTGAAAACGTCAGCGTTGAACTGAAGCCGCGAAACATGAACTGTGAAATAGGGAGGGAATACTGTACTTCAGAGCTGATAGCTTTGCTAGTCTCTTCCTTCTCCTCTCTCCCACCACCTATACTCAGTCCAGGGGACACCCCAGGACAAAGCTGAGCGTCTTAACATTTAGTGCAGTCTCTGGTCTTAACATTTAGTCCAGTCACTGTTGAGATGATCCAGCAGACCACTTCACAGAGAAAACGGCTGATTCCACCACTGTGCCAAAGGCACTAATGTAAGAGTCCATGGACTTATGTTACGTAGACAATGCACAACAGACTGACATTCCCAGGGGTGCAGACTGCTATGTCTGGTTAAAACATAAAATGAAGCAAGGAACAGTACAACAAATACAGATGGAGGTGAATGAAATTGCTGGGTATACTCTTCCTAATTGCTTTGTGTGGCAGTAATCATGCTACGCTCCATGAACATCTCTTGTATTAGTCACTATTTAACACTAAGCATAAGGATGAGCAAGCTGTTACTTCTCAGAGCTATAAGCCAAAGATGTTGAATTTGTTTTTGCAAGTTGAAGTCAAGTCTGAAGTGGGGCAAGACTTGGCCAAGTCTTTGGTCACAAGGTCAAGTCTGAAGTCTCTAAAAGAAAAAAAGTGAGGTTTTTGGAAAATGGTTGACATGATCACCATAACAAAAACAAATTTTGGTTTCATAGTCATAGTCATAGGGAGTTGGAGGGAGTTGCATAAGACAAAAAGTCCTGTAATGAGACACCCCCCACAACCCTTGGTGAATCCCTACATCTACAACTCCCTACAACTATCTACGACTCCCTACGACCAACAACTGGCATGTTAGTACTTTTCGCAGACCCTTTGACGACTCTCGACACCCACCAAGAGAACAACAGAGAAACGGCAGAGATCAGTGAGCCGTGGGAGAGAGAGAGAGAAAGATTTGTGATGTTACTTTCTTTTCTGAGACGATGAATTGAAGCTATGTCAATGGTACTCTTCAGCAGTTACAGTTATTTTGTTAGTTTCTTTTTATTTGAATTCCTTTCTTTTTATAACGTGTATAATGGCACTGCTTAACGTGCATAGGTTGTTCCTGCATATAGTTCACTCATCCCCTCCTAAGGTAATTTCATTCAGACAGTCGTAGCTGATATTGAAAAAACCTGTGGTACACACTAACCGACTGGTTTATTCACGCTAACTGAAAGACGGGATTGCACATTTAACGACCGTGCCTGATAAAGAAACAGACTACACCAACTGAGCCCAACAGAACACACTAGTGGTGGGTGGATCGATCCAACAGATAATATTGATACCAGTGTGGTACTGACATTGATCAATGGCTTGACTGGTTAAGTCGCGCAGCGGAGAACCGAGTAGTGTCTCCTCATCTCAAAATGAGTAAAATGCAAATGCCAGCTCCATCAACTTTGCAATACACAGGCACAGAAATGGAGATCTTTGTCAGATGGGTATGTTTCTTGAATAGCATACTATTGCTGTTTGCTACCCTGGAGGGAATGAGCAAATGCCATTTAGAGTAGTTTGCTGAAATGGGAGATGTGAATATAATTTGAGGTTTACTGAGAGTGAGCAATCTCAATGGACCTATTATTGTCGTCAGTTTAAGACAGATGTGGTTGTTTTCATATGGAAGATGTCAAGCCTACACATAGACTCTACGAAATGTTTCATATTGCTGAAAAACATGCAAATTTCCCCAAGGAGGGATAACTGAAAGTCTATACTACCATTATATTCCACATACTATGATGTCCTGATCATGTGGGACTTTACCTATATATATAGAATAAAACTGAGGAACAATTCTGAATATCATGTCAGGTTTAATGTTCATATGACAAATGGCATATGTGTCGAGTAACTCAGAGGATGTCATTTGAAGCATGGGAAAACACTTTTGGAAGCAGGAACCCATCCAACTGCTACTCAACAACAGAGTAGATTATTTACATGTGCACATTTTCCCTCAGTCAAAGATAAATAGTCTGCGTTTCCACTGTAATGTCTCTTTTATCCAAAGTGCCCACCCAAATAGCTTTGATGTCTGCAAAAACAAGCTGCGGGCTGTCTCTTGCTGTTCCAAACAGACTCTGAGTGCTGAGTCTTCCGCTGCATAAACAGGTGATCACCTCATATTAGTCTGATGAAGGTAGCTAGCAGGGCCAGACCACAATCTATTTCAGAAGCTGGAGAGTGTCTTCACAGAGCGTTTCCACGAGGGCTCCTCAATCATTACTTGCATCTCCATTGACAGCCATTGAATTGTTGTAAGTTAAGAGATAATGCTTAATGGTCAGTAACTCCACAACTTTTGATCCTCTGTAATTCATGTTACTGGGTAGAAATGGCTTCGTTGATTCAGTCTCTGCTGGAGGCAGATGCTACCCCTGAACCCCAACAAAACAGCAGTGGATCCTGTACAATACTCATGATTATCTACATCATTTGCTCTTTGATGTCTGTATAAGTCCTGCAGCAGATAAGCACGTGGGAGGATATGTGGACTCATGGAAACATGAGGAGGGAGAGTTTTGTGTCCGCTGCCTATCTGAATATATTTTTTGAGAATTTGTTTTGTGAATTTGTGTTTTTTACTTTAGCCACTATTATATTTGGGATGCTACCTAAATTGATGAACTGGAGCTATATCAGTGGTATTCTTCACAAGTTATTGAGAAATCACGTTATATACAATCATATAGGGGGCATTTAATACAGCCTCCCACCATTTCTTTGCTACACCTTGTTTACACACAGTAATGATGAAGCCAGTCCTCTTCACCAGATCCAGGCTCCACAATGTAGAATTTTACTTTTCCTGTTTGTGTCTGCATAAAAATTCACACAGCACTTCTACAGCCATGATTGACAGTTCCTTGTCCTGCCCCCTCCAGACAAATCAAAATATCCAAACTGGATAAAAAGCTTATCTGTTTTCTAATTGTTCACAAAATCCCCCCAAAAAATCAAAAAACAACTCACTCAGTTTTTTTTTTCATTTTGGTTAGAGAAATATATTTGGAAATGAGTGACACGTGGATTTAAAATGGCCAATTACAATAGGAACATACAGGAGCCACATGGCTTAATCTTTCTAATTTGCTTGTCCACTTTGCATTATTAAAGATGTAAACTTATCGTCTCTAGAAAGAAAGGGATAAGTGAAAGTGTCTCATTGCTGCTGGTGTTGGAAATCACATTAGTCCAGTACAGTAGTTAAGACCCAGCCTTAGTAAAAATGATTAATTCAACAAAAGAAAATGACTGCATTTAGGCATGTTTTATGATTCAGTGCTAGCTACTGGGGAATAGTCAGCAAATACTCCAGCTCAAATTGCTCTCAAAGATAAAGCTTCAGTGCATACATCATCACACCAATGTCAGTTAACAATAAGCTTTAATCAACAATGTTTTTGAACAACACAGCACCAAACCTTGATCCTGAGTATACAAATACTAATCACCTACCGCTCTGGAGCATTCAGTGAACCAGTGGCTGGTCACAGTCACCTGAGCTGAGCTGCCTGCTGTCTGGCTTTACATTGTCTGGTTGTCTGTCATTCTCTCATATCAGCGGAGGCATGGTGTGCTTTGTTGCCACTAACTGAAGCAGAACAGATGCTGAGGCTGCAGCTCCGGTTTCATTTAGCTACTGCATGGAGTCAGGAAGATAAAAGAGTCTGCGTCTAATGTTCCGACCTCTTATGGGAGTCCAATTATATTTCCATGCAAAAAAGAGAAGTAAGTAGCAATCATCTCCCTCTTTTTCCCTAGTTTCAGATAATTACAGTTATCTATGCAACCAGGAGCATTCATTGATTCAGGTTCATTGAAGATAAAGATTCCGGTTTAAAAATCACACTTCACCCTAAATTTTTTTGTTCAATTTCAGACTTGTCCATTCAAGGAACATATCTGTTCCTCTTATTAATCCAATCTATCTATCTATGTATCTATCAATGTATCTATCAATGTATCTATCTGTCTGTCTGTCTGTCTGTCTGTCTATCAATATTTGTAAATATGAAGAAATAAGAGGAAATCAGATTCTTATGTACTAAGGATTTTTCAAATGTAAAAATCCTTTAAAAGGGCACATGTCAGCAGTTATATGAGTTCAAAGCAACAGTCTACAGGCTGGGGAAATATGCACGTGTCTGCATTATTTCTATACAGTGCAGGCCGCTAAACCATTTTCAAAGAGCTCAACCAGAAGAACATTTTCCATCATGAGCTGAGAGCTGAGTGCTACCTTTGACCTTGTAACGATCTCCTCCAGAAAATCAAATACAGGAATAATGGAGTGCTAATGGTTTGTCCATGCTTCTCTGTGTGTGCCATCAACTTTCCACAGATGTGCTGTAGTTACAAAAGAATAAAACTCCTGGGTGATGGCACCTCCTCCCTCACTCAGGCTTGCCGCATATTCCAATGCCTCGTCTTCAAAGTCAGACTACCCATTTTGTTCTCAAGCTGAAAGGGGTGTGTGGATGCTGCTGGAGGTCAGCGAGAGGGAATGGTAAAGCAGGGAATGGGCAAAGACATGTGGAAATAAGGCAATGGGGAAAAAGATGAAAAGGAGACTGAGAAAAGAATTGCTCCCAGTTCCCCAGCTGCAGCTCCTGAATCCTGCCTCTATCCCAGCTGCCTGCTATGTCTGCTGCCGTCCTGCTCTCCTCTCCACAGGGCTCACAGTGCTGGTTTTCCTCGATAGGATGATTTGCCACTTCAATACTAATTGATAATCACCGGAGAGAAATACTCATTAGTCCAAGTGCTGAATAGTGCAGCAAAGCATGCTGACATTTCCAGCCGCTCTATAATGACTGTGTTGATGTTGGTGAATGTGTCTCCTCCTAACACAGTGAAATATAGGCTTGCTGTAAGCCAGATGAATCCAGAAATGCCAGTGGCCTTAAGTTAGAGTGGAAGTTCAGAGAGGCCTTTGAACAACCAAGAGGTTTGTTTCAAGCAGCACCAAAGAGTATCATTTACCCCGACTTACAGTGAGTCTGTTATTGAGCTCGTTGCTTTAAACAGGGACCAGATATTGTAAGATCAGATCACAAGGCGTAGAGACGATCAATGGGAAAACAAACTTAACAGTGAGCATGCAATGTTTGGAAATTTCAACTGCAGCTCATTCACTATGAAGTAGTGAGTGTTTGCTCATGCAATTTTGAAAGGATGGAAAGACTACTTTCTTCCAAACTGTAGACCCTTTTTTTCCTTCTTTACCCCGCCCCCCTCCCATTTTTCCTGGATGTTGGGTGTAGTCAGTGCTGTGCTGGGAAAACGGGTGAAAAAGATACATCTACGCTCCACTCAGGATTTAGTAAGGGTTATGGGCAATGACTAATGTGTTAAATCATTAAGGATTTGTGCAATTAGGTGTCACTTAATTAATAAAAATAAAAACAATACTTAATCCTACTGGCATTAATAACATAATGTTTGATAATAACCATATATTTTACCTTAATGAGAGATTGTGTTTTCAAAACCTTGCAAAGCTGTACTGACTGCAGCTCACTTGCCCTCAGCTAACCACAGTGCACCTACATGTACTGTATGGGCGTGCACAACCAATCAGGCTTGTGGTCCACCCATTCAGTGGGACCACGCGCCATTGCCCTTCACTACACCTCTGGGCTCCCTCTGCTCTTCTGGCAGCTGGCCCTCCACTGGCTGGAATAATATAGTCTAATTGTTATTGGCATATTGTGACTGGAAGAGGGAACGCAAGATGGTTCTTGCTTCCTGCCCTGTAAAAGCAGCAGCTTGTGTCACGCTGGTGGAAAAAGAAGTCTAGTTGACAGCTCTAGCCGTGAGGCTTGCCTTTTACTTCAGCAGTACAGAAATTGCTGTTGAAGAGCTATGAGCTATAAGAGATGCATTTGAGTTTCACACACAAAAACACCCTTTGTCCCCAAGGGGTCATGAAAACAGGATAGGCTTTTGTATAGTTTTTTTTTTCGATCTTCACTCCACTCCAGGTGATTTTATAGCTGGAGGGCTATAGAGGGCAAATACAGAACACAATATGCCTTGACCCTTGAAGCCTACATCTTAAGGAAATTCTCAAAGCGTTTGCTCAATTAAAATGCCAAATGAAACTATCACTACAAATGTCTCATGGGATCAGGCAGGCTAAAGGTCAAGGGCAGTCAATGAGCAGCACCACTGGAGGCTATGAGCTACCAAGAACTTGATCGGAGGCCCTTCAGTCTACTTAAGCCACAGTCTGTTTCCTGACAATTGCTCTATTAGTTCCTCCTACCACGAGATCACACACTGTCCACTGACATACATCATGCTGCAAATGAGATGCCCTGGAGACAGCAGGACTCTGTATCATTAACCAACACCTTGCCATGACTGTTACCTCTGCCACAATAAGTCACACACGAGTGTGACACAAACATACAGGCATAACAGATACTGTACAGCTTTCATGGACACCCGGCTGTGGGCAAAGACATTTGCCCTGTTAAATCCTACATGTCAAACATCCACTCTGAACACAAACGATTTGTGATAAAGCCATAATCTGTGATTTGTGTTATGTTTCTCTTTTAAGTGCTGAAAGAAAACGCAGATTACACTAGAATGTATTGAACGGTGAGGAGCTCCAATAGAAAGTGTACCTTTCATCTCTCCCATATCCAGGGTCTTTCCCAGCTGCTCCAGAAGATCTGCTCTGGCAGCGTTCTTCTTGTGCTTTTTGCCATCATAATGTTGCTGAGCCATGCCAGGGTTGTTGAACCAGGCATTGCATAACTGGCAGTAGCGGTCTGAGTCACGGCGTTGTCGTGGGGAAGTCAAAGGAGATGTTTCTGGAGAGCTCTTTACAGGACTGGGGGATGCCTCTGCAAAAATACCAAACAAACAAACAAACAAACAAATGCACAATGAGGTTCTATAGACATTATGCAAAACTAACTTTTTCATTGCTTTAGTATGTAAGTTTGCATATGTGGAGTACTTCCCAGCCCCTTAAATGTAAGTTTTTAAGTCAATGCTTAGTAAACTGTCATAGTCAGAAACCCAGTCTCAGGGTCCTTGTTATGCAACAAGCAGGTCAATTTGCATAATCCTGCCCTCGCTCACTATATCTCAGCAGAAGGAGAGAGGATACACTATTACCTCCTCTTTACTGTACTTCATTTGAATGCAACACCCTTTCTGACACACCAAAGCATTGTTCAGCTGGGAGAGCCCATTTTTTACATTTACATCAGATTGACATCTTACTCTTTCCAGACAGTTGAATTCAGAGGAGTTGGTCTGCTTCCTGTTTTGTTTTAATGAGTCACTAGTTTGGCATAACCAGCCAACCTTTCCCATTGTTAATATCCCAACAGTCTTGCGACAGCATCAAAAGAAACTTCTTGAAATGTTGGTGTAAATATAACAAAGTATGCCAAGCCAAGGTGGTTCGTTTTGAAGAGGGCAACCAATGGATCAGGAAGGCCGGCTCTATCCTAGTATGCCTAGGTGGTGGAAGGAAGGAGGACAGTGATGGCAAGGCTGTCCTCTTGAACTACGTATTCACCGTCTTTAGTCCTTAGTCCTCTGTCTAACTGATTCAGCTGCGCACTCCTCCAACCATTGTGTGTGACGGATAGACTTCTTCCTCCCTGCAACTGTCAGACTGTACAACTAGCCCGTGCTATCAGTATCTCACTTTTATTTTCTCTTTAAATCTGTATTGTAAAGCATTACAACTTTTTCATGATTTAATACCTACTCTAATGGTTTTTAACTGCATGTGTATTTTTTATTTTATGTTCCTATTCTTTGTACCAATGCTCTTTATGCTATCCGATGCAATAACAAATCACCCACTGTAGGACTAATAAAGGAATATCTTATTAAAGCTAATCATATACATTATCTTATCTGACAATCATGAGCAAAATGGCCAACTCAAACCTTTCTTGGTGGGAAAATGCCTGCCAAGGGTATCTTAACTCAGTTGCATTATTAATATGATTATTATATTATGATATTATAATTATTATCTTTTTTAGAATTAGGAGAAAATGCATATGGGGCATTTTCAGCATGGCCTAAAAACACAAGTTGGCATTTTTAAGTGGGGATTTGTGGCTGACAGACAGAAAACACGGTAAAGGCTTTAATGAGCACTGATCAGCAGCAATGCAACAATGCCTGTGACTGCTTGTGCAGCCCTCTGAATAACAAGCCGCTATCTCAATGTAATGCCTGAAGAGAAAAACCTAAATTCTACTTGGCAAACGAATTAAAGAGCCTGCTCTCCTCATGGCTACTCACTTGTGCCTTCATGCATGGATGACAGCTTTAACCCTGAATGAGGGCTGCGTTGCACTGAGCACTTGCCGACACAAAACAGCACTATCAACTTAATCAGCTTTAACACTCCACTGCTTGGCCCACCCTAAGACAACACTTAGCGTTGTCCCATTATGTTCCATTACACCAGTCAACATTTCAAAGGGGCAACTTTAACTGTCAGCATTTTGCCCTGTGTTTCCCGAGTTCAGCCTCGAGTGAGTCTGGGCTGAGACAAACACACCAGAGCATTATATTTCACATGCTGTACATGGGTGACCCTCTCATCATCACAGCAGCTATTATGTAGGGTCTGAATTTAAGACGTTGTGTTTATAGGATGACCTCTCCAGCTAATAGGCTAATGTACACTGTCAGTCCTCATTTAATCCCTGTGGTTGCCTTTGCAAGGATATCAGAGGTCAGCTACAAAGGAGAAGCCTGGGAGCTGTTTTGGTTGTTGGGTCTTTCTCAAAGGAAAGGAAGTTTTACCAGGCCATGCTCCCATGACGTCAGAACGAGTTTGTCATGCGATTTCAAATATTTCAAGGAGGAAACTGCCAAATACAATACCTCTCTGCAAATACTGAGGGATCACAAGGGGCACAATTACAAGACCAAACAAAGGTCATTTGTCACCAACAGTGTAGTGACCTCGCAAAGAATCCTCCTCCAGCAAAGTGTGTGTGGTAAAGTTTTCATTCATAACAGGCTGTGGTTACTGCAGGTTGGCTCACCAAACCCATAGATAACCCAGCAGGAGCATAACAGAATGGCTCCTTTCCTTCCATTTAGTGCATCATTATGGCCATACTGTTTAACACCCCTCTGTGCTGTGAATTAAGGTTCAGCTCAGTTCAGGAGGCTGGGCTCATAGCCACTGCCGAGAGGCAGATGGTGCCGACTCGGGGGGGTACCTGCTGTGTTAAGGACATGTTCAGCTCTGTGAAAAGACTCTTGCTTTGCAATATCATAGGTTTAAGTATGAGTCACAGAAAATTGTGCCTTTCTGTGCTGCACTGGGATGAATCTGCGGGCTTTGCACAGTTTTCCTGATGGTGAACAATCTTTTCCGTACGATGGAATGTTATGGCCACATCTAGAAAAAAGCGGACTTCATCATTATGTTACGAGAATAAAGTCATAATATTATGAGAATTCAGCCATATAAACAAAGAAAAAGTCATAATTTAATGGGAATAACATCTTACATTTATGAAAAAAACTGCCTGTGCCATGCTAACCGGAGCTCGGCTTCAAAATCTTAATTATCAGTCAGATTGTTCAGAAACAACAAAGCCCCTTTGCAGGGTCTGCTGATACAAATTAAACTGAAGTACATACAATCCCAAGGCCATCATTTTAATACCTCCCCTCTTAAACAACATGTTAGAATATTATGACTTTATTCTCCTAAAATTCTGAATTTATGCTCATAAAATTGTGATTGTTTTCTCATTGTATTGTGACTTTATTCTTGTAAAATTATAACTTTTTTCTTGTAAAAGTATGACTTTATGGTCCTTTGTTTTCTCAATGTGGCCCTCCATCTTACTTTTGACAGAAGTCAGAGACACACTTTTCTTAAAAAAAAAAAAAAAAGTCAGTACAACAGGGGATGACTCATACAGACCTGATGGTCTTGACTTATTATCATCGAGTCAAGGTGACAGTGCACGTGCCACATTTCATAAGACGGGGCTGGTAAGTCAGCTCCCCCTGATGAGGCCTGAAAAGCTCTCTACTGTTACATCAAACGTGAGGATGAAGCATTCTTGTTTGGACTGTGAACAGGAGGTGGCACTGAAAGAATCTAAAACACGAGCAGTTTATAATTCTGCAACGCCAGTCTCAGAGTTACATTTACACAAAGGGTTTGATCAAAGTTGGTATTTTGCATCTCATTTTGGATCAAAGCTTTTACCATTGCAGTTGCCTCAGAAACTGTGAAAACGAGTCATCACTTTGGCAGAGAGATGACACAGAGGAGCAAGATAGGGGTTATTTCAGTAGGAATCATCTTTCAGGGAGAGAAAAAAGCAAATCTCAGCCTGTTCAGTCTGGTGAGGAGGCTGACGGAGAAGATACAGGCCGAATCAGATTCATTATATGAAGTTTACTGTGAACAATATGAAGCTCTGTTTACATTTCATGTTACTTGATGCTCATGACAGCCAACCTTTAGAGGTTAATTTTGTTTGCTATCAGTACTATAAAATACAAAGGATTAATAAATTGCCATGTATTCCTACTACTACCACAGTACTACTACTGTATGCAGAATGTAGCATCACAGTGGTTGCAGGGATTTTCCCCTGCATAGTGAATGAATGCAGCTTGAATTTATGGAGTAATTTGCCTCCCTTGCTTTCTCTTACTCCCTATTTGCCTATTTTAAGTATTTTCTTGTCTGTTGAGGACCTTTTAGATTTCAAATTCTCACTAAAATATTTATCATCATCGTGCACATCAGGAAACGCAAGGGGTTTCTTCCTAAAGTAGTTGTCAGTAATTCAAGGCTAAACTCAATAGGCAAGGACGTACAAAGTGTTTCAGTTCAAGTGCAAACTCAGAATCATTGGCCAGAGGCTTCCATGTTACTGATGGAGACAGACAGAACAATTTCCTCAGATAACCTTGCTGTTGGCATTCTCTATGTCAGGCACAGTCAAAAAAAAAAAAAAGAAATGCCAGAAACGAAACCAGCTTGTTGTGGTCTGATGCGGCCTTTTTCTTCAGATCACTTAATCATCTCTAACCCCCGCATGTAAGATAGCAAAAATGAATTTATAGCAGGGCACAAAATCAAAACATACACAACTGAGCTTAACATTGGCAAAAACATTTTCCCCAAACGAGTGGCATTTCATCAGAGGCCAAAGGGGGCCAGGCTTCCAATTCTTTTTCAGACTGTAGTTGTCATTTTAATAAATATGCTTTGTTAAATAGCTTGGTTAGTTATTTATCTGTGCTGTTGCCGGTGTCTCTTGCACATTGCTCATTAAGTATTCACTTAGTCACTCAGTAGTCACTGAGCAGAACTGTGCCCTTGTAAATGAATCAGTGGTGAAACAAGATATTGCACTCCTGTCATGTCTGAGGGCAGGTCAGGCTGCGTTGGCATCCCTCGGTAAAGAAAGTTTTTAACCAATCACATGGGGCTATGATCATGCCACTGCCAAACTGTAATTCGTCAGGACTATGCCAAGGGAAGCCAGCAGCCCCTTGGCTTGACATTAATTAAATCCAACATTATTAACGTCATTAAAATCAAATAGTGGGAGATAAACATTAAAATTAGCAGAGCAACTTCACTAAGTGCAGTCATGGGGGGTGGGAATTTGGAAAGTTTTGTGAAAGAAAAATCACGAAACCCCCAAGACAGCGGCAAAGTAGAATTAAATCTGACGGCATGCCAACACCAAAATTACACCTGAGTACAGGGAAGAAAAACGGGGATTTGGACATTTATGAAGAAAATAACGTCTGCATGGAGTGGAATGTGGCTTTCTAAATATGTTTGCTTGTTTCTGTGTTGTTTTGTGGTTTGTGTTTGATAAATACTCCCAACCGAGACTTTATGATGAAATTGAAAAGCCTCTCTTGAAATGTGATTGAGCTTCTGAATGAATGCATATTTTATTCATTATCAAAGTCTGGACTAAGCTGCAGATTTTGGGCATTTGGGCAGCAAGCGTAACAAATTAGTATGTTTTTATGGAGGACTGTGTGTGTCTGTGTCTGTGGATTAGAGGTTCTCTCTCCTGAAATTTCCCCCATGTCCTAAACCCTTAACACTGACAGCTGCCCAAGGAGACTGGGGTTTTTCATGCGGTGGACTTGGTCATTCTGTTTTATGATTTATGTGACCTGGGGATAAAATAGCTTGTCAAAACATGTAACCAGTTAATCATATACGACGAGCTGAGAGCTTAATTATTCAGAAGTTGCTATATTAATTTGTAGATGCTTGGAAATATCAGGCCCTGGGACATCTGCTATTTGAAATTCAAATATTGTATTGTATTTAACTGGAAAGATGATAAATTATAATTAATTATAATAACCTATGGGATATTACAGATTTGTAAAGATGTCATGCTGGGAATAGAACATTATGTAACCAGTCTCAGTAACAGTTCAGGGGAAAAAGGTTGTAAATCCTGGAGACCCAGATTGTAGCTTCTTAGTCTTCTCATCACAAACATATCCTACACAATTTATTAGCCATACATAGGACACTTAGCATTTGTCTTAGTTGTGGATAGGACTGCAACAAACATTTTTATTTTTTTGTGTTCGTATTTCAATTTTTGCAGTCCATTAACCTGTCGATTACTTTCTTGATTAATTGAGTTATGAAATTAAGGAAAACTGAAAATTGTTCCACGAAAAGCATTTTTGAAGCTGAGATCAGAAAACATTGACTTTTTTAAAAAATTGCTTCAACCGATTAATCAGTTCGAATCAAATAACTGTTAATTATTTCATCAGTGTGATAATCACTGATTAATCAATTAGTTGATGCAGTTCTGGGAGTAGAGTTGAACAGGGCATTGACACTGGAGTACTGAGGTTTAACAAATCTCCTTGTACGGCATTGGTATGCAGACGGAGAGGCACTTCAAGCAGACCTATTTAGCGTGAACAGAGTTACAAATCCGAGGCAATTCAGCATCTGCGAGAAAGAATCAAAGTGCTCTAAATCTACATAGCTGTCTTCCTACAATGCTGCTGTTTGGGCTAAAAAAGGCTACCATTCTGTACAAACCCCGCATGCACCACCACTTTCTGCTCATAATTTGGCTTTATCTCTCCAGAGGATTCTCCATAAACTGTGCAACTCAGGAAAATAAAACAAACATCACGTGTCAGTGTGGGATATTTTATTAAGTATGGCTGTATATATCTGTATGGCAGATGTCCACTGAACCTGAACCCAAACTTTTTGTTCAGAGGAGACTGTGGTACCAGTTTGACTCTACTTGACTCGGCTATTGTGCGTCTCCATTACATGATAAAGCCGAGTAGGCCTGGCTTGGCCCGCCAGGCGAGCAGGCACTAGAAAACTTTGCTGCAAAAAAGCGCTGATATGGTTTGTTTTCATGCACATGAGATCCATGTTTTCAGGTGGACCCGCTTGTTTAGTCTGATTCAGATTGTGGGTGTGCTTTCACACATCTGACGGACAAACTACAGTCCAGATTTTGATGATAGTCCAGATCTTTGGTGTAAAAGCACACAAAGCAAGAAGATATGATTACTGTGATTACAATGGTTACATCATCGTCCATCATGCTGATGACTGTAGTTTGTAGAAGGCCGACTGTAATGGCGCTGCCCTGTAAGCTTACTGTCACATGCATATACAAATCTAGAATTCTTCGTTCATGTGAAATGTGAAGCAAGGTCATAATACACCAATCATAACATATGTATGTATAAATGCTGACAGTGAATTGAGGAAATAAAAAAAAAAACATATAACACATTGTTGCTCCCCCAAGCCGCAATCACCCCAATTTAGCAACCATCATGGAGGTTCTAAACTGCTGTGAGTGTGAGAGTGAATGGCGTGTGTGCCCTGTGATGGACTGGCTACCTGTTGAGAATGTGTGCTAAAGATCACCAGCAGACCCCTGCCACACGCCTTGAGGACAAAATTGCTACGGTGATTGATGGATGGATGAATGCCACTTCAGTCTTTGCTGAGCAACATAAAAGACATTAACAACACTGTGTAATGTGCTTAGCCAAGGGACGTTAGACTTGGTGCCAGATAACTCAGTGGATGTGTGGGTAAAAAATGAAATGTTAAATGCTAGTGCTATGATTCATACACTTCAACTGCTGTTTTCCAGTAAACACACTTAGACATTTAGAATCATCACATAACAGTGGTGTAAGTATTAGTAATAGAGTTAAATTTGAGGGAAAAATACTGCTGTGAACATTTTAGCTGCAGATTACTTACAGTCACTTCCCAGTAAATCAGGGCAGGGGAAATACATCACCATATTACACCACAGATGATAAAAGAAGTGGCATTCATGGCAGCAACCACAATTACAGCCAAAGCAGTTGTAAACTGGGCAGAATGTGGAAATAGCACAAAGAGTGACCATGTGCAGAATATGAAAATTCATGTGGCTATGGTTATATAAAGACATTAACAATAAATTAACATTCACCCAGCCTGCCTGAGCTCTAAAACAAAGTGAATAGAGCTGCTACCCGTTGCAAGAGCTCAGCTGATATTTGAGCAACATGCAAGCAGATAATCCTATGCTATATGGGTCACTGGAAATATTCAAATTGATGCAATTGTGGCTGTGTGAAAAGGCAATAAGGGGTTATTTGTTTGCTCATAGAGGCTACTGGATGTGTAATCAGGAGGACACAGCCTGGGGGAACAACATTAAACATTCATTTCAACTGTCAGAAGGAATTCTTGAATGTTCAAGAGGTTAATCTGAAATTCATAACAGCATCTTATGCAGGGCTTCTCAACACTTTTCAAGGATTTCAGATTGATGATCGTGCACTCTTGTAATGTTAATCACAGGTTTTGAATAGGTCTCGGGTGTACTAGAAGCATGCTAAACATCATCAGTTAATGAGGGGAAAAGAGTTCATAAGATTCCCCCATGACAGCAGACGATGCTGCATATTTTCATCAGTATTTGCTAGTCTTATTTATTATTTTTATTATTTTTTGCACCATCATGGATTTTAGGCGCTTGTGGCTAACGGGAAAAAGACGCAGAGAAATTCTGCAACTGTATTCTTGCTGACAGCAGCCTGGAACAACAGCATATCCCCAGAGGAACCAGCACACTGACGTTACTTATAGAGAAATCAATAGCCTGGGCCTCCCTCTGCCCTGGATTTATTTTCCTGACATTTTCTATTTGTGACAGATCTGGGTGCCTGAACAATAGAGGTGCTCTAGATGCTTATATCATGTGAAATTACAAGCTCAGTCCAAAGCTAGAATTTCATTTATTTCAACTTGAATGTGGGCTATTTGGACAAGGGCAACAGATCTAAATTGTCATGAACAGACTCATCCTTTTACTCTTACTATTGTATGATACTGTTTGCCCATTTATGGTAATAATTCAACTGGTTCTTTTCTAGTCTCCATAAAGTGGAGGAGAAGTCTGAAATATAAAATGCATGTACATGCTGTTCTTGACTACTCTACACTGTTGTGGGTGACTATAGCCCAAGGGCAATGCAATCATCCACGTATTGGAAGGTCATGGTTCGATCCCAGCCCCATGCAGCCTCCATGTCAAAGCATCCTTGGGCAAGATACTAAACATAACAATGGCCTGTGTGAAGGGTTACTCACTGAGTAGAGGAATCATGTAGGGTAGCCTCTGCCAACAGAGAGTGAATGTGGAAGCCCTTTGAGTGGTCATGAAGAATAGTAAAGTGCTACATAAGAATCAGTCAGTTTACTATTCGAGACAACAGCTTTCGCTGTTACTGCAAAAGTATATTGATAGCAAATATCTTTTTATGTATTAATAATAACCATCAGTCGTTGACATGAAGAGATGCCCTCTCCCTGGACTTTCTTAAATCCACTTTGAAAACCCATCTGTGTAGCACACCCTTCAATCTCTAATCCCCCTCACTCTGTTTCTTTTTTTCTGTGCATGTTCTGTTAGTGTTCCTTTGTTTGTTACTGTCAAGCCTCCTTGGGTCACTGAAACGCACTCTATAAATTAACCCTCTTAAAAAGAAGAAAATTATCTGCTTATCTCTTATCCACATGATGCGTGATTTACCATGATGTCTTGAATCAGGCTTTTACAATCAAAATGGCCGAATATTATATAAGTAAACAGATGACGACAGGTGAATAAATTAAGAAATGTTATTTTCAAATGTGTCTCTGAGGCACATTAGGTGAGGGAAGCTCCACCACAGCATGCGATTGATGGCTTTCTCCCCCTATTTTGACTGCAATGGAGCTGCATCTGCTCTGAACCACTGACCACAGATGGCATGCTTAATGGCTGTGTTTGTCACTGAGATGTCACAAAGAGAGCAACTACCAAAAACTGCTGCCTATATCACCACTCAAATAGCATGTCACTTTTTTTTGCATCATTCATTCATCGTCTTACCCGTTTTATAGCTACTAGTGCAGAGTTCCGCTGGTGTCTGCCTCCAGCTCACATGGGTTGAAAGGGGGCCCCATGGTAGCACAGCTATTAGTGCTGCTTCGCCTCACAGTAAGAAGGTTGTGGGTTTCATCCCAGCTGCTGCTGGCCATTTCTGTGTGGAGTGTGTGGACTTCAGTCTAAAAACATACGTCAAGGTCAAATAGAGACTCTAAATTGTCCCTAAGAGTGAATGGCGTGTGTGCCCCGTGGTGGGCTGGTCAGAAGTGTCGGTTTCAACCACAATGTCAATGTTTAGTAAACTGCTGTAGTCTAAAAATGTGTCTCTGAATGAGTCGTTTTGATTTCAATCTCATTGTAAGCTCCTTGTAACAAAGAGGCCAATTGCATGGCCCTGCCCTTGCTCCCAATACCCCAGCTGCTGGAGCAAGGATCCGCCATTTTCTCATACTTATTTCAGTTAGCTGCAGCAGTCTATCATTTGCATCACGATGGTGTTAGCTCAGTCAGTAGAGTAGGACTTCAACGCGTGAAGGCAGAATACAAATCCTTCAACATTTTTTTTTCGCCCAGTGGAATTTTTCAGCTTTGCAATCACCTCTCATGAGGTAAACAAGTGAATCACATGTGCGTCGTAATGTCAACACCTCACAAACAAAAAAGAGGCTGTCAGAATCCACACACAAAAGATAGACAACTTTCACCTGGCTCTACTCAACACTTTTAGATCAAGGAACCATGTCAAAGAATCAGAGTACTGTCACTCCTTAAATTCACCTCCATACTACAGCTCCATAGGAGCAGTTCTAGGTGCCAGAATGTTTCCACTGTGTTACTGTGGCTCTGCTTGATGATGATATACAGATGACACTATGAAAATGTTGGACAGGAGCACATGTTGGCTAAAAGAAGTGTTTTTGACACGATGGCATCTGTTGAAATCACGCAGGCATTTATTGGCACCTGGGTAACCTGTTTCAGTGCCCCTTTGGGCATATCATCTGACCGTGACACACAGTTTATGAAATGCAGTTGGAGAGAACCTGAGATTGAAACTCCACCACACTATGCAAATAACTCACAGCATACTGGTCTCTGAGCAGTGAAAGCTGCTCTTCATGACAGTCTCAAAGACAGCGTTTTGATTGACAGCCTCCTGTAGATTATGCTAGAGAAAGATCTCCAGTCCTCATCTGCAGAGCTGGTTTATGGCCAGCCACTGCAGGTCCCACAGGACTTTGTCCCTACAGCATTGCCATTTCTTTGGTTCTATGGCCTTCCTCAGTCTCACATACCCAATGGGCCTTTGTTGGCTGATTATGTTTTCATCAGTAGCTATTTGTATACAAAAATTTTAGGTTCAGGATCGTTCAAGTGACTGGAGTGAGATGATGCACTTGCCATGCCAATGTAGTTAATGAGTGCTTTTAAAGGCAGTTTTCCATGTTGCTACAGGGGTCTCTTACTGCTTAAGGCTGCTCAAGATGAAATGATATGGGATAAATTCAGGTCAGCTCAACACTGGGCGATAATACTACAATAGGAATGCATGTCTTATCTGTCAACAGAAAACTTCCCACAAATTAAAAAGCACTGTGGAGCAATATCTATGTGCCCAAGGTAAAACCATGAGTTGACCAACTGCCACCAAAAAGCCGTACAAAGGCCGATCTCTTCACATTCACACAGCTTCCTGCAGACTGAAGAAGCATCAGAAATGTTATTTTTGCTGCGATTATCATCCACCGTTTGCCCCATGGATTTCACTCATTATTCTCATGCAACTGCAAATCTGTGAGATAACTCAAGGTGAGCAGCTGTCAGCAGATTACAGAAGCAGACTTCTATCACCCCAAGGTCAAGAGCAGTTGGTGATTAAATAAAAAAAAGCATGCACAAAGACATACTTAGGAGAAGGCAGCCAACCACATTAGCGTGTTAGGATGTTGTTAGCAAATTATTGGTCATAAAAACACCAATTGTAGCATTGATAAAAAAAAACAACAACAACAACAACACAAGTGTCCAAATGTACTGTGAAAGTGCATTGCGGCTTAGTGGTACCTAACCTTAACTGAGTGTATTAGCAAGCAATAATTTTCTCATTCTAGCTAAAAAAAAACAACAACTCAGGTCAAAGGAATTCTTGCTTTGCAGGAGAAATTTTACAGGAAATTCTTGCCCTGTAAAATGTCTAATAACAATCACTAAATGTGTGTGTGAAGAAAAAATGTAGAAAAAATGTAGGCGATCAGAAAAGTAGGTGTCTGTTTGCTGAATCTGTGTTCGAATAATATCACCATAGTAACCAGTTTTGCTGGTTGAATTGCTCTGTGTGAATAACTGTTCACAAACTCAGTTCATTGCAAAGTTTGGTCATGATATTTATTTGAGAACCAAAATGGTGGACAGACAAACAGTGTCTGTGAGCACAAGACTACTGACTATACTACTGACTACTGACTATAGTAAACATAAAAAGAAAATCTGGAAAATGCTGAAAAAAACAAACAAACAAAAAACAGTAAGAAGCATAAAACTAGCATCAAGCGGTGCTTCATTTAATACTAACCCAAAGATGGAATGCTATGCATCATTTTACAGCACAGGGATGCAGAATATCAGAAAATAATCAGGCTGTCTACAAACACAAAGGGAACACACCCTTTCATCCACTGGGGTAAACACTAGTACATAAGCAGCCCAATAAAGACGGATGTTCTGGACCCAGAGTTAAGTGTAGTTAGAGGTGAGCCCAATTATATCTGGTCTAAACTTTTAAACCTCCCACATGAGCCTCCTTCCTGACCAGATGTCCCTGGCTTTTGCTACTGCCCAGTCCAAATGCACCGTGCTTGGGGCTGAGCCTGACCAGTCCCCATGAATGAAGGCACCACCAAACGCCTTTCCCCTGGCCAAGCTCCAGGGTGGGTGACCCTCTGGAAACGGTATGGTGCCCTGATTAAAAATTCCTTTAAGTAACGGTTGTCGGTGACAATCCATAATGATAAACTAAAATTGAGGTTTTTCCCCTTTTGAGCTCAACATAACATGCCCTGCGTGAGGCTGTCTGAATCTGGGATGTGAGACTGCCTCATTTCAACAGTATATCCATATGAAAATCCGTAAGGGTGTTGAAAAAGAGCATATCACTTATATTACCCTCACACTGTTCATGTTTCAAGCTCTCAATACTCCTGTTAGAATAACCAAGTGAAGTGTCTAAGTGAAAAGTATTACATGCACATACTGACAGTGTAGAGGGTGAGATCATCCTCACAGGGCAAAAATATCTTTAAGTTCATCCATAAAGTGTCTGCCGTCTCACTAAGATGAGCCATCCCAGTCAAACTAATTCACAAAATATACCGGTTCCTTCATTATTTTCTGTTTATGAAGTCAACTTACACTGTAGAAAGTATACCTCCTACAGTATAACCAAATTGAGTAGTCGGCCCTGAGTCAGACAGTGGGAATGCTAGCGCCAATAGTGGGAGAGAAATTCACACTAAGTCTCAGCAAAAAGCTATTCAAAACAGCATCATTATCAACACATATGGCATCCTCAATAATATTCTCAGCAATATTTTATCCTTTCTATCCTTTATTCTCACAGTGCATTTGTAACAGGGGTTATACCTTTGGTTGTGATGGCAGGCTGCTCCCCAAGTAGTAGCTTTAGCCTCTTGGCGTGGATTTTACCCTGGTAGTGTGACTGTGCCACCACTGCTGAGGTGAAGGACATGTTACACAGTGTGCAGCACTTATTCTTGTCCACATCGCCTTCATCGCTGCCCTAAAAACAAACAGACAAACAAGCAAATTTATTCATAGGATTTAATCCAATAGATCAGGTGAAGAAAGTGAAGCTTTAGTAAGACAGCTGCAAACTGAACACACCACTACTTTTGATTCAGATAAGTATTTAGATCCTGATGGAATGCAAATGGAGTTGAATCAGTGTTAAAATGGGCCAATACAGTCAACAGTGGACCCCTCTCTGAGCCTCCATCTGTGCAAGATGAAACCCAATTTCCTTAGAGAGTGCAGAAGACACAGAGGAACCCAGTAAGCATGCAGTAAGAGAAATGGATTGTAATGTTCTAATTGAGAAATGAGAGGGAGAAGAAAACACTGTTACACCAGTCGGCCGTGTAAGGGACTGAGCAGAGGATGAGCGAAAGCATCTCATTCATTTGTTGCTTTAAACTACATAGTGGCAGAGACATTTAAGCATAATTGAACCATTTTGGGCAGCAAAAAGGGTAAATCTGTTCTATGCATAAATGATCCAGACCACATATATTTACCTAAACCTTGTGACACACCAGAGGGCTGACAGAGGCATTTGCAGCCTTGGTCTGGTGGTTAAGGAGCTTCATTTGCTATTCAAAGGTCACAGGTTTGAATCCTCCCATGGCTGTAATGCTCACAAGAAGAGCACCTCACTGGAGTGTCCTTCATATGAGTATATGTATATTTTCAACACACTAACACATTGTTTTATTTATATATATATATATATATATATATATATATATATATATATATATATATATATATATATACTAACTAATAGTAACCATAACTTTGATCGTTTTGGAGCAGAAGTATTATTATTATTATTATTAATATATAGTATTATTTTTGTAACATTTTGATTTCCACGTCATTTGATCCATTGTAGACACTACTCCTGTTGTGTTTTCAGCTTTGGGAAGGGAAAGAAACTGTTGGGGTACCCTAACCCAGTCTCATATGAAGATTTGAACCTGAGAAGGGGACTGTACGTTTATAACCAAAATCACTTTCAAAGAAAGAGAGGGTGGGAGTGTTCCATCATAAACAGTTTCAGAGGCCTGACACTGTTCATAAGTCATGAGAGAAACTCTATGATATTACGTTGGCTTTCTATTCTTCCCACCATGAAACACATTCCCTAAATACTGTATAGACAGAGAGAGCCACTGAGCAACCTTGTTCCAACGATGAAGCTGTGGGGAGAAATGCATGGAATCACCGAACTGTGACATTGTTATGGTTTTACTGCAGCTGGAAAGCTGGAAATGTGTTTATTCTTAGATGCATTTGATCAAAACATCATTGATTTCTATGCCCTGACTGTGTGAAATGACTCAAAATTGTATTCCAGTGCACTTGGGTTGTTACTTTGTGTTTACAGTCATGTGCAAGATGCAGTCCAAACAAACAAAACCAACATGAACTAAAGTAACTTTTAAAATTCTGTTGAGCTTCATTATGAACACATGATGATGAGAAAATAACAATAACGACAAATAACAAGTGTAATAATAATAAGAATAATAATAATAACAATAATAATAATGACTATAATAATGAGAGGCAGAAGAAGAGGAAAGAAATCTTTGACATCAGAGATCTTTCAATAAACTCTATTGTCTTAATGCTAGAAGTAGGGCTCAGTGGTTGGGAGAGTTTTCCTACCCTGACATTTAATAAATTACTAATAAAACGCTGGATATTATTATCCACTCATCTTCATTCCGGCTTCATGCCCACTGGTCTTGCAGGGGTCTGCCAGTGCCTCACTGCATGCTGGACTGACGTCCAGCATGTTGGATGTGTTGATTTGTCCATCATTATTTGATTTGTCAGTAGAACCACAGCTTTGAGATGTAAATGAAAGCACTTTAAACAGCCAGAACAGAGACAATTATTATCCAGCTTAGTTCTGAAACAAAGCTGGCACAAGCAGGGTTCCCACTCAAAACTCTTTAACAGAGACTATGTGTAGTCTCCAGAATCTAGAGCAGATCACCACGGTGTGCATATGTAAGCGTGTGAGTGTGCGTGTGTGTTCAGGCACAGAGTAGGAGAGGACAGAAACATAGTTCTTTCTCCTACAGTGTGTGATAAGCAAGGACCACTGCTGCACACTGAGTCATTTTGAGACACTCTCTCTCACACATGCACACACACACACACACACACACACACACACACACACACACACACACACACACACACACACACACACACACACACACACACACCCCACACACACACACACACTCACACACACACACACACAGTTAGTCCTGCCCTTGGCCTTGTCCTTTAGTAATTCTTGGCACACACATGTACACATACACACTCACACATGCACTCCCCCCACCCCCACCCCACACACACACATACACACACACACTTCCTTCAGCTACTAAGGTAGCAGCAGCACAAATGCTAGATTGCAAGATTCCGTTGCCATAATGAGCAAATATATATTCAGGAAGAGACTAAAATACACCAGGAGATGAGCCACCCCCATGTAGGGAGGATCTATAATTTCATGCTTAATTAAAACTGGATAAACGCAGAACTAATTGCAGGGAAATGTGATTGATGAAGAAGTGGGTAGGTGCATGTTGCCAGATTGACAATATCAGTTTAATATAGAGGGATGGGCTATTTTGGTAAACTACAATGTGAATCTTGGGTGAATATGGCCACTGCAGCAGAGTAGTCATTCTAATGCCAAATGATTAAGTTAAGGAATTTGGAAGGATCGCCTAGGCAGCATAGTTTTACTAATCTTTATTTTCTTCTTTTGGGTTTCCAAAAAATCCATGAATCATAAACACAATGCATCCAATCTCTCATCCAGCCAGTGTTGGGCATATGGTGGGTCTTTATTTTGTGTGTGGTCTCTACAAAACAGAGAGACCTAATTGGGGTTCGGCATTGACAGAACACAGAATAGAGACTAGAATGTCTCCCTCAATATGTCTATATCTGTCTATGTCTATAGCTGATGGAGGTAGGAAGATGGAGGCACAGAGAGACACTGCATTATTAGAACAGAAAAAGAGTGAGAGGGAAAGGGAGGGAGAGAGAGAGGAGGGGTCTGCATCATTCCCATTCATGTGAAGCATCATTAAATAATCTTTTTGATTTGCAAGCCGTAAATTCTCTTTGCTGTCAGCACTGCACTGTACATTTTCATCTCGGTTTAAGTCATGCAGTGTGTCCTTGCCTGCCTGTGTTTGAGCTGTAAAATAGACAGGTTGTGTGATGTCTTATTGCACCGGACTGTTGTTGTCTTTTGTCACTGCAGTTGAAATGCCACTGCGTCAACGAGCTTGCAGAGACAACATCGTCTTCTTGGTGCTAGAGTCAACAAGCTGGGCTGTTCCTTGAGGTAATAACTCAGGGCTGCCACAAGCCTGCGTTGTGGCTGCACAATTCTTGGGATAACGCTGAGAGGTCAGGAAACACTCTCTACCCATGTGCATCTGCCCTAAGGCTCTTGTGAGAGAAATAGAAAAGTGAAGTGCAAGGAGATCCCTGCAAAAAAGATATAAAGGACTTGCTTGCTGATTTAGTAGTGGACAATGTAGTCTATTGCTGCCAAGCAGAGCATGCAGGGGAGGACTGAACAGGGCTGGCATTGTGTTTAATGCTGTTTCTGCTAAAGCCAGGCACACATAAACTGATTCTCACAAACAAAAACATGCATACACTTGACACAGACCCCAGATGACACTGTCTAGCTGCAGATCTCAAAAACAGCATGTGGAAGATCTCAAAACTGTCACAGGTGTCTTGAATGGAACTGGACAGGAAAAAGAACATCTGCCCAAAATGACTTTGACTGTAAAATAAAACATTATGCCATATATTCCACAATATATTTGTGCAGTTCAGATGGTTTCCTAAATCAGTCTGAACACTACCACAACCACACCAAAGAGATAGACTGGGATTCAGAATGCACAGCTGTGTCTGTTCTAAGTGCTGTATGTCCATGTATCCCTGGGCGAGAAACTGAGCCAACTACCACCTACTCTGTCTTCACATGATTAAACAGTTTTTCAGTCATCCTTACGGGTGCTTTTCGCAGGGTTATACTTAATTGTGCACAGCGGGTTCACACTGTGGGTCACCCAGATATGGGACTGGGATGATATTCTGATCAGTAAAACCAACTCAGCAAAATGTACAGCTGCCACAACTGCATGCTCAGCACTTTTTATTAAACCATACAAAGCTCCATATTCACCCAAATTAGTTTTCCATTGTTGAAAAGAGTCCTACCTTCATGATGAGGTCCAGACAGCTTTCATAATACACCATAAACTAAATGGCATAGACCATCCAGATGAAGACTTCATGAATGCTTTTCTTCTTGCCAAGTTGGGAGAAAAGTTGAGCAACATGTCATTATGTTAATGAGCAAAATTACTTTTAAAGGAATCTGCTGTTGAACTGTCTTTCTGAGCCTGGTTTTTAAGCTAATCTGAGATTCCGAATTAATTATCTGAGCCTCCTACTGCAAACTGGCTTCTTCTTTCCTACTGACAATCCTGGAAAGGTCCAGTGTGAAAGCTAGGGAGTGTCAAAAATTGAAACGTCTATCAACATGAGGGGCCATATGCAGTTAGAAGTGGAAGGCAATATAAAATAGAAATATAAAGATTTCTTGCGAAGGTTCTTTTTCAAGTGGTTCATTATCCATATGCACTGTGCCTCTGAACTCACACTTTGATCCTGCTTGACTAAGTGAGGATTTACGAATTGACAGCCCCTTATTTGGAATAATGGGCCACCTACCAGCACAGAACAGCTATACACTTCCTTCCCTCATGCAGAGGCTCAGGAGAGGTTTTCCATATTTAAAAGACAGATGAAAGTTTGGAGTTCAGATTCAACACTGAGAAAGCTGCAAAATACTGATAAAGAGGCGAAGCAGAAATTTCTGCTTATTTCACTTTTCAAAAAGCAGATTTTGGTAACAGATATATGATAAACTAAGTGCCATTTTGCTTACTCTGTCAGTGTGTGAGTGTATTTGTGTGTGTGTGTGTGTGTGTGTGTGTAACAGTGGCTAACCTTACACAACACTAATAAGATTACAGTACAGTAAGATCAGAAGATAAGATTATTTCTTTCCAAGTAAATCAATGTAAAATGGTGCATCAAAAGAACCAGCCTACCAGGCAATATCAACGAGAGTAAATGATACTGTGTTCCTTTTCTATTTTTTAAACAATTTAAAGAAAGTCAGAAAGACTTTCTGAGGCTCATGGGATCAAAGATATGAGAAAATGCAATATACTTTGTACATGTGGCGCCTCCATCTGCTGTTTAACTGAGCCGAAAAATTGGTAATGAAAATATGCAAATGTGCATACTCTGCACATACATTATGAGCACATGTGAATAATAGATTTCACAATGCATGTAGACTGTGTGTGGAACACCAATACCTATTATATATATTTTTTTTCTGCTCTGATTCATCGTTGATTAAAGACAGGTAATTGCATGGATTGTGTGTCCACTTCCACAAACATGTCTTGATTCAAATCATTATCAGAGCTTTTTGTATTTGTAGTTTCTCCATTAACTTTACTATTTACTTCCTCACAGTGACAAAAAACTCCATCCATCCAGCTATCGATCAATCAATCATCTAATCCACTTTGAGTCCATTGAGTCATCAATTGACCTAGAATCAGTTCAACCATACTATGAACCAGCAAACCTCTTGCTGTGAGGAGACAGAGGAGTTTTAGTTTTCCTATCTTAAATGATCCTGAACCTGTAATTCTTGTCTGCCCCTACTAATTAAAGGTCATACTGTGGATTCCATATGGAAGATAAATGCAGTAGTGAGTGTATTTGTTTGTGTGTGTGTGTGTAAAAGGTGGTGTGCGCCAAGTGTGTCTGTTGGATAATGCTCAAGGAGAAGTTCAGGCAATGAAGCATAAGACTGCAGTCACTTCTTGTTCTGTCAAGGCCGTGTGGGACACCTGTGCCATCTCCAGTGCAACTGCTCCATCTCTGCGCCAGTATCCAGTGGCAGCGCTGCAGGCCTGATTTGATACAAACTGACAGGCGCACACTGACAAGCTAGCACCACAGCCAATCAGCCCACTGCACAAATCCGCAAACATTTATAAAGGATATTACTTCGGTTTGACAAAGTACTTAATTGTGCATATATGCCGTGTATATCAAGTATTTTGTGTAGCAGAAAATTATTTCTCCATATTTAACAAGCCTCCGTCTGCATCTATTGAAGCCACATTTGTAGGTGGATGCATGGTAGCTGGTGTCACAGTCTACCACTTTGATCCAAGCTAAAACACATTTTTAAAAACAATATGTTCATCTTTTTTAACATATCGGCATTGGTCCGATGAGAAAAACATGGACAATATTAACAACCAATATTAATATCCATCTAGTTGCGGTTTGTGTATGTGAGAGGGAGAGAGATGGAGATAGCCGTAATTGTCTGATTCTCAAGTTTACGATGGTACCTGAACGCACCTTGTGCGTCATGTGACAGTGTCAGTGACACAAAGCATGGCAAGGGAGGGGAGGGTCTTCCCTTTGCTCTGTGATTTTTAAACAAAAAACAGGGACCAAACTTATTAAGGTTAGCCTATCTGAAGAGGTGGGATGGGAGAAAACCTGAAGAAATTGTAGATAATATGGCATTTGACATGGAGTCCAGTGACTCCAGTGGATTTGCTGCAAGACAGGTGATATTTTTATTTATTTATTTATTTATTTAATGATAGACATTGTATGACTGTTGGAGAGACTTGCATGTGGCAGATGCATGTGGCAAAATTGTAGACTAGTTACAGTTTATGAATGAATGTTAGAATACTCCAGGCAGACTGTGCCTTTGTGGTCTGTGGCTTGTGAAATGAGTGCAAACAGTTTAGGAGGTTTAGTTTGTTAGGTTAGTCTGTAAATCCTTTGGAAATGCGGGTGAATGTGTTGGGGTGTCGTGTGGAGCTTTTCCAACATACAGTACCTTACAGAGAGCTCAAACCACAGTCCTACAGTGACAAAACTTAATGTTAAACGCTAATAATGACGCATGCACGTTGCAGAAAATTATTATATGGCACACAAATTGGGCTGCTGCATGCAGCACATCAGTTGTTTTTTTTAGATTAACCAGCTTGTTTGAAGTTAATTTAAGAGTCACCCTGTTTTGAAGAAGAGAATAAATGGTTTAACAATGCCAGGGATTGAGTAAAAACAAAAAACAAAGACTTTCTAAAAACAGACTGCCAGAAGCTTTCAGGCTCCAATAGGCTCTATTTACATCTTCTAAAAGAACCAAATATGAGATCTGCATTTCATTTTTATATCCATACAAAAGCATTTCTTTGAGCAGCCCTTACTCCATGTAATCTAGTCCTCACGACCACTCAAAGCTATTTACTGACTGTCACAAGTCTGGCCTAAAGTCACAGTCACACTCGGGTTGTGCATCTCTGCTCTGTGGCAGATACAATATGTATCATATCGGCCACAGACCAGATGTTGAAGCACAGTGATATTAAATAACACAATATAATATAATAATCTTGAATAATAATACAGTTTGAAGCAGTTTTTTTTTTTATTGTGAATTTGAAGTAACAAATTTTAATGCGATATCAAATTAGTATCGAGACTCACGGAAATTCACGGGTACTGAAATTCTGGTGTCATCTCACATCTGGTATAAATATATATACTATATACTGTAAGTGTGTGTAAGAAGAATGTATGCCTGTGTGTATCTGTTTGACAGTTAGGGTTAATCAATCATCAATTACAAGGAAAATAACCGTGATTCCATTTCCAACATTTTTATGTTTTTCTTTTTAACGAACAAATTATTTTTTAATGCATTCTTATTCAACAAACGGTTTATATACTGTATAGCACTGTCACTGTTTCACTTTTAGAAAAAGCAACAGCCACCTCTTTCATATTCCAACCAGATTAGTCAAAAATACAATGACCATTGCCCATAATCCATGATCCCAAGAAAATTCCACCTCTTAAACCTTAAACCTGCTAAAATCCCTGCTAATATCCTTTTAAAATGACACCCTCACCATATGAGAGCAGGTTATCACAGCAACTTGCATGACCAGCAGCGTGTTCACTTGTCAGATGCCATCAGCTCAACCAGGTCCAGACGGTGGCCACGCCAGGCCATACACACTCCCCCAGTGTCTGGAGGCGGTGCTGTTGAGTGTATTTTTAGACAGTGCCACCTTATCAACACAGCCTGGTCGCATCACATCTGTGTAGTTTAAGTGGAGTCCTCTCCCACACAGGCAATGTGCCCTTTTATCGGGAGCCTAAGGTCAGCCTGCCGACCCAACACAGATTTACTCTGACGCTTGAAAAAACAAATGTGAAACTGTGTGTGAGGATGGTACTGGTTTGATCACAAATGTTGTTTTTTAGTCTTACAAAGCTAATCCACTATCAACGTACAGAATAGGGGTTTAGAAACATCAAACAAAAAACTTGATCTTTCTGTGGCTAAAAAAATAACTTTTGTAAACACGTTTTTATGTCTTAGATTTTAGTGTACTATTTGAAGGGGGAAATGGGTCAGTTATGACTTTAATATTATAATATTACCAAGACTTGGTGATGACAAATTCACGGTGACCCCTTGAATTTATTACATTTCTCTGAAAGGAAGATAGGAACGCTGACACTAGACCTTATGGCAATCCATACAATAGTTGCTGAGACATTTTACTCAAAGCCTTAAATGTCAGCCTGCTGGTAGTGCTATATAAAAGGTCAGTGAATAGTAGTGGGTAAGAAAATGTGATCCATTCTCTGAAGACGATGAATGTCTGTACATAATGTCAATGCAATTCAGCTGGACAGACTGATGGACAGCCATCCCTAAAGCCAAGCAACTACAGCGCTAAAAGGGTTGTCATCAAATCAAATGTGAGGTTTAACTGAATTCACCTATTTTTTTTATATATTGGCTTGACAAACACTATAGCAACCTAAAATTAATGGTTGCATGTCATAAGATCCAGATTTACACTCACTGCAAATTCTTCCCTAAAAGGGTATGTTTAGGTTGGCAGAGGCAATTCCTTCCATGTGGGACTTTGAACATACAGTGGGACCTCGAGATACGAAATTAATTTGTTCCAGAGGAGTTTTCACATCTTAGAATTTTCGTGTTATGAAAATAGGAAAATCTGTACCCTCCCCCTCGAACACAGTCGTATAAAGTGTAAATACATGACTGTTTTAATGTAATATTAAAATATACGACTGATTATAAGTGTACAAAGGACCAGAAGGGCTGCTGTCGGGTAGCATTTTCGATTTCGTTTTCGTATTTTGTGTCATGTTCATGAGTGTAAATGTTCATGTTTAGAAACTTAGCTACTAAAGCTAACTAAAACTTAAGTTATTTTTTGAGGGAACATAGACCCCATCAAGCTCTATATTTTTTAGTGTGCATGTAATCAATGTTAAGTATAGAAAGGACTCACCTACATGACAGACCACCACCATCTCCTCCTCTCCTAGTACAGATATTAACCCAGAGGTTGATTTAATTTGAACAGCAGTCAGACTTAGAGGACTCATCAGCCCATGAATCCTCTGTAGGCCCACTCCTTTTTTATTGACAAATACAAGAAGTCAACCCTATTTAATCAAGGCTTTGACAGAGAGATGACAGGTATTTTTTTCTCACCTGAACAGCAATTGATTGAAAACTAGATCTTACTAGAAATTGATTACTCTATGACTAAATGAGTCTTTATCGAGTTGGTAAATAAATCCTGAGAATCATTCAGTGTAGCTTTATCTTGATTTGTAGCTTTATCTTGATTTTACAACAGTACAGAGTACATATGGTGCAAATTTACAAATTTATATTGATGGAGCTTTGCTGTCATCATTCAGATCCAGAGGTTGTCCAGTTACTTTGTTAGATAGTCACAGACTAGCAGAGAAACACTGAAATCAACCCTCCCCCACACAAAGGCACCACTGAGATGACACAAGCCATCAAGGTCACCTCACATGAACTGGCATGGAATATTTGACAAAAGCCCTTTCGCTGTTAGATTCCCTGCTTTGTGACGCTGCAGTGGGAAAACAGCTGTATACAAGTAGAAACCAAATCCAGATTCTACCTGACAGCCATGCACAAAATACAGGCTTTGAGACAGTAAGTATAATATCATAGACAATCAAAGGATAAAATACAACTGCCTCTACTTCTGAGGCTTTACCAAATTCTGAATGAAAAAATATGTATTACCAGGAAAATTAACTGATGTTAATGATGTTTGATGTTGCTGATAGCTGCAGAGCTGGTCACTAAGTACTGTACATACACTCCATTTGAATAGGTCTTTGTTCAACTATTAAATACCGCAATACTACATCACTAACATCACTATGTACACCCTCACGTCCATTTGCCAACGGCACACCTGCATACACATACACAACCACAAATGTGTGTGTGAGATAAACAATTAATTCAAATGCAATTCCCCATCTCCTAAACTACACTTTTCTATAAAGTCCACATGAACAACATGATTTTAGTCACACTCTAGCTCCCAGTTGGACACACCTGGAACACCATCCTATCCAGATGTCCACACTGCTTCAGTGGCTCCTCTTGACACAAAAGGACACCATTCTTCTATGAGACCTTCTTCAATGTTTGAGCTCATCAGCCTATATCTGAGGCTGAGCCCAACCATCCTGCAGAGAATTTTAATTTCAGCCACTTGTACTCATGATCTAATTTTGGTCATTATCATCAACCCGTGATCTTAGGTGAGGCTTGAGATTGAAGTGACCCACAAAGACGAAAGCACAATATGCCAGAACCCCACACAAAGACCCTCAGTCCAACCAGGATTCAAACTGAGGGCTTTACACTGTACCTGTAAGGCAAAAAGACTCCAAGCATAAGGAAAACTGCTTCTGCACAGGCCTAGAAAGGCCAGTCACTGGCTCTGCCACTGTAAAGCTTTGTCATGAAAAATAGATTACAGTATGACACTGTGTACCAAATGGTCGGACAGCATGTTGTACCTATTCTGCCTGACAGGAAGGTAATGAGAAGGACTAACAACTGGTTCCTACCACAGAGTTTCTGCATTCATCACTTTGATCTAGCATAGCGTCGATGCAGGTGATAAAAGTGCAACGCTAACAGGAGACAGAGTGCTGGTGTCCTGTGTCTGAGAAATTGCAAAAAACAAAATCAAACACAGTCACAGAGACACCTTTAGTAGAAATGTGAGCAAGGAAAGGGAGGGGAGGGAAGGAGAGAAGCAGGAAACAGAAAATTGGGAAACATAGCGTGGAAAGTAACAAAGAAGAAACTGAAGGAGGTATAAACAAGACAAAATAAAATAAAGATGAGATGGGAAACTACAAACAACAGTATCTGAGAAAGAAACAAAAATAGGGTAAGACAAACAAGGAGGAAGTAAACAAAGAGAGCAAAGAGAAAAAAGAAAGGGGGAGAAACGATGGAAAAGATTGTGAAGAATTTCCATTAAAGTGAATGAGAGTAGAGGGAACAATAAGATAGGAAAGGAATTTAAAGCAGGGGGAAGGAGGGAAATGAAAGGAAGGAGAAGAAAAAATTGGGCACTAAAGGAACAAGAGAAAAGTGGTTGAAAGAAAAAGATAAAACGCAAAAATGAAAGGAGTGTAGAGTAGAAGAAAGGAAATGAAATGATGGGGAAATAGAGGGGAAACGAACTGCAGAGAAAAGATGATAAAAAGAGTCAAAGGAGAAGGGACTGGAGAAAAGACAGATGAGCAGAAGCATGTGGCAGTGGAAACGGGGCAGATGAGGAGATGAGAACAAATGAAGAGGAAGACACAAAAGAGAGCGCAGACTTAGAGGGGAAACGTACAGTGAAACAGAATAGCATGTTCAGACGATGAGCTGAGGGAGCAAGAGAAAGCAAGAGTATCCCTTGATGTCTGCTTATCTGGTCTAGAAGTCCAGATTTGGAGACTGATAGCTGTCAAAGCTCCAGTAGTGTGCCTGCACACCACTTTCTCCCCTCATCCCGTCCACATAAGGCCAACCCTTATCCACACAAGAGAGTTGAAATATTCTTTCTGTTTTCGATACAAACATTTTAAGTCTCAACACCCCTTGCTTAACTGGCTGTGGGCAGAGCTGCAGTGTTTGACACTGTTCTATTTTCTTTTCTTTCCTCTGTCTTTTGCAAATGGAGACATATGAGCAGAAGTGGTAAAGCCGACACTTACCAAATGGTGCATCACCACGCAAAACATTAATGGAAGGGTGACAGGCAGGCTGTATAATTGTGCCTGTCAATGTCATCATGCATTTCCAATTTACAAGACACGCCAAGGGCTGAAAACCTCACAATGTGTGTTTGTGTCTTAATGAAAGGTTGGAATGTAGTCGCATCCAACCACAGCACCACCACTGGTGCATTGTTCCCGGGTTTGGAAATGTGGCATTGCTGTTTATCTGTCAGCCGTTCTGACACTGGGGGTGGGGGTGGGGGTGGGTTAGTGTGTCACAATGGTGTTGGGGAAAAGCAGGGCAATCTATTAACAATGGAGGTTTCCATACAAGACTGGCAAGCTGTGGGTCGATGCGCGTATGTTTCTTGGCGATTACTGGGATGATGGGGAACCGCTTTGCCTGATGGACCGCAGGATGCATAATTCACACTGAACTCACATTGTCTGTTCTGAGCTTCTTGGCAGGGCAGCCTCCATCCACAGGATGTAGCATGTAATACAGCCGCACTTTGTTGGCATGTTTCCGACTCTGAGAGAGAGAGAGAAAAGAAGAAAAAATATTTAGAAAAAGAAAAAGTAAAGCAGATTTAAATGATAAATTCCATGTTTGAGAATGGGTGTGGTCACGATATGACACATGCACTCTTAACTGCAGGTGCTGCAGGTCCCATTGAGGCTCTCACTGAATACTGAGTAAAGGTGTTATTATTATTTGAAGCAAAGCCACAATCACCATCAGCTTCTTAGGTCATTTTTCTTACAGGAACCTCAATTACTCGAGTAAAACTGTGAACAGGACACCCCTAAAACATAAGAAGTCCTACCTGATGGACGTGTAAAAGCATTCATAAATATGCACTGTGCTAATTCCATACAGCCATTAATGGTCTTAAGATTCAGGTTGACTGGATGTCTGAATTGGGTTTATTTAAAAACAACAGCCAACATTTTGGCTGGTCAAACACTCTGACTCTGCTCCCTGTATTGACCTGATGACTTTTTAGTATGCTAGTACGTACAGTATGTTGCATATCCCAGCATATCCCACTAGCTGCTTCTTTATTCCCAGTGGACACGTGTCACATCATTCTTGCAGCCGCTGACAGGATTTGTTAACTGAATGCAATCTGCTGAAACAACTGATTCTCATTTTATTCCCAGGCGGGGACAATGAGCAGCAGATTTTTTTGAAGCACTCCTCAAAGAAATTCTATTGATGCCTGGACCACCAGAATCCATCCATCCATCCATTAATTATCTCGTTCTCTTCATACCAACTGGTGTTGTGGGGGATCTCCACCTTGAACAGGTCGCTAACCCATTACAGGGCATACACAAAATTCATACACTCGTTCACACCTAGAAACAAGCAGTCTCCAACTGACTCTAAAGCATGTTTTCGGACTGTGGGAGGCACAAAAGTGTACCAAGAGAAAATCCATGCAAGCTTTGGGACAACATGCAACCTCCACGCAGCAGAGGCTGAGAGTGAACCCACAACCTTCTCATAGTAAGGCAACAGCACAAAGCACTGTGCCACCATAACATGCAGATCACAGTAAATATTGGTCACAACAAGGTGGTATCTTACCACCATTGTGATGACTGAGTTTGATTGGGTGAATGTGGCTAATGCTGCTTCCAGTGATGGAAGAGACCAAAGATATACAAACTGACAACAGCCCATTTACAATGTAGTAACAATATCACAATGGTTTAACTGAAAAAGCCACATATTTGTACCTGGAACTATTTAAAATAGGAAAATAGACATATGAAATACATCTTTGCTCTACAAGGCACTGGATTGGGTCGATGATTAGTGTTCAATTCACTGGGGTCGAAGCTTTCTTCCTGCCAACCTCACATCGATCAATCTGGATCTGATGTAGGAAGCATGACAGGGGAAAGATCAGAGTTGCAAAAATAGATACTTCTCGGACATCAATTCATTGTGAGTAGGATCTGTGGATGTCAAGATACAAAGAGAGGAGGAAAACTCATTGTACATTCAGGGGGATTTGCATGTGAGGGATAGTCTGTAACTCTATCAGGCAAAAGAACACACACCAGCTTCTCCACACAAGGGCATGACAAACAATCTCATCCAGCCTGGCTGCAAGACAAGAGCCAGGCTGCAGGAATCTATTTGTCTTCCCTGTCTGCTTTCCTGGCACAGATACTGCAACCTGAGTGTGCAACTTCTTTGAGGGAAAAAAATAATACATCTTGAAATCATGAATTCTCTAGCTTCACTGACTCCCTTTCAGACAGAAATATGAGTGGATGATTTGTGATTATGACACTAAAATGAAAGCACGCACTTCCTTGTAGGAAACAAAAGTCTTGCATTTTTGGAACTGACTGAGCTGATCTATTTATATTATATCATCTTTGGTGATTATAAATGCACACTGTAGGAGCAACGTTGTTCCAAACCCTGTATGAGGGTAAGAAAAAAGAAAGAGTGAAATTCAAATGTTCCCGTCAACTTTTCCATGATATAGTCAGAATGAAAGAACTATCGAGACTTATTTTTCAAAACAGAAAAGAATCTGTTTTTCTCCCATACTAAAAATGCACAGCTCAGATCATTTTGAGAGATATCAACACGTGATATCAATATGTGATAATGATGTGGAGAAAATGCCATTCTCCATTTGTGGAAGAGTGCAGGAACAAAACAATCCAGAGTATGTCAATTTCCAGTCAGGTCATGGTCAATAGAGAGGCCCTTTTGCAGCATCCTGGGCTTTGATTCATTATCTGAAATCATATAAGTGCTTTTTCTCTGCAATCAGTTGCACCTCTGCTTCCCAATCAAATCATTTGTTATATAACCATAATGTGCCTGTAGAGAAGAATGTGCTCTTCTTCTCTACCGTGCAATCACTTCCAGCTACAAACTGGATAGAATTGTTGCAATGTCACTAATTTTTAATAAGAAATATAACATATCCTTCATTCATTTGCACAACTACTTATTAACCAAGTATGGCTTGCTGAATAGTACCACTGCTCTTGCACTACACTTGCTATCAAAGCACAGTTTGAACAATTTGGACAGAACAGTTTGACTATGGCACATTTGTGCCTACAAAGACCTTGATTTACCCACATCTCTGACGCTCACTAAATATGTTCTTTGTTTCATTAATACATGAAAGTGGTTTTACAGAAAACCAGAGCCAGAGCTTTCCCATGAGCAGCTACTGCTCCTTGTCACATTATATGCCACAAAATCGCATGGATTTTTCGGTGTGTAACCACTCCCACTTTCACTTCCAGCTCCATATTTCTTACACTTGATTTTGAAGGGTTTAAATAAACAGAATAGATTATGATTATAAATTGTGATTATTTATCATAAACAAATCATGTTTGTAATGCATGCTCAGTCTTCTAGTCTTATCTGACATCATGAATGAAAAAAAAAAAAAAAACTGAACCTAGTATTTTGTCACACAGTCTTTTTCAGTTAACATACCACATACAATTTCTAGTTAGGGGAAATACATTCAGGGTATTTTGTTCCTGGATCATTTGAATATTTGATAAAAGCATGTATTTGGAAATCTGATGTCAGTCATGTGGGAGCCTTTTAGGTCTCCTATTTCTCTCCACTGTACTTTTCCAAACCTCAAGTTTTTTTTTACTGCATGCATCTTTCAAAAACCATAAAAAAGTGTCCTTTTTGTCTGGATGCCAAGTCCAGTTAAATGCAGAGGTTTGTGCCAGGAAAAACCTATGCCAAAACCAAATCTGCAAATCAAAACAGGATTAGTCAAGGCTGGAATTAACAACAACTACCATTGACGCTTATCTACTGTGTGCTGGAGGAAAGTGGACCAGCGTGGTTCGAAGAAGGGTTTGAGGACAGCGTGTCAATGGGCAGAAAGGAAGAGGAGTCAAGAGTCAGAAGTCTAGGAGGGTAGGGACTTTGGCAGAAAAAGCTAGATTTAGCTTTTTTTTTAAGTTTCTTTTTATCATGATATTTATGGGAAGAGAAATGGAGTCCCCTTGAAGGAAGTGTTTGTCTCTGAAGCTAGAAGCTGAAGGTGTGGTGTTCAGTTTTGTTAGTGGTTATACTCATAGGTAGGGTGTGAGTTACCCACAATTTACACTTTTAACCGCACTGTAACTGCATTGGGACATATCAGCAGAATATCAGGAGCGAAAACTGTGCTACGTGATTTCACACTGGGTTTGTGACATAACAGTAGAACCAGACCGCTGTGAGCCATGAGGCACAAATGTGGCTCATGTGGATTCATGCCCATGCTCAGTGTATGTAAACACAAGAAGAAAATCAGTTTCACTGAGTGACGAGTCTTGTTGATGTAGTTACATATGTTGTAATGTCAATGCTATTTGCAAGGTACCCATAAAAATGACGACGAGTGACGGAGCTGTTAGTGTACGTTGGGAGTGGGACACATATGGTGATGAGGAAGTGGTGATGTTGTTGCAGAGGATGGTGGAGGACTTTGCAAAAAGGATGGGAAAAGTTCTCTTTCTTTAGGAAAATGCAGAATCATACGTTTATAAGACTGGAGGATGGAATGCAAAGGTGATGACAATTAGCTGTAATGGCAGCTTTAGGTGTGAAAACATGAGCAACTGCTAATATTTTTTGAAGGACTCTGTTAACAGAGATAGTTTTATTGTGCTGAATATGCCACATATATAATTTGCCTCATTGATGGTTTGATGTGATGTCACATGGACTGGTGAGGGAGAGGTCAGAGGTAATTTACCAATATGATAGTCCATAATAGTCGCATAGATTTGTAGCTTCTTACACAGCTGGCTCATACAATCAAAGAAAATACAGCCTGGCTGTGATAATATTACTGGAAATGTAGCTAACAATACCACTGTAATATCATGCTACGGAGTTTGGTCAGAAGCTTGTGTTTTTAAAGCTGGAGACACACTACTACCACGATTCCCAGTCAGGCCAAGTGTGCTCCAGTCTGAGCTGGTCGCCACGACCAGTCGGCAAAGAAATCTGTTACTGTGAGAGGAAAGCAAGTGTGTGAGGGGAAATGGCTCAACCCAATCTCAGTCGCAGCCATTAAAACATGTTTCAAATTTTTGAGCTGCAGTCAGGTAGTGTGTAAATCATGTAAACTACTGATGCCACTGTAAACCTGCTGCCAATAGTAACAAGTAACATGTAGCAACGAGTAGATGGGGCACAGAAAAGTGGTGGATTCAGTTGGGCTTGGCTACAACCGTGTCTCCCTAGCTTTAGAAAGGTGGCCACTTCCAAAGCTAGCTAGCTATCACAGTCTGTGATTTTCAAATTGAGGTCCTGCCACAGCCACAGCATGTGGACGGTGAATTGCTATATTTCAGCATTATTTCATTTACAAGATGTCAACATGATTACGGCTACCATTTTCTATCACTGTTCCTCACTATCTGCCCCGCAGCTACGCCTCGCAACCTCATCAGAATCATGTAATTGCATACCACTGATTGAGGTTTATTGACCCTAAATGCTTATAAATCTGTTATAAATAAATCTAGTTAAGATAACATATGTTTGTGTTTATCTGTGTAGGCTGAAGTTTTATAGTCAGCCATGTTTCACATTATCTTTATCTTCTTTTAGGCTTTACTTAAAAAAATGAAAACTGACTGAGAATGTGCCTAACCTACACTTGATCAGACCCTCTATGGGATGAGTGTGTATGACTGGGATGCTACGTGCACATGTGACATAACCAGGACTGAGGAAAAATCCATACTTCATTACCAACACATCAGTGAGCTGAGCAGCACTCATGAGGACTCAGACATTCCTCCCCCCAGCGCCAGGGTGGGGACCTAACAAGACAGTGGACCTATACCCCAGACCTCCAAAACCAATCTTTAACCATAATGGTCACATAGAGACTAGCTGTTTTGCTGATGAAAATGAGAAAAACTGACCCTCGGCCATAAAGAACAATAGATCTTCAGTACTATAAATTATTTGTGGGGAACCAGCAGTGTAGTTGGATGGAAGGTGGATGACCGTACACTCATTTTAAACAGCTGCCAGCCAGGTGCTTGTGACGTGACCTCATAGTGCTCCACTTTAGCTCGCTTTTAGAGTGGCTGCCAGCAGCTGACAGTAGCTAGACCCAACAGCTCCCTGGTGTGAAAAACTTCACAGACATGGATTATTAATGGATGTCCATTGTAATAAAACAACAAAAGAATTATTAATCACTTACGGAGGGCGAGGTTTGCATCAGACCCCATTTACACCTGCAGAATAAAGGTGGTATACTCATTTTAAACTACTTTAGCCTATCAGAGGGCCCAATCACTTTTTCAGTCAGTCAAACAAGACATATGCATTCGTCACTGAATGCGGTGGATATAGCCCCAAATGCGCCGAGAAATGACGATGAAATAAATCCTCCAAAATACTGAGAGAGGCCCAAATGCCTATCCATAACAATGACCTGTTACCAGCATCTGTGAATACGTTTCCACATTACCCTCAGTCCATGAAGGACCACTTACACAAATTTCTTGAATCAGGGTCAGCAGTGTCAGAACACATCCGACTCTAGGGCGGCATAGATGCTTGTGCTGGCGCTTCCCATGACTATGAAGTTTTTGGAGCTGCTTGAACAAACTCTCCCCCAAAACCAGGCACACCAGAAACAGGGTTTGCCTGAAATGTCACCTCAAACTGTCACAGTCTAGTTCTGTTTCCGTTCACAGGCACACCTGCAAAAACGATTTATCCTCCGACTCTGTCACTCCAGCAGCCATACCTCCTTCTTACCTGTCCATCTCCACCAATCATCTGCTCACTTCATATACAGACCCCAGCCATACACACATTGCCAGACCGTCTTGCATGCCTGACTCTCTCTCTCTTTCATCTTGAACCTCAAGTTGTCATCTTGCCTTTTTGCTTTCTGCCCTGGAAATCTGCCTGCCCTTCGTCCTGTTTGTGGTCGTGTCTCCTGCCAGAGAGCCTGACCAGCCTTCTGGCTCCGACTACATCCTGTCTCTGTCCTGGCAACCCGACCAGATTTCTGTTCCCTGACCCTGTCTTGTCAAACAAACCGACCCACCTTCGGTTACCTGGTTCTTGCTTTGCAGCTGCTGTCCCTCTTTGAATACCCTTCCCAGCCTGGGCCCGGGTCCATACCAGTGCCCTGGATGTTGAGGTTTTTATCAGTAACTCCACCAGTGACTTCCAATCCAAAATAGGTCATGAGTCAAATTGTTTACATCCAACTTATCTTTCTGCCTGTGTCACCAATCTCTTCCCTCCACCACAGAGGCACAATGAGCCAAAACAGACAGCACATAAATGTCGTGAGCTCAAATTACAAAAGATCTTCTACAGGGCCACAATAGAAAGCATCCACTGTCTGAGTACAATAGTGTGTTATGGGTGCTGCAATGCACAAGACAAAAAAACTTGGCCTGGGTGGTTAGGACAGCACAGGGGATTGTAGGGTGTCCGCTCCCACCTTTGGACTCAATTTACGGCCAGGTCAGAAAGAGGGCTGGCCATATAGCTGCAGACCCCACCCACCCAGGTCACAAACTGTTTGTGCCTTTACCCTCTAGAAAGAGGTACAGGACCATCAAGACCCTAACGAACAGACCGAGACACAGCTTCTTCCCTAGAGCTGTGAAATCCATATCTACCCCATAGACTGATGAGTAAACCACCGCAGATGCCAGACCTGCACCTAGATTCTTTGCACTACTCCAAAATGTACTACTTTTTTATTACTATATTTGTATATTTATATTCAAATATTTAGATGTGCATTTTTATTTTATTTCACTGTGTACCATATCCAATTTCGTAATGACAATAAACACTCTTGATTCTTGATTCTTGTGGATAGTGAGAGGGTTTGCAGTGTGTCTAATCAGAAATACCTCAGAGTACTTTATGCCTGCAGCAAAGAATAGACAAAAGTTCTCGCAAAGTATTTCACAACAAATTCACAACAACTCATACATACCATCCACAAATGTTACCTAATACAGCCAGTCTGGAGCACATTGACACTACTTGGCAAAGGGCCTCAATAGTCGATGATTGATTTCCATTAATTGGCTGCTGCCAAAAACAGACACTGGGAAACTGCCTTTACAATGCTGGTGCCCAGATCAATAGGTTATTTTGACTATACAGTTTTTCCTCTAGTGGTGGTGGAACACTGAAGTAAAGATAGCAACAATCCTTAAGTTTGTCTGAAGAGTGTCGCCCGGTTTAATAGCATTAAATCATGCCCGTCAGCTGCATCGGATGACAAAATATGATGACAAAATCATGACAAGTCATTACTTTTATAATGTAACAACAGAACTGATTTTGATGGTGACAGGTGTGACTGAAATAAAGTGAATTTTATTTGAGGCATTGGGAATAAAGAAAAAAGGGCTTATGGGCTTAATAACTGCAACTGCAATAAAATAAATTTGATCTGCAGCTCTGTCGTCACTTTAATGAAGCACTGAAACCGAAAAAGCCATGGCAACATTAGGAACTGCCTTATTACTGCCATTACAATTAATTATTATTACAATATTACGATAATTACTTGATACACTGCATTTAGATGTAACATAAAGGCTGGGCTGCCATGGTGGGGCCTTGTGGCTCTACTCTTGTGGCATTGGGGCCTGGCATTGGGTTTTCCAACTCTGTGAAGCTACTGTTGCTCTGGTTCCCTGGTCTCCTGGGGCTTGGTGCAGTGTGGATGTGACTCCCACCCATGTTCGCACATTCAAATCTAGTAACACAGCCACAACAACCCTTTTGCATATGCACACATGCACATTTCTCTTGCAAGGGAATTTTCACACTAATGCACATATTTAACAATGTAACAACATATGCAACGGTTCTGTATGAATGAGGGGATAAATTCAATCAGGAGGACTGATGGAAGTGGGTGTAGCAGCCTCCAGGCTCCTGCTGAGCTCTAGTCCAAGGAGACCAATCCATCAGTGCAAACTAATGGAGTGGTAACGTTGGGATCAGCCACACACGGAGCTTTTACCTCTTCTCATGAGTTCTCAGCTTATTTACATCGTAAGGATCTCAAGGACAGCACAGAGCTTATTTCCTGTCATCTTGGTATATGATATACTTCTTAACCTAACTGTACAAACACTTGTGATTTCTGTTTGGGATTTTTACTTCCTCATTATTTCAAACTACACTACTGATGCAACTATACCTACCATTCACCAGAAATGGTAATTCACACAACAACAAACAAACAACCTAGAAGTTCCATATTCACCCGGTCCATTCTTCTTTGTTGACCATCTGATGTGATTGGCAAGCACCTAGCCACCTCAAGGCCTAGGCAACAATTCTAATATTCCCAATGACTAAGATCTTGCCCTCTTCCCCTTAACCTTCTTTGTCAGTCTAATTGCAAATGGAAAATGACGGTGCTGGAGGTGGCGCCTCTGCAACACAGCTGCTACTCATCACCTCATCAGCCACAGCCTACTTAAGCCTTTGCACAGCAGATAACCATTGTCATTGAGCCACCAACCTTCCTGTTCATGCCATTGTATCCAGCCCTTTTCTGTGCAATAGCCTGCTACTTGTTCTCCATCATCATCTGCCTCAACTACCTTTGCCTGCCATCCTTTGCAATCATCTGCCTGGTCTGCCTTCATCTGCCCTGTCACAGGCCCTGAGTTTCAATGAACTCTCTGTTAATGACCACTCCTAATTTCTGGCTCTGGCTCTGTCTCTGTCCGACCACTTACCTGTACCTAACAGATCTTCATGTCACTGGTTACAAGTTTGACCCTTTCCTTTGAAAGTACAGTACACTGGAAGTTGATCAGGCTCTCTGCATGTGATCCAAACCTACTTGGAGGAAGAATTGTTGAGAAGAGATCAGTAGAAGATACAGGGATGAAACCCTGAGAGGGCTTACAGAATGCTGTCGCGAAAGTAGGCCATGCAGTCAATTCTCAAACTCCCACTAAAAACATGTATTGGCTGTGAACAAAATCCCATTGAGATCAAAGAGAGCAGGCTTTATGCAACATCCCATATTAGAAAGTGCAAATGTAGCTGTTTCAATGGCTTAAAAAAATGGCATCATGTGAGCACTGCCTCAGTTGTACTTTCATATCAGTGACATCCCTTGCAGAGCTACAGAAACAGGACAGATCTGCCAATGTTCGAATTGCACATACTTAAAGGTCTGCTTACACCTGTCTAACTATGGCATTGCCATGAGAGGAGCAGTCTATGTAAAAAACCAAAACAAAACAAAAAAACAACAGATATTTCAAGCAACAATGCCATTTCAGATTCAGTCAGAGAGCTTGAATATATTATGACTCTGTGGGTCATTCAAGATGTCCCTGCACCGAGACTGTGGACTTTACACTCCAGTGCTTTTCTTTTTGACAGCTCCTAACATTATATCTCATTTGTATGCCCAAAGCTTAGAGGGTTTTTGCTTTTTTTCAGGTTTCAAGATGATTTCTCATGAAGGGTGGCTTGATGAAAACTGAGTGAGCACTGCTCAAAGTTCAGAATGCTTTCTTCCTACAGCACAAACCTGAAGACAAAACCCTGTCTACCACAAAAAAAATCACATGAAAAAAATCCCCAAAAATCTAAATAACAAAACTACTCACCAGAGGCAAAATTCATGTGTTGTTATGAATATATCTCAAAATTGAAGAGCAATGATTGTGTTCCTGCAAAAATCTAGATAATCAGAATACTAAATTAAAACAAAGATAGACAGGGCATGTCCTAGAATCCTCATATTCCAATGTTTCCAGGGCTGGCATTAAGATGTAAATCTACATCCATACAAATTGAAAAGGTAAGCCAAGACCCTAATAGTAGATTTTTAATAATGCACGGTTGTCTTCTGTCTGTGTATGACTTATTTAATAAATATACATAGATCAAAGTACCATTGATTTGAGTTATACAGTTATTCTATGGTTTTTATTTCAAAATCATTTATCCAAAAGACTTTGCAACAATTCTTTGCAACAAGACATGAAACAGTGTTAGATGAAGGAGGGGTGACACTGGTAATATTGTGGTGTCATGTTATGCTTTGGAATATTACACACATTTGTACTTTTGCATCCTCTGCGCTGCAATGTGAAATTGTTAAGAAAAAAAATGCGTCTCACAAGGCTGAAAGCACATGCGTTGGTTGGTGGTGGTGGGGGTGGTGAAACTAAAATCCTGCTTGGGATTAGGAGCTGAGTCATAGTGAAACTGTGAAGGAATTCAATCTGACTGTGAGGAGAATCTGCATCTCGTGCTCTTTTAATTTGACACACTTCATCGGCTAATCGCTGCCCTGTCAGAAAGATTCAGGGCTGTTTTGAACTTGTTTAATCATCTTTAAGAGCTGAAAGGACCGTTTCACCTATCTATCTCTCTCTCTGTCTCACTCTCTGTGCTCACCAGCACTGCTTTTTCAAGGGCGTACTACAACTGATCTCTCAGGACTATTTCCATTAATAAGCCCTCCTTCACTTCCTTTCCCAGTGAGACAGCCTCATAATTAAACTGCTGCATTTGAGTCAACTAAATAAAAATGGCTCTGCATCTCAGTGGTGCAATCTTTGCTAGCACAAGAAGCTTTGGACCACTTTTCATAGTGCCAACATCTTTGGAAGAATTTTTATTTCCTTCTTCTGTGTGTGGTTTGTACACGGAGCAAACAGGCGCCTAAGGAAATTGTTTGTCTTTTTTTTTTACATTCCAATTTAATGAGAAGGCTTTTGATGAAGAGGCAAAGTTGTTTTATAATTGACTGTGTGTTCCACACTGAAGGTTCATCGCAACAGCGCTTTTCAGCCTCTTCAATTATCAGCAGCCACCATGATGATTCAGTCACATTTTACTACTGTAGATTATTTTCTGTCAGCACTTCAAATAGCTAATACTTCCATCCCATTAACTCCACAGCCAATGAAAACGACAGAAGATGATGGATGGGTGCAGCGTTGACATTGCTCTTGCAGATGCAGACACGAGCGTGTGGAAACTGAGCGAACTCCTGAAACTATTAAGACCTCAATGGGCTAATGATAGCTGAGAGGTAATTAAGAGGGGATCATGGAAATGGGTTTCTTTTTTCGTCATACATGTACATGTACATGTAACATGTACATCTAACCGTAATCTAAGGGTCTGTTGAGGAGTGTTTAATGTTACGATTTGGACATGTCTCTTGAATATGTCAGAAAGGCAGACAGACAGACAGACAGACAGACAGACAGACAGAGAGATAGACAGATAGATAGATAGATAGATAGATAGATAGATAGATAGATAGATAGATAGATAGATAGATAGATAGATAGATAGATAGATAGATAGATAGATAGATAGATAGATAGATAGATGGATGGATGGATGGATGGATGGATGGATGGATGGATAGATGGATGGATAGATGGATGGATAGATGGATAGATAGATAGATAGATAGATAGATAGATAGATAGATAGATAGATAGATAGATAGATAGATAGATAGATAGATAGATAGATAGATAGATAGATAGATAGATAGATAGATAGATAGATGGAGCTTGTGAATGTCCTCGTGGGGTGTTGGTTATGTGTGTATTTTTGTGGATTTGCTGATCTGCTGCAGACCACAGCTTGTGTGTTTGGAGTGATACTATGACCTGAGCCAGAGGGCAAGTACTAGCACTCATGCTGAGCTCCTGTGCTTCACTAATCCTCCCCTTGAAAAATCAATATTTGCAAAGGTCAAACAGTGCAGGCATGGAAAATGCAGATTAGTCCATCAATATCTGACATGCTCTCCTACACCCACATGCTTTGACCTGGCGATGAGCTCCTCCAACTGTGAATTCTCAAAGAGGGAGCAGCTCAGGGTTTGTAAAATGTTTACTTGAGATCACCTTGAAAAGGAAAAAAAAAAGATTTAGTGGTGAGGTCAGACAGGCAGGAAAACAATGCATGATGTGAGTATGGTGCAGGACCAAAATGTCACATCTCAAACCAGGATAGAGGTGAAGTCAGATTATGGGTTCACTTTCACTCAATTTCTCTGACTCCCAGAAAATGAAATATTATTTGTCTCATCAGCTGCCAGTCTACTACAGTCAACTACTAACTGATCAACTAACTAACTGACTGACTTAAAGTATTAGACATTGCCTAATGGCATCTGGTCAACATGGTTGGATAGTGAAATGCACTGTCACCTCAGGGCTAGAAAGTCCCCAATTCAAGTGCCAGTCAGGGGCTTTCTGTATGGACCTTCGATGGTCTCCCTGTATTCTTCCCTCTGCCTGAGTTGTCAGATCAGAATCAAATTCAGATTTATTGCCAGGTATCTATGTAACTTAGTTACACAGTTTGAAAAATTTGCTTTGGTTATTGGTACAGAAAACAGTCACAGTGAAATAAGTCCAAAATGGACAGTAATAAAAACTCAGGCAGCAGTGAAAAAAATCAGCCAACCACTGAAAACCGAACTTGTGCAGAGTTTGGCTCACATATACTTTTGCTTGTGCATGAGTGCAATGAATTTGTGGAGAAAAAATCTTGCCGGGAAATTGAGACCTCAACTCTATGCAAAAAAATGTGATTTTAATTCTTTCTTTCTAGTCCTGCAGGCTGGTATTACTATCTTTTCCCCAATGGTACTTTAAATCACTCAGAAGCGACTGTAGAAGAGGAAGACACAAACAAAGAAACTACTTTATTCAAACAATTGTGGATAATCTTGGAGCAATGTGAAGTGTGTGATCCAACATTCCTTGTGATTGAGAAAATAACTTTCGTGCACTTTGGGGGCCTGTGCAATGTCTGAGGTTCATAAACAACAAAAGCAAAGTGTGGTAAATTCACAAATATCGATACTAACACACTGCTGAAACAAAGAATGAGAAAAATCTCAAGGTCCCGACATCAGAAAACAACATGCAGCAGTAGGAGAATTGCTTTGCACCGTTAACCCTGTTTTTCTAAAATGCTCATGAATTTTCGGAATTTCTCTCTGTTAATTAAGTGGCTGTCTGCATTACTGTAATGCTACACTTGGCTACTACTACAACTTGGCAACCAGCTCCCAAACATAAAACACCCACCATGGTAATAGCAAGGTCATTATATGATGATGATGATGGTGATGATGATGAGTGTGTGTGTGTGTGGGTGTGTACATGTACACACACACACACACACACACAAAAACACACACACAGACATATATATATGTATATAATATACACTGCAAGCAATATGGGTGTGGATTGCAGATGTAAACAGCATTTACATGAACCTTGAAAGGATTTAATGATGCAAATCAAACCGTCTCCTACATCCAAGCTGTAGCACCCAATATAACTGGGAATTTTGAGGATCCATTTTGAAACTGGTAGTAACACACATTCATCTCCACTCCGCCACCTCCCATGACTACTCCCAGGCCAGTCTCCACTGCATTTTTCCTGTGAAGCACTAGAGAGTGATTAAAAGGAAGCTCTCCTTCAGCACTGGAAGCAGGGCAGTCTGTTAAGAGAGGCTCCATATCCTATCCAGTACACATGCAAAGAGACCGATGCATAAATTACATGAGCCACATGAGTCTTTGAACTGTGAACTAAAGACAGGCCTAATCCCTCTGCAGAGGAGCACTTTGATATGTTTGAAAAGGAGGTTTAATGATCAATTACATCTCCAGTCCCTACTGTCACCCGAGAACCACTTCAACTTTTCAGTTTAAAATTCGATTAAAAGCAATGTATGGAGATTCAAAGGGACATTGCCTAGATCAAAGATTACCATATTAGTCTAAATTAGATGATCAGTCTGTCAAAAAGATTTCATTTGGGTGTGGGGGATGGGAGGAGAATTACATCCTAATACATCAAAACATATGCACTGTCTGCATGATTGAAAGTATAAATAGACAAACACATTTTAATCCTTATTTTTGAACATTTTACCAATAATGCATGTGGCCCTTTTTATTAGTCAATTCTGGAATCCTGATGCAATAAATTGCACAAATATCTACTGCAAGGTCAACATTGTCTTCACCAGCCCACATATTCCACTTACTGCCACGAATCAATGGCATCATTTCAATCACAGTGCATGCATCAGTGCTCTGTGATGAACTGTCACCACTGTGTTCATTAATTAACACCTTCAATTCCAAAATAATGATGGCTGTGAAAATCATGATGGAAGCATGTCACCATTCACTAATCCTCTTGTGCATTCATACTGGTTCATACAAAAATGGTGAAAATCCTGCATTTATAATGCATTTTGTTGCAAGACAAGGTAAAACATGTGAGCATGTGCAACATCATGCATTCCAAAGAAATTTGTTTGACACATTTTGTGTAATGGGAGCCACCATCAGCTGTCTTCCTTATATTTATGTAAAATGAATTAAAAAAAAAGCAAAACCTGAATATATATATATATATATATATATATATATATACACACAGCACAGCTAAATGCCTGATGTTTAATTCAAATTCACACATTATACAGTATACCTGCAGTCATAACTCATAGTCATAGCTCATTTGTCGTATAATCAACTGGCAGGGATACAAGAAGATCTGCGTCAGTGCATGAAGCCCCAGAGGAGGGAGCACTGCCGTTTCTCCAGTTTTCTGTTACGCCAGCAGCTGGTCCAGAAGTACATTGTGACGACTGACACTCAATGCATGCAACTTGATAATGGTGGAAACTGCTGTGCTGCAGTGTTCTCTGCTCCAGACTCAAAAAGCCCAAGGTGCCCAGGCTTAGGTTTGAGCACTGAGAGCACCAATGCCACCTTTAAACAATGTGAGAAAAAAAAAGCATTATGTTTAAAGAGAGTTGGGTCTGCAGGCATACACCAGGGGCCTCACTTTCAATTTTTTTTCCATGATCAAGACAATGATGTCTTGCGATTTAAATAAAAAGAATTCTAATAAAAATAAATGAATCCAAAATGATTTAAAGGGAAGTGCTGACGAGATGAAAGAGAAGCAGAGAAAAGAGAAGGAAACGTTCAGACCACAGTAGAAGAAGAAGCCGATGTCGCTCTTTTCTGTCATGTGTAAAAAAAGTAGATGACAAACACAGGCAATTTCAAGAGAGATGGACACCGGAGTGTTTTTATTTTTACATTTTTTGAGTTTAATCAAATTACGATCCTTCTTACATGTAGGAGAAATTTGCCATTCTGAAGGAGCATAATCTCAAGCGACGTTATGCGAGTAAACACAGAGCGCATTATGAGGACTACATGGGAGATGAAAAAGTGTGCGGAGCGGCGACTAAGAAGACTGCTATCCCAGCAAGAGCTTCTCCACTAATCTGGCAAAGATGTGGAAGTGAATTAATCGCCAAGGCGAGAAAGCCATTCACTGAGGGGCAGTTCCTGAAGGACGATATCATGCGAATTACCATTATTATGTGTCCCCAAAAAAGGATTAAAAAGACTTCCACTTAAACACTTTCTTGGTGCAACTGACAATGCGCAGCTTGAAATTTTCAACAGGGGTGTGGACAACAGATTTGAGGTGACAGGAGAGTTGCTCAGTTTGGCCATACCGCAGCAATGTCTTTCAGCAACTGCGTGAGGCGATGAAGCGGCTTGGTCTGCCATGGAACAGACTGGTGGGCATTACAAATGATGTCACACCATCCATGAAGGGCCCCCCCCCCCCAAAAAAAAAAAAAAAACGGTCTGATAGCGCTGGTTCGGAGAAAGTTGGCGGAGAAAAATGCAGACCCAGCGGTTGCTCTGCACTGCATTATACATCAACATGCACTGTGCAGTAAGTGGTTGAAGTCTGAACATGTCATGTAACGTCTCATGTAATGTCACCCTATGTGAGCTGGAGATAGGCACCAGCAGACCCCTGTGACACCAGTAGGTAGGTTAGAGGGTATGGAGATGGATGAATGAATGAATGAATGAATGAATGAATGAATGAATGAATGAATGAATGAATGTCATATCATGTCATGTCATGTCACGTCCTGAAATGTGTAAATTACATCAGGTCAAGCGGATTACAGCACGTGCAGGATTCAGGCTTTTTTGGAATAAATCGAAGCATCATACAGAAAGATGATGTGGCTCAGCAGGGGAAATGTGTTGAAACAGTTTTTCGTGTTAAGACATGAAGTGAAAAGATTCATGGATGGTGGCAGGCTGAATGTTCCTGAACTGGATGATCCAAGTCAGATAATGGAATTGGCGTTCCTTGAGGATATAACACAACAACCTAACATGCTGAACTTGCACAGTCCTGGTCAGCACATCTCAACAGCTTTTGAGCGAATGAGGGTTTTCTCCACAAAACTCAGTGTATACGTCTCTGCTATCAAAAACCTGCAAAAAGAGTTCGATGAGTGATTTGCTGACTTCAAGGCACACCATGCAGACCCATTCTCGGCTAGAGTGGAGAGTGACTCCAGCATGTTGCTACAGAGCAACAGTGAACTGAAAAGTCAATGCAGAGAGGCACGGGGAAAAGCAAGCTAGGCTGGAGTTTCTCAAAGATCGGCCTCCTTCATTGCCAGAGCTGTCCAGAGTTTTCAGTCATGTAATGTGCCTTTTTGGAAGCACATTTATTTGGTGAAACTGTTCTCTACAGTGACCTTTAACCAAAGCGAGTACAGGACAAGGCTGACAGATGGCCATCTTGAGGCTGCACTCAGAGTTTTAACTGCAACTTCCATTAGAGTAAATATGGCTCAGCTATGTGAGCGGAAGCGCTGCCAGGTATCTGGCAAGACATAAAGCGCAATGGTAAAAAGGGAAAACTAATTGTACTAACCGTTAAAATGGGCACACAAAGCTAGAGTTCTTTTTGTGTCATCAAGACAGTATGAACTGTCCATGAAAGGTTTTGATTTACGATTAAAACATTTGGACTCATTGTTATTTGAAAATAATGTGCATTTTTATAAATATTTATAAATAAATATTTATATAAATAGAAATGTTTATAAATATTTGCTGCACGAACAGTGTAGTGCCCCCCCCCCCCCCCCCCCCCCCCCCCCCACAGAGGTGACAGAGCCAGCAGTGCCCCCCGGCTCATTTGAGTTTGAGACCCTGGTTTACAGATTGTATGAAAGGGAAACACAAACAGCAGATTGAAAAGTGAATTGATGGGCCACGCCTACATACTTGATACACATACATAGTGCACACAACATAATGTCTATACTTTGCTTAGAATTAGGGTTGTACAGTAGCTCATGAAAAAGGTCTACCTTTGAGGACTGTGAGGGGGTCTGAATCTTGATTACTCAAGGGAGGATATCATTATCAGGCATGATCGAGCTGATATACTACACCTACTTTACATTCACACAATTAATTCAGTAAGTGACTCAAATTATCTGATAGAATTTCATTATTTTTTGGTGGTTTGCTTCAATATTGCTGTAGGGTGAACCTTTAATTTGAAGCAGTTTATTTAGTATAATGTTTCTTTTTGTTTGGCACTCTCAGTATGATGACTGATTATCAATGATTTATAATTTATTCTAAACATTATGTAAATGTTTTAGATGGCAGCTTTTCTGCTGCTGTGCTGAATCCCAGAGCCTCATTTGAAATTCGTGTCAGGGACATTTACTTTAATCATGACTTCTCAAAGCGCTAAATAGCATCACAACTTGGCATCACACTTTTTAATTTTTTTTTTAACTCAAAGACATAATTCATACTGCAGTCACAGAATCCAACAAAGCAGTCTGATTTTGTTGTCATCTCTTTAAAATGCAGATCTACAAGCACACCAAAGAGGGAATAATTATAGACAAATCTATGTAAACTCAAGTACAAAACAACTTGTTCTATCTGAGGGAAAAGAAAGATTGCACATCCTTTATTCCCATCTGTTTTTTTTTTGTTCTTGCTGTCGTCACCATGACCCAAACTTGTCACGATGCATTAGTGCCTAACTGTGCTAAAAGAGAATCCAAATACGCCCCTTCTCCAGGAGGCAACAGGCCAAGTGCTGTATTCAGCATTCACCACACAAAAACAAAATGAATATTTGATTTGAATTGGTACCGCCACATCCTGTCTCCCGCAACACCCAGAAGAACAAAGCAATCGTCCTGTTTGCTGTGGACAGTAACGGCTACTTTAAATAGCATTTCAAGTACCACTGTGAGCACAACACCCTGCAGGAAACAGACTTTGACTTGTTCAGAGCAGCAGAGGCAAAGTTGTTTTAAAAATAAAGTACAACAAACTTTGGGCAAAGTGAAGCTGTCAAACCGAAATGACAAAACTTTTTTGTCTTCAGTGAGATTTCACCTCAGCATCAACCTGATCTTTATTTGTAACAGAAGAAAATCGATGAAAATGCTAAACCCACTGAGGGTCTCTAGTAGTTTTTTCTTCCGGACTCTGCATAAACAACAAGCTGAAAACCCTACATTTCAAATCAAGAGTGGGCTACAACGTCCACACAAATCCCTTCAGCTCCTGTTACTGCAGATGTCTGCCGGCACCAGGCTCATGGTAAGAACAAGCTTGTAACTCAGAGTGACAGTGAGTGAGCGGCAGCATCTGCAGTGAGAGAAGTCTACTACCTGACAACACTCAAGGAGGAGAGACACCAACTGTCTGCATGACTCTCTTTGTCAGAGGTGCCTGGCCAGAGTTACAAGTATGCATTTTCAGTGTACATTGAAGTGATCTCTGCAGGGACATAAATCATGTACAATGTACAGTCTACCTATTCAAACATTCAATGTTTTTTCAATCGTTTTTTTGTTTTGTTCAGGACTTCTTTAAGAACCCAATAGCTGTGAAACAAACTAACACAGACAGATGGACATAAAGTCATCAACACAGAGCACTGCAGCAGACCCTGGACCTCTTAACAGACCATCAAAAGCTAATTTTTCTCTGACAACAGCAAACAACAGGAGTTTGTTAGGTGTACTTTTCTCACTGGACAATTCCAGCATCAAGAAGTAGGGCTGCAGCTATCGTTCATTTTAGTAACCCTATCAATTCCGTCAATTATTTAATTGATTAATCAAGTACTCAAATAAATACTGTATTGGTGTAAAGGAGAACTTTAGAAGGACAAAAAAAGTTATGAGATGGTCTATATTCCTGTACATCTTTCTCTAAGCAGCTTGTTGAGATGACGTGAGACGTGATGACAGTATGGACAAAACTGTCCGTTTGCCACAGTGTTGTTCTGAAACAAAGATACTATTTAAAAGACTAAGAAAATCATGTTGTACTAATGTGCCAAATAAATATACAATATCTATTAAACCGCAACCTCTAATCCTACGAATCACCAGATATCTGTGTATATACAGTAGGTCTATTTGATGCCATCACTGAGCAGTGTGTGCATGTGTGTGTGTGTGTGTGTGTGTGTGTGTGTGTGTGTGTGTGTGTGTGAGCGAGCTGGGAGGGGGGGCATATTATAGCAATCTGTCATTACCACTCAACGTTCTTAATTCACGATTACTGAAAACCACAGTGACACTAGTTCTTACAAGCTTCCACCTGGATTAGTGATCACATTCAGTAAACATTTAGTAAACATGTTTATGTTTCACTGCTTTACTTTGTGCCGGCTCCACATCAGGCTTGCACTACCGTGCGTCAGCCATTAAGGATCATATGAAACAGAGACAGGCATAATGTATGTTGTATGTAATGAAAATCTGTATGAAAATCTGCCTTGATGATTTTTTTGTGGTCAACAATAATTGAAGTTATTGTTGCAGCACTATCAAGAAGGACTACAAATTGATGGCTAGCAGCAAAGCAGGCACATCATGTAAATAAAACATTTCCTCGGATGGATATTTCCCTCCACAAAACATCATTGCCCTTGACGCTAGAATAAAACTCACCTGCGTGTTCAACATGTCAGCCCAACAAGGCAAGATTATATAAATGTACTGTTTATGCACTCATACCAAAAAAACTGAAAGGGAAATCACCAGAAGGTTTTTCTGGGTTTCAGAGTTTTAGTCTCTTGTGAACAGGAAAACTAAGACCAATTCATTGACCATGCTATATTTACACTTTTTTTTTTTACACAAATCATTATCCTGTGACATCTGAAAAAGTTGTGCTTCTAACATTTAACGTTTCTAGCATTTCACAATGTGTCGGTGTAACGAATCCCAGCCTGTCACGCTGCAACAGCAAATGCCAGTCTGGTCAGTTGATGATGACAAATGGCTCCATAATACACGTCGTAAGACAAAGCTGGCTCTCAGGAAGCCTGACTTGATTTTTTTTATGTAGCTATAACTAATCATGTTGGCTGCCATTACTTTGGACAGCTCATGCTGCAGAAGTTCTGCCATGTTTGCAGGGTGTGTTTTTACAAGCTTCCTGTATTTGCTATGCAGAGAGATGGACACTATATAACACAGTGTCACACCATATAAAAGGCATAGCAGCTTTTCAGACCTTTTCTTCTTTACTGTGATTACATTAATAGGATACAGCAATTATCTACTGCCACTCAGCTATTCAGGACATCTTTACTACTCTTAATTACTTATCACTCCTGCACATCACTTTAGAAGGAGCAGAGAGGAAACCACAGTGCAGTGTACACTGCTATTCCACTTTTATTTCCATTGTATGTCTCTATTGAGGTTTCCTTAAAAAAATAAGTGGGTTAACACAGGTGTGTGTGTCTATTGACTGTATGTCAGCTGTAGGGCTCAGGTGTACACATCAGCACAGTGTCCCAAGGGGAAGAGGCGAAACAGCATGACCCAAAGCCTTCCATTATCTCCAAAGGAGTGCAGTGCACTGTATCAAAGCCGTGTAAGATAATGAATGGGGGCATCCCTACCTCATAATGGGCGACCCTCTGGGACTCAGAGATGAGCTGAGCGCTACACACTTTGCAGTAGCTGTCTGTGAAAAGCCCTTGGTCCACTTCTGTTGACTTCATCTGAGGAAAAAGAAACAGACATATTACTGGCCCACTCACACTTTGACACAATGAAATTACAAAAATTACAAAAGGACTAAAGCAAGGTTCACAGGATGGGGCCGGTGGGGAATCCATTATCCATATTTTTGTTGTCACTGTCACGGAGCCTTGCTTTGTTGGTCTGAAGGGAGCTAAAACAAACCAACCAAGATGTAATAGAACAAGTGAGCAATAATCTCATTTCATACTTTCATCGCTGTTGATCAATATTTCATTACCTCCAACATTTGAGTTGGTGACAGATGCCGAGTGGATTTTTGCAAGCAGCGAGACACAAAAAAGAAAAACATTTAATATCAAGCCTCCCACAAACTTCACCCATAAGCCAAAATTTTATTTGACGATGATAAATAAATAACAGTCACGGATGAACTGATTCTTTCCTGGAAACTAAATTAAAATGTGACAAAACCCATTGCTGCGTATTGGAGCAAAAGGATTCCAGGAGCAGGATTTCCTTTTCCACACACCCAGCTGAGCCATATCTGCTTTCTATTACTAATTCAGCCCAGCCTCCATTAGGAGCTCACATTTCATATTTGGGTACAGTCAGGCTCAACTCAACCTTTGCTGCATATACTGTAGGCTCATCTTTATTAAGAGCGGCAAGGCAAATGAGAACTGAGGTCACCTCGGGATGAAGGAGCTTTAACCTGTTTGAATTTTCTTCTCAAAGTAGAGAAGTACATGGTTTGCGTTGTTTCACCTACAAATTATGTTAAATGCTGACCTGACAAACTGTGAATATATAAGTATAAGTGAGTCAATGGGGTGAAAGTGACTTGAGTCTGTAAAGTGCTTTGAGTAGTCATGACAGATAAGAAAAATGCTATGAAAGAAACAGTCCATGTGTATTGTACACATCTGACACATACCTGACAGCTGAGACACCAGGCGGGGGAGGAAAAATTGTGATGCACGATATATAAACAATGTTTTCACAGTTAATTTCATTAGCTGCTCTCATCTAATGATGCTGACCACATTGGGTGTTATAAGCTATGTGGTATGTGATATAATCCCCTCCTCATCTCCTGATGAGGTGTAAATAACTGATGAGCTCTGTGGTTAGGAGACACTTCAAACATGCTGTTTCTGCCTCTAGTTATACGTAAAGGTAAATTATTAATATGAGAAGTGCAGGTTTATGAGATTTTTGCATGTTTCGCACCATACTGCGATGTTAAATGACACGTGGGCCATAAATCACATCAATACTGGCTTCTGATGCTGATACTCACACTGGGTTTGGTAACATCGACCATAAAATCGGCCGGGGATCGAGGACAAAAATAGGAATTTTGATAATAAAAACAATTTCAACTTTAAGGTGGAGGTACTGCAGAAAGGCCACACTGTGTGTGTAGTTATACAATTATTAGCCACTATCATAAGTGCTTTGACATGGTGCTTAGGTTACATACAAATGTGAGTTTGTCACTTATACAACTGCTCACTGAAGATTTGTGCACAGTTTGATCTTCTGTTGGTAAAATGTGAGACTACAATCTGACCCATCCATCCAATCTGAGGAAGATATATGCCATTATTCATAATAATATCAATATAACCAGAAAAAAGCAAAGACGATTTCAGAGAGATTTCACAGGGACCTGCTGATATCTAGGGAGGCCCCCAAGATGGATTTCTCTCAAATTAATTATGCTTCCCAACTCATCACTTTTGCTTATGATAATATTTGTGTTCTTCTGCACTAATTTAATTCTTCCTGCTAAAACATGACAGCAGCTAGTGTGCTGGTACAGTCCAATTAGGCTATAGAAATGTTGTGCACACGTCACAGCAAGATGACGCTGTGCCACTTTACATTATGCATATATCGCTCAATCCTCCACTCCAAAGGTCAAGCTTGGACTGTGTTCATCGACTGGCAGTGAGTGGAGCTGCCGCTGGCCCGCCCAGCTCGTTGGCTGAGGCTGTGAATACTGTCCGCATGGATCTGTGACGCCGTGGCAATTTTCAGCCAAAGGATCACATTTGTGCTGAAGCACTTTTCACTACAACACTCAATCAACATAACCAAATTGGTGGTTGGTGTTGAGCTCCATTACGGATTAATGCATCACGGCCATAAAGCACGCACCAGCAGACGTTCTGTTATTACACAGAGAAATTAGATGATGAGGTGATTACATGCCACATCAAAAAATAACATTGTGTTCGCTCTGACATCGTAATGTGCAAAAAAACACAACATTATCTGACAGCCCAACCGAGGAACAGAGCCAAGAGTAGGAATACATTTCACATTTGATTATAGACTGAACTGGTGACACCACTCCCTTACCACCACCTGACTGTACAAATCCTGCTGGGTCAAAATTTGCATTTGAATGATCACATATTAAAATATGGAGCTTCTCTGAAGCTAAATCCATGTTTGAAGCTGCTGATTGCTTGAGGTGATCGGTGCTGCATCACATGATGACAGATTTTTCCTCAGTAAACTTAGTGTTACAACAGCGTGTATATCACCGAAATCACGTTGATGCAGTGATGGCTTCCAGTTCCAAAAATTGCACTTCGTACTTTTCAATTAAATTGAATTCTCACTTCAGCCTTCACTATACATATTTTATGAGTCAGGGCACACACATGTAAATTCAGGCGTGACTGGTGGGTGGAAGAATAAAGCTATGTGGCAGTAAATGCAGTTTGTATTACTTATTCATAACACTTTGGCTCCAAATTATATCTGAACATATCTGAATGCTTGTATATGTCCCACTTTCTCCATGGCTGAGACTTTCAGATTTCTCTGCACATCGGGTCTGATCACTTAAACTGTCATGTTCAGTAAATCTAGTTATGTTTAGTCGTCTTGTAGCTTCCTATTTTCATTCTTTAACTGACTCTGGGTAACTTCTCCTTGTGTCTTGACTGTCCTCCTCATTTTGATTGCTTTCAGCTGTTCTACATTACCTTGTGTGGTGTAAATAGTGGTGTATCAGTTCAGAGTCCTGAGTGTGCATAACGAGGCTCCAGCAGACTCCTTCAGATGCAGCCTCCAGACATGGCCTGCGGTTTTAGGAGGTCACACTACACCTTTGAAGCCCCCGGTATTCCAAAATTCATGATGATGAAAAACACATTGAACTTAGCAACTGTTAATCAGGCAACCATTTAGTACGTTGGTTGGATCAATATATTTCAGGGTACTGATACATTACAACAAGCCCACCCCAGCAAAGCTGACACTCAAAACATTGAGCAACTTTCACAAAGTTCAAAGTCAGGGATGTCTTCAAATGGTGTCCTTAACAGGGCCATTAACTGCAGAGACCACATATACTTTTCAATTACCTAATGAACAACTAATGCTTATACTTGTTCGGGGTGTGGTAAGGGGTTTCAGCTGAGGTAGAGGGAGGTGTGGCAGGGTGGGCTCAGGTCATTCACTGGTGAATTGATTAGCACAGCACAGCAGAGGTGAGCTGTCTAATCAAGCTGCTTTGTACTGCAGTTAGCATGCTGGCCAAGGCCATGAGACACCTGCCCAAAAGCCACACCCGATGCACAGACGGACAAGATGGCAAGACAGGTCAGAGCTGTTACCAATACTTATCTTAACAGATCGATGTTGTATATACAGCTTGTTGGCCCCATGCGCTACAAACTTCATTGCGTACATCTTGTGATGTGTTAAATATAGACACCATGCTAAAAGCAAGCTGCCGCACCGCTTGCCATCAAGTTGCAGACTTTTTCTTGTCATCTTTGGCATTTGTTTCAGCGTCCTCACTCTGGGACATGATATGACCTTAGTGTACCCTGCCTGCATGGTACCCAGCTGCCCAGCGGCCCTGACCAGACCAGCAGGACAAGGATAAAACATGTCAGGAGCCAGCGTGTCTGCAGAAAAATGGCAGAAGAAGACACAATCTATGAATTAATCACTGACACCATACGGGTCCTGAGTCTTGTAATCAGTCAACAACTGTTTCCTGTTTAGTTTCTACAGGACAAACAACACAAGTGAGCAGGTTTGAGAGCTCTATCAGCTTTTACCACTCTTGGACCTCGTGCCTGTTTTGCAAGGGTGCACAGATGCTGGAAATGAATGATTAATCACCCAAAATTCTGCTGAGAAAAGCAAGCGTCACCGGCAACACCAACAGCAGCACACAGACAGAGGAGTCTGCAGTGGCCATGCAGCCAGAGAAAACAACCTGAATCTTAGGTTTGGTTCTCATAGTTAGAAAGAGGTTTTATTCCCGCTGGCTTAGTTGTTACATTTATATTTTCACCTCAGCTTGAGAATAAGCTCTCCTGACCATGACTGAACAGATAAAGTAATGGGCAGTTTGTTTGCTTGTCTCCCTGCTATGTCTCAATAATGCATCAGCGTGTGGCAGGCCTAGAAGGATTTAGCTGCACCCATTGTCAGGACATGACCTCTGATCCTAGCTTTTAACTGCATAGAACGTTCATAATCATGAGTTTATTTTGCTGTGAGTGCAAGTGCACAAATCCAGAAGAATTACATAATGAAAAATAGTTTTTGTATTGCTACCATGTGAGTCCTGCTAACACTGTGACTAACAAATGTCTTAATGCCTTACACAAAATCTGTTTGGTGACAAAAAACAGATTTTAAAACACAATTCACACTGGCCGACGATCTGGTTTAGTACAACTGTTGATTTCCACATTCATTCCTGTACCTGCATGACATCATCAGCAGAGACATACTGTTGTATAAATCACAATGGTAAAACATTTTTTCAATAAAAATGAAATTGTTTTTCAAACTTTCTTTAAAACTGTATGTTATCATAAAGAAGTCAGGAAAATTACTGTTTTTACATGTCTACTGCAGCAAATATACACTGCCACATTAATACAATTCTCGTACTATTTAAACAGAAATGTAGGTAATATACAAAACAATTATTTTATAGCACCCATTATTGTAATTCTTGCAGAAATTCCTCAGAAAGAATACTTTACAGAAAATAGATAATAGATAATAGAAATATAGTCCTGATCTAATACTTTGGAAATACAGTCAGTCAGCCACATGGAGGAAACTCATCCCTGCTATTAATATTCTACGTACATAAAATTTTAGGCCCAAATTTAGAAAGGGTGCATTAGAAATGGTTCTGCTGGCATGAGGTGTGCTTTTGTTGAGAATTAGATGATTACAACAGTTTTTAAACTATGGTTTGGACAAGCCAGTGATCCAGATCTTGTCACCCGATTCTCTACTGTGCAATTGGTCAGGCCACGGTTGTGTGTAGTTTCTGTAGGTTGGTGGTGACAGAGTTCATCCTCGACACTGTCACAAGATTTGTCTGTGTTCCCACCATGTTTGTCCAGGTTGCTACAGAGACAGACACCTGCTTGTCATTGAAGGGGCATGGGACGGTATCTCTAAACAGTGAAAGGTCAAAATACCATAAGAACGTTAGAATATATATGGTGCACAAAGGGAATGAAGGTCTCACAGGTTAGTGGGTAACTTGACACAGACACAAGTTCTGCACTCACAAGCACAAGCACCTGCAATGTAACAAAAGAATTTACAATGTCACAAACTGCAATCAGTTAGGTTTTAGAGGGTGTCATGGTCATCATATGAAACAAGCCCTTGATATGATCCTCTAAGAAAAGGAGGATAGTGATTTGGAAGATAATGTGTCAGAGATGCAGGAAAACTCTAATGACAACCCCTGATGTTCATAATACTGATGACAAGGAGCAGGCAGCAAGGTGGACATTTACAGTATGTGGACAAACGGTGCTATCTGTTGGTCTTTCTCATCAGAATGTGTAGTTTGTTCTCCTTTACCGTAATAGTAGAAAATGTCTTACTGTAACTTTAAGGGTAGGTTCAGGAAACCAGATGTGCTTGAGTTATACTGTAAAAACAGTGTAGCATTAGAGCAAGATGGACCTTTCAGTGCAGATATGCATGTTTTCCTCATATCTATCCTTCAGTGTTGCTCTATCACAGCAAGGGATGTTTTTTTTTCTTTTTTTTCTTGGGTTATCCTTATGGCAGTGTCTGTCCTTTTGTCATTGATTTGTCAGATTTAATTTGCTGAATACAGAAAGGGCAGCCAAAACAATCTTCATACACAAAATTATTCTTGCGCCCTTTACTTGACAGCTGTGCTTTATGCCTCTCCCTGTGTGTCCCTCACTCAGAAGCACATACTGCACAGGAACCTCTGCTCACAGAATTAACTTGTGCCCCTCCTGATCAATTCATTAAGCTAATGATTTTTGCTGTCAGATATACTGCTGTAATTGCAACTGGTTGACTCTTCTAAATGAGATGCAGAGAAAAATATTAATTCTCACCCAGTGTAAATGGATAGAGGAAGGTATCACACTGTATAATTGCAAACCAACCAGGGGTTCTCTGCACAATTCAGTCATTGATATCTGTTGAGAATGATTGCTGTCAACAACAAGGAGCAGCTGCCCTCGGCACAGCATGGTGAGCTGACCGGCACAATGGCAGAGGAGGAACGTGGGACAGATAAGTCTCAGAGGGAACAGTGCACCCTTACGCCCTGCGTTGATGATCAAATTAGAGGGAAGGCAGCTTGTCTCTCACACCTAGTCAACACTGTTTATCATCTGTCTTTGGCTGGAAGCTTCCCGTAGTCAATCAGCTACAGCAGGCAGTGTGGCACTGGAAGCTGGAGGCAGAGGGTTGGAAACAGAGCTGATGAAACAGTGGGAGGGAACAAGTACAGAGATGAGGGGGAGGTCACAGCAGTGAGTGTCCAGCAGATGTTGCGGTGAAGGGTCAGTTTTAATTCATTAGAGAGGGTGTTGAGCTAGGAAACTGGACGAATGTCCTCGCAAGCACGTCAGACTTGGACTGGCTCCCTCCAGGAGGTATTCCTGTGGACAGCTCTGATATTCAACTGCCATCACCAGCTCCACAGCTGCTGGTGGGGCTGAAAGACTGGCTGATAATGATGGCAACTGTCAAATAGGACACGTTTCACCTTGGGTGTTGTGTCCACCTCATTACCTATCACACAAAGTAATATGAGTCTATCAAACACAGTTCTTTCATGGTGACTCTTTTTTCTGTCCTTGAATTGTCTGTCCACATTTTTCACATTTTTCATTGTTTTTAAAATACATACTACATTACATGAATTTCCCCCAGGCATTTAGATTTTGCCTCTGTGGGCTGAGCCTGTTCACTTTCACGGAAGATTTATATTAATTATTTGATCTTTTATAATATCCCCAGTCTACACGCACATTTGATCAAGTAAACAATGAACCTAAATCCACCAACCCTCTATTAAAAAAGTTTCAGGTTTCTCAAGCTTGTATCCAACAAAAAACTCCAAGCATTGGCATCACATGGTAATGGAAGCTGGAAATCAGTGCTGGTATAAAACAGGGTAAGGGTTAGGGATTAGGGTTAGGGGTTTTCGGTGCTTTCTGAAAAAAAATCTAAAAATCTAAAAGTCTTCTACAAGTAATGTTAGCAGCATGCTTTGGCCAATATAGTCCAAGTCATGAGTTCCAAGCGTCACTGTCTGCATATCTAGCCTTACCCTAGATATGTGGTCGGTGTGAGTTACTTGTGGCTCTTCAGGCTGTTCCTGACTCTGTGTAACAAGTAAGATCCAATCGGTCTGCAGTCTCATTGTTCAAATTACAAAGTATTTCCCCACAGATGTTAAAACAGAAAATTACGATTTTCTTGGACGATACGTGTGGCTCTAACACAAGTGAATGCATTAAAGGGCTCTTTGGTGTAATGGATTTCTTTCTGCTTGTGTTGAGCAGCCATGCTGTTGTTGCTTCAAAACAAAGAAGCTTGCTGCTGATTTTCCCATGAAAATGTGCGGTAACAGCAATAAGATGGTCTGTCTCACAGTCATTACTGACTAGAGGTTCCCAATGCAGCAACTTCATCCTTCTGCATTTAGACACGATATGTTCAGAAACTGAATTTTGGCAACGCTCAGAACCCAGAATAGTGTGTCCAATATGTGCAGGCAGGCAGAAGCTTATTGGATCATGGGCTAGCGCAATGGATCATGGTCTTTGTGATTTTTATGCTCTAGTTTTTGCCTAGAGCCATATCATTTCTTATCATTACATGTATGCAGCAACACCGAAGCAAACCACAGCAATGAGGCATTTTTATTATCATAATATTTTGATATTACTGATGCTGTTACATCCCTAATAGGAACATAGCACAGGGAGTTTAGCTATGGCAGCAGCATTGTGCTCAGTAAAAGTGGCTTCCGTGCCACAGCAAGTTATAGGACGGCACTAATAGCACTTAGAGAGATGACAGGAAAACTCCTCGAGACAGCATAACAATAGACTTTAAACATTTTTGGGACCCATTCTGAGGCTGTTTAAACCACAGACACAACAGTCCTGCACTACTTATGTACTTTCAATTAAATTTTGTCTGGAAGCAGTTATCCAAAATGTCAGCCACAATTACAGTTTAGTCAAGTGTATGTTTCGACTCTTTCGCAATAAAAGCAATATGATGATGTGGCATACCATCAGGTATGAGACATTCCGTAGTTCCTCCCTGACCACAACTCCATTAAAGAAGTCTGTAAATTAGCCTAAAGAGCCATTAACTCTGCTAGAGCAGACCGGGAGAAGCTGTGGCCGCAAAAAATGTATTTACTTTGGATTTCTTGTCAGAGTTTTTCACTAGATTTGTCTTACAGTGCCACAATAGTCTCAATGAAATAGGATTCCTAAGGTTAGCCCAGGGGTAGGCAACCTGTTCCACAAAGAGCTGCTGTGGCTGCAGGTTTTTGTTCCAACCAGGCAGCAGCACACCTGATTTGGCTTATTCAATCAACCGATCTGAGTCTTCAGACAGTTGATTGGTCAATCTGTGTGCTATGGACAGGCTGGAACAAAAACCTGCAGCCACAGCGGCTCTTTGTGGAACAGGTTGACCATCCCTGGGTTAGCCATTGTCTGTCGAGGTCACATGGTATTTTCTGACACCACTCGACGATCAGTTGTCACCCAACATCCTCCGTTTGACGACTGGTTCTCACAGCAATGCCTCCAATGACGATCTGTTCGGACCCACCCCCAGCGCCATTGCAGACCACCACAGACTGAATGACTAACCCCAGGTGCAAAGTTCATCGACTCCCTGGGCAGATACATTGGAAAAAACATACCAAACATGACCTCGTTTGGGTTAAGGTCATTTGAACCACATTACAACAAAATATCTTTCAATTCCACCAATGCCGCTAACCGATAACTTCCTGCTTCTTTTAACTGATACTGTCAACTGATACGAAAAACGCGTATCCGCACTTTTGGTGATTTGACTTTTTTTCCAATAGATGGAAGGTCCATAAGCTTCCCTAGCAACTTTTAACTTTGGGTATCCAAATGACCCACGCAAAGACATTTTATCACATCATCTTTTCAACACGAATCTCCACTGGGTGTCAGAAGTGTCAATCAAAGTGCATAGCTCGCTCTGTTGTCCACCCCAATCCCCTGAACTCTGATCCCTGCAGCTGCTGCCACACCCCCTTCAATGCCAATGTGGGAAGGCTTGTGAATAATTATTAAAAAAATATTTTAAAAAGCATGTATGTCCACTATCACTCAACACAAAGCGTGCAATAACTAATTTAATAATAATTTAATTAATTTAATAACTATAAATGATTCATTAAAATAATAAGGGTTAGGGTTAGTGTGTACATATATATATATATATATATATATATATATATATATATATATATGTACATATACATTAAATCCATACTGACTTTTAGAAATCAGCCAACACAGCTTTATAAGAGGATGGTAAGTTTTCAGCTTTCAGTGTATTCTTAACTGTAATTCTACCTGTAAATTCTTAACTTAGCTGTATTCTTGCCTTACACTTTGAAAGTCTGCCTGTCTTACACTGAGCAGGAGGGAGCAGCCATTACACCAGTGTGTGTGTGTGTCGGTCAGGGTTTTCGCAAAAAAAAAAAAAAATGGCACGGGACAACATGACCAGCAGGTTCTCAATTTACGGGACAAATGATAGAAATTCCAGTCAAATATTATCGAAATTTATTGAATTTAAGATGATCCGGGCAGAGAGTGGAGTCTCTCCAGAGGACCTGGGGCATGGAGGACCTGGTGTCGATTACAACAGTTTACGACAGTACGAGGGAGTACAGTCATCCCACGATCACGTCCAGAAGGCACCGTGAACGGTGAAAATCTGCAAAGTAGAAACCATATGTTTATGTCATTATGTCATTAAATCAGCTGCAAGCTGTGGGCCAACAAAAAACACTCAAACTGGTGAATATACACCATGGATCATTCTTAACTTCCCTCTCACTTGCTCCGGCATCACACACACACACACACACACACACACACACACACACCTTTCTAAGACCCATTGTCATGGCAACCACATGACTGACAGGCTTCTCCGCCAATCGATGTCAACACCCTCCATATAAAATAGTGGACTTCGACTGATTTTAGCAATCAACGTCCAGTAATTGGGTTTCAAGATTCTGTTTCTCTCACACACAGATGCATACGTGTTGTGTTGTCTTTACAAAATAGGTGGCATAATAAAGAATAGTCTGTTTTAGTCACGATGCTGTTTAGTGAGCCTTTCACACTGCTGATCGCAGATTTACATGTAAATAAGACTAGTTCTATGCTGTAGAGACAGAACGCTCAGATCATATTGAATGGGGAGATCCAAAGATGGCGCACATCCAGCCCCTTTCTTGAACGCAGAAATCACCCGCGTTGTCAGAGCCAAACCAGGAAAATTATAGCCCAATCACGTTCTTTCACCAGCGCATGCAGAAAGAGCAGAGCAGACCGGCATCTCTGATAAAAAGAGAAACAAGCTCACTGGAGGAAATGCAAGCCTCACTGTTTCTAGCAGCTCTTGAACTCATTTGCACTACAAGCTACTTACTTCTACTTAAAGTGCACTAGCATTTAAGTGCTCAATTATTTGTCACTGTTGTTATGTATTTGCATGTTCAACCTTGTTTGCGATATAACTTAATCTGTCGGTTTTGTTAATGTTTCTTTTTTGGTTCAGCTGAGACTTGTTGTGGTCATTTTCATGTTAATGGAGAAAAAAAAAAACAATATTTGCAGCTGTATTGGCAGTACCAGTGCAACAAAATTGATCATTGGTGAAGGCTTATGGGGAAAAAAAAAGAAAATCGACATCGGCTATAAAAAATCTGTATCGGTCGACCTCTACACTGGTGATATCAGCACAGTGTTGAGGAGATGGATCAAAGTTATGACATCATCTACTGACCAACAACAGCAGCATAGGGCAAATGGACAGAAAATAAGCAAAATTAATGCAATGTTGGGTCATTATAATTGGCTCTAGATATTGGCAAAGTATTTCGTCATCTGATTTATTGATGTGACATTTTTTTTTCCCAATATCGAGATGATAATTCTTGGTACTGATAGTTATCATGTATCCCTACGTATTCTGGTCTAATTCAGATACTGGGGTCTGTGTAAATGTATTGCTATCCAGTCTCCCATGACAATGTGCACTGTTGGATGTGGACTATTGTCATGTACAGTTAGGCTAATGCCAGCATAGACAGCAGTGTCTTTGACACTAAGCCCAATACTGTTGGGGCCAATACTATGGAAACAACCCTCCATTCATTTTCAGATGGATAAGCGAATACCCTGGAATTTATTATTCCCCAACTACTATAGTATATATTACTATAGTAGTAGTAACTATAGTAATGACCAATAACATGAACAGAGTGATGAACTGTTATCATTAAGTCTGATATAGTTCAACTTATATGTTTTTAACTGAAGTTAACCCTTCATCTCAATGCTTAATTTGGCATTGAGATGAAGGGTTGTAACTGGCAGTCATTCGTGGTGGCATATGTAAACACAGTGAGTGGATAAGATGCGTTTCTGCATTGTGTAGAAAGTGTACTGTATATGTGGCAGACTGTGCAGCAGACACACAAGGAAAAATGTGTGAAAAATGTGTGTGAATACTTGTGAATGTGTCAGGGAGGGTTAGGGTTAGGAGAGAAAGTGTCCTGATTACTCTCTTACTTAGTAAACCAATCAGTGTTTTATACGGGTGGGATTTTACATCAATTTTATGTACATCCAAGTCAGACTGCCTCATTCTTTCAGTTTTAACACTATTAAATAAGACATAATTGATTTTTCTGACCCATCAACCAATACCAAACTGAACACCGTGACCATAAAACCATCATCCAAACCAAACCACAGATTTTGTGAACCGTTCCACCCTTAGTGACCTTTACCAGTGGTAGGGGTTGAGCAGCAGCAAAACAGCAGGTTTGCTGCTGCTCAATGGACAGTGAGAGTTGATCCATGTCAAAATAAAAGCCTCCTGCTCAGTCACTACTCCACAGTCACCTGCTCTGCATCACATCCACCTGTGGAGCAAACCAGCTTGACCCCTCACATCTACTGCATGAATGTCCATTCCGGCTCCACCCCGTTGCATCTCCGCTCCGTGCTTCCATCCAACACCCACCAGATGGATGTGGGATGTAGAATAAGGGCTGTTGGAGGGTGGGCAGGTTATGAAGAGCGCCCACGATCTACGATCTGTCATGAAGACGGTGTATTTTATTTTGGAAATTTTGACTCCGTTACACATGATTTGCTTTGCGCTGAAGTGTGTCAAGCTCCAGCATCTGGCATCCGGCAAAAATAGAAGCTCTGAGAGTCAGCTCTGGAGGCTTAACATTTTCTAACACCTTGCGAAGGAGTCTCCCCCTGCCGGTGTCTGTACAATTCTCTCTCTCTCTCTCTCTATTTCTCTTTCTCTCTCTCTCTCTCTCTCTCTCTCTCTCTCTCTCTCTATTTCTCTTTCTCTCTCTCTCTTTCTCTCTTTCTTTCTCTCTCTCTCTCTCTCTGTCTCTCTCTCTCTCTCTCTAGCTCTCTCTACACACATACACACATAACAGTTGGAGACTGAGACACTGCTCAGCTCGATTTTGACGGATTTAAAGTTCAAAAGCTGAACGTATAGAGGAGGTTTCTTGGTCACAAACTGTTTTTGCTTTGTTTAAGTCTTCGAGAAAGCATGTTGAATCTTGTTTTTTGAACTTTCAATAAAAATTGCTTATAGCACCATGAAGGCTGATGATATTCTTGTTTTTCTTCTTATCCCTCCTTAACAGTTCTTACTCTGCTCTCAACATGGTTTTACTCCATCTGCTGGTGTGGCGGGTTCAGTTTGGCGCACATACTGTCCACACAGACCGAATGCACTGTTGTCAAGCAGTCTCCCAGGCATGCAGGGACCCACGCTGCACTGCACGGAAGCATACCCAGGCCTTTAGTCGACTTTACCTCTGTGCTGCCCCTATCATTCTGCTGCCCTGGCTCCAGGGGAGAGACAGGCAAGGCACCGCCATTTGACCTGCCATGCCTTCAGGTCACAACGATGTGCAGTTACTTTGTGTTTGCTGTTAAGTGGCCCATGGCCATTCAGCGTGACCCAAACACCGTCCACAGATCTGCTGGGTGAAAATATAAGCTCTCGTACTGGGCAAAGTGCCTGCACTTCAGTAATATAATCAGCTTGGTGTCAGGCCAGAGCACACATTTGGGGCAAATGTTGAGTCGGTGCAACTATAAAATTGTGGTTAGCCTAATGAGATTAATTTTCTCCAGTGCGGGCACAACATCAGGAGTGATGATTCTCAGATCATCTGCTGTCAAGGAAATACCACAGTCTGAGTATTACAGCATGCACCAGCAGTAATGGATCACTGACTTCCCGAGTCCTGAGATTTTTCACCTGCCACTGCGGCCTAATTATGTCTCTTATGGAGAGCACCAAACCACTAAGTCTTATTCACAAAGAATTCAACTGTAATGTGAAGTGTGTAGATACATATTGTGTAAGGCTACATTTAAAACTCTCCCCTAGCAGCAACAGCCACTCAGTGGATACAACCTCTAACTCAGTGCCCAAAAGTGTGGTTCCTTCTTAAAGAAATTGCACTGAAGCAAAATGAACATAGATACACTGACTTCAAATGAATTTTAGGTATGTTCCTAGTCTTCTTCACCTCATGTGAAAATTGGCAGCATCAACAGGTCTAAATTCTTTCAATTTAAATACTTGAGTTGCAAAACTTGAATAAGGCTCCTAAATATAACCTTTGACTCGTGAGAGTGATCCAGAATCTGGACAAGTTATAAAGAACTTTGGTTCGTGAGATTCTCCTGGATGCGTTGGATGCGTATAACAATCCAAATATAGACCAAGATCCGCAAAGTTACAAAACTTTTTGACCCCGCAGGAGCCAAAAAGTGCTCTGAAAGAGCAAAAAATCCTATAAGAAATTAATGGGAAAAATCAGCTCTCATTTTTCTCTTTTCACGCTGCTCCCTGCCACACCGTAAGCAGTAGGCAAATTCTTGTTTCCACTTTTGTAGGAAAATTTGTGCTCTTTCATGCAATGCTGGCCATAAACCAGTGCAGCCTCTTTTCTCCATAAGCCTCCATTCATTGTCGGACCACTGCGATCAAAGTTAAAATTTACAATTCTACTCGCGACTGTGGCCACAGTTTTCATAGTAGACACACCAAGTCGCACCAGGTCGTTCCTAAGACTCTCCCCTGTGTGATAATGTGCTTATATTCTAGATAGGTGCAAGTGTTGTCCCCCTAGAGCCAAATGTTTAGCACTTAGGCAAATTTGCTTTTTCCCATAAGAATGAATGGGAGAAACAGAACTCCTCAAACAAACATCTGCTTCATCGCCATACTTTGACATAGAAACTTCATTTTAATTTCAAAGATTAAAGAAACTTGTGGTCTGTTTGTGTAGCAAGTTGCATGTTGATAGGTTGTATCATTTTTCAGCAGCACCTTCTCAAAGAGCATATGGTCAAGTGCCTGCTCCTGTCTGCTCCTCTGCTGACAGAGAGCCTCCTGCTACAGCAAGCTCACAGATGACCTCACAGACACACAAACACTTCATGCACACACACACTTCATGCACACACACACACACTCACTCAGTCTCTCTCTCATACATGCATGCACTCCCAGAATGCTGTCTTATGAGCCGGGGAAACCAATGGGCACAAATCCCTGAGCACTCACAAAATTTCAGCGCACTGGAATTTTTTTGTTTGGTTTTACTGTTGTGCTGTTGTAAATTAGCATTGTGTTTTATGACCCATATGATTTTGCTCACTTTTCTTACAAATAGTTTTTATACTGTGAGAAAATGAATGTGTCTGTAACTATTTGTACTGTGCAAAAATACTAATAGAAACATTGCAGTTTGCCTTCTAAGGAAGAAAAAGTGGAGATAAAACTGCAGCAAAAGGGCAATGACAACTAACAAGAAGCAAGCCATATAAGGCCATAGTCTTGTGGTCAAGGACCTGGATTTGCAACCCAAGTTCACAAGTTCAAGTTACAGCTGAAGTGCCCCTGAACAAGGTACCTCAAACCAATTGCTCCCAGCCTGCTGTTGCAACGCAAATTTTGCCACTGTGGGACAATTAAGGCAAGACTTTCTTTCATTCTTGAAATTTACCATGGTGAACCAAATGAGGGCATATCCTATTCTACTCTATTCTGTTGTGAACTTCACAGCAACAAACTGCTGAGGATATTGCCCTCAAAGCTTTTAACTCCACAGCAGGCGGGAAAATAATGTTAGTGTTGTTTTTTCCACACTTGGAGATGTTAGACTGGGAAACTAGAGGACCCAAACAGAATCAGGAAAATCACCACCAGGGTAAGGAAGAAAGGGGTCGATGAGAGGCTGTGTTCCTGTTTACTGCACAACTTTTGTGCAGCTTCTTAGATGAGAGCAGAGGCAATGGCCAGGCAGAAATCTCAAAGAAGCACCAACGGTTCCAAGATAGAGCCCATCTTGTGGTTTAGTGGGGGAAAGGGTGATTATATCATGCAGTTCACAGGGTGGAAAAGTGGCAACACTAGCAGGCAGATGGAGATGGAGCTTAGAGCACCTGCTTGGTGAAATGCTGCATTATTCTTTTTCTCATCATGCTGGAGGCAGCAGAATAAAGTACTTCATCCTTATCTAGATCTTCAGTGTGTGTGTGGAGCTGGTGCTTGAGAAGATGAGGCTCTTCTGTCAAAATGAAATATCTACTGTTTGAATAAAGTGGCACCTGCTCTGCCTTGTATGATCGTTATAAAATACAAATTATTTGCAACTGTTGGTCAATTAACCATTTGTCCATCTAAATAACAATGTTTTTCTTCTGATGGTAAGACAATATGCCTGACATTGGACACTTATCTGACTCATCATGAAAATAATCAGCAGATGAATGAATCATGAAATTAAGTATGTATGGGGTGGAATAAGGAGCATCAAATTTAATGCTGCATCTTTTTTTCAAAGTCACTTGAGAGATATGAAGACAAACAGTGTAACCAAATCTCTATGTTGTTTGCTTTTATGCACAAAAGTGAAATCGTCTTAACAAATAATGCCATGTGAGCAACAAATAGAAGACAAAAGAGAAATTTACTTTTGTGCTGAATTTTGTGATAAACTGGTGAATTAAAGAAAAAGGTTCTTTGTTTTTTTTTTAGAGTTGCTAAGAAAATCAAGCTGATTTCCGGGAATCTTGGGCTTTAGTGGATTACATTTTATTAACAATACATAACCAATTCAGATTATTTTAATCGTGCCCTTATATTTATTAAGATCCCTGCACTACCCTTGCTGCGGCATAGACATCATTCAGTGCTGTTATTCACCTTGTCAGTGTTTCATTTTATTCCTATTTCATTTTTATTAAATAGGAATAACCTAAAGACCTGTTATGTCCTCTCATAGAATTGCCTGATGTGCTTTGAATTTCCACTTGCAGACAGATAACGTCCTTTCAGTTAAATCTATTTGGGTAGAAAAATAACAGAGAGTTGGACAATGAAAACATCCAAGCTGCTGTTTGGCTGTTGCCTTCACTCAAACTGGGAAAAGGTGGTGAGGTCTGACCTCTGGTCTACTACACCCACCACAAACACAGGGAATCTCCTGACAGGAGGACAGGTGTGGGCAGGTGTTAACTCTTCCACAGAGGTGGGAAAGCCCTATCTGTAATCCTAATGCGCCTTAAATGTCACCTTGACAGCAGCCTTTCTCCTGCATGCAGAGCATGCCTGCATGCCTCTGATGACATGTGGAGGCTGAGGACAACGTCATCTCGCTCCATGTCCACCAATTTCTCTCCACAGTAGACCCTCAAGGCCACAGGCTGCAGAATTAATCCCGAAAACATCAGCTCCACAGATGAGTGATCCTCTGGGATGCAGCGCTGGATTTAAGTATTGAGACTGCTTGTGGCTTGATGTCCGTCTCAGTCACATTTTGTAGGAACAGGGGCTGCCCCACAAACCCCGGGGTGTCCCAGGCCAGCACGCTGGACATTTGCCTGAGACGGCAGGTGGCGAGGTAAACATCCCACCCCCCCCCCCCCCCCCCCCCCCCACCGCCACAGACTGCTCCGCTCACTTTTAAAGCCATGTGCATCCACCGCCGATGCTCCATCCTGCAGGAGCAATCTCGGCGAGTGGAGGGGGGGGGGGGGGGGGGAGTGGGTATCAGCATGCAACACGACATCCATGCCTTTTCCACAAAGTCACACTCACTACTGTGCACGCTTCTCAGCGTGGACGACAGGTCGCAGAGGAAAGAGAGAGGGAGAAAGGAGAGAGACCGCGCGAAGCACGTACCTGTAACTCCACGCTGTAGCCCTGGTAGAAGTGCGTCGGGAACACCGCCAGCTGATGTTGCACTTGGAGGGAAAGTGTGTAATCCATGAACCAGAAGGTGCGGAGCTGCCTCGGACCGAGCGGACTGAGAAGCGTACTGAGGCTGTGGAGATGAGACGAGTCCAACCTGCCGCCCGACCCGCCCCGCTGCGCTGCGATTGGCCGGGGCGCTCATTAGCATCCTCTGATCATCGCGGTCCGACCCGCACCCGAAATACGCAACGTGCACCTGTGGGTGTCAGACGCACAGGGTGTGTGTTGTTGTTGTCAAGGAGAAGTCAATCATGGTGGAGCCACATCAAATTCTGAGGATGACCTTCATAAATCCGTTATATGATCCGCTTTGTACTCCACTACCCGCTATAAGGGACATTTACATGTTTGTCAGCAACGGCAGAAACGTTGTAATGAATGCAGAACAGCGATAAAATCTGACTGTGGACATGCGGGCAGTGAGAGAAGAGAAGAAAGAGAAGACAGAAGTGAGAAAGTGTTGCAAAGTGAACCGTAATGAAAGAGCTTGAATCTCCGCAATGCACATGCTCATATAACTGTGAACTATCCTTCGAGCACAGACCTGCCATGTGTTCTGAGATGGTGGTGATAAGTGGAGCTGTTAAATTCCCAAATGAGCAAAAACATAACACTGCATTTGAGGAACACAGGTCACAAAAATATGAAATAACAAAAAAATATTTGAAAGCCTAATTTTGTCAGTCCAGAGGCTTTCAAATCATTCACTTAGTGCAGTATTGCTTACAAAATGCTTATTATAATTTCCCGTCAGTGTGGAAAAAGTTAAGCCTCCTCAACTGCTGAAGCTGTAAAGGAAAGTAGGGAGACTCAACCCACAGTTCTTCCTTCTTTTGTTTTAATCAAACACTTTATTGGAAGGTACACAATCAACTATTACAGTTTTTCCTGCTCGTATTTTATATTGATATGGAACTTGTTTTATTTGAAATGTGTTCAGTCACTTTTACTTAATAAATCACTTGTACTTTTATTTGTCATTATTTAACTGAAAAAATTAGTAACTAAATCTGCGCAAGATTAAGACGCAAGATGCTTCAAACATGACAGAAAGCTCAGTCCCACTGCTCAGTGTGTGCACACCAAGCAATGATTGTCATCACTCTATCTGTGATGTCACTGTGATGACCCTGCCTTCACTGCCTCTACCTTGACTGTGTGCTAGCATACCTTGGCCCTGAGTGAGTCAGTGGAGACCCTCTGGTTCTGGCCTCTTTCCTGTATCTAGGATTTGCTTAGCTTTTGATACATGTTAAGGAGAAGCGCTTTCAACTGAAAGTTTGCGAGTTCAAGTCCCTGAACTGGCATGAAAGCTGGGTGGGGAAGGTGAAAAGCTCAGCATCTCTCATCATTACCACTGTGGCCCTATACCCCTAAATGCTGCATGCTGGTAGCCATGCTCCTAGAATATGATTGGTTAAATGCAGAGAAAGCATAGTATGCTGTATATATGACGATAAAGACAAATTTAATGAATTTTTACAATGGAGGGAGGGGATTTTAAAGTGGTGTATAGGTGCAGGTTTTTGTCAAAGTAACAATGCTTTTGGATAAATGTGAAGTTATAACTTCCATAATTAGCCTTCATCAGCTCTTAAGATCAGTTGCTGTAGGCCATAATGGAAATAAGGCAGGGATTACAGAGCCCTTAGGTAACATGTTCCTCATGGGACCATATTAGACTACTGATGTTTGTCGTGGCTAGTGCACCAGCTGTCATGCTACATAAACAGCCTGAATCCAACAAGAAGGAAACAGATACTGATAAGATAAGCTCCCAGAGATGGTACCAGCACCTCCTCGCACAAGGTCTGCTTCAGAATGTGGGTTGAGGTTTAAAGGCGGTGCATAGCTGCAGGGCAACATTTATGTGCAAATAGGGTCTGTGATGCAATTTGCAAAATTTCTCTACTGATGATTATTTCAACTAGGTCAGAATATCAGGTCAGCAATCATTGCAGTCTTGCACTGGGTGGAGGAGGAGCCAAAAAAAGTGGGCAAATATCTTTCATCTGCCCTTGAGCACAGTGCCCATAGTCCAGATGGTTGGACTGTCATGACAAGCTATGTTTGCAACAGGAAAAATGTCACATCCTCAGGGGTTTCTGTGCACCACATTTACATTTTTGGCATTTATTCAGAGTGTCTTGCACTTAGCAAGATGGTAGGCATTTAGCCTGATACCTGACCAATAATTGAGACACCAGCTGCTGTGTAAATCAAACCTGTGACCTTCCAGTTAGGAACCTCTCCACAAGGCCATCCTGCTCCCCCTGGAGAAGTACTCTTTGATCACAGCTGCATGTTGGCTGGCAAATAGAGCTGTGAGAAGAGAAAATGTGTCAGGGCCAGATGATCTATTTTTGTTCATTTGTAGATTTCTTTGCATCTCATTAGTCAGGAGTCCAGAATGAAATATATTATGAAGGAGGGGTTGTAGCTGGGAACTGAATATTCATTCCTCTCACGTTTACACTCTTTCCCACCTCCATCAGATTCTTAACATTTTGCTCCATAATCGCGTCAAGTTAAATGTATGTAAGTACGCTTTCAATTTCATGCAATCCTATTGAAGTCAGGGGAAAACCACGGCTCATTAGAAATCTAAAGCCTGTATATCTAAATATAGGCCATTCCTAAAGGTTGTGCATGTGTTGGTGGAAGCTTCAGTTAGAAAGCAATCATTTTCTCCATGGACAGTGGATCTTTACCAGAAGTCCAACCATGCCTGTTTGATTGAAGCTGTATTATCCTAAACACAGCAGACAGCAGCAGCTAAGCTTTACAAACCTGGCCCAGTTTGTTGTGGGAAGCTTCCATGTCAGCCTGCAGCACACATGCTTGCCTGTGGCTGGCATCCTGCTTTGACTCCTGTCTTCCCTCTTTTTTTTTCAGTTTGAGCTGCCACACAACTAGAGTGAATGCGACCATCAGTCAATCTCTGCTCTGTAGCCCATAGCAACCAACCACTACGACAGCCATCAAACTGATTGTGACCCTGAAAGCAGGAACAAAAGGCAGGCAGCGCTACTCATCATATTTTATCTTACAAAGAAGCACAATTTGGACTTGACCTTACTGACTCTGATACTGTGTTAATATACAAAATGATGATAATGAAATGGAAATGTAAAACTTGCACTGGAACTGCATATTTAATTTATTTGTTTGTCTTTAAGATGATGAAGTACTGTCCTATAAATCCAATCAAATATTGTCAGGTGTCCGCAATGATTTACCTGCTTTGGACCGAAACCGTCTCCTGGAGCCTATTGGAGTTCTCATGGGATGAGAGGAATGAGATATACAGGTCATCAAACCATCACAAGGAACAAGTGCGCACACACACAGACACGCACACACATTTGAACTCACACAGAAGAATACGGTGAACAACTGGGGGCCTGGCCACAAATTATTACAGTCACTCATCAATGAACAACCAATCAATATTCAATAGTGCATTCACTAATTCCAACTTAATTCATGTATTTTGCATAGATAGAAAAAAGGAGTAGAGCGATTATAATAAGATTATTTCTTCAGCTTATTAGTGCCTATTTAATGCTTCATTTTATGTAAGCCTTTAATGCCCTTTATGGTTTCAGTTTAACAGAATAGCCAAAATCTTATAATCAACAGATGCAGCTAAAATAAAAAAAAACAGTTTTAAGTTGTAGTCATGTCCCCTCTCACGTCGTTTTCTCCTGTAGCTCAAAAAACCTGTATGTTAAGACCTTTACAGTACAAGACTAAATTGCCTAAATTTAGTATGAGAGTGAGTAGTTTTTGAGCGTGTGTGAGTGTGTGTGTGCCCTGCAATAGACTGGTAACCTGTCCAGGGTGTATTCCCTGCCTTTACAATATATTTTCACAATGTAAGCTCCAGCTGACCCCTGAGACAGTGGTAGGTTGAGGCATACTGGTAAGTATGGCGGATGGTAAGGTAGAAAGTGGATAAAATATTCGATGGATGGATAGTGAATCCATGGAATAGATGTTGGACAAAACATGGTCATTTTGAAATGAATGTGATCATCCTACATTTGACTTGCATCACACTGGAATGGCTTGACAGAAATAATATTCATCCAAAGAATGCCATTTTGAACTGTGCTTATTTCTACATTGATTTTGTTCATATCATGTTATATGTGTATGTGTGTGTGTTTGTATGAGATAGCGAGACAGACAGAGAGAGAGAGAGAAAGGAGGGGGGTCTGTAATATGACTCAGCTTCAAAAAGCACCCCTGTTAAACCATGCCCCTGCTGGACTCCAACCTGCTGTATTCATGTAGCTGGAAAAACTGACAGCATGTGTTTCATCACATTCCTACTGCAGATATTGTTGCCAAAATCCCCACTGGCATCAACAACCTAAAATTATCTGCTTGGAATTAAACATCTCCATAATTGTGTACTCAGAGTTGGGCTAGGCTCATACAGTGCCTGATATATTTGTTTTCACAGTAGGTGTGAAAAAACGGAGGTAGCTGCACACAACACAACATAACACAGCACAACACAGACCTCTGATTTAAACTGACAAACCAAAAGACAGTTACTCTCACCAGGAAGTTTTCATGTCTTCATGTCAAGAGTATCTTGTTTCAAGCTTTTTTGTCCTTTGTGGTCTTCATACAACAAGAACTTTATAGTAGGTGTTTATGACTGTGGAACTTAAAAACAGAATTTTCATTGTACTAACTGCTTAGTTGAGGTCAGAATATCTTTGTATCGATAGAATTTGGTTTGCTTTTAGCATGGTTGCTTTAGTTTTAGGATACCTGAGATTCTTTGAGACAATATATTTGTAGGTCTATAAAACTTTGTACGTATATAAAACTCTCAACTTTCTATCATTTTATTGCTTCGGTCTTACTTTAAGAAGTTAAATTTCTGGAGTGCGGTCTTATATTAAAATCAAATTAGAAAACCGCTTGCGTTTGCCTGGATGATAGCTTTAATAAAATGCTGAAATCAGCCTTGTTGACGTACGTACTGCCTGCATCTGCCAAGAAGGTGCAGCGAGGCCACACAGAGAAGAGGACGGGCTCTTGGGACTGGCATGACAGCGATGGAGATGACAGACTCTGACAGGTGAAATATGAGTTTCACTGATGCAGGAAGCCGAGGGATAAGCCACCGGGGTTCACACACACAAACACACACGCACACAAACACAAAAATATGCATCACGCTGCATCTGTCCCCTCACAATTTCATCTTCTCCTTTCAGTCAAACTTGTCATACATCACTGCAAAGTTTCACACCGTAGGAAAGTTGAGTCATTCTTCCTTCATCGACCCCCACCCCTAAAAATAATTGTGCAAATGGACACTGGTCCTGGACAACAGAAACAACCCAATAAATCCTGCATATGAGCAAGCTGTTAATGACAGCGCTGAGCAAAATCCTTCTTTTATCAGGCAGAAACCTTGAACAGAACCAGACTCAGAGTGAGCAGCTTCAACCAGTTTGGTTGGAGAGAGATAGAGAGAAAAAATGAAGGCAGAGAGTAGGGTTAGGGCTAGAGCTAGGGTTGCAAATTAAACCTATAGCAACATAACTAGAGGCCAGTCCGGGTAGAGCCAAGACCATGTCAGGCAATGAAGACACCACCGACACAACTCCATGAGATGCCACACAAGAGAGGAACTTAGAGAGGATAACAGAAGGCTCTGGTTCCAAATCACCAACAACCTACAGTACATTCAAGAAACACTGTATCCAAGTGGGCTAATATGGTTCGATGAGATATGAGATATATGACGGTGCCAGGTGGTACCAGACCATGTGGGCTTTTGCACATATGGATTTGAATTATATTCGGTATTGTGTCGAGAGCCAGTGTCAAGAGGTCAAAACATGGTAGATATGATCTCTCTTCTTGTGTCAGAACACAGTTGTGGTCAAAGCAGAGAGTACACTCCAGACGCAATTGGAGCAGGAAGCATGAAATTGCCTGTGGACTATGTTCAGTTAGGTTGTGTTTTGTGGATATGTATGCTTGACCGGAGGATTAATAAAGCATGTTTGCTTTCACCTTTCTTGTATGTCACTCGATACTGGTCAGAAATGCAACGGGAGAGCGAGGACGGGAGCCGGGGCCCGCAGGACTGGCAGCTGAGAGGAGCCTGAGGATTACATGTTGTTAATGCGGGTCAAAGGTATGTTCCACCATTAAAATAAAAGCATTTTTATAATCCTCCATATGCATCGCATGGTGCAGCTACAACTCTCTACTATTATACTTTTGTTTATTATCATGCCTCTGTTCTGTAACACAGATTTAATGTAAGCATAGGTAAGGGGATGGCATTTTCCTCTCTTCTACAGACAGGCACAGGCAGACCACTGGCTGGCTGATCACGCAGGATCACAACTGACGTGTGTGATTGTGTCCTGTCGCTCTCTCCTGTTTCGCTCTTAATAATTCAACACTTTTGATTTATATTCTGCGCAGAGCCCAGTGGTAAATGGGCAGATATGGTAAGTGGACATAGATGGCTGGACACGCTCTAGTGCTAGGTGGAGGGCTTGACTGAAATTGCTTGATGCATCACGGGAGCACACCAAGCAATTACTCACATGCATTACAATTATGAGACAGTATGCATTTGTAGGCATGTGGTTTGACCAGAAAATAAGCGCAAAGCATTCTTTTATGAGGGATGCGGCCCTAGAATTGAATGAAGAGGTCTCAGGTGACGGCAATGCAGGTTCTGTTGCAGCGATAGTATTATTGATTCCAATAAAACACATAAGACACTGTGATACGCAAAAAGATAGAAGAGGCAGCGTAGGCCTCAGAATCAAAATGCTTTTTCCACAATGATGGACAGAGCTAAGAATTGAATGTGATTATCCATGAACTGTCATAGAGACCAGAGTCTGTGTCAAAGTCTTTGCTTTCTGGAAGACATGCACTCTGAGCCCAAAATAATGCTGCTAGCTCAAACATGCAGCTCTGAGTCAAGGATCCCTTGGCAGTGCACTTTCTTCCCATCTTTTCATATTAAGGACAAGTGTCATCACAGGCATGAATTCACACTGTGTGTGTGTGTGTGTGTGTGTGTGTGTGTGTGTGTGTGTGTGTGTCTGTGTGTGTGTGTGTGTGTGTGTGTGTGTGTGTGTGCGTGCCTGTGCTGTATGAAGCTCCTGGCCACCACTAGGGGGGCTGTGACTTCACTCTGCCGAGTGGGTGTATGCCAAGTAATACTCCTGGAATGATTTATCTCCAAAAACTCTGACTTATGTCAGGTTGTGAAGTTATAAAGGCATTTTTAAAAAAATGATTTACATTTCTTTATTTGTATGTTCATGAGAGGAATTTCAGGCTAGGTTTCACTTTTCTCTTTTCAAGCTGTGTGTCTTTCTTTTTTCTGAAACAGTGTTTGCATATTGGCTTTACCGACTTGTGAGCAAGGGCAAAAACCTGGCTCTTCTCCAGCTATTACACTGCTTTAGTATGCTTAACATGGTGCAGCTGTTTGCATGACAACACACACATGCAAACACATTCCACTTACGTGCACTCATACACATTAACACTCCCTATTTCTCTCTCTCTCACACTCTTACACACACACGCACATACACGCACACACACACGCTGACAGGCACATCAACACACTCTCGCACAAACACACACTCACACACATGCTGACAGGCACGTTAACACACACTTGCACACACACACTTACACACACACACATGCTGACAGGCACATTAACACACACATGCACCTTTGCATACAGTGTGCAATACTGGGACAGACAGATTGCTTTCTTTTAATTTTGTTGCATGCAATTAATAGTGCAGACATTTCTTTGCTGCTGTGATTAATGTGTTTGCCAGGATGTCTATGTCATCTCTATCTAGAGCATCTCTGGAAAATCAATCACTAGTTTCTGTTTTGCAGAGCTTTGCTACTACAGAGGTAATCACTGGGGCTATCCAGGCCATTACTGTAGTGTGTTTCATAGATACCTTTTGTTTCGTTTACATTTTAACAAGATCTCACTTACATGGGATATGGGAGGTGTCACACATCTTTTAATATTAGAATTTTGATCAGTGCTCAAACATGACTTTTCACCATAGTGAAAATATAGTGAAATATACATTATAACACGGTTAGACATTGAACAAAACTGTTTTATCTCAAATATTGTCATCTCCACTTCAGCCTTGCTGTACAATGAAATTCAAATTACATTTGTCCTTTCCGTCTTCACTTGATGGATTAATCAATAATATGGATCGACCCAAGAATCATGATGGTGTCCTGTATCTATTTCCCGCATTGTGTCTGACTTGTATCGCTGGCATCTGTGAGGTGTCTGCCAGAGCCCCTGCCACAGCGAGCCTTCAGTCCAACAGGGTGATTTATTAGGGAATACATGCTAGATCAGCTCCCAGCAGCATTGTATGGACCCACGTGGCCTGGCTGTAGGCTCTGTTTGCACATCTCATTCATCACACATCCACACCCACCACACCTCACGCACATAATGGGAGAAATATTAGCATCAGCTAGCAATAATGGGCTAGCAGCAACTTCTGACACTCAACTCAGAACCACATCGCCTGATGTAATTTTGCTGATTTTATCCTTATTGACATTCAATATTCATCTCGAGCAAGATTAAATTCCCTATAGCAAGGCTAACGTACACAGTTCTGAAACCTACACTATTTGACTTAGATTTGTGAACAATGCTCAGATCCATCCCTACATGCACAAACAGATGCACACACACAGATGGACTGTGTTGCATGTGTGCCTCTGTATCATCAGGCCAGTCGCATGCTATGCATTTAGTGCAGTAAAGGCACAACTTAAGGCTTTACACCAACGGAGCGTAGGTCAGGCGTTCACATATTTCATGTTTCATGCAAGCTCCACTATTGGAAACATGCGATGTGTGAAAACCCATTATGAGTTGGCCTGATTCCTATTGGTTGCTAATGGCTCTGTCATGCAAAGGCTGCACAGGTCACCTCTGTCCACTGTGGTGATTCATAGTCTTTTGATAGAGTGGCACTTTTCAGTTCATTTGCTCTCAATTCAAACGGCCCTAAGTCCTAAAAGCGTCTCGGAGAGAGCGGTTAGCATGGATGGAACTTCTCAGGGTTACTGACCATGATGTTTTCATCTGCAGAAGTGCTATGATCAATGGAAACCTGGCTCATTGCTATTTTTCAGAGGGTGTCTGTGAGGGAAGAAAGCAGTCAAGCCCCTGTGAAATTGGGAGCAGGGAATCGAGTGCTTACCAGCCTGTTGGCTCCGCAAGGATAAAGTATGGTATTCAAAAGCGTAAAGTATTGATATTTGGCTCAGACATTTGTATGTACGTAAAAGGGCACATACAACAATAAAATCTAATCCAAACTCTCTACAGGATCCAAGGAGAATCAACAAATAAACTCGTAAGACAGTGACCACAGTTTCATGTTGCTGATAGTAACAGCTGTGGTGATTTCTGGTTTATTTTAAAGAGATCTCAGTCCACCTATTTATTTAGCTATTTGTTTGCTAATTTTTTCCCCAATCACAGGCAAAAATCTCCAATGCACCCTTAATGACACATGTATTTTGTAACTTCTTGTCAGCCTTTTTCAGAATGATTCAATAAGAAACTGTTTCAGGTTTGATAGTGGGACATATTCTACCAGAAGGGGACTTCACGTGAATTTGGTGGGTTTTCCTACCGTATAGTGTTGGCTCTGGTGGTGGTGATGTTGATCTTGCTATATGAGATGGTGAATCACATTTATTTGAAATCGGCCCCAGGCTGTTACCTTGCGCTTATCCCCACCTTGCCAGACAGACAAAAACAAGAAGGGGATTAAAGACTTGTACCCTGGGCAGGGTGATAGGAGAGGGGAGAAAACAATGCCAAGTGAAAGCCACTCAGCAAATCCTTCTCTAACCTTATTATAACCACAAAGGCAGATAGCTGAGGCAGAAAGAGACAATCTCCCAGCTCCCTGCTATGTCAGAGGAATGATCATTCCTGCAGTAACGTGGACTATCAATTCTCATGATTGAGGTTTTAGAGATGGACAAACTGCCATGAGCCAAAACCGACTGAGGCCTCTCATCACTTGTCCACCTGTGTTCATTACTGGGCTGATACACCCGCATGTTGTGCTCACATTGATACCTTGGTAGAGATCTAATATTGGGTTGTCAGTGCACCACAACTCTGATATGATGAATAGGATGCAGTTGGCAATATATTGATTAAGGAATGGCTCTCTGGTTGCCGTTCTGTGGAAAGCCCATCCATAAGACCACTCAAGCAGTGGAATTTAACGAGCTTTATTGCTTGTATTATTATTTAGGTTGAAGTGATAGTAGTATTTAGGTTTAGTAAAAAAAATCAAATGACTACTACTTCTATTACAATGACTATCACTACAACTAATAATAATCATAACAATAATTAAAAACTGCTAATAAATAGGTTATAAAAGTATTATTTTGTTTGGTCAAAGAATTGAATAAAATCAGTATCACAATGGAATAAAATATGATTTTAGACATTGACGTACAGTATCTTGTGTAGAGCATCTAAAAAGTGAAGAACACGCCACACAGTCTTATGGTAATGTCAGACTGATATTAAAGAGTGTGGACAGAATGACCTGTGGAAGCGTTCCTTTCTGCACCTTGGGTGTAGCAGTCAACTCATATGTAGAGTCTGAGATGCCTTGTTTATGATGGACATTAGTTTGGCTACTCCCCATCATCTCGCCCACGTTCTTGATTGCCTTCAGATGGTGGTCCAGGACGTCGTCGGCCTTCCTCACCAGCTTGTTCATCCTGTTCCTGTCCCTCTCAGAGCTGCCACGGCTCCAGCAGACCACGGCCAAGAAGACAGCAAATACCAGTTATGCAGCTCTTTCATCTCTGTTTTTGAGGAGCTTGGAAAATTGCCTCACAGCAAAAACGCCCCCGGTTGGAAAACCTTTTTGAGGGGTCTTTCTGTGGAGAGAGTGCATGTGACCTGTCAGAGGTGTATTCCCTGCGTTTCCTCTATGTGCAGTGAAAATAGGCACCTTGACAGTGTGAAGGCAGAAGTGGGTTAGATTAAGTGGGTATCAACAAGCTGAAACACACCAAAGTGCTCTGCAGAGCTGAGGGGAAAAGCATAGCCGTGTGATAATGCCTCTGGAGAGTGTCCTCCAAACATCCACTCACATATATTCTTTGTGGTCCTTTTGCAAAGACAGATCGTTAGTGAAACATGTTAGTCTCTTGTTTTTATTGTTGTGTAATCAATCTTGACAAACCAACAACTGTCCAGGCCTCGCCGAACCACAAAAGCAGTAACGTAAATCACCTTGTCGTTTTTCTCCATCATCTGCTGAAACACCCATCCATACATTCCCCCTGCTTCTGGAGAGCACGGGCCACACGGCTGCTGATTGGCTCCTTGTTGGAGGATCAGTGCACCTCTGGGGGGGATACAGTTGACAGAAGATGGGAAACCACCACATCTACGTGTGGCAATAGATCAATAGCTCACAGTTAAACATACCATCAATCACTTGGACACATGGGACCTGAGACCCAGTGCCTCCGCCTACCCTTATCCATAATGATGAATAAACTATGACTCGCGGGAGTATCTGTCTTGACCTCAAAGGATTCCGTCTTTTATTGTGGCACTCCTCACAACTTCTGTCTTTCTTGTGGGCTCTTGGTATGCATGGTGAGATACAATAAAGGATTAATGTTGATGTCAGGAGCATGGTAGCATCTGCCTGTGCTGTGTACAGCTGGCTGATAAATATAAACTGCTGGCTGTCTCCAGGTATATGACATAACAGCGCCATCTTATGGTAGCTAGGCCAGAAAGCATGCAAGCAGATCTTTTACATGTAATCCCTGTGTAAACAGATTAAGGATTTTTAACTTAATCTTAAACTGATTGTTTAACTGTAAACTGTAAGTTGAATTACTGATCAGGAAAAAGCAATGTTTCATTGTTCTTGTCTCTGCATTCTTTGATGATTTCTTTAAGATTATGCCTGCTGTTCTTTGAGAAATAAAGAACAAATTCTTTATTTCTCAATCTTGTATACTGTAAAGACATTTAAAAGATTTTATTGTAGATCCAGCTCACAGTGTCTTTTAAATGTGCATATTTCACATGAGGATTTATAGAGACAAATTCTTAAAATTCAACACAATCATGGATTCTGAAGCTGATGAAACAATTCACATTCATTATCTGAAACTGTTAAAGTGGGCCTGTCATTCTGAGGAGCTCAAACATCCCCTGATGTAAACTTCATTCAATCAGGGGAATCTGGTGAAAGATGCCTTAACTTAAAACCTAAACATAAAAACTGTAATTATTATTTGAAAAATACTTGTTTAGATATTTGTTTGATGTATAATATTTGTTTCTATGTGAAGTTAATGCATTGCAGTTTATTTCATGTCACCTCTCCTCAGATGAATAGAAACAAGGAGAGGAAGTTGAGATTAAAGAGGGGCAAATATATCAGGGTTCACCCCTCCACACCTCATTTAATGGCATTTCAACCTAAACCACTGCCTTCCATTTCCAACAACCACAGGCAGGCAATTAGGGCTGTTTCCATTTAAGAACCAGATTCCAAGAGGGAAATAAAAGAAAAGGAAAAAAAGGCCTAACCTTGGTAGGGGAAGAAAATTAAGCTCATAGTGAACACATGGTCGTCCCCGGGCAAGAAAGGCAGGGAGGGAAGAGGAGTTGTTGTGGGTTTGCTGGTCTCTGTACCCACAAGGATGGACGGCTGCCATACAGCTACATGTTTATCTTGGCATCCCAGTGTGGAGTGAGTGGAGAATAAAGAACCTCATGTACTGCCAAGTGGAGGATTGAATGTCAGTGTAAATGTCTAACAACACCTCACCTCTTCCTCTCCCCGCCTGAGTAAAGGAGAGGCCAGTACCTTGAGACCACGACTGAGGTCAGGCAGCATGTGAGAACCATTTTATCATTTGGTTTAAGCTCCATGGAGCCATAGCTATGTGGGATCGAGCAGATCAGGGATCAGTTGTTAGCCAGAAAAGTATCCAGAGACACAAATCAAATTTAAACGGTGTCAACTTATTCGACGGTTCTATATTTCCTGGTGGGAAAGCCTTCACATGCTAAATTTAATTCATTTTAGAAGGCTATTTCAGTCATTGTCATAAAAATCATTAACACAAACCTCTCATAATTCACAGGATATCAATAATTAATTACTGAGGATAATCATTTCCATGATGGCTTGTTTCTTTAAAATGCTCATCTGTCAAATATAGATGTATATTCTCTATAAACAACAACAAACAGCTCTACATGTAAAAGCACTGATGTACTGTGCATACATGAGCTGTGAAGACCATTACTTCAGACTTTAAATCAGCCCAATAAGCCCACTACTGCGCTTCACCTCAGTCTGCAGCTGGTGTTTTGTCGTGGTGCTGACTCTTACTTAACACTAGAGGGAGACCCTGGCCAGGTCTTCACTTTTTAGTCTTCATCTCTCCTCATACGAAATGTCCCCCAGTGCTAAGTCGAAGCAAAATGAAATAAAACATAGTCATGGAATATGACAATTGCTCAGTGTTTAACATAACACATCAGATACACTATCACTAAATTGTACTTCAGATCTGAATTTTAAAATGATTTCCAATTTTGGAACCCCCGACTCCAGTTTTACAATCTACTTAAGTATGTCACTTTCATACAGTTTTCCAATTTTTTTTCTTTTCTTTTTTAACTGATTTTATCTCAACATGAACAACATGCAGTTTTGCTCATCTGTAATCTTTTAAATTCCGCTGGGCATTTTTTTCTTCTTGCCCTAGTGTGAAACTGGGGTTGTTGCCCAGTCTTTGTTCTCTGCATCCAGTCGCAGTCTGCGCAAATCAGTCTTCTTTCTACAAGAGTTAAGCAGAGTTAAGTTGGTCACTATTTGTCTGATGTCAAGAGTGGGCAAAATTGGAAAATGGAGTTTGTTCAAGTCTCTCAAAATCACAATCATGTGGCTGTGTTAGTGCTCACGAAGTGGCTAACCTGCACATGTGTGAGGGTGTCAGTCATGCTCAACACGACATGCAGGTTTTGGAGCAATGAGCAGCTGTGTGTTCCAGCAGCACACTGCCAGTACAAATCCTCCATAACCCAACTGCATGGCTTCATACTGGGAGAGTGCACGTACAACACTGGCTCGCCTAGTCCAGACTCACACTGAATATGTGGGGTGCATTATGAAAGGTGAAATAGAGCAACTGAGGACCAAAATTGCTGAGCAGGGAGGTTGCAGGTCAAGCAAACATGCAAGGGAATTTCAGTTCTTGAAACTCATCATGGAGGCACATGCCAGTGCAGTGATTAGTTCTTTTGCCGCACATTTTATTAGGGTCAGTTGGACTATAAATTGCCCCTAGTGCGTGCCCTGTGATAGACCTGTCCATGTTGTATTCCCTGGTTTTGCCCTTTGTGAGCCGCATATTGGTACCAGTAGTGCCCTACAACAGCAGTGGAAACAACGCATGTATGGATGGATGCATGGAAGTCCAACACTTAGTGTCTTTATTTCCCCAACACTTCATAAAAGTAATGAGTGCATAGTGGTAAACTTCTGTCCTACTAGCGTTTGAGCATATCACAGATATCAAATTCAGGATGTGCACAAAAAGCAAAGCACACAGATTTCAATTTGAAGTAGCATTTTTTCCTGTATTCAATTACTTTTGCTGAGAGGGATTTTTATTTATGTTTTGCTCATTTTACAGGGTTGTAAAGCAGTCAGTGATCATCACAAGGTAAAGATTAGTTGTCCTCCAAGAAGACATAATTTGTGTCTTTTTCCGTATAGGAAATCTTCATATAGCCGACATCCTTTTGACTCCACTTACTGTGATATGTGCTCTGTCTTCACATAATTAAGATTTATGTGAGACTTTAAGGTAGGAAGAGTATTTTCATGCGGGGTTTCCCGCTCTTAATGTCAGATTACATCAGAGAGCAGTGGAAAATGTTGACTGCTGGAATGACCTTTGAAAATGTTTCAACAAAAATACATTTCAGAGATAGACAGATGTACTGGATGATTATCTCAGCGACTTATGTTTCATGACTGCTGACCAAGATGACCAGAGATGTTTTAATCTTATTTTCATGTTGTCATGATTGCACTGGTGATGCCTAGAAGACACACACACACACACACACACACACACACACACACACACACACACACACACACACACACACACCATGAAAAGACTGTTTACTTCTTATACAATTTTAACTGCCCAAATTCTGAAACTAAAACAAATAGTTATCAGTGTCAGATTTCACAAACCCATCTCAGTTAAAGCCCAGTCAGTGATGTTTTTGCTCACACTGCTGATCTATGACCTGATACTGTTGACCTAACAGAAACACCATGTTGTTCATTATGAGCCCTGCAGGCTTGGACAAATAGCAGTTCAGTCTCCCATTCAGGGCCAGTGAAATACGAGCCGGCCTTTTCTCCAGACTCATTCTTCAGATTATCCTGCAGTCCATGGTTCGCACAGGCACTCCTCTATTTCTACTGTAACCCAGTTAATAATGGCCACTGCAGCACAAGGTACGCATTATACTACCAGGCAGGGAACCAGCTCCACTTTTTTAACAGTCATTACTCATTTTTCTAAAGAGGGGATGGGATGTTGAATACTGAAAATCTTTCTCCGTTGTAAATTCTGCTCATGAAAAGAACCTGAGCCAATGCAGATGCACATTTGATCAGTGCTTTCCTATCTCCTGCAGCCCTCTCTTTCTGTGAACCCAGATGCTGGTGACGATTTATTCCTTGTCTAATTAACCGAGATGAATCATCTCAATGTGAAGTGAGTGTGAGTTCACCATGTTATTTGAATCTCAATTCCAGCCCCGCTCCAGTATTTCCGTCCTGGGCCGTGTTCGCAAAAGAATTAAATGATATGCAGCCATCACACATATTAGATACTCACTTTGTAACACAATGCTGTGGCAGCAGGACACACGCCATTTTCTCTCGTGTCATGGAATGGGAGCGGGAGTCTTTAGCTGTGCGAGCAACTGTACTGAAATGGTGCCATTTTGCTAAAATTAGCTTGAGGGGGACAACTTCATTTGAAATTAACATTACGATTGGGTTTAGGATTATGGTTTAAATTTTAAGCACCGCAATTTATTCCAAGTTCGCTGTGTAAGCTCCTGGTCATGGCTGAAATCGAAACCTACCCAAATTGTAAACTTAAGTCACAGAAGAAATCCAAGCATAAGGTTAGAATTAAAAGGAGATCATCAGAGTTTAGAGTAAATGCACCCATCCATCTAACCTCCGCAACTCTGCTTTTATTTCAGTGCCAAACTGCTTATTTCTCAACATCTCTTTCATTTATTCCTTTGGTGGTAGGGGAATGTGTTTTTTAAGGCATGGACCACAGCCGGATTTTTTCATGGATTTGGGGATCTATGGCTGTCATCTGTCATCTGTCATCACTTTATTGCGACAGAAATTCAACACTGACGTATGATAATGAAGCCGGTAGGAGTTTAAAGTCTTGCTCAATTAGACTTTTGGATATTTCCACTGCCATAACATATCTATAAATACTGAATCTGCAGTCCCAGGGGTTCTCACATAATTTATGTGCACTTAAAAAACTGGTTTAGTGTTACTGAAAACTCTTTTTAATAGCATGCGTAAGAGGAAGCCAATTTCCATAACACTGTAGCACATTAAAAATACCTGGTTTCCGCAGCAAGATGTCTCCCAGAGAGAGTCTAAAGGGAAGCAGGTGGGGTTCCTGATCAACATGAAATCAATCCATCAATCCGACTATTTATATATCACTTTCTATACCACTTTATATTTATATACCAGAACACAAAATAGAACAGAACCCTCTACACATGCTGAGGCGCCAATGGCGAAAGAAACTCCCTTTAACGATGAGAAAACCTTGGGCAGAACCAAGTCCAGAGAGGACGGTAGACTGGTTGGGTTGCAGTACAAGTGTGTATATGCAGGAGCGGCGCAGTAATAATACAAGTTGGTCAAAACAAGTATTTCCTTTTGTGACAGCTTGATTTCACCTTCTAACTGAAATTCATGAGGTCACATCTTGAAGGCTGAACATTGTCGCTATACCAGACGAATCAATGACAACTTTCATCCATAAACTGATGAGGGTGCGTGAGTCTGTTTCCTGTTTTTTTAATACTTCGACCAGTATTTTTTCATTATTGGTGTGTGAATATCTCAAAAACAAAACCATGTGCAGCGTTTATTGCTAACTGAGTTGCTAACTGAATTGTGAAATCAGACAAAATGCACAAACAGCCTCCGAACTTGATATTGTTCAAAATTCCCCATTTCAACTAAACAAACTCCTCTCTCTAGAAACTCTTCGAAGAACAAAGTAAACACACCCTGAAGCAGCAAACACTGGCTGAAAGCACTATTAATTACCACAACAAATATATCGGGTCCAAAAAGATTTCTTTTTTGTCTTTGTTAGAAGCCACACTGATCAACAGAGTACATCCTATGTACTACTGAAGACTGATTTTAGACTTTCTAATCAAGCGCTGATGTTAAAAAAAACACAAAGTGCAGATGTCACATTTATCGGGACACATCCAGATATTCATAATCACACAAACAATTAGGTGCTAGGCCACTTATGTAGTTATATGACAATTTGTGGATGACTTAGTGGGTCAGGAAAGATTGAAAAAGCCGTAACCTGTCTGGGAGTGAGCGCCACATTGTGTACTCTATCTGGGTGTGTGTTGGTGTGTGAGCATCCACACACATAAAACACAGGCCCCCCGGGAATCTTTTTTTCCCCCTTTGCTACAGTGTGCTATATAAACAGATGGAAAAATCCTCCCACTGAAATAAAATATCATTCTGACATCAAATTTATGAGTGGTTTCTTAGCAGCTTGTGATTTCAAGTTTATTTAATCAGGGCAAACAAAAAGACCCAAATCATCAGACAAGTTGCGAACAAACCACTGTCAAAGAGCTGTGCCCAGACTTGATCGGCCCCTCACAAGGTGCCAAGCAGCCTTAGGTCCTTTTTCATGAGCTCTGACTTGGCAGCGACGCAGTGTTAACTGAAGCGGCGCACAAACATGAGCAGATTTAAAAGGAATATGAGCTTTTGTGCGCAGAGAATTGAAAGGATGACACCTATCCTGTCTAAAACAACGTTTGCGCAAGACTAAATTCGGAAAGAATGTCATTCTGGGTTCATGACAATTGATGTGATGATTGGCTCTCTACAAAAAAAACCCCAGCAAAACAAGCTAACCATGTTTTGACTGGCTCCTATATAATCTATTACATTAATTAAGATAATGCCTTTCAATGGCGGGGGGAGAAGATGACATACCAAATCACACTGGTGTTTAGGTAGAGCTATATCTTTCTATCAAAAGCTACTGTATGTAATTTAAACAAGACTGGTGTGGCAATACATAGATGAAATTTGAACTGGACAATTTGACAATAATTAGAGGCAGAATTGCCCAATCATAGCATGAAGACCTGGAAACGGAGAAGTTTTTTACATGTAGCTGTAATTCCTGGAAGGCTGGAAAATGGCAGTGGAAAAGAGTGTCAGTGGTTATGGATATGCTAGTAAATATTGGCTTTCCTTCACTTTCTAAATGCTACGTCAGGTTTGGGACAGCATAATATTTTCAAAAAATATTGTAGAAGGAATGAAAGTATAATTGAAGTAAAGTGGGCTTTTTGGCGGAACAGGCACCCTGAGATCCAGACTCAGACTGCAGTACTTGATACCATAACCAAACATTATACCAAATTACAGCATGTAAGTACAATAGACAACCAAAAAGCATCAGACCAAGCTATGTTACAAGACAGATGGAGTCGCTGAAACATACCCTTTCTCTCCACTCAGATTCAAATAATGAGCAGCATCTTAAACTCCTTACTCGAAAAGAGATGTGCACCATGTGGGGCTTGAACTACTCATTCAGCCAGCTAAAACAACCAATTACATCATGCCTGTTAAGCGACCATTTTCATTTCCTGTCACACACAGTAAACACTCCATTAGTCTGTGTTATGTTTATAGCTGTAATCATTCGTCTCCTTGTTCCAGGTGGTTCTGTAAGATGACGTTGGTTTTGGGTTGAGGGTAAAAGTCACATTATACGTTCAGAGCACATTGAAGCATTTGTGGAAACCTTATTACATTGGAACAAAATATAGAACTTTTTGAGTGTGGTTTAACTTGTATCTCCTGATTTGGACTGTGTTTCTTCGGAGATAATCCATGTTTTTTCTTTTTTGGACTTTCTTTGTTGGTACAATGCCTGTCGACTCCCACAGGAATATTCTGAGTAGCCTTTTTTGTTTCCTTCAACAATGAAAATTAAAACAGTCTTAAAACTGTCTTTTTACTGTTTTGTCCAATAACAGTCATAAATTCAACCTAGAGTCAAATAGATATTACATCTAAATTGAAGGTAAACCAACAATAACTATTCTTCAGTGTTTACAGTTACTGTATGGAGACTCTAGATCCTCTATATTGCTTACAAGACACAGACCGTGTGAATGTTATGGCTACATTTATAAATTGGCTAACATTGTGTCAAACTCTCACGTATTTTCAGCAGCTCCCGCATCCATAATTTCACTTGAGGAAAGATGACATTCATAATCACAGCTCCGACATAATATCTACATTTTTTTTCAAAGACGACCTTTACTTTTAACTTATTTCCAAGGAGAACTGCGCCAGGAAAACTAAATATGCAATGTGTGTTCATTTCAGGCAGGGAAACTCAATAAAGCTGTCTTTTGCATAAATATCTCATGATAACATAATAAGTAGATGGCCATGGATCAAAGAAATTCCCTGGAATGAGTTAGAAATTGAACATATTAATGTGGTGGAGTTACAAAGGGCATGATTGAACAAACCTGGGAGAAAGATAGTCAGTGAAAGCTGCTATTATAGATGAGTAACAAACCTTCAGAAAGCAATTTTCCAGCAGGCTGTTTGACATAATCAGAGCAGAGGGATCCTTCCTTTGTGGATTTTCTCGTTGACGATGAGCTGTCCTTCCACAAGAAAATCAACCGTTGAGTCCAGTACTGTAATTTTCTTTCTTGGTTTTCCATTTTGATGGATTTTTTTTAGCTTTGTCTGGAGAATTCTTGTGTTGGCAATGTTGATATCTCTTTGTTTCCTAAAGTTCCTAAAGACAGCAACCTCATCACGTGTTTGGTTTTCAACAACATTTTTTCACAAACTTTCATTGCACCCAGAGAATTAACGCTCACCACTTTTATAATCCCCTCACCTTTCTCTCAGTGCCACCACGTTTTTCATTAATCCTGTCAAGAATCTCAGGTGGATTGAGATTGTAACACTGGCGGTTTGCAAATGATGTATCCTGTGATGACTGAAACTCAAAACACACACATACACACACACACACACACACACACACACACACACGAAACACTGATTTTATTTCCAGAAACGTTCCCAAGTTTACTTTAAGCTCAAGGTCAAAAAACAAAGCAGGCAGTCATCAAAGCAAACAAAGCAGACACGGTGATGGAAAAAGGCTGAGTACACAGGGAGTTCACATGTCAAAACATCCATAAAGCAGAAGACTTACAAGTCTGAGACAGGAATCAAAAATCAAAAAGCTGAGGACGCACATTTGGAAACGCTGATGATTAATAGCTGGAAATGAAAACAAAGAGAATCTGGGAAACAGGTAGTGAGCAGCACCAAGTATAACTATTAAGAGGATATATAATATGCAAAAGGTGACAAGAAAAGACTGCAGGAAACTGAAATGGGGGAAGAATTGAAGGAGATGCCAGCTCATCATTGAAATTGGGCAAATTATCGAAACTTAAGAACTTCTTTTCACCCTGGTGTTTTTTTTTTCCTCACAATGACCCAGTGGTCAGTGAAACTGTAAAAACTTAATCTCTTACTGTGCAGCTGAGAGCGACCGCAGCCAACTGATGCTGTGTCTCAGTATAGAGCACAAATGGTATACCATGTAAAATGAAATATGAGGAAGTAGCTTGAGAGAGAAAAAACGTTTATTAATGGTGTATGGTGGTATGGCAGAAGTACTCTGACATCTGTGCTCTTTAGGGGGTCATACAAAAGGAGAAAACAGCACCCCTCTCCCAGCAATATCTCATCTGTAATGATGCAACAATGTCAATTTTGGACTAAGCTTACTCATAAACTCTCCCCAACTGTCAGTCACAGCATTCCAGTCCTCCCAGCTACACTTCTGCCAGGAGAGCTTTTCTTGGCTGAGTCTCCACTGAAATATGAGCGGTCCACTCTTGCCTGGACAGTGGCTGGAAAAGACAATTTTGCTAAATGTGAAAGAAAGACACAACCTCCCAGAATCCCTGTGGCACCCTCTGCTATCCAAGTCGATTTCAATGGAAGGACAATCATACCATGAGAGAGGAAAAAAAACAAAAAACAAAAAAAACAAAACTCATCTGTCAATTCATGGATGTTGGACCATCTTCCTCAGAATCACTTTCCCACCTGTGAAACTGAAGCCTCAGAGACTCACCTTGTTAAGTGCTATCACAGACGGTGACACAAGTGCCAGCATGACACTGCATATCCACTGTGGAACAGACAGTTCATCACCATGCACATAAACACACATGCTTTGGTAAACAGATTTATCTCAACATAGTTATTCAGTGCTCTCCCTGAAACTATAGTGATGTCTATATCACTGTGTTGCTTACGCAACCCTTGTTTGATTTGTTTTACATCTGTATCACGTAGAATTCCATACTTTGTTTTTATTCCGTCTGTCCTTCTAGTTTTGAACTCTTTTACTCGCTGCTACAACAGTAACAACTGGTTTGTTTTTGCAATAAAAAAAAAATAAAAGAACAAACAAAACACTGAGTTATGGAACATGGAAAGGGAACATTTGGGCAGAAAATATGCAAAAAAAACAAGACAACTGGAAGGAATCAGCTCGGGTTTCAAGGGTCGTTTGTGGATCCATATTTGCTCTCTGCCCTGACACGACTTACACTAAAACTATGACAAATAAAACGTAGATGTCCTTTTGGATAATCGTCACTAAAAATGGTCACAGCTGTCCCCCTTTTTAGTCTGCTGGATCAGACGTTCTGTCTCTGATGCAGGAAGATACACACATAAATCGGCCATTTCATAGAGTCACAAACACGCTGTAAATATAAATAGATGTCTGGATGATGTTTTTTATTGTTGCAGTTTTGGACAAAGGAACAGATTATCCTCAAGTATTCAGCCAAATAACATAACAAATGTTGTGAAATTCTGTTTGGGCTCAAATTCAAATGTGGGAAATAAGGAAAAAAAAGCCGGGCAGTTGGTTTCAGTACTCGTTCGATCAGCGCACAGGACATGGATGAAAGAAAAGACCCACGTTTCAACAATGAAAAACTTTTTGTTTCCTCTAAGACACTTAAGACACTCAACAAAAGTATGTATTTTAAAGTTCAGTTACATATTTGGATCGGAAATGTTTGTCACATCCACAATCACAACAAATACTCCCTTCACTAGACGGTTAAGAGTACAAGTGTAAGCAACACGAACCGAATTGAAATCACTGGCTGCCAATGAAGTGGTCATGATATTTTCCCTTTGCTTTTTTTGTCACGCTATCCTCATAACTGTTGGGACGACAGTGTTGGTCGGACGACCACTTGGAGCATCACCCAAATATCTCAAAATAAAGAATATCGGACCAGAGTGCCATGAAATTTTCTCGAGACATTCGCGGTCCCAGGAGGACAAATATTACTGACTCTGATCAAACCCAGACTTTCCCTCTAGCACCACCAGCAGGTTGACACATGTGGTTAGGAGCAAAGTATCTCGACAACAACTTGATGAATTTCCGTGAAATTTATGACAGATTTTCAAGGTCCCCAGAGGATTCATTCAAACAGCTTTGCTGATCTCTTACTTCTCCTGCAGTGCCAGTATCTACTACACGGATCAGGACAAATGTGGAACAGACAACCATGGTGCCCAGACAATTCATTCTGCCAGCTTTGGCGACCCCCGTGACTTTATCGTTCTTGCTTGAAAAAGCCTTTTACAACAGTAATTCATCCAACAATCGGATGGAGTTTTGGAGCACCCATGGTGCCCAGAGGATCAATTGTAACAACTTTGACCCTGGGCACCGATCATGTGGTGTTACGCCGTCATCTTATCAAACTTGTCTCCAACCAAATGCACGCCAAAGCTTCATTAGCTCTGCTGTGAAATGTGAAATGTGAAACATCAACGTGCTTGCATTATCACTGAAAGCATTGTGAGCTGCTTGGCCTCACAGGGCCGCCAGCCTGGCTGTAGACTCTCAGCCTTGTTTTACAATAAATCTCACACATGAAGATTTATTTTACCAGCAGTGATTTGTAATGGTTTGGCTGAAAGTGCTGTCCTGCTGATAGGAGTGTCAGATCAGCAAACGCCTCTCGGTTTTCTTCTTGAGACACTTGAGACACGCTCTGACGTTTAATATGGACAATTTACACACATGAAAACACAGAACTCTGCACTTTCATTCTAGTAAATAAGAGTTTAGGTGGGTTGACCCACACACACACACACACACCCCCAACCCATACATCCCAGTCATAACTTTGCTAAGTATCAGCTGCTTCTGGTTTATTGAGGGAACAATTTATGAAATTCATTTAAAATTGTTGGCTTCGGAAGCAGAAGAGGCTTTATTGAGCAACAACTGAAATTTTAACAGGCTGTCGTGATGAATTTGGCCAATCCTGAGCCATGGAGCTCTGTCCTTATGCATCTACTAAAGTATTGTACCGCTGATGTAGCTGATTTGCTCTAAATGGGCCTTATGTCAGTCAGGGAAACCAAGGCCAACTTTGACTTCCCACAGAATAGTTTGCTCGGTTTTAAATCCTTAAAGTAAGAAGCGACAATGTGCTTGATGCTATGAGAATTTATGGTTTTGTTAGGAGCGATTACACAAATGAATGCTTTGTGGGAATGCAGACTGGGTTTCTTTTGTCTTTAATGAACAGCACAACCAACTAAGAATGCACTGGAAACCAGAGGATAACTTAATAAGTAGATTTTTTAAAATTTTGTGTCTGATTCCTGTTAAAAGCATCAACTAATCGTTGTTTCAAATCAGTCATCCAAAACAACTTAAATTCAAGTCCCCAAAGTTGACCCAGCTGCTTCCATAGCAGCCCAACTTCGCTTTACCCTCTAAGGATATTTCTGACAGGTCCTCATGGTTTTTAATGACCAATCATAAATCGACAATTTTTCACCAAATGTTTTTACAACTTGTGGCTGGTCTCTGGTGATTGATAGTCAGCGGAGTGCTCCCAGAGCAGCACGGCCATGTTGACACTGGCACCACACAACTTTATCCCCCGACTCGTTCCTGCTCACATCCGCGCCCAAGTTTACAGGCAAACAGAATAGGATTTGGTGAGAGGTTTTGCGGAGGGATGACGTTTAACTAGTTGCTGAAAGCTGTGAGTTAAAATAAGAGTTAATCAAGCATGTACAGCAAAGCACGAATGCTGTCCCTCAATCGTAGGTTGCTTTGAGCAAGAGCATCTGCCAAATGAATAAATGGCATGCAATTTAAACTACAACCACCGGAGAAAGACTTGCAGCGGTATTCTTCCCCGCCTTCATTGTGCATGGCAATCCTTATTTGATCATAGGGCTGCAAGATCAGACAGAAGAAACACACTTACCAATCAATTCACTCCTCTTCTCCAGTGAAGAATAAGAAACATGCATTGCAGGAGTCATTTCAGGGATGCGATCCAAGTTTGCAGGAATATAGTTACTGGAACAGCAAACCTGCAATGACATCATCCTCTTAAAACTAATGGCTATTATTCAAAAACATATGGCTGCTGGCCACATGTGTAGTCCATCGCACACCCCCTCTTCCTGCTCCTTCCTTTTGAGAAAGAAAACAATTGTTTCTCTGTTTTATTTTATTTCCAGGTTGTCCCCCTTCCCTCCTCGGATTTCAATAGCTGTTACAATCGTAATGGCACGATTTGAGAGGCAAACAGCCTGAAGCTCTGGGCAGTTAACAGCAGTCAGAAGATTGATGCAATTAATCTGCCAATTTGACTGTCATCCCACAATTCCAGAGAAGCGTGGTCGGCCTTTAGTAGCGTGCCGACTCATCCCTCTTCACGAGTCCTGCAGACAAGTCACAGATTCAAATGGGTTGTTGTGTTGCTCGGGGTCAGCATAAGAGCCAACAACACGCCAGCATCTTGATGACTTTGTGAATTTATGCCATCGCACACTCTAAGCTCTCGTCACGGTCATGTATTTTGGGATTTCAAAATGGAGCCCAAGCTGAAGTTGAAAATAAGACATTTTATATTTATAACTACAGGAAACCGTTTTGACATCACCTTCTAAATGTCATTTGTATGCATGTTCCTTCTTTATGGTGCGGCATATAATGGATGAATGAGCTGCCTACACAAAAGGCTCCAAGATTACCCTTTTAAGTTTCTGACTACCAGTGGTGCACTATAAAACACAGAATAAAGCTATACCATTAAATACATGGATGATTTTACAGCAGTTGGGGAAAAGGCTGCAGCTTTGAAGGCACATACTACATGGATTAAGAACAGAGAAGTGTCTCACTATTTAAAAACTCAAACTCAGCAGTGGTTCAGAGATCCATAAAACAAAACATTTGGACCTAGTGAGTAGAGGGGGGAAAAAAGAAGGGGAAAGTCATATTACGATGGCTTATTTGCTGCCAAATATTTGCACTATAAGTCTTAATAGCACTTTATTGTTTCCGCCTGTTAATGTGAGGATTTGGAGTTGCATCTTAAACAGACAGTGGTGTCCAAAAGTTCCCCAGATGGGTCTCTGAAACACAGAGGGGAGAAAGAGGTAAATATAGTCCCGTCTGGTATGAAGTTATTAGTCACACACAACATCCACTGTGATCTCAGGAGTCGGCAAAATCAGTTTTCTGAAACTTTATAGAGATACAAGTTTCAAGAGCACACATTTCTAAAACTGCAGTGGAAAAAAAAAACAGACTTGTAAACTGTGTGAACAAGATGAGACAAACAATGGTTACTGTATTTGTCAGAATTATACAATAATATTCTTTTTTTAAGCTTGGACTGTTCCAAAAGAACAAAATGCATTATTATTTGCCAACTTCCCAACCTTGGCTGTGGCAAGTGAATTGGTTTCTACTGAATATGTGTCTATCTATCTATCTATCTATCTATCTATCTATCTATCTATCTATCTATCTATCTATCTATCTATCTATCTATCTATCTATCTATCTATCTATCTATCTATCTATCTATCTATCTATCTATCTATCTGTCTATCTATCTATCCGTCTATCCGTCTATCCGTCTATCCGTCTATCCGTCTGTCTGTCTGTCTGTCTGTCTGTCTGTCTGTCTGTCTGTCTGTCTGTCTGTCTGTCTGTCTGTCTGTCTGTCTGTCGGTCTGTCTAAATAAATAAATAAATCTTGCTCAAACAGCAGCAAATTGTGCTAATGACTTCTTCGAGTTGATGATTAATATACATTTGGTAAACTATTTAGTATTTGCAGGACAAAATAGGCTTTTGACGACTGAAAGATAACAGTCAGATTTTATCTGAAATTGACACCATTGTTTTCCTGCTTGCCAGCTCAAAGAAAAAAAAAAAGGCAGAGGATGTTGAAACACTATGTAGCGACCTGGTGCAAAGCAACCATGGATCATTTCCACCATTTAGATGAGTTACGGTCTGTTTCCAACTGGCTTTAATTTGGCGAGCACCGGCTGTATGCTATTTGACAAAGTCACAAGGATTCTGGGCAAATGCTAGTGAACAACACGAGTAACTACAGCCTACAATTAAGCCAACTCTTTACTAGAGCATTTGCCATCAACACTGCACTTATGGGTTATTCTTCTTCTTCTTCCTATATTATTAGAATATTATTAATTAGAACATTGTGTTATTATTGTAATTCTAATTATGTTATTCTTATGTGTCTCACTTTCAGCTGTTTAATCACATGGTACCTTTACGGATGCATCATACTAATATTATACTGGTGTGTAGTCTTCAAAACTATGATTGGGGAAGAAACTTTTCTTTCTGTTATATATTAATATTTATTCATGTTTTGTTTTGGGGCAAACATGGTTCCTATATTACATTAAACGTTTGAAGAGTACATATGCAAAATTTCTATGGACTTTCATCATGAAATTAGACATTGATTTAAACATTGTGCACACATATGTCAGACTGTGCCATCCAGTCACTCGATCCAATTGTTAACACCGGAGTGTGTTATCACAGAAAAGTTTGATGTGTGGCATTAATATTGGAAGGACAATTAAATTGTTTCCTTGTCTCTAACATGCAAATAATCATAGTACTTCATCAACTTTGTCAATTTGAGGTTTTCAGTGAGACGACAAATCCAACAGGATGTTTTTTGCAGATCATCTCTTAATAGGACAAAGCTGGATTTCAGCCCTGGGTTTTCTGGGACCCTTTTGAAGGCAGCTGAAGTAATGATTAGAAAGCAAAGTCCACATCTGAGATATATTTTCCAATACCAAAGCCATTACTGGAACCAGATGGCCAAGACGTTGGTCCGTTTGATACTTCCTGGTTTCTAACAAGCCTTTTTATTGACAGAGTGGTTTTGTGTGTTGTTGTTTACGCATGTTGTACTGACATGACAGATTTCAACTCCTAAAGAGATTTACATTAAAGTATTCATCAGTTTCACGTCTACATCTTTATTCCTCTTGCACAAAGACAATAATGGCTGCCTCTGTGCCAGTGCCCCTGTGCACATTTGCATCTTGCTGTTCATGAGTGGCATGAAAGAGCATGGGAAAGTCGTCTTTTTGCAGTGCTGCTCAAATCCATCTCCACAGACTTTGCAAAAACAAATCTTTTGAGTTTGCAGTTGATTAGACAGCATGGCCTCATGGCTAAGAAAGCATTGCATCGCAAGAAAGCAAGTTCCCCATCAGCATTAGCTGTGAGTGATGTATATCTCAGGATTAGCGCTTACAATCCACATAGCTAGGCACCAACAGTCTGTGAAACCACAATGAACCTGCATCCCAAGACATCCAGACAAGCATTTTGCACCATCGGAGATAAGACGTGAAAAGCAGTGCGTGAGAGATCCCTCGGCATGGAGATCTGGCAGTGAGATGCTAAATCTTTTCACAAAGCATGAAAATGTTAGTTTGGCACAGCAAAGAAAAGATGCTGTCTGTTTGACATGATTGTCAAAGCAGAAGTTGGCTATTTTGGCAGCTGTGCTCCACTTTGTTTTCACAGCAGCCTACACAATGTGCAAGACCGTAATGGCTTTTTTTAGGAGCGTGGAGGGCCGTTTCAAAACAGTTGAAAGATGCTCGCTGTTTAGAAGTGGGCCTCGTCATCACCGTTGGATTCATCTTACATCTGCCTTGTGGACGGCTACACCATTTCCTCCATCCTGAATGACCATGGTTTTTGCTTGTAACTCGATCCCCATGGTCCGCAGAGAAGAGGTCAGAACCCTAATGTGACCTTTGTCTCAGCATCAGAGACTATTCAATTCATCTTAATTCCTCTTTAGATTAAGTGCCAATAACAATGTTATCTCAGGGCTGGTCTGCGCCAAAATCTTTATTCCACAGAAATAAAAGGATGCAAACAGATTCCACATGAGCAAACACTTGGCAATGGCGGTGAGGATGAACTTCCTCCAAAAAGGAAATGAGTGTGGGAGCAAACGATCTTCATCATCACTAATGGGACTTTGGTGGGGACAGTGCAGCTTTCTGTTCTCTGGGGTTTGTGAGGAAGAGACTTTGACTCAACCACACCATCACAAATATCATGAGACAAGGCCTGATCTTATTCCAAAGAGAGAACTAATGTGGACTTCATTGTTGCTTGATGTTTGATACATATTTACTTTTATTCATGAAATCAGCACCTTGTCTGGCACTTTGTAAACTGTACAAGAAGCCCCCCCCCCAGCTGTCCAGGGACAGGATCATCATAGACCCCATATACCTAAACCAAAAGCTGTAACAACTACCCTGTGTGTGTGTGTGTGGTTGCTGCTTAATGCCCCATTAACTGTTTTTTTTATGTCTTAGATGTGTAATTTTTCATTGCTATTGTTTTGACTATAGAGTGCAACTGCATTTCAAATTACCCTAGGAGTACAGCTTTTGGTGACCACTACAGCATTTTTCCCCCATTATGTTGCTGGTTTATATTATGTTTGACCAAGCATTTGCGGTGGATTGACCAACCATCGCCATGTCTCTGCATTTCCATAGTTTCCATACTTTCCATGTTTCCATAACAAAATGATTTCAGAGACACTACTCAGTTTTTCATATTTATGTAAAATTTGTATGTACATGTAATTGGCAGCAATGCACCACTGACATTCAAATCTGGAACAAAATAGTGCTAAAACAAACCAGCAACACTTGAACAAATGAACCAGAAAACAGAGTTGGTTAGCACTGATAACTTTTACACTTTTTAACATGTATGAGTACAAGGCTTGTCCATAACTCAGGAGTACTGATTTATGCAGTTAGATTGGGTGTAGAGATGGGAAAACAGTTAAAACATATTTTGCCAAATGTCAAGTGACAATGCATCGACATATAATCAAGAAGTCTGCCTGCACACCATTTCATGATGTAGACTGGGTGGTCATGATTCTCTTAAGATTTTTCAAGTAAGAAAGAAATGTGACAAAGGAAAGAGGAAATGGAAAGGAAATGATCGAAATGATTGGTAGTGCAGTCTTTAGTTTGACAAAACAATCAGCTGACAGCAGCACTCTCTCATTCTTCTGTCAATAAGTTATTTAACAGGAACCATATGTGGTGCTGCTCTTTACAGTGTGGCTTTTAAAGCTCAAAATACCCCCCCTTTCCCAACTGCCAAATCCTGCAGTACAATCTTTGATTATATGATTTATTGTTGTATATAATCAGAATGAGAGAGAATAGTTGAACACGTCTAGCAGAGTTAGAGGACAAAAATCTTTTGTTTGTACATTAAAGAGAAGCTACAGGCAGCTATTAGCAAGACTATGTTAGCAGAAAGGCTGCAAGCAGATTGAAACTGCTAGCCTGGCTCTGATAACTACCTCTAGAGAACAACAAGAAAGAAATCGAAAAAAGTAAAAATTACTGGGTTTTTACCTTTGTATAGTGCTAGGCTAACTCTTTCTCCCTGCTTCAAGTCTTAATGTGATGCTAAGATGACTATCTGCTGGTCCTAGCTTCATATTTACTATACATATATGAATGGAAAAAAAATCTCCTCTCTAACTCTCAAAGCAAATGTCCTAAATCCTCTAACTATTCCTTTCATTTCAATTCCGACCTGGTGAATGAAAGGGTGTAACACAAGGTAGGATATCTACATACATATAGTGGGACTGATTTCCATGAGGAAGGGCTTTCACAACAATGACCTATTCCTAAAACAGAGAACATACAAAGGGAAACCCAAACCGATCACCACATTCAACTTAAACTTAATGGAAGTTTCAAAGTATATCTGTAAAATATACAAAGATATATAGATATATAAACAGGACAACAGAAAGCAAAGTTTGGGATTTTAATGCTTGTGCAAGTTCATATGTAGGATGAGATGTGACAAAAGGAGGTGGGCTGGGGGGTCATATTATTTGAAGACATTCTCGAAGGAAGGACATTTGTAGGTCTTGAGTTTCTTGATGGCCTTTTTGAACTCCTTGCTGGACTTGTCCCACTTGTGGATGCCTGTGAGGAGGTACTGCTTATCCACCTTGCGTCCCATGATTAGGTACTGGTTTCCCAGGTTGTCCAGCTGCTGACAGGGGCAGTCCGCACCGTTCTTCAAGTACAACACCAGCGATTTCATGTCCTTCTTCTTCAGGTTCCCTGCTTTCAGCATCTTCTTCCTCTTCTGGAGGATCACCTTGCGGTCCATATTTTCTCGTTTCACCTCCTTGATCTTGGTCTTGAAAGCTGTCCGTGGAGAAAAGGAGAAAAAGGCGGTTATGTCATGCACGATAGCAAACGTTTGATATAATTCACTCAAGAAAAAGCAAAAGCCAGACAAGGACAGCGTGTCGACCTCTGTGCAAGCAAAATGTTAAAAAAGGGGGTTCAATGGAAAGTCAGTACCATCTCCTCGGGGACGAGAAGGTGTGTTAATGTGATTAGTTGAATAACCTGCCTTCAGAGTTGGGTTTCAGCCTTATTCCCCCCCATTTTTCCTACTCTTTCCATCAATCAGTTTGAGCATACAGTCTGCTTTTTACTCATGGCTGTTTCCCTCAGAAGGGGCCTGAACAGTGGCCACAGTAGTTCACAGTAAGGGAACTGGTACTAAAAAAAAAATCACAGTTTACACGGCAGTGTAAACTGCCAGAATACAATCGTGCCATGAGTTAAGATCAGAATATCACTTTACATGTAAACATGACTGGTGAATTGAAACAATCACAAGCCTGGCCGTAATACAATGCTACAATAGTCAATTCAATATTTTGGGGACAGTGGTCAAATAAAAAAACTATTTATTTCTACACAGAAGCCTCACACAATTAACGGATTGGTAAAAATCTTCCATTTTCGCAAATTTGTATCATATTTCCTAATTTTACACTACTATGTACAGCTTTTAATTATATGGATTTATTGGACTGTTGGACATACTGGACTATTTATCACTTTAGCCCTGTATTACAGATTCATTTCTTTTTGCATCACGGTGATGTTAAAATAATGTCACGCAATCTGGTTAAGATTAAGGGTTTAGGTTTAGGAAGAGTAATGGTGCAAATCTTGTAGATAAAAGAAGTGGTATGCTCCTACAATATACCATGCAATATCTGTTTCTGAGATGTCTGATATTAAATCCAGATATCAACAGCCATGTGTGGCATCAAAGCCCCAATGAAATTACACACAAAGCCACTTACATTTTTTGTGCCACAGAGAAAAACATTTGATGTGTCAAATCACAGAAAATTAATTGTCAGTTATCTTGTCCAGTGACCTTAGAAATACAGCCTTAGTCCGGTTTCATTTATGAAAATAACGTATCTGGTGTGGATTAGCAGTTGAAAGTTTTTAATCGGAATTGTCTTGCAAGAAAGAGTCAGCACGCAGCTTTGTTTTTGGCTTATAACTCCCCCTGAATCTCAGACTGTTTTTTCTGATCGACCATAATACCCTTGATCTTTCACTAAACTCTATTTAACCTTCTAATCCCTCTGTTTCCTCTGGTTCCCTTTCTGAAACGGAGCACGAGTCAGACCTCGGTGGTCCAAATCTCCGTATGCCTCCGCAGATTACGTCCTCACGTTCTCCGCTGACACACCGTGATGTTTGTGCGGCGCCGGTGACCTTGTGACACGGCGACGTGGGGGGAAAAGGGCAGCGCGCTACGCCCCATCCAACTGACAGGGCTGGTGTCGGGATAAACCACCGAGTCACGTCAGAGATGAAGTCTTGTGACCTGGAGCGCGCGGAGGTGGGGGGGACAGGCTGATTGAGCATGAATCGTTTCACACTCCAGCAAAGATCTGGACTGATAGAACCGTAACTTCTGTCTAGTTTTCTGCAGTTCTAGACACCAAATCCCTCTTGACTCACTTTGCACAGAATCATGCTTGACATAAAAACCAGAACTGGCACTTTAACAAAACTCTGAAACGTTTCATCTCCTCCTTGGCGCTCATATCTCCTATTGTTAATTAAAGTGCTAAAAAAGAGCTGCCCGGTTTTTCCCAGTATTAAGGGTGCACATGGTAGGGATTAAGACTTTTATCCTCTGTCTCTAGTCTCTCAAGCAGCCTCTATGAGGCGGCTTAGTGTTCAGTGAAATCAAAATGGGCAGCATTCATAATTAGTGAGTCATAAAAGAGAAGGCCTGGCCCACCCCTGCAAGGACTTCATCTTGATAAATCCTCCATCCTTCATAATCCCCTGATGCTATGAACTTTCTTTGCACCTCGTGTTGTTTGAGGGTTTAATCTCTTCGGCAACGGGGTACAGTGAAAAGTTAACATCAAATAATTGTAACTGTTTGATTTTCAACAATGCAGTCCTATGCTTCTGGCCTGTGACCCTGTCCCCCTTCCCCATGCGTAAATATAATGTGCCAAAGAGCAGAGAGAGGTTTGCACAACTGTTTTAACTTCACATTAAAATCTGTTTTGGAGTTGGTGTACCTGTCTCCTTGTGTTGGATGTATCAAAAATAGGCACCAGAGTAGAGAAAGCTCTAAGTCGGTTTTTGAGCCAGTCTGACTTATTTACACATTCCAAGTAGAGCTGCAGCAACAGCTGAGATCACTTTACGGATGTTAATAAATAATAATGACGAATGATTCTCCAGTTGGAATAAATATCCCAAAAAAATACCCGAACAGTGATGAAAAGACTACAGTATTTTTTGTATTTCCATCTTCTGACACATTGTACTCTTCATTTCACTCTTTATGTATATGGCGACTTACTACTACTACTACTACCAGACTTTGATTTTATGTGTAAAATGAATGCATTTTTATATCAGACAGAAAAACGCCAACATTTTCTGCCCTTGAACCCTTAAAAAGAATGTCAGTCGCTAATATAAACCCTAAACATTAATTAGGTCAAACAGGTTATAGAAACAGTTAACTACAACGCAATGCACATTTGAAGTACATCATAAATACGGCAAAACCATTCAATGGGTGGTGAAACATTATTTCGAAACACTGGGGTTCAATACAACTGAATTTGGCTTCAAACTTTGAAAAAAAAACCCTCTCTCATGTAGATGACCATATAATGAAATTAACACAAAAACAAAAAAAATGTCCTGAAAGGACCTGAATGCAGAATAAAGATGGCTAAATACATTGTCAATGGGATTGTAAATTGATTCTACTTTCCGTGCTCTCGAGACCGCGTGGCTGACATTTTCCTGAACGTCTCTGCAGACATCTCCATTTTTGCTGCGCTCCCTGCTCCCTGACCCCTGACCCGCTTTCCTCTGATGGTTCAGAGGCACAGACCAGACCTGCAGCTCACGGGGTGCCATAAACCCAGCAGGAGGGCGTGTACCACTCCTCATCGGCCATAATGGAAACACAACTGCCCCGATAAGCCAGAGTGATCAGTCCTCCAGCGCAGGGCTGCCCTGTTGTTTACCGCATCAGCAAAGGGAAGCAGCTATTTGGCAAGGACAACAAAGTGAGCTGTCCAAGACAGAGGAGAGATTTAATTGAAGGGTACTAGACTTTTTGGGGACAATGAGGTATCGTAAAACCTTAAGCGCGGAGATAAAATGCGGTGGGAACAAAGTGTTGAGTGGGATGAGCTGTAAATCTGTTACAAGCTGAGTGCCACGAATAGGATGTGTGTGTTAGAAGAAGAATCATCAGGATTTTGTTGAAATGTAGCGAGGACTTGAGAAACTAGGACTCAGAACCTGTTACTCATTAAAGCCCCCCTGATGTATTAGCTTGAAAATGCACATTCAACTTATAAGAATCTTTCCTCTTGCGTCAGAACAACTTCACATCCAACCACCTCAAGTCAAAAGCTGCGGCATTCTCCACTTTTATCAGGATCAGGCCAGATGGAAAATTCAAATAAGTTTGTGCAACCAATGGGAAACAATCACACAGGGCGTCAAAGAACAACAATACTGTTATTGCAGAAAAACAACTTCACAATTAACTTTTACCTTAACCGAGAACAGGCGTTTCACAACTTCCAGTAAGTGAGGTATTCAGTGAAGAAAAATGCAAATTCTCTGCCAAATGGGGATATTTTACACATGATTGGCCCACACAGATTAATAGAGACTTGGCTGTAAATCACTGATTCATTCCTCGAGCCTCTCCATGGTTTCCAGTTAACATGTCTCTTCATTTATCATATCTACTTTGTGGTTAGGACTTGTATACTCCTCAAACTCCTGCTACCGACCGCGTCTGTCCACTCAGTCAAGTCCAAACTAGCAGACTGCAATCAAGATGATGGCCTTATCTTTCCCTGGTGGGATGGAACACGACATGATTAAAGCCTGGGAATTTTTCCATCTGCATATTTTCTTTTTCTTCGAGACAATACATAAACTCTCGCTGACGCTACACATATTTATAGCTACAACTGTTCTCCTCCTGCCCAAAACTGAATCCCAACGGCCCCCCTGGCAAAAGCAACAAGCGGCGCCTCAGCCCGGCCTGTGACATCACCACTGATGCTGTCTGGTGTCGGGCTGCGCACTGGTCGTTCCTCGGCTGCGATTGGCTCGTGTGCCACACCGATATCACAGCAACGTTTGTCGCATTCCTGCGTAGGTCGGTCCCCACCCCCCGTGGGTTCAGACCTGCAGCGTGAGCGAGCGGCGCACTGTCTCGTCCCCGGCCTGATACTGAATCTGCCTGTGTATCCTCACATGTCAGCTGCTTAGGGGGCTTATGACAAGCAAGCAAAAACAACATCTGTCTTCGTCCGACATGAAACAAGCCAATATTGTGCCAGTCTCCCCTTAGCAAAGCAGGACGCAGACTGAGAGAGGCAACTCCCATCTCCACTGCATAAACAACACGGCAATTCGTTAAACAAATGTAACTTAAAACTTTTCTCCCTGAGAATTCGCAAGAAAGTCTGTTTCCAATGTGCATCGCAGTCTATGTTTGCTCAGCATGGCACCTGGAATTCAAGCTGCCACAAGTTTTGGTCCAGCCAGCGAATAAAACATGAAAGCCCAACATCTTGAATCTCATGTGCATCACGCTCATATTATTCCTGGAAGTCCATGTAACATCAATTCAGTGGATGTTTGTGTTTTTAATTGAACTTCGGGCCTTTAATGTCCTCGCGCAAAATGTCCGACTCCCCACTAAATCACAAACTAAATCGACTAACTAAATCACGCGCTCCCACCAGTGAGAGAGCGCCTTTCCTTTTCGTGTTTACGTCGGGTTCAGTCTGATTTCCGATTCGGCTCTAATGACGCTAATGAAGCGAACGTGTGAAAATAGCTGCCTTGCCTCGGCTTCACAAAGGGAGAGCCGTTTCCAAACGTTCCCAGACCCGACCAGAAACTGCGTTGGCCATGTGCCTCACTAGATTTGATAAAATTCCACGACCACTGGAAACCTCGGAGGATGAGTCTTCAAAATAAATTACACATGACTGTGTGGTTAATAATGTGAAGATGTTTCAACAATGACTTTTTAGACCTGGCACCCGAAGAAGGTTGTACAAATAATAGACTTATCCTCACACGCACAGCTGATATGATAAATGAAGTTGTTAGCCAACAGTTGAGTCGTGTTTGTGACCATGTCAGTCTAATCCGCCTCTCGTTTTATCCTGCTTTTACTCCAAAACTGACGGCAAGGAAAATATCCACCTCTTCATGTGCTGCATGCTCCGCTTGCTTTTCTCGCTAGTAACAAGATGTTTCCTGCCAGAGCAGGATCCAACAGTAACGGTGACAAGTTCAACTATGATGTCTTGTTCATTATTGAGAATTATCGCCTCCAGAGACGCAGCGGTTCAATGGATCTATCTCAGTTCAAGGAAAAGAATGAAATCATTTTCGCCAAAGACGCAAACAGACCGTGCAGCACATAAATATTTTATGGAAGTGCCTGAAATTTGCCTTTTTATCATTGCAAGTACTACTGCCGTTGTAGCCTTATCCCAAACTGTGCAACCAGTTTCACACTGTTAACGTTGCTGGAGAAATTAGCTAGCGTTGCTATCAGGCTGTGGCGTTTTAGAATCAGCCTGAGCTTTATCTGTACTTTATTCATCTATGGTGTTGAATCCTGACTTATCTCTTTAAATTAACCCATACATTTTTGCGTAAACTCTATAAATCTCAAAAGAAGACACAGTACAGCTATCATGGAGTCCCATTTCAGAACTGCCGCATTTCCCGTGTTACATCGTGTTTTATACAATTCTATGCTCCCCGTCTTGTTCAAAATCTCAATACAAATGAATTTTCCATTGTGCTCATGTTTTGTTATCATCAGTATCATTTTAGCAGTTGCTGAGGACAACAGGAAAACAAATATGCGGTTCATCCTCAGCGCCTTACTTTGCGAAGACATTTGATATGGATTTGCTCCGTGTGCAGCAGAAACTCTGTAACTACGGTACAGCCAGACAGCAGAACAAACATCCCGCTTTACTACTGCCAGGGACCAACAACATAAAGACTTTAATGGCCCCAATTCATTTGTCACAGAACATCATCCTCTACTAAAGCAGACAGGCAGGGTAACATCTGACTAAAAGATAAGTCGGGTTGATGCAACCCAGACAACTGCTCACATGAGGAGAGATCCATGAAGCTCGGCTGGAGAGAGCGGGCCAGGAATAGTCGGCGTGCGTGTTGCACATTAGTCCAAAAATGCAGGTTTACATATGTTGTGAAAAATTTATGGACAGTTTTAGCGGCTCGAAGATAAGGAACACAATTGATACAATCTCATGGCGCTCTGATTTCACGGCCCGCTGCGATGCGTGCCAAGGCATAAAGGGGTGGTGTGCGGGGGGAAAAAAAGCGTTTCGTATGTTGTGCTGGCACAGTGAGCGTTGGAGGGATGCTTACCAAACTCGCTGGCACACATGTGCTCGAGCATGGCGTCTGTTTTCATTTCATTGTCACATGGAGGGCAGATGGGAGAGTAACCTGTGGATGAAAAAAAAAAGAAGGGGGGGGCATGGTTAGGCAACCGACAAGAGACAGCAATAATCCCAGCCATTTATCATCCCTGTGGCTTTAGACTGGATGGACTCACACTGCCACTCATTTGCGACGTGATGAAAAGTGCAAAGACAACATTCGTTTCTCATCGAAAATCAAGAGTTTGAGCAAACTCTGGACGAAAAACAAAACGAAATGGCACACAGCCTTACAATTTCTATTTAAAACGATTCCTCCCGCAAATCTCTGTACAACACCTAACCCCTGTCTGGAGGCAGAGATCCTATCTAGTGTCTGGTGTCAGTCGCACACCAGTCTCATGGGCTTATACACTCTGGCGATCTGACCTCAGTGAGGAATGTCTTTGGCTTTTATAGCCAGCTGTAACTAAGAGCTGCAGTAAACACTCGCCCTCACACTCGACATTTTGACAGTTTCAAAAAGGATCTCTCCACAGAGCTCGGCAGCAATGTATACTCCCTTAAAAGCAGAAAAAAAAGAAGTATTAGAAATGTGGAAGGAATAAATGGTAATGATATTCAATCCAAGCTTTAAGGAATGCTCTGACATTCCAAAAAAAAAAAAAAAAAGGTAATAATAGCTGCTGGAAGACAAAAGGCTGACTGAAAACAAAGAGCCAAAATGTGTTTTTGCCAAAAAGTTATTCAGTCTAAAGGCATATCTGCAAATATTTTACTAACACAATTTTAATTTTTTTTTTCTTTTTATGAAACCTCAGATAAGTGCTGCGTGCCAACAGCTGAGTTTACTTTCCAAACAGACTTGGACCTACGATGTAATTGCAGCGTCCTGCAGCATTTAATCCAAACCGAGTGCGTTTCAGTGTCACAGCGTAGATCTGGATCGATTGAGCAGAAGGGTAAGTGAAGGGAAAACAAATAGTTTTCTCCCCATTGCCAGTTGTCCATTACATGTGTTTAACAAAGGCTTGTCAAAGTAACGCCCTGGTGTAAAGAGCATGTGAAAACAGACAGTGTTTACAGAGTCACGGGCTCCCTTTGCGTCTCTGAGCCTGGTCCTTTAAATCAATTATCACCAGTCTGTATTCCTCACTGGCGTGGTAAGCACCGTTAGCTGACCTCTATTAACAATCGTTACAGACAACTGCAGACTGGGGCAGGCTGGTTTCCATGGTCTTGACCAACCTTAAAAAATCACATGTTAACACTTGCTGCCAAAGAGAGTGGAGCATAGGCGATTTAACCCAGTGACGCTGTGTTGTGGCGAGTTTGCGTGGGACAGATCTCACATCCCAGTGCGCGACCGGCGAGAACTTGTCCTTTATTTACCACTGGTGCCGACGAACAACAATATAACAAGTATGGTGAGTGCGCAGCTCTGTGTGGTCCGGCTTAGCCTGAAAAGGTCTTTTTCAGAAAAATGGGCTCCCATCCACACCACAGTGTCAGTCAGTAACAGCCCCCCCATCTACACACACGCTCCGAAACACGGCACTTTCGCTCCACATACAGTGAGCACTGTGTAATGGCTGGAACGACCACAGTTCCCCCATTTAATGGCAACATGTTCGGCGGAGTGTCGTCAAGTGGCGCATTTACTGCCAGTCTGAAACAGGAGAAAGTTGATGATGTGATGATGGAAATTCCCCTTGATTTTACAGCTCACGTGAAGCAGGCAGTCGTACTTGCCTTATCCCTGGCGGATGCTTCGTCGAGCGAGACCGGTGAGACAACCAAAGCCTCGAACCAAAAGCTTAAAAAAACGCCGCTTTATCTTCCCTGGCTGTTGTGAATTTTCCACAGACTTTTTCAACTCTTTGTCAGTCTTGTCGAACAGGTTCGTGCTGGAGGACACCGGCACCGTCCGTGGTGTGTGACTTTACTTCCTGACCGTAGCGTCAGCACATTCCCAGGGCAGGAACCCCGGCTCTCGCCCACCTCTGACCCGACTCCTGCGCAACATTATCGTTTAATTGCGCCTCCGTCCCTCCACCTTTCAGCGCTTTCGTTGCATTTAATGACCTCTCAGTGGATGCTGAGAATAAGTACAGGTATTTTGCTGCTGGACTTCCTCCCACCATTGTCATTGAAACAAATGTCTACCATCTGTTGGAGCTTTGAAAATGTTACATCAATCCAAATCAATAGCAACCATGCAGCAGATAACTGATTGTAAAATAAGTGTAACCACACAAGAGTTTCTTTGAGGAGCATGGGGGGGGGTGAGGAGGTGAGTTGATTCATGGATAATTTCCCCCCCCAAAAGGCTTGTTTGTTTGTGCTGGGATTTGCATCTGCAAACACACCTTCACCCCTGAAACAACATACTGGAGCCCATTTAACTGCCAGGGTGTCGACTTTTACACTGTGGCAAAAGCGATGGCTGTTTGTTTTCTCAGTCAGGTACTTACTCAGAATTAAGAGAGCTAATGTTTGGTTATATTAAGGAAACCCAGATGTCTGCGACTGACATGCACTCAGACGCAAATGCTACAAATTCTAAAAAGTCACTTATTGAGCAAAACACATAAATACTCTCCAGCATTGGTGAGCGTCTGCTTTAAATATTTGCACTTTCACTGAGAATTAAGTGATGAATTTCAGGCTAGTCAGATGAAGCAAGACATCTTCAGCTATTTGTGACTGTGCTATTTCTTCAGTATGTCTGCCAAACTGGGGCTTTCAGCAGCCTCTGGAAAACTTGTTATTCCAAAATTGAACTCGATGGCTGTTTTACAGAGTGCAACTTTTAGATCTACGATACATGATACAAGTTTGAATAAACTATTCCACTTAGCGCAATTTATCACAAAACAAAAAAAAGGTCTAATTTCAACATCCAACATCCCAACTTCAAGTAAGACTGTGTTCATCTCCAGAGGCACTGGAAATTTCTGTAATAATATCTCACCACTCAGGCATTATAATTGGTTCACCAGTTGATGAATCTAGAAACAAACCCAATGAGAAACATACTGGTCAGTGAATTGGTCTCCCAAAAAAAATCCCTGCAATTTCGACACCACTCTGTTCATTGACCTACAGATGGAAATTAGTAAATGGTAGGTAGCTGTGAAAAGAAAAGAAGCTCCAGCACGTCTATGAAGGTGCTCAAACACGGTCGTGATAGTCTTTAGGTGCTCGTAACACAGAGAGGTAGGCTAGATCTACCTAACTATGTATTTTTCTTTTTTTAAACAAACCCGAGGAAGCTTAATATGAGATCCTAATAGGAGATGAATCATCTCCTATTAGGACCCCCGCAGGAGTCCGGCTCCCTGCATTCCGGGCCCTGGACAGGAGCGGAGCGGCTCGGGGCGGACAGAGGCGCGGTACCTGTGGGCTTGGTGGCCTCCGTGGAGTTGGGCTGCGTCATGGCGATGCACACGTCGTCTTGGGGGAACTTGTCGCAGGTGAGCATCTCTGGCCAGGGGAAGCCGAAGGCCTCCATGATGGGGGTGCAGCCGTCCCGCACGGCCTCGCACAGCCAGCGGCACGGGTAGATGGGCCGCTCCAGGCACACGGGTGCGAACAGGGAGCAGAGGAAGACCTGGGTGCCCGGGTGGCAGTTCTTGTGCACCAGGGGCACCCAGCTGCTGGCCTGCTGCTTCACCTCGGCCATGGTCTCATGCTCCAGCAGGTTGGGCAGCAGCATCTGGGTGTAACCCACGTTGTGACACAGCCGCAGGTCGTCCGGGATGTCCACGCACTGGGGGGGCTTCCCGTAGCTGCGGCCGCCGTTGTATATGTCCTGCTTCCAGCTGAGGTACTCGTACTCCGACGCCCCGCAGGCTGACAGCAGAGCCACGGCCACAGCCAGCCGGATCATCCCCCTGAAGGACCCTGGAGCGGACCTCATGTTCTCGTTTGCGCGATGAAGGAAGGAGGCTCGCTGCGGCTCAGACAGACGATCCAGCACTCACTGCACGGAGGAATTCAGAGTAACAAGAAACAAATGTAGGGGCAGAGAGAGAGAGAGAGAGAGAGAGAGGGAGAGAGGGAAGGAGGGAGAGAGACGGAGAAAAGAAGCCGAGCCTCGCTGGGTCGACGTGCGTAAAACGTGCTGAGTTTCTGCTTTGGGTAAAGTCCAGTGCAGGCTCGTCTGGCTGCAACCTCCTCCGCTGCGTCTGGCTCCTGGCACAGTTTGGAGAGGTGAAGCGCGGCTCGGAAACAAGAGCAGATTGTAAAGTGCGCTGCGGCCAATGGGAGTGCGTCTGCGCCTTTTGGCACTGTGTTGTCAGTCAAAAAGCTTAATTACCCAGTGTGTAAAAAAAGGAAAGAAAAAAAAACCTCCAGGAGCCCCCACTCCTGCTCCTACCCCCTCCTCCCGCTCCCCTCTCCTGTTTGCATTTCCTTTGTCCAAACAAAATACTGAATGATAAAGAAAGATCATAGCATGGCTGAGGAATTCGTACACATACTGTTAACCTCAGGTTATAATGCAGTTTGTCACCAAATTAATGACCATTGTGAACTGTAGCTATTCGGTGAATAAGGAAAACTGGATAATAGTGAAAATAAACAAACCCTATTTGAACAAAACAACCAACAAAGACAATTAGGAGCATTAGTAATACTTTTAAAGGGAATTGGTTAATGAGTGAAAATCATGTTTCTCATTGACACCATTATTTTCTCATCTGGATTGTTTAGACTCTTTAAAGCCTTTAGAAATATCTTCAGACCTGCAGTAAGGTTCTGTAAAAAGGCACCATGTTTTTGAAGACTGCACTGACTTTGCTCGGAACATGTGTTACAAGGGAGGTAGAGGTTTTCAGAGTCTATGGAAAGAAGCCTCAATAATAAAACAAGGATAGGACTCTGTCCTTGCCAAGAGAATGTGTTAGATCAAGCTGCTTTGACCAGGGTTTTGTCATAAAGTTCTGCAAAGCCGGTCCAAGTTGTAACTGACAATAAACAGCACATGCTTGGGGAGTTCTTATGAGCATTATCTTATCAAATGGGGGTTGGTGATCTAATACAGCTCTGCTTGTGCTTCCTGGATATGCAAACCTACAGGGTGTGCTTCTTTATCCAGTCTAATTACACACTTGAGGTTAAAGTCAATTTGCTGAGCCCCAGTGTCCATCTCCTCCTGGCTTTTGCCATGTCCTGTGATAAGACACAGGGTGTGAAATCCCTTCATTTAAATCGAGCCTCATTTGCATTCTATTGTGTTGGTAACACGGAAAACAAAACAAAGCATTTAATTTGATTTTAAGTGTGGCTGCAGAAAACACAGGCCCCCTTAGTTCGTTTTTCTTAGCTTTAATAGCTTCCTTTACTTATCTATCAAACCAATGTGTTTTACAGCTGTCTCCAGCACAGTCCTCAGCTCACCTACATTCTCATCCTCTTCCATTTTTGAACAGAAGCCAGGGGAAAACATAATGCAACAGCACGGTGAATGTTAAATGCATTATGCTGCTTGGATGGATGGTGACAGATGGCACCACAATCAAAGCACAATCTCGCGGGTGCAAAAGTTGAAATGAAAAATTAAAGTGTTAAAAAATAACTCTAAGTAATTTTTGAGCGATGCCAAAATCAGGGCAGCATGAAATGGTAAAAATAATACATCATCATCAGTGAAATTATTCATTAGCCAAGACTTCTGCATACCAAAGTACTGAAGTTTGATGTAAGAGGGCCAGCTGATTCTCCAAAGTGCTTTAAAGATGAAACCCCTGTAAAATGTGATGGTTTAATAAGAGAGCTGCGTTTGTGACAGTGCTGCTTGGACTGGTTTATGTGCTGATGGCATCCAACCACAGTTTGTGCATAGATGGTTGCTAAAGGAAACTTCAAATTCAGGAGACAGGACGTGTTTTTTTGTTGTTGTTGATGTTATTTGTTCTGTTTTTTCCCCCTCAGAGTAGACCTGGTTTTGCTCAAATGCATGAGGCAGCGTCCTGCCAGGAGTGATAGGCCTGTGAACAACTATGGTGGAACAGCAACGAGCGAAAACCTCAGACAAGCAAAGAGAGTGAAGAGGTTTACATTTACTTTTCCTTTGAGTTTAGAGATAAATTGAGAAATATGTAGATGTCACTGTTATCACTAGACCACATTCACTTTCCAAACTTGGTGCTTTACCAGAGTGTGACTAACAATAGAGAGACTAAATATTTGGACTTTCAGGCCTGCGGGAGGATGGAGTTTCCCAGTGACTGACTATCCATCTGTGTCTGCAAGAGTTTAAAGACACAATTTTGTGCACATGTGCATGTATTGCCATAAAAGGACATTTGGGCCCCCAGCAGAATGAATGTACAGTATATTTCTTGTAGTATCTGTTATCATTGGCCAAACATAGGATCAATGCCAGAGCACAAAGTTATGCTGATGCTCAGAACAAAGAATCTAAACAAAACAGAAAACCCTGCACAATTAAGTATGTGGGAATGACAACTTTATTTATGGGTAGCATAGTGGTTATCATTGTTGCCTCACAGCAAGAAGGTTTCGATTCAAGGTCTGACTGAAATCTATTTGATTTAACCACAATGACTTCTTAAACTGAGCTGTTTTCGTTTAATTTTTTTTCAACTGAAATAAATGTCTTCATTTGTCTAATTCCAGGCAGCAAAAAACACAATGTGACACAATACTGTAATATCATCCATTTACAAATACATATCGTTCACCTTTAAACAGACAGCCACACGATTACTTGGAGCAGTGTTTGTGTCCACCAAGTCTAAGATTTTCCCTTTTTTCCCCATTTTTGGTCTCCACTAATTTTCTTGAGGGAAACAAAATTGACACTAGACAGCAGACTTGTTCACCCAGTTCTTTTATGGACAGAAATGTGTCTCTGCTGCAGAGTACAGATCCAAGTTTCATTTATCTCTTTAAAGGAATGGTACCCGATAGTGCATCTGAAAGATAATAAGCAGCAGAAATAAACCTGGCGATGTGTTTAAAATAAACAGCTCGTAGTTGCTGGGGTTTTTCCACTCGAAACTTGGTGCCAACCACATATGTAACAGAGGTCATGCTATGAAAAGAAAAATTGTTCAGGCCGCGTGTCTCACCAACAATTCCTCACACCTCAGTGTCTGAATTGGTGGAGTGCCAAAGACTCCCTTAATTACAGACTCTATATCACTGTTATATCAGAGGCCTGGAAGCCAAGTTGCCCACAGATACCCTGAACATGCCTGAAAATGAACTCCCTAATTATGATTAAAGTTTAAATGCGGCATCAACTACCTCGTCACCATCATCTTCATCATCATCAGCATCTTCATGAGGTGTCATGGGCTTTGCTGGTACACATACAGTAGAATGAAGGCAGGATATGCACTCTGCACAGGGCACCGGTCCATTGCAGGGCACACACAAAAAAAAAAACATAGGGAACATGGGGAACAGCCAAAGAGTTCTCAGTAAAATTACACATTCATTGAGGAAGGAAGCAAAATGAATTAGCATCTTGAATCACTTAAATTGAGCAAGCAATGATTGCAAAACGCAGAGGGGTCACAGTTGGGGGAGCGCCGACGGGACACTGCACATTTATGCACGTTTTACGCCGTATGTACATTTATGGGACAGTGCAGGGATTAGAAATGCAGGGACCGGTGCACAGTCAGAGTATATACGATAGTAACATAAACCATAGTGTCAGTGGACCTGTTTGCTTCCCTGTGCTTCCTCAAGCTCCATGGCCCTCGTTCATTCACGTACACTCAGATTATGGGTGCACCTCGGCATTTAACAATATGGACGTGAGCGTATAGTTTGACCAAGACTATCTCTAGGACATGTGCACAAATCAGGGTGGACCTGCAGTGTAACATGTGCCTCTATCAGGCAATTGTTATTAGATCAAACTAATGTGGTATTAATTCATTCAGATCCTTCTTGCCCAACCGAATGAGCGTGAGGCGTAACAATCAAATTACGATTGTTTTCACCCAACAAATTTGTCAAGTATGGCTCAATTTTAAACTCTCCTCAGCGAAATCCGCACTTTTCATAAATCACGCACAACACCTGGCATGAGGTGATTTTTACCTGGATTTCTGCCAAATCATACGCGCTCTTGATAAATGAGGACCATTGTGGGGAGAATTCCTGTTTTCTGTTTTTTTTTTTCCCTCCCATCTGTTTCGCAGTGAAAACCAAGCAGGCCGAGCTGATGTGTAGGTGGTTAGTGGGTGTGTGGGTGTTGGCTGCAAACATTGGACATTGCTGAACATGGTCATTGGCTGTCATCAGCTAGTTAGATTTGAGCGCCTGTTTTGGTTTTCATGAATAATACAACCAGATGGCACACACAAAGGAGTCATCATAGAATCGTATTATAACTTAATAAAACTTAAGTCACTTTTGCAACTTAAAACTAAAGGACAGTAAAAGAAAAAAAATTCTTTTTTTGTAATGGTAGAGCTGACTTGTTATACCCACAGTATGTTCTATATAACTACACAGCTGCAGCCTAACAATGCAGGCTAAAGTACAAGGTTACATATATGTTTCTCATTACTTATTTTTAATACAGAATAAAGTCAGCACAGGAAAAACAGTGCTACAAGAAAGAGATGTTGTTGTTTTGCTTCACAACACATTTTATTAAAACATGCTCCATATGATTGTTTCCAAATGTGCAACAGTTAAGTAACATTCTGCTGTGCCAAATAAGCATTCATATCCTGTTTGTCCTGAGTCTCGTACATGGTCATATGTTTAGTGACATGTTGGATATCAACAACAGGGGGGAAAAAAAGCTTGTCTACGAAAAGCCTGTGAAAACTTAAATGTCTTCCTGCTGTCCTCTTATCCCCACTTCAGCCAGGCTTCCCTGTGGATATGATAAAGTTGCCAAGAACGTATTTCTCTCTCTTCATATTGCAAGATAATAAATAAAACAGTTTTTTTGCCATAGTTTGGAAGAGACACATGAAGATTAAAAGTGAAGATTAAAACCCGGTTGCATATGTTGAAGGGAGTTGGTGACATGGTGAATTGAATGGTAAGCATGCCTTACCTCAAGGAGTTCCCAAGTTACCCTTCTGGGTCAGACCACAGCTTGCATGCTCTGCCTGTGTCCGCTCAGGGTTTGCTTCTGTAGCCCAAAAACATGAAGGGGCACAGTTGTCCCTGGGTGTGCAAAAGAGATCGAGAGAGAGGAATGGTGAGTACTCCCTAGATGCAGGTGTACCCCACCTTTACTGTATGATGCCGATGCTGCCTCCAGCAGACCCCCACAACACAGTTAAGGTATAAAGCGCATCAAGGAAATGGTTGGATAGATGGATGAATGCACAAAGTTGCAATCCAAAAACTTTGCCTGTCTTGACTTTTATCTGCATAGATATTGTTTAAAACTTTAGAAAAACCAAATTAAAGAAAGCACTGTCGACAGAAAGCAGGTGAATATCCAGCCAGTGACGACCTGCTTAAGTGCATTGACTTCGCCATGACTAATGCGGGCAATTTGTGATATTTGGATGCGGACGAGGTGAAGGAAAGCAAGAAGAAAACATGCTGCAGTTACTTTAGCTTAATGATGCTTCTGTGCGCTTGAAGGCTGAGGCCAAAATACCTCTCACATAACTCATACCTCATGCTGGGGAGGCAGCATTACTGCTCAGCGGGGGGGTGGGGGGGTGAGGGGGCTGGGGGGGTGGTGGGGGCTGGGGGGGGTGGTAGGGCGAGTGAAAGCTCCTCTGGCCAGAGTCATGAGTGCTACTCCCAGACAGCTCATTGTAGGTTAAAAATGTCAAGAAGTGGCATCCCACACACAAGTATTTTTGTTTGCTGAAAGTCAGCAGCAGACTCTTTCAGAATTTGTTCATAAATAGCTAAAGGAATGGAAAATAGGAGCTTTGGTGATTCACAGTGGTTGTGTGTGGCCATAGATTTGATGAAGCTGAGGCAGAAACTTCAGTGTGCTGTTTTGTAATGCTATGTGTTTTTTCAGCTCTCATCACAAATTCACCCACATGTTTTCAGTCTGTGAGCCAAATATGACAGATTGATTTGCAGGAGAATGAAACAGCCAAACAAACACAATTTCTCTTTCTCCTCTCTCTCTCTCCCACACACACATGCACGCATGCACACACACGTACACACGCATGTGTACACGCACTCATGCACGCACACATATGAGCGGACCAGGCCGGACCACTTAAAATGTGTGCACCGCTTCAATTTGCAGATATCGGAGATCTCTGCTGAAGCCAACCTTGTTCTTCAGATGCTGGCGATGTCCGTAGCAGTTATGTAGCTCTGTGTCGCCGGTTTGCTGAGATGCTTTCATTGTGATTAAGTATGTGCTCCCACTATGCTCACCAGAAGTAAATTAGAAAACCATCATGAATCAACATCTTGAAAGACACTGAGTACTAAAGAGTGAGACATCACGGTGAAGGAAGTGCTGTGACTGTGTGTATGTGGTCGTGTGTGTGTGTGTGTGTGGGGGTCTTCAGTGAAACGTCACCCATCTGTATATAATTACATGGTCTTCATTTCATCTTCAACAATGCTCCATTCATCATTGTAATTTATGGTATTAATTTACAATTGTGTAATTATCTTTCACTCACTCAGCATAGTCTGTATCAGCCAAACTATTCCTGACTTAAGAGCTGCACTTGGGGACCTGTGCACATTGATGGATTCAAATGGAACTGAAGGGAAAGTGCTTGGAAAAACTGATCCATGCTATACAAGAATGTGGCAAGGTGACACTTGATGTCTTCTGCTCTGTGGGTCGTTGTATAACTTTGGAAACAAGGAAAAACTTCTATCGGCAAGTCCAACTTTCTCTGGACAGAGCAATGTTTTTTCTGTAATTAGGGCCAGGTCTCAACAGCATTATAGTAGCAAAATGTCAAATTGGAATTCAAGAGATTCTTGGACCATCAGAGGTCTGTAGATTTCCGTTTAGAGAAGCACAATTATGAGCAAATTCAATAAAGTTCACCCAACAGTTTATACTGTTAAGGGAATAATGTGCAAACATGTCAAATGTTTCTCTCAGGAAATAGCTTATCACCACAGGGATTGCTAGCTGTTGCTAGTTGCTGTAGTTACCTTTACAAACATAGTAACTTTCCTCTGAAGTAACCGCTTTTTGGAGGAAGTTCCCCTTATTTTGCAGGTTGATACATAGAATAAAGTAGCTCTTAAAACACCATGTGCACCTCCTTCCTTAGGGTATTGATTCTGGTATTAAAAATGGAGCCATGAGAAGTGTGTTTGCTTAAGGATCTAAAGATCAAGCTAATGTCTGCAGGATACAAGTTCTATATGAAAAATAAATAAACCATAAACCCTTGGTGTGTGCCTGTGCAATATTGTACAATATTGTTGTAGAATCACCCTGTGACAAATGATGTTTCACACATATCCAGATGTCTCATACACAAGCATGTCTCAAAGACAGGCATCTGCCCTGAAGCATCTGCAGTGCTGTGCCATATACTACAAACAAGTTTCATTTAAGTGTGAATCAAGAGGAGTCTGTCTGATTGATCTGATAATCATGGGTCACAGTGGTTTTATGATATTCTCAGAGCCATACTGATTAAAGACATTTACCATAAAAACTATGTTCCTCAAAAGTGGAAGTTATTGATGGTTTGGATCTTGTCCATTCAGTTGACTCCTGAAGACTTACTTAGTGGAGTAAGCATGGAGGCTCCTCATTGTTCCTATTTCACTGCAGAGGCTAAATATATCTGAAAATGTCCTGTACATCTGCTTTGTTGCCTTCTGGTGGTTCACCTCCATCAGTCCTGATCTTCTTTCCTGTCTTTGATATCATCCAGCTGAATTTATCTCGTCCAAATGAGATTCCCGTTTCACTGCTGTAGATCTTGGTGACCTGGATCAGCGAGCTGATGTTTAGCTCACTCTTGGCATGCAGCTTAATGTCACCCATGCAAAAAAACATAACAAAACCTATCCCAGCAGAGGGATACACACACACACATGCACGCACCATTCAGCCTAGGGGAAATTTAAAGTCTCCAGTCAGTCTAATTTTGAGTTATGAGAAACTGGATTAACAGAGGAAAATGACTGCTATCTGCTGATAATAGTCGCCTTTTATATCTTATTAGACTATCAAGGGATGAGCAAGATGAAGAAAGCTAGTGAGGCTGTTCAGTTGCGGTTTGACAACCACAGAAGCACTTTGATTAAAGTGTACAAAATTGTACAATTTTCTAGTCTATTACTCAGCAATGGTGGAATGTTCCTGCAACTGCTAAATGTTGCTGTGATTAATAACTCGCTTTCAAAGGTTATGAAGTTGGCTCATGTAATGGGCTTATTTTTACATGTTAAATAAAGCCTGCCATTTTTTTCCCCCTTTTTTTTCCATTTTAAGATTGAACAGCATTCCAGTCAGACTTGACGTCTAAACACTGTGACTTTGGAACGTTGGGACTTTAGTTGTAATTGATAACACTGTCGAGGTGTACCAGGGGGTCCGAGGAAGTTAAACCTCCCTGTGCTGTGGATACAGAGATGGGTTCAATAGTACCCAACTTTCCAACACACCCATACACCAACAGTCCAGGTTCTCCCATGATGCATGCTGTCTGCTTAACACAAAGCAGGGCTCGTGTGGTGTTCTGGCTTGCATTAACATGCATAAACATTGCAATTAATGAGCCTTTGTGACAGCACAAGCTGAATGTCCCCAACCCTGCAGTCTTCGTTACGAACTCAGAGCCATTTTTCATAGGATCGATCATGTAGGGTCGCGCTGCAACTGCAACATGCGATGATAAACAAACCCAGCTGCATTACGCTTTCCCTCACACGCAGTTTCTTAGTCTCTCTCTTTCCCTCTCTCTCTCTTGTACACACATACACACACATGTCTTCAGCTACCATGGCTCCGGTGCTACCTACCCAAATAGAGACTGTGTGGGGCCTTTTCTTCTTTTCATTGCCTCCCTCTGAGGAAACAGAAACTGGTCGTTCTGTGCTCATTGAGAGTATCCCATAGCTTTTCATTTGCAAAGAAGGGCCTACAACACTGGCACTTCTGCTCACGTGCTGGACAACCAATTGTCAATAAAGCTACATGATGGAGTCATAAACTACACATTCCATTAGATTCAGTTCAGCGTCTATGCGCAATCTGGTTGTTAAAACACAGAGAAAGAGCAATAAAAGTAAAAGTAAGACTAGCTATTGTGGTACAGGCATTAAGACAGATAATGCTTCTGTGCCAGCACATTTAACTGTATTTCTATCATGCCGTTGCGCATAGTCGTTACGATGCAGGGAATATGCATCAATCTTGTGTTAGAACAACTAAATGGGAATCCTTCCAGTTGTTTTCCTTCTCTCTCTCCCAAGCCGATCCCAGTGTGGATTCAACAGAAACCCACTGCAGTTAATCAGGAAAGCATGTTGCCCTGAGTTCAGCCATCCTCTACAACTGGAGATTCTCTGCACCACCCCACCCTTTCCCCTTATGACACTGATGTTGGGAATATGTCAGACTCATAACTCAAGTGGATCCCTCTCTCGTCCTCCCTCCATACTCCCCAACTCCAAACTCCAAGCCTTATTAATACAGTATGTCATACAACACAACAACTTGTACTGAACTTGTCTCATTTTCGGTTAACAATTTGCTTAGAATGTTGAACAAAGTTTCAAGGTCCAGGACTTGACAAGTGAGTGATAAATCTTATTTTAATAGCACTATAACAATGCATATGCATTACAGTAAAAAGTACAACGTTTAGTCTTCCTACCAAGTGGAGAATACACCCTGGATAGGTCATCAGTCCATTGCAGAGCACACACATCATTCAGTCTCTCATTCACACCTATGGACAATTTAGAGTCTCCAGTTGACCTTGATGCATGTTTCTGGACTGTGGGAGGAAACCGGAGTACCTGAAGGAAACCAACACACACACACTGGGGGAACATGCAAACCCTGCACTGAAAAAAAATCTGTGAAGATTCCGTCATCAATCTAAGAAAGGATCATGTTGCCTCAGCTCGACTGTTCCATTGTTGCCTGTGGTTTTGGTATTTCAACCTTCCACTTAATACATTAGCTAAAAATAAAGCTGAAAAAAGACTCTTCATTCTGCAGTCGGTCAGAAACACAACTTCAAATGAATACAAATGTTTCTTGTTTGAAATGTCCCTGTTTTGTGGCCAATATGCACTCACTAATGCATCGCACTAATACAAGTTGAGATGCAATGAATGTTGGAATGCAAAGGATACAACCATTGTTCACAAACATAAATCTATTACCACATTTTCCATTATTCAAAATGTAATTTCAGTGTGGAGATGCATGCGTCTAAGATTGCACTACTAAGTCAACAAAAAAAAGTGATATCTTTTGGCCATCTAACTTTATGTATATTGTGTTAGACTGTATTCATATTAATATTACAATTTTGTTGTTCTTAAATAGGTAATTGAATGAGGGCTACAGATATTTCTTTGCTCATGTTTTATGGTTATGAGAAGTTTTCATTATGTTTGAGGAATATGTGATTTTTGTGGATTGCCACAAAGAGATCCCAGAGATATGTGTGTAATCTTGACTCATCTCAAGCTTTCTTCCAAACTAAGGACACCCTATAAATCCATGTAGCAGAAGCAAAAACACTGGATGACTGTAGCTATTCTCAGCCACTCCGTTCCCAGCCCCTTTAACCACCATGGGAAAACCAGCCAAGTGAGCGCGGGTCAGGTCAACCTTGTCTCCTCGCCTGACTGTCAAAATAACAGTACCTTCCCCTCCGGCTTCCAGCACTGTCCGTCAGAACAGGCTGCAGAGAGCTGTGGCACAGAGGGGTGGAAAAGCAATTAAATCAAACATGGGTGAGTACCCGCAGGACAAATGCCTCGTCAGCGTTTTCAGCTCAGCCAGAGAAAAGGTGGTGTTTTTTTTTTTTTTTCTCAAGAAGGGGTATTGAAAGACAGAGTATTGAAAGTGAAAAAGAAAACCGTCCAAAGGAGAGCTAAGACATTTTGTTTCACCGGGTGACCAATGCAGGAGTTAGCTGAAGGGTTAAGAGAGACATTGGCCCAATTCAGACCCTCTTTCTTCCCCAGTGATGGCCTAAAACTTGGGGTCAGACACATACTCCGACCCTTGACCCCCTGGTTCACATCTCCTCGTAATTACCTTTGCGCATCAACCCCTTGGCCACCCCCTCCCAAAGACAATGTAACAATTTGTCTTTTCAATTGTCTGTCAGTCACTCTCTTATGGGCCTTTTCAGTGGGCGTATATGGTTTCTTTTTCCATTTGTATTTATTTATTTATCTTGCTTAGAGAGGTGGGGGTTGTCTGGCCCCAGAAACAGGGAGTCTTTGTTTGGGCTGGTTTCACATGGATATAACCCCCCCCTCCTTTTCTCTGCTCCCCCAGCCTCCCAGCTCCCCGTAGTCAGACCCCATGGATTTGTTTGGGGGCACGAGGGTGGCTGATCTCAGGGTCATTGTACATGGCATTTCCATAACCATTGACTCAATGAGACTTTTCTCCTTTCCCTGGAACATAGAGGTGCTTTTTAACTACTACTTATGGTAGTTAGTCTCCAACTTTACCTGCAAGCAAAAGGCAAGCTGAACAGACTATGAAAGGAACTCAGCAACACATCTGGTAAATTCCTTATATGATTTCCGAATAATACAACATATTTGCAGAAACCTCAAACCAAGGCACTGTCCTGTGGTTGGGTGTTTGAGGTGTGCTGCATGGATTCAGGTATGACCTACTTGTCTGGGGTCTGGCTTTGATCAGCTGGAGGGAAGCACTGGCCTTGTGTTCTATTCTACATGAGTCACTTTGTATAATTCACTGTAGAGTCATCAAGAAAGAATGCTGCATTTTACAAGAATGATCTAGACTGCAAGTCCAATCACATGCTTTTCTTCCATTTGTTGTACAGTTGCATGGATCTCACCTTATCTTGACAACTGACTGACCTTGAGAACTAAATCAAAGCTAGCAAGTGGACCTGAATTAGAAATGCAATTTCCTGAGACCAATGTTATCAAAAGACTTGAAACTAGGTACTAGTGTATGCTTTATCCACCTGTAGGAAACAGTGTTGATGGCACCTCTACAGCAGCTGTACCCTTTACAGTACTGAATACTGCAGCAGGTCTGAATACCGACAACCTTATTTTTGGCCTGTCCATCTGAACCCAATACATTTTTTAACTATAGCTTCTTTTTTCAACTGATTCTACCACGTGAAACTTAGAAAATGTAAAACTACCTGTATGCGTGGATGCACAGTAAAATATAGGGGGGAGGTACTGTATGTGTAACCAAGGGTAATCTATTGGCACAGATCGAGTCAGATACATTGGATCATCTTCCAACATTTGATTTTAAATATTCATATTCCCTATTTTCACTGCAATCCCTTAGCTTCAGGTCAGCACTGTTGGTGGAAATGCAGAGGGATTCCAAACACTGAGGACCATACCTTTGAAAATAACAAAACTGATTTCTCAAAGTTGGCCACACAGTGACTGATTAGTACTGTTGCCTTACTGCAAGATAGTTGCTTGTTTATCCCAAAAATGCCCAGTCTTGTATGGTGTTTGCATGTTCTTCCTGTGTGTGGGAGAGAGTTTTTTCAGATACTTTGTTTCCTCACACTGTGCAAAAATATTCCTGTTTAAGCTAATTGGAGACTGACTGACACTGACCCTGTTTTAGTGTCAGTGAGTGTGAATGGTCTGTGTCCTGTGATGGACTGGTGACCTATTCAGGAAGTAGACAGCATCAGGCCTCCACGACATGACTGAGTCACAAATGGGCAAGATGATGGATGGATCTCATTTTGTTCCTCATTTGTTATAGTGTATTCACACTTCAATATCAATTCATAGCCAGACTACAGAGTAACAACTACAGCAGAATAATTCTCAAGTTGCTGTGCACATAAGAATTTCAGACTCAAACGATTCAGAGTAGATCTTTGACTTATCCCTCTTATCAAATTGAAGTCAGTCATTCTGTTTGGTTTGTTTTCCACAGTTTGTCAAGTTGAAAATAATGATTTCTTATTGAATTTTATTTCTATTAGATCTGATTAGAAAGTTTTATCAGCTATGTTTTCATCACAGAACAGTGAACATGTTGGAAGCATGAATGCACCTCAAAATTACCAAGTGCAGGTAGTTAGTTGTAATGGCGCACTTGAGAAAAAGATTCTCTTGGAGGTCATTCATCTGTAACATGAATGAAGATTACGGGTAAAAACAAATTATCCCCAGATACGGAGGGTAGTGGAGGGTAGTCATTTATGACATTGACAGTGGCCCCTATGTGAAATTGCTCTGACAAATGTCTTATCAAGCACATTGTTGTTTAGCAGTCAAGGCACAGAACTGTACCATGTTGTCAGAGAAGACTCAGAGTTCAAAGTTGAGCTAATGAAAGTCAATGGAGTGAGAAGTCAATTCAGTCTCAGGGCCAAGTGACGTCACACAGTTTGTCAGGGATAAACAAGATCTGTCTTTCAGACAGCTTGGTCTGTGCTAGTTACTCATTCTAATTGTCTATCGTGTTTCTTATGAAACTTATAATTACGGCAGTTGTTGGGAGGGTGATGTGTACAAAGACTGCGGTTTTCCTTTGATCAGTTTAATTTGCTCTTTCTGAGAGGGGTGAGAATTTGTGTGAGCGGTTGCATTTTGTGTGAGCGGAACCAGCGAGAAGTCCTGGTAAAGCAATGTCACATAATCATCTGTGGTGTTTCGAAATGTGCAGCAGGTATACATTGATGGTGTCGGTTGGATGTTGAAATGTTGTCCTCACATCTGATGAGAGACAGAGATAAATTATGAGTGGTTAAAGCATTTGCGTATTGAGGCTAGACTGGGCGATTGAAGTTATATTTATACAAACAAAGCTGCTCCGGCGGGCAAAGTAATCCCATAAACACATTTGAACCACATTGGCAGGCCAGGATAACTATAGATAAAAATAGTGCGACATGTTTTTTAGAGTGCTGGAGCACAAAAGTTCACCCTTTTTGTAGAATTTATCTTTATATGCATTCCTGTGCTCTTTGCATTTTATCTATTTTTTTTCTGCACTGTTGATGTGTCTCCTTCAAAGATTTGGAATACTTTTAGGCGCCTGGTCCTGGTGCGTGCCTCTTACAATTACAAACACTGTGGTCGACTGCACACGGATTCTTGTCGATCATTGCCACATCTGGGGGACCTCCGACCAAATAATTCCTGTATCTGCCAAGCTGATAGGTCTCAAACGCACACATTCAACGCGAAACACGGTGTTCACTGTGGACGTATAAAAGAAATAAGCTGTCAGCAACACCGTCTGCAATGGCAAGGACGGGGACATTGTTCACCAGAGCGTGAAGGAGATCTGCATGGGTCTCACTGTCTGCGCAGACCGTGGTGAGAGCTTTAGCCTTGTCTCTTTCATCACTGTCAAACATCAACATGATCAGCAGAGACCCAGTTACAGCAACAGGGGCCGACTGATCAAACACTTTCCTTTGCCTCATATCCTGTGTTTACTTGAACACAACACAGACACTACAGGGATGGCTAGCTTACGGAGAACATGACTGTGGCCCGCATTCTGCGGTGGCATGAGCACAAAATGGCCAGCCAGTCAATCGTGACCCAACAAATATTGTGGAAAAGCAAACAAAACAAACTGTTTTCATGCCACTGTGAATCTGATTAAACAACATAGACTACAAAGTGGGCTGGCAGCCTGCAGGCGTTTGCTGGTGGAAATGAAAGGGTGGAAACAATAACGAGCGACCCCACTTTTACCAGTGGGGTAAAATCACAGTTTTACTTGCCTGAGCGGACAGTCAGCGGCACACTGTTCAAGACAAGCTGCGAAAAAAATGCAATTGTGACTCGAGGGTTTAGGGTTTGGTCTATGGAACAAACCCTAACCCTAACCCTAACCCTCGAGTCACAATTGCATTTTTTTGCATATAATTCCATAAAACAAAAAATCTTTTCTTTGTTTATAGAAAACAAGCACCTATTGTAAACTCAATGAGGTGGTAGTTTCCTGTTTTCCCTACTACGTCTAATATTTGTGGAACTGTTGAACAAATGGTGATCAAATCCTGACCACCCAGATGTTAAGTTGCACACAATCATCAGGGAAGCTTCCATGGAAACTTAAGAAAAGGGCAAGCGCTTTCAAAAAAAAAAAAAATTGACAGGAGATTGGATAAGCTTCAACCAATCAAGTCAATGAACCATATCATGTAATATGTCTCTTGCCAAAGCAAAGCAGAACGGCCTATTTTCCAGGATTTTCCTCCCTTTGCTCCTCTTCCAGTGTACAGAAACTGAACAAATGACCGAAACTGCTTTCCAAGTCTGGTTGTTTGTAAATGAACAGTTGCCTCTCTTGCTGTTGCAGATATGGAAATAGCCCCAAAGGCAAGATGCAAAATGCAGTGAAGCCACTCAAAATAATCAGTCGCTCCTGCCAACTGTCCAATCAAACACTAGTGCATCAGTGATTTAATTTAGCTAAGCCTCTTTATGTGTCGTAAAAATAATGTTACTCTCAAGGGTAAGCTGAGATGCCTCCAGCTCCAGCAGACCAGTGGAAAGGCAAAGTGCAAACTGGGTGACGCTGGTGGCAAATGTTTTGGAGAGTGATGATGTGCTGAGGCAAAAGGATGAAGAATATTTTATTGCCAGAACATGCTTGTATTGACTGCTCATTTCAGACTGAAGTGGCTATTCATTCATAAGTCATAAATAAACAAAGAAACTCCCAATTCTCCCAATAAAAGTCTGCAAAGTCTAAACTCATGCTACCTGCTGCAGGGAACAGGCACACATCTTGAATGAAAGTGAAGTAGACAAACAAGAGGTTTGTTTTGCTGGTCAAACACTGAATGGGGAATACAGCTTTTGATTAAGGATATGTTTTTCATAACAGAACATTAGCATCAGTTTCTAGCATGCAGGCTCCATATTGCCATAAGCTACTGCATTTCCAGACGTGTGCGTGTGTGTGTGTGCGTGTGTGTATATCTAGTAGTCTGTGCTCATTTGTGCACGCTCACATTGTGAATGAAATATTTACTTCATAAAAGTATAACCAGACAAAGAAACTCCCTTAACAAATGTGACCTAGTGTGAGATGTGAGTTCAGTGTCATTGCATCAGTGTAGTTTATTTCCAATAAAGTGAATCCTGCAGGCAGTAAAACAGTTTTAAAGTTACTGAGACAAATAGCAAAGAGCACTCTTAGACTCATAACAAAATAAGAAGCTCTTTAAACAAAGAGGGTTTTTAACCACATCATTGGGTTTCTTGATAAAATGGAGATGTTTTTTGCATTTCAAAGCTCTGAAAAAACCTTGTAGCTTTTAATGGAAAATATTTCACATGATTGCTTATGAGATTAATTCAGATGGCTCATGTTCAACTGTTCAACTAATTTGCACCATGCATTGAATTTTTAATATTCTGTGTATATTTCTAGCTGCCCTCTATTTGAGTTCATTATCCAACTCATCGCTTCTTGTTCAGAATTTCATGGGCTTGGATGGTTTTTGGTCATTCTTCAGTTAAATTAGTAATTATCACTTACTACTACTATTACTGCTACTATTTTGGAAATGTGATTTTTTTTACATTCTGATGTTTTCTTTTAACTTTCTAAGATTCATTAGGAAAAGATCTCATTCTTTCCCAAACCCAAATAATTATTTAATCAAATAAATGCAGCATAAAATCATATGCATTAAGTCATTGTTCCAGGGAATCCAGCTTTCACAGGTTGTAACTTACAAAACATCCTGATAGTTTCCCAAATTTTGAGCCGTGGCACAAGGACATATGTTCTATTGTCCTTGTACAGTGGGTCAGGGCAAAAAGATATATATACATATAAGAACAGATTTGTTTTTAAAAGATTCCCAATCTTAGATCTAGCAACAGAGGCAATCCAAGGAATGATTAATTATTTCATGATCATGACTTTCTGTCATGATCCGTGATGTTTTGGTTAAATCTTCACGTTGTTGACTCTTACCAGTACGCACCATTGCCTTGATGTCTTTATCTCCAACAAAAACAAAAAAAAAAAAGAAAAAGGGAAGAAAAAAGCAACAGAGCAGATATGACTTTGTCAGCGAGAGAGCTCTCTGAAGAAAGGATCTGGACACAGGAACTGTGAAGGAATGCCCAGCTGTTAAGACTTCTGCTTGTTAAGTTGGACATTTGGGTACATAGGGCTTAAGTGAGCTGTAGAGTTATGTGGGTTATAAGCACTCTCACACACAACACCATAAAACTGTCTTGATTTAACAGGATGATTAATGCCTTGCAGACTGCTGAATGAAATATGAGGTAATCTGACTCCCGGATCGCAGTCAAAACATGCCCAACATGAGGGCAACCGACATACTGCTACAATGAATAGAGAGCTTTGGAGCCGCAGTGCACACATTTTCATCCTTTCAGACTCTGCGTGGCTGAGACAGAATTCAAGCATAGAGGTTGTGTGTTGTGTGTAACATCTTATGTGACGGTGTGGATTGTGTCTGAGATCTTTGGCATTTCTGCGAGGCCCGGTGACAGAACAGATCGCAGAGGGGGCTGGGTACCTACAGGAAACAGTAACTTAACCAAGGGACTTAACAACACCAAACTGATAAAAAGACACCCTAAACAGGATATTAAACAGCTAATTAACATTTAGAGGCATGTATGTTTCCCTTTAAATCCTGCCAAGGCGTCTTGAGGAGAGCGATTGTTTGGCTTTCCACGGGCCATCGAACGCACGCTGCAGACCACATAGAAGCCAATGAGTCATATGGAGGTGAGGTAATAATGTCGTGTCATTACACTGGTAATTTAGGCTGGCGTGAAGGGCCGAGTGGCGCACACGCACCATGTGTGACCGACGCGCTCACGCGTGAAATGCAGTTAACTCGATTCAAGATTCTCGATGCAGCTTTAAAGGAACGTCACACTGCTTCACATGCACCGCAGCTGAGGCGTCTATTAGAAGGTAATGCACTTATCCTCCGTGGCTGTTGATGAATGGTTTGGACCTAGAAAAAAAAAACGGTTGGGTAGGTGCTAGGATTTCTGGCTTTTATTTGCCATTTTGACTCAAAACTAGAACAGAAAATATCAGCACACTGCTCTGCACACTGAGACTCTCATCTACAGAGGATGAAAAAAAATTTCATGAACTATAAATAGAAGAAAAAATATGTGACAATAAATCAATAACACAAAACACATAAAAATACTGAGGTAAACCCCATAAATCAAGAATACTTAGAGGGATTAAACAATAAAAATACAGTTTTCAAGTTTTTTATACATTATGACATGTTTACATTTGCCTGGATTATAAATGCCAATTTTAAGTACTATGCCAAAATAAACCAAAAAAGGTAAATTTAAATGAATTAATACATGGAAATGCAGAACCAAATAAATCACCAGTTATTATTTCTGCCTTACATTTTTAGATTTCAGCATTTATTTATTTAGTCACAAAGTACAACATCCCTTCAGTTGTGTAATTTTGTTTTTGATATACTTTACTATTATTTATGATGAATAACCACAGGGCGAATTGACCAAAAAGCCTAAAAATTAAAGTGTTAATCTGTTAACTCAAACCGCTGCAGTTCAGACAGCTGCCAACAGATGTCTCTAAAGGCATGGATGTATTGATCCCTATTTGCAGGATAAAGTTATGGCATTAAAATGCTGCTGGAGATGAGCACGTTGCTCCGCTCAGCGCTGTTTCGCCGCCGCTGCCTCAGCTTGGCTCCCAGCTCATGTTCACAGGGAGGCAATCTGGAGCTTCCTGGAGCCAGTGAGAACATTAAGGGATATAAGGATTTCAACATAGCCGCACAAAAAGAAGCTTTAAGATTCTGTCGAAGACATGAATATGGCAATGCATTCCACTTTTAGATCCTTGGTTGTCGTTCAGCTGGCTATAAATCTCAATTTCAAAGGAACCAGCTTGTGTCTGGATGAGGTCCTGTATGTGTGGATCTTCAGCCAAGGCATGAAAGGCCTCATTGGTGATGTGAATCGCTTCAACATGAGAATTCCAAATGGGAACGGGGCAGCCAGTGAAAATGTTTCGCGGTGGGAGAAGTTGAGATCCTTTACTCAAGTAAATGATCCAGGGCCTCAGTGTAAAGGTAAGCCATTGCGTCCAAAGTGGTACTTGAAGTCAACCATCACATGAACGTCTTTTTCATATTGCCGTTTGGATGTTTGAACTCCACCATACAGACGACACCACGTCGCCGTTTGCATGTTTCTCTACCGAGGCGGTAGTTAGTTAGCGACGCTCAACGTGAATCTCGCATCAGCACTTACATGCACAGCATGAGCACTATCCTGTAAATAATAAATATCTGCAAATTCACGAATGTCTGATTTTTCAAAGAGGGAGAAAATAGTTAGTCCTCTTAAAAGGTTGAGAGGATTTGTAACACAGTGGATGCTTAACATTCGTGTTAGACACATACATTAATATACATCCTTTGCCAAGGAAGAATAAAAAAGTATAGTATCATTTCACATTTTCCAGGATTGATTAAATTGTAATTTACAAAACAATTTCACAGATTAATTAAAGGATTTTACAGTTAATAACAAATTCAAATTGACATCTTCCTCAATTTTGATTGACTACAATAATACCACATTCCCCTTGGAGTGCAATGGCATAGGAGTGTAGAACAACAAAATAGAAACATTTACGTAAACTACAAATAGATCATGAAATTGTACTTAGACAAGGTCCTCCGATTGAATTCCACTTCACAGAAATGAATGATGACAAGAGGTGATTCTGTAGCGTAGCTGGTGGTGAGAAAATCCCCTTTGTTTATTTCTTTCTTTTTTATTATTATTATCTTAGGTGCTTCATCTACCCTTTGGTGTGAGGTGCCCTCTCTAATTTGCCTCTGTCTTCGGCAATAAATTCCCAATGTTTGAGTCAAGATGTGAGTAATTATGGTTAAACACGGGTGCTTCGGGCAAAGTCATCAAATAACCAGAAAAACATAAAATTTTAATTGAGCAGATTTTCCCTCTCAGCCTGAGGTTAACCTCTATCCCAAATGTTCACATAGTATGGTTTGGAGGCCACGTTTATTCTAGCCTGCAGTACAAGGGTGTATTTTTTACACTGCTGGGGTGGAAACCAAATAGGTGTAGTCTTTAGCTTTCATGCCACAATCCCCCTTTTGTGTAAGTACCTGCTCTTTGTGATTGACGTGATTTCCGATCAAATGCATATAAATGTATGACCTCTGAATGTATGGCCATCTACCGTACAGAGCTCAATAATGCATTAGTAATCTAGGGCTGGTCCACTGGGTGAGTGCTCTCCCTACACACCAAAGATGCACTCTTGCCCCTTTGCCAAAAGTCTGGCGAGTCTCTTTACATTTACACAGATCAGCTAGTTACCCGCTGAAAACTGAGCTCAGGGCTGGTGATGTAGTGGATGTCTGTGAAAAATCCATTCCTCATGGGCACGTCACCCAAATCTACAAACCAAACACCAGCTCATGACAGGCTGTGAAAATGTGTTTTGACTTTGCCAAAGTTGCTCCGCGTTGTAGCACTGATACTCCAGTGAGTGTGGTTTCTCTGCAAGCTGTTGAGTTGAATTTATCACAACACGCTTTAGGGTTGTTAATTTCAGATTTATTGCCAAGTACGTTTTAACAAATGGAATTTGTCTTGGCTTGATACATCTCGATGATGCAGACGTATAGGCGTAAGTGTAACGCAAGCTCTCTCAAGGCTCTAAAGGATCAAATCAGTTTCAACGTGTTTTATAAATATTTAAGTAACGTGATATTTGGTGTGTGCGCTTTGCCTGGATTTTTTTTTTCTTTTTTGGTACTTGTTCCTAGGTCCCAGTCCTTTTTAAAACAGATTATTTTTTTCACTCAATTTTGCAAATATTACTGCTTGCACAACTGTGGCTTTTGGGGTCTGTGATGGTCCTAGGCCAGGAACATCTGCCTCTCTTGGTTATTACAGTTCACTGCTGTTTTGAGAAGCAAACTGTGTTTTTGGAAATAGACTCTGAAGGACGTCTCAAAGAGAAAGAAAGGTGATTTATTATCCGATAGATAAGTGTCACATATCCTTACTCTGAGCAGTTCATAAACTTTTTTTTTTAAAAGATGCTGTAAAATTACTTGGGATAATCCAACTGTGTCTGATAAAAATGTATTGTGACATTTTATACAGGCATCGTTTTGCACTGCTTTGGACGGTTTATTCTGAGACACAAAATTGGGGCAAGCATACCAAAGTCAAAAATGATCTTTCGGAAAGAAACTCTGAGAAGATTCCTTGTAGTGCATTGCTGTGAGGGCATTGCGTTTGTTTGTATGTTTTCGGTGTTGATATATTAATTGAGTGATTTTTTACACATCATCCACGTATCTCCACATATATCAGGTGAATGTGGATTTGTTCGAAGGAAAATCAGTGGACAGCTTCAGGCGGAACCTTCGCTCTCACAGTGTCCCACGCCGGAAAGGATTCCTGCGTGGTCCACCAGAGGAGCCGCTAGCGGAAGATAAACAAATTCCCCTCAAGATGGCAGAGGTAGGCGAAGAACGATTTAAAAGCCAATATCCCACACGTCGCTGACGGTGGAATAGTTTGTTCTCTAATATGCCAGCGCCTGCCCGTTTCTCGGGGTTCCGCTCCACGCCGAAACAGAGAGACGTCCGGCGGGGTTAGCATGGCGGCTAACCGGTCGATACCCACCCGAAGCTGCTGCCTTTACGCCCCGACAGCGTATTCATTTATGGACGCTACGCGGTGGCGTTTCTCTGCGGGTTGTATAGGCCCGCTGGATGTCGATGACTTGGGTTGGGGTGCTAATAAATCCGTCCTCAGACACCCGGAGCCCAGGGCGACTCAGTCGATCAGATAAGGCGGTCACCATCGAGCCTCCACGTACTGACAGTATCGGGCTGTAACCGCATCGTATGTCTTCGGTGGGGTTCAAATAACAGGTGGATCGGGAATACAGATTGATGTTCCCGGTGACAACACTACAAACCGGAAAGAAACAAAAGTGTGAATAATAAATAATCGCAAGAATAATTTCGACAGTGTACATACAATTAACATGGGATCTGCATGCTGTCAGTGCAAAACAACAAAAACGTCCAGACCGTGTTAAACAGCAAACAGCAGTATGCAAAACGGCAGATACAGGTACATGATCGAGGATCACAGGTCAATCAGTGAAGATGTCTGATGAGTAAATAATGAGTGTGTGTAGCTTGCTAGGTGCTGTATGTGGCTGTATCTTCCCCCTGCCTCCCATCTGAGGAGACAGACGGGTGCAGATTTCAGGTGATCAGTGTTCGAGGTAGCAGCATTTGCATATAGGTGCAAAGGCATTCATCGACAAACTCGGATAAAGTACTGAAGCAGCAGCAGTAGTAGTGGGTCGGTGATGAGCGTGATATAAACGTGATGTGTCTATCTTAATGGCAAAATGTGAAACATGTCAACATCTGTTCAGATTGAGGTAAACTAAAGGACAGCACAGGAATAGCAGCTATTAGTTAATTAGCATGTTTTCAATGCTAATAAACGTGTAATAGAAATATCCACAACATAAGTAGTTCTTTTAGTACGGCTGGCAAGTTGAATAACACAGGAACCCAGGTCCATTCCCCCCCGACTATCTTCAATTTTGTTTTTGTTTGGTGCCTTTTACACAGTCCTAAACGCACTAACTCTGCCCATAAATGCAGTAAGTATAACGCAGATGTCAGTCAACACAGAGAGGACTCGTTTTATCTCCTGCTAATTGAAAATCAATGTTCCCCCTCTGAGCATTTTCACTGTTGAATGCACTCCGGAGGGGGTCCCGTGCTAATCCATTGTAATCTGGCGCTTTCGCAGACTCACAGCTTGCAGGACATGAGGCAACAGGCAGCCGTCGCCGCCAAAGTCTTCATTCAGAGAGATTACACCAACGGCACCGTGTGCCAATTCCAGACCAAGTTCCCGTCCGAGCTGGAGACCAAGGTAACAGACGCACATTCGCTGGCTCCTCCAGCATAGCTCATCAGCCACACCTGTGCCTCTCTGGCGTGACCTGGGCCCGGTGGGCGCGTGTTTCCAGAGCCAAGTCCCAAGAACTGCATGTCTCGTCGTGCTGCTGGGTGTTTACGACTGGACCCCCGGTCCCATTCTTGAAGTCCAGCGTCCGCATTTGTGTCTCTGGGCATCGTCCTGATGCTCAGACAGCTGAGCGGAGTGTCGGCCAGGCACAGATTGGCACAGCGCTCTGTCGACTCCCTTGGCTTCACCCCTTGAATCAAAGCTCCATCAGCAAACACAAACTGAGAGCAAAGATGAGAGTGAGTCGGCAGGCGCCCCTTGCCTCCTCCCCCATCCTTCTCAGGGTTCTCATCCAGTTTTAAGCTTCTATAGACACCTAAGTGGGTAGAGTGCACTGTATTGGGTGTCTGAAACGTATTCCATATGAATAAAACACGGCTGTAGTTAAATCTGCGTGGCCGTGGTGAACGTTTAAACCAAGGGCTCTGTTGCTGTGGAGCAGCAGCAGTGCGTGTGTCTGGACGTGTCTCTGTGCTCCGTGGGCAGCCTCCAACTGCTCTGAACCAGGTCTGGACCTTTTTTTTCCTCCAAGAGTAACGGTATCACAGCGGCTGTCGGGGAAAATGAAACATCAGCGAGCTGTTAGGATCGCAGCCGATGTTTAACAAAACACTGCTAAAATGGAACATCCGTCACAGCAGAGCGCTCGTATCGGAATGGATGGGTTTGGCCGTGGAGGCGAGCGGGAAGGAAAAAAAAACCAAGGCAGGTTGAAATCGGTTCTCGAGTGGAGAACGAGGGGGAGGCCCGCTGGACCTTGTCCTCGCCTGAACCGCGGCGGCGGCGTCGAGGAGGAGGAGGAGCGGGTGGCGAAGCAGCCCTGCGCGCCGCACGAGGGGCGGCGCCCGCCCAACGGCTCGCCGTCTGTCAGGGCCGAGGGCTGAGGCTTGGAAAGGCACGCGCCGCATGAAAAGGCCGGCTTCCACAGCCAACCTGGACCGCCCGCCGCTCGTTTGTGGGGCGCTGACCCCCTCGACGGGGTGGCCCTCGGCGTGCTCTCCGCCAGCATTCAGCCTCTGGACGCAGACGACAACGCCGTGATATGTGGCTGCTTTGCCGCTCTCTGTTCTGAAGTGGAAAAGCTGCAAATGTATCTGGCGTATCAGACCGTCCGAGGGGGTTTCGCTAGTCGACGACCGACAGCTTTCACTCACCCGCGCCGTGACGTGCCCCCGCGCTTACGTCCCGGGCAACATCCGTTACCCCGCGTGGGTTTGTGAGCGCTCGCCCGGGCCCGGTCCCTGCCGCCAGGCGCTGCCGCGATGCTAACGGCCACTGCGGCGGACGCGATGGAAAGACGCTCGGGCGCGGGCCAGCGTGGTTTGGACGGAGGCCGGCCGATTGGAACGTCTCCGGGAGAACAAAGGCCCGCGACGGCGGGCACCACGCACGCGCCCAGGATGCGCTGGAGCTTGTTGTTGCATTCCCCGGGCACGGGGGAGCGGAACGTTGGAGGGTTGACAGGAGGCTGAGGAGGCCCCTGGCTGGCTCCTCGGCCCGTCTGGAGGCCGCCCTCCCCCACTCCCCCCTCCCAGCGTCGCAGGCCGAGCAGATCCGCCTCGGGACAACCGGCGGCTCTTGTCAAAAACGGCGTCTTCCCCCCTCCCCCTCCCCTCCCCCGCCTCCGTTTTGAGGAATTGTCGAGACGCGCTCGCTCGCTCGCTCGACGGCCGGCCCAGCCAAAAGCTGCGTGCCGTCTGCGGACGCGTCTCTTGTCTTCCGCAAGGTGCGCCTCAGACGGACCGGACGGAGAGAGCGGCGTGCGTCCCGCTCTCGCCGCGTATCCCCTCCGTCGGTTATTGAGTGAAAACATTCGCCGAGCATACGGCCAAGGCATCTTGATAATTCTTGGAGGTGTTTCTCAGTGCGGGACGGAGGCCCGGCATTCCCCGCGCTGTCCAAGAAAACCCAGACCCTCGTCTGTCTGGGGGTGGAAAGGAGGGAGAGGGAGGGAGGGCGATCTCGTGGCGCTACTAAGACCGGGTCTCCACTGTCTCCGTGGCGCTTTCAGATCGAGAAGCCGCAGTTCGAGGAGACGGTGCGGACGCTGAACAACCTGTACGCCGAGGCGGAGAAGCTCGGCAGCCAGTCGTACATCGAGGGCTGCCTGGCCTGCCTCACGGCCTACACCGTCTTCCTGTGCATGGAGACCCACTACGAGAAGGTGAGGCGGCCCCCGGCGGCCGAGGCAGCGGACAAGGTGCCGGGGCGGGGTCGTATTTGCCACCGTTTTGCATTCCCTCGTGATAAGGTTCGCAGTCCCGCGCACTGTAGTTCTAAATGTGACCGCACTTTCACTACCGTATGTGTTCACACGCCTCCAAGCCACAGCATGGATCAGCTGGGAGAGCCGTGATTTGAACCTGGCCTCATCCGCTGTTATTATTATTACTATTATCATCATCATCGGGGGTTATTTACTACATGACGATAAGCCGGGACACGCAACCAGAGAGGGGGCGCTCGCAGCGAAACTACGCAGATTACCGACCCATCACACGGACACCGATCCGTGTCGGGGCAAACGGCGAGGAAGCGCTCCGTCGGTGAGAGACGAGCGCTTCCTCTCCGTTCCCAAATAGGAGGAACTGGCTGCGCCTCGCGGAAAAGTTCTTCAAAAACAACAAAAAATGGGGGAGGGGGGGGGGGGGAGGAGGAGCCCAGGCAGAACAAATCCATGCAGACCCCCGGTGCCAGTCCAGATGTGAAGGGGATTCCTCGCGCGAGGCGCCTGGGTCCGGTCCCGCCGCCGCTCCCCGGCCGCTGACCCCCGCTGTCGTAAGAGAGAGAGGGGTGGGTGGTGGGGGGGGGGGGAGGTGGCATGGAAGACTCAATCAGACGAACATCTGGACGTTTTGTTTTTTTTTGTTGTTTCTTTTGCACATGCTCCCCGTTTTTTTTTTTTATTTCTTTCGTTTTTCACCTTTTTTTTTTCTTTTAAAGAGCCAAATTGCGCGTACGTGTATAGCAGTACGTGGAGGACGTGATTGAGAGGTTCTCCCCCCCCCCCCCCCCCCCCCTCCTCCTCCTCCCCTCCTCCCCCTCCCCTCCTCCTCCTCCGGTGGCTCTCCATCGATGGCCTACCGAAACCTCGGCTCGGTGCGCCTCGCTGAGCGCGGACATCCTAAACCCGGCGCGTAAACGTGCGTGACGCGCCGTACAAGTGACGCCGGAGATCACCGGAGGCGCCCAGGGGCCCCCGGCCCGGCCCGGCCCGTAAATCAGACGCTTCTTTTCTTTTTTCTTTTCATCATGACCTCCGCGAGAACTGGGAAAAAACGAGCGTGATTTGTGCGCGTCCAGAATCCCTTTTGGCCGGAGCCCGTGCGCGCCCTAAACGGATCCGCATGTCCCCGGCCGTACGGCCTCTGCCTGTTGCACGTACAGGAGTGAGGAGGGGAGGGGGGCGGGGGAGGGGGGGGGGGGGGGGTAGAGGGGGGGGGGGGGACATTTGGCCCGCTCGGGGGGGGTTTTACGAGCGCCCGTAAAGTCGTGCAATTTAAACGGGCCGGTCGTTAGCAAACGTGAAAAGCGCAGTCTGTTATTCCGCCCCCCCCCCCCCGGCTCCAGAATGCATCGGATCAGCCCCGCCGATCCTCCGGCCGCCCGTTCAGCCCAGGCGCAGATTTACGTCCGCCTGATTCCAGGTAGCAGCCACTCCCCCCCCCCCCCCTCCCCCACCCCCCACCCCCACCCCCCCTCCCCGTGCCGGCGAGGGGAAAGAAACAGGAGCGCGCACCCTTAAACTGGCCTTCGAGGAGCTGGAAGGACCCGGAACATGAATCCAACCGATGCCCGATAGTTCAGGGCCGCCCGTTCGCTCTCTGCGCCGATCCTCAGACAGGGGGTGGGGGGGGGGTGGGGGTGGGGGGGGTGGGGGGGGGGGTGACGGGCCCGTAACCAAACACCGCGCAACTTCTGAATCCCGACCAAGTGCGAATAACCGCCGGGGACCGCGGGCCGTCCGCGTTCTCACACACCACATGCAGCTGCGTTTGAACCGCTTGTTTGCCTGCCACGAGCAATCTGTGTGAAACTGTTCTCCCTCCCCCCTCCCCCCTCCCACCTCCCACCTCCCACCTCCCCCTCCCGGCAGGTCCTGAAGAAGATCGCCAAGTACATCCAGGAGCAGAACGACAAGATCTACGCGCCGCGGGGCCTCCTGCTCACCGACCCCATCGAGAGGGGCCTGCGGGTCGTATCCTGCCCTCCGGGAGCCGCCCGGCGTTTTAACAGTGGAAGAACCGGGTCGTTTGGGAGGGGGAGGGGGGGGGGGGGGGGGTCTGGTCCGATTCGGGCGGCGCGTTAGGTATCGGTGGGGAGTTGGTGAGATGGTCGCAGGCGATCACGCCGCAGCTCGGAGCGTGGACGGGGGGGGGGGGGGGGGCTAGCGGGTCTAATGGATGCAGTGCAGGAGACCCGCCGCCACCTAGGGATGCCCCGTAAAACAGAGCAGATAAAAGTCAGTATGTAATCCATAGCATCTGCATAACATCAGCGGCCGGGCCCACATCCTGGCTGCCCCGCTCCGTGTGTGTGCGTGTGTGTGTGTGTGTGTGTGTGTGTGTGTGTGTGTTGCGTGTGTGTGTGTGCGTGTGCGTGGTGCGTGTGTGTGTGTGCGGTGACTCAACATCCGACCTAATTGTGACTGGGCGGCAATGGGAGATTAGGGATAACAAAATATGACTGAAATTGTTCGCAGCTGAGCTTTGTTACCCCCCCCCCCACCGGCCACCACCCCAGCGCCTGTGATTTTTACGGGGCTGACAGTGATCTGGATTATTTCGCTGACACCGCCGGGCAGCTCTGCTGACTTTGGCACAGGGAGCGGTCTGGTGGGGGGGGGGGGGTGGCCGGCCGGGGGGGGGGGGTCGGGATTGACGGGAATGTCTCACCTGAACTGTTGATTTCTTTCGTTTTTTTTTTGGTTTTGTTTTCGGTTTCTTTCTCACGTCCGACACCGAGGGAAACGCAGCGGTCCAATCTGCAGCGCCACCCAAGGACTTGTGTTACCCCCCACCCCCACCCCCGAGCGTGAGAGCTCAGACAAAGTGTATTTATATTTGACAACCCCCCCCCCCCACCCACCCACCCCCCACCCACCCACCCAAGAGAGGCTGTGAAGTTGTGAAGTGTTCATACTTTCTAGAAGGTAATCAGCATGTACATCTTCAGTATTTGCTTTGGTCTGTGTTGTGTGCGTGTGCGTGCGTGCGTGCGTGCGTGCGTGCGTGTGTGTGTGCGCCGTTGGCCCTCCACATCACTCCCTCCGGGAGGCGTGGGAACGGCGTTTCGCGCCATGTCTTCTAGAGGAAGAGGAGAGGGGGGGGGGGGGGGGGGGAACAACCCATTCCAAAAAGAGATTGTAAACAGGTCCGCGAGCGTTGTCTTGAGAGTGGGCCGGAGAACGGAGCTCTTCCTTGACCCAAGGACGCTGACGCAGATCGAGGTCACCATCTTTGAAGACAACAGGCTGACCAGATAAAGAAGCTGCCACGGTGAGTCCGCGAATCGGTGTCTCACGATCGACCGCGGCTCGTGACCGTCTGCACTGTTGAGTGAATACGTAGCTTCAAGGACGTTTTCAAGGGACAGGAGACGTCCCCTGTTCATTCCTGGCTCTCGAAGAGGAGTCCCACACCACAGGCCACCACTCGGCTGCTTTTTACGGCCCGGGAGGCCTCTTTCGTAAACCACGCCGCCCCTGTGACACCTCGTTACACGTCACGAGCTGCAGGCTCCCTGCAGTGGCCCACTCCCAAGTAGGAGTAATCGAGCCATTATCGCATTTCAGCTCAAATGGCCCATTTCCTTGTTTACTCTGCTGGCGCGGACCTCGAGCGCGTCCACGGTTTGAATCGGTTGGTTGGTTGGGTGGGTGGGTGGGGCGGGGGGGGGGGGGGGGGGGGGGGGGGGGGGTGTGACTGGAAACACTTGTTGACGTTGACATTCAAATCCCCGAAGCAAGGCCAGCGCTCCTCTCTCAATTCTCATATCAGTGAATGCCAGCCTCCCCTCCTGCCCTGCCCCTGTGCCCCGCGCCGAGACCCGGCTGGACGGCGGGGGGGACCCGAGGGCCCCGTGCTCACCAGACGGTAGCCCTTCCGTCTTCCCCGTCGCCCCAGCGGCCCGTTCGTTTTCTTTACTCGTCCCGATCGCTCGTGCCATCTGCTTCCCGAGGAGCGTCTTCAAGGAGCGCGCGGCGCGGACCTGCCCCGAGCGGGCCGCGAGCAGGGCCACACGTGGCTTTCATATATCTGCGGCTCGCTCCCCCTTTTGTGCTTCAGGAACATATCTCATCCCATAAATCGTTTCGGCCTCTGTTACAGTAAATCCCCCCCTTCTCCGCCCGCCCGTGTACGGGACGGGACGGGCCGGGCCGAGGCGAGGCGAGGCGAGGCGAGGAGGAGGAGGAGGAGGAGGCCGGTTTCTCATCCTAGAGGATGAGGCCGGGACGAGCACGTCGGGCCTGAAGCGGAGACGCTACCGCACCAAGGGCGGGGAGAAAAAAAAAGACCCAGGCCGTAAATATTTTACCTAAGGCGGGGGGAGGGGAGGGGGGCGGGGGGAGGGGAGGGTGTTGTGTTTGCTCCACGTCTGCAGGACCCCGCCCGGGCCCTTTTCACCCTACGCACGCACGCGTAAGTGTTCGAACCGGGCCCGAAAACGTTCTGGAAAAAACAATACGATCGCCTCGGCCCGCGGAACAATGGACCACAGACGCTCGGGCCGCGCATACCCGGTGTTCGCGAAGACGGGGAGGGGGGGGGTTGTCGTCCGAAATTGCTCTTAAATTACGGTCGAGCTCTGATTTGAGAGAGAGGGAGAATGCACGCGGCTCTCCCCAGCGAAATCGCCGCCGCCGCTCGAAATACTATCCCGTCGTAAATAGCTGGGTTATGGGCTGCACAACAAGCGGGGCCTCTCCTACGAGACACGTTAATGAGCCGAGACTAAGTCCTCCAGAGGAGCAAAACCATCTGAGCAGGAGCAGAAAGCAAATAGTCATGTCATCCTTTCCCCTCTTCATTTTGTTGGGCTATGGTGGTGTACGCTCTCAAAAAGCCCCCTGGTGCAGCGCACATACATGCATGCATATGTACATGTATATATATGATAATAGATAAAGGCAAATAGTATTGTCGTCTGGTTCCCTTATCTATCCATCTGGTGAGCATGATGGAGAGTCGAGTTGCAGAGCGCTCCCATCCATCATGTGGCCACAGCGGCCGGGGCGGGGGGGAGGGGTCGCCCAGAGTTTCTTCTCATACAAATCGCCTTTCGCGTCTCACACAGAAAACGCCGATTGGCGCAACAGTCCCGGCCGACTTTGGGAGCGTCTCGGGTTACGGCCCCCTCCAGCCTCGTACTTGCTCTCTCTTAATTGCCTGAGAGCCGAATGGAGATGTGTACTCATCATGGGCCTCTGGCCGCTACAGGCCAAAGAAATGGCCGCTCCGGGCTCCCATCGCGCATCCGTCAAGCTGTCCTCTCGCATCCTCTCTCCTTCGCCGTCATGGCCGAAGGCCTAGTGGGCTTAGAGCGGGATTTTTTTTATATATATCTATGTGTTTTTTTGTTGTTTGGCCGGGAGCCTCCCAGGTGAAGGGCTGAGAGGAGAGACGTATTTCACCCGGACGCGTCGGCGTGGGGTTGCCCGTCTCTGCGCACGCACGTCCTCTGACCGTCCGCACCGTACGTGGCGAAAGCCTGACCGTGACCCGTCTGTGTCTGTGTGTCCTGTGTGCAGCGGCCGCCCCCGGGGGGCCCGAGCCGAGCCGGAGGACGCCCCCAGTCTCCCCGAGGAGGCAGCCGGACCTGCGCCCGTACCCCACTGCGTCTCTACAATCTGTCCCTCTCCCATCAGCCAGCGTCTGTGTGTGCGTGCGTGCGTGCGTGCGCGTGTGTGTGTGTGCGCGTCATGTAGGACGACCGTTTAAAGCGGCGAACCATCATTTGTGACGTCCTTCTCCCCCTTCGACTTGGGAAGGACGTCACGAAAAATGGCCAGCTGACGCCCCTCAAGCCGCCAGTAATCATCCTCCTCCGTTTCAAACTTGGAGCCGATCTTCGGATCCCTGAGCGTCAGCGTATTTCTATATATACATATATATACATACATTTGGAATATTGAAGCCAAAAGTCGCTGGAACCCCCCCCCCCCCTGTGAAGGACTCATGCCACACGGTCACGGTCCCTCTGCCTGGCGCTCCCCTGCGTGTTCCCTGAAAGGCTGCCATTTCTGTGGCGCCGCCCTGTGCACGTTTCCCGACCTTCGAAGCCAGCCGGCGACCAAACCCTCGTCCGTCTCCGAACATTCCAAACGGGCCAGGCTGCACCCGTGATCCGCGCGCGTTTGGTTTTGAAGCCGAGTCCCCCCCCCACCCCACCCCTGCCCCCGCCCCCGCCCCCGCTCCGTATTCATGCATGTCGACCCTTAACGCCGCTTCACTTTTGCAGAGCGCCCAGTGGCCCAGTTGATTTCTCCCAAGCCATGTATTCGCGCAGTGTGCAATGAGATCGTCTTTGACCAAGTATCGAAAGTGCTCTTGTCAGTTGACGGTGCCTGTAATGGCTCTGAATGTTGCCTTCCAGTCCGGGCCAGAAGTCTGGTCCGCGTCTGCGTTTTACGACGATTTGAACTCAAACCGGCCGCCGTTTCAGCGGTTTCGCCGGGCTAGGCAGATCGGCCAGTTAGTAAGCACAAAGCTTGAAATGAAAGGAATAGTTCAAAAAAAGAAGGAAGGAAAGACATCCAGTTGGTTAGTTCAGCAAACAAACGTGCCGATTATTTTACCACCTTGTGGTGTGTCCGGGCCTTAGCTGTAAAAATCAAGCAGATTATGGCTTCGTTCACTTGTCGCCAAGTCTTTCAGACTAAACCTAAGTTTCCGTGAGATGAAGCGAGTCTTGACTTCGACTGTATTGGGCAGTGTGTGTGGCTGGTTACGTCTCATTGTGAAACGACTGTGCGTAAGTCGCTCTAGGATCGACACGGCTTCTTAGGACTGTAAATAACGATTCATTACTGATTTTTGATTCTGCTCATACCTTATCTGGATTTTGGTTGATCGAACCTTTTTTTTTTTATGTTCTCTCTTTTTTTATTTGGAATCCAGTGTTTCCTTTATCCAAAACTTGTATACTAATAAATGAACTGTGTACATATTTTACACCACACTTGCACTTTGTGTCATTTCATGTCGGGGAGTCTTGCACGCGGGGGGAGGAGTCCAAAGGAACCGAAGTGCCTGGTGCTCGCTCTCACTTCCAGACCGAACGTGTGGAAGGGAGAGCTGAACCTGCTCCAGGGCTCCGGTTCAACTTGGTCGGCGTTCAAGGGCGGTATATTGCGTTGTCTCTTAAGAGTTATACAGCAGGAAAGCTCCCCTGAATCCGCTGGAGCTGCACTATTTCTCACAGCGGAGGTGAACCCTGACCAGATGAGGTTATGTTCTCCCAGGAGCGGCAGGAGAGTGATGCATTGACGAGGCGGGCCATTCCTCAGCTGTATGAACCGGGGTTCAACCGTTAGATCCGCGAAATGTGCAGCCCGCCGAGAGTTCACGGGAGTGCACGAGCGGGACGTGACATTTCCACGGCTTCCCAGCAACTCGTCTCTGGTTGTCCGACCTCTGACACCGTAATCCTGGAGATCTTATCGGGGGGTTGGGGGGGGGGGGGATGCAATCTGCATGCAGGTGTCCGAAAACAGAAAATGCCTCGTGATGAAATACCAGCGAGATACCGTTAGCCGTGGGAGTCAGTGGGGAGCGACGAGTGCGCTGGTGATTCCCAGAAACTAATAATATCTGCCGAGAGGGGGAGAAAAAGCAACGTGTCTGACGTGCGGAGAGGAGCAAACGCGCTGGAAGATGCCTCCAATCCGTCTCTCCCTCTTGGCAAGGATGTGCTCCTGCCTGAAACGCATCTCTGTTGCGCTGCTCCAGCCGCAGTGAGGGCGCGGCTGACCCAAGGCCTTCAAATGCCCTGACCCTCCAGGACCTGAGACTGGAGCGTTTCTTGC